>OX031025.1:3096666-3715000 GCA_943735995.1 Sesia bembeciformis
AAGTACAAAGTCGCGCGCAGCTGAATTGGCAGGAATGAAACTTCCGTTTCCTGAATTAATTTGTTTATTGTTTCCTCACAAATTAGAGAAAAGTACTATACAAGTCTCGGCCGAAATAGCAATTAGCGTTTATTTAAAAAGGACTCCGCTTCGCCTCGTCCTTTTAAAATCACTTTGTGAGGACTCTGCTTCGCCTCGTCCTTCCAATATTACTCCTCCGTCAATTGCTTTATGTCGGGCCTAGACAGTAATGTACTATTAACGACATACAACACCCTGCAAGGGCACAGAAATTCCTCCACGTTGTGAATATTAATAAAAAATAAACCAAAAGTTCTAAATCACCCCCACCCCAGATCACCATGGATCTTGGCAAGATCGTCATGTATATATAATCGTGTAAATAAACGATGTATTCTGTGTATTTTTTATATTCAAGTACTATCAAATTAAATAATGCATCAAAGTGAGCACAAATGCACTTTACATAATTTATTTACCTTTGCCTATAAGGTATTAAATCATTGATACTTCCGTGACTGCGTCGCTTATCGGCGGCAGTCGAGGCACGAAAAACAACCACTCATTATGCTTTACCCAGCTTATTATTCCTTGTCGTTAAATTTTATTTTACCGATACGCTTTTACTATAAATATGCGCAATTCAAACAATATAATTTAAAATTTTATGAATCGAATAAAAACGATGCCAGTTGTTAAACGAACCGGCAAAATTGATTGTTAAAATTTATGCGAACCAAGAGTGTGTTGTATTGAAAGTTTTTTAATAGTCTTTGTCTTGTCTTCGTTTTTTATATTCAGTCATTATATTAGTCATCATGTTCTGTGATTTATTTACTTTATTGTAGGTACACACAAATAATAAAAATAACGAAAGAAAATACATACAAAATGCGTGCTTATCCCCTTAGGAGGTGTTCCTACCAGTAAACCTGGGCGAGCGATAGGTGAGCAATAATATATTATATATTATTACGAATACACACAAACATATACGGTTAATATATACCAGTGAGGTCCAAAAGTTTCTGGGCTGACATATTTCAAGATGTCTAAAAAAACAAAGTATACGTCATTGTAATTGTCATTTATCCTGCTAATTCGTGTATAGTTATAGAGTTCCACCCTCGTTAGCTTTGATTCCTCGACTCTTAGACAGGAAGTCGCAAAATCTTTGAAATGTTTAAACTGGAATATCGTTCAGTGATTAAGCTTCAAAGGAAGGTGTTAACCCGATTGATATCTAATAAAGATTGGATAATGTGTACGGAGATTCTTCTCCATCATTTTCTACCGTCAAAGATTGGTATAAGCAATTTCGTTTAGGATAAGAGTCCATCGACGGCGAACCTCGCTCCGGTCTACCCGTTGAGGCACTCACTCCAAACAACATCAAATTAGTGGGTGAAGAAGTTCTGAGCGACCGACGGCTTAAGACGAAAGAAATAGCAGTAAAGGGCTTTCAAAAACTACAGTCCTTAGGATTATTCATGAACATCTTCATATGAATAAAGTTAGTGCGAGGTGGGTGCCAAAACTTCTTTCAAGTGTGCAGCGAAGTGAACGAATATCGTGCTCTAAGAAACTTTTAGGGCCTTTCAGAGAAACGAAAAAGATTTTTTGGAGAGTCAATTGTTACTGGGGATGAAACTATGATTCTTTACTATGATCCCCTTTCCAAAACGGAGTTGATGGAGTGGCGTCATTCTGGTGAAGCACCGCCTAGAAAGGCAAAGGTGACAGACTCAGTCCACCAAAAAGATTATGACATCGATATTCTGGGATTGTTAAGGAACATTGCATATAGACATAAAAGAACGCAATACTACGGTGACTGGAAGCTATTATGCTAACCTTATAGAGCAACTACGAGAAGCAATCCAGCATAAACGTTGTGGAAAACTAAGTAAAGGTGTGCGACTTCTCCATGACAAAGCATCCGTCTACGTCACTGTAGTTGCGAAAGCTACTGTTTCAAAGTGTGGCTTCACAGAAATTCGCCACCCACCCTATAGTCCCGACTTGGCTTCCAGTGATTACTATTTGTTCTCAAAACTCAAGACTGACTTAAGGGGTAGAACATTTTTCACTGATGACGAAGTGACAGCTGGTGTTTTCGCCCATTTTGAAGATAAAACTTCTGACTATTTTTGTACTGGGATAGAAATGCTAATTAAACGATCCGAAAAGTGTGTTCAAATAGACGGAGACTATATTGAATAATAAAAATAGTTTCGTGAACTTGAGTGCCCTTTTTCTTTGTCAGGCCGGAAACTTTAGAACCTGCCCTCGTATATTTTTATTTATTTACTTTTATTTTTCTATTTTATTTTTCTTTTTGATATTGAAATGAAACTGAAATATAAGCATGTAAAGGAAATAAAGAAACAAGATTTAAAAAGCACAAAATCAAACTACTTGCCATCTGCTGGGCCGAACCGTAACGTATGTAACCGTATGTAATGTATGTAAACATTAACCGTAACCAATTAGCCATTTTATTGTCCACTGTTGGACACTGGTCTCTTCATGCACAATGTCTCATGCGTGAGGGATATATGGCCTTAAACAGGCACGCTGGCCAAGCGGTTTGGCGAATCCTCTCTTAGAGGTGGTGTAGTTCCTCAAGACTTGCGGGTACCTAGCGGCTTTATTTTTTTTTTTTTTTTTTTTATAGACTAGAGGGCGGACGAGCAAGCGGTCCCACGTGATGGTAAGTGTTACCGCCGCCCATGGACACCTGCAACACCAGGGGGCATGCGGGCGCGCCGCCGACCTTGCAAAATCCTATTCACAGCTCTCTTGAAGAACCCCATATCGTAGCTTAATGGAAAGACCTCTTGAGGCAGTTCGTTCCACAGCCTACGGGTTCGCGGTATAAAATAATTTTTGGAGCGAACAGTGCGCGACACCTCCGTATCGAGGAAATGCGGATGGACCGCACTTCTGTGACGAGAGGTGCGGTTGTAGAAACCCGAGGTGGGAATTATATTAAACAGTTCCTCAGAGCATTCCCCATTGTACAGGCGGTAGAACACACAGAGAGACGCAACGTCTCTCCGATAGCTGAGGGGTTCTAGACCGCCCGTGAGAGTGGGATCGTCGACAATACGAACAGCACGTCGTTGGATGGAGTCAAATGGGTCCAGTTGGTATTTCGGTGCGCCGGCCCAGAGATGAGAGCAATACTCCATATGGGGCCTCACTTGAGCTTTGTAAAGCATAAGGAGTTGCCCAGGGGTGAAGTACCGCTTCGCTCTGTTCAGCACACCGAGCTTTTTGGAGGCCATTTTGGCCTTATTTTCCAGATGACCCCTAAATTCATGAATGGGCTAAACCCATTATTATCCCTTAGTTGCTTTTTACGACACTCACGTAACATTACATATAAATATACGTATGTAGTACTATCTATAACTACATTACTGATTTGGTTTATGGGCAATACAATTATGTCTTGTTAAATAAATCGGGCTTTTGGGTTTCTATATGCATACCATCACTGGTCGTTAGGTAATAATTAACATTCGCATTTGTAACATTAGTAGAAATATATTATATATTTAAAAATGTTTTCCATGTCATGTACCTACATCAAAAATATCTTATATTTTTTTTATCTTAAAATATCGACATGAATAATTTAATACACCACCCGCTCAAACTGTGAGTGCCATATTATTTACCGCACGTGTAATTTTTTTTGAACATTTTATTTATTTTCTTAAAATGTTTGAAAAAACCTACTTCATCTTTAGCACTCACCCTTGGGCTGTACAATTTCTATAATTTCACTGTTATCCGCGGGTTTCCAGTAGGCGACAAATATAGCCGCCTAGACTATCATGTTGATTGTTTCCATTTACGACTCTGCCACCCGAATCCTCGACGCAAGTATACCAAACCGACCGACATCGTCACAGACTTTTTTTTTATAGAGGAGATACAGACAAGCGGACGGGCCACATGATGTAACATTATTTTTACCTTAAATAAATAAATAGAACTGTGCCGTCGTGCTTTTGTCGTAAGTGAAAATGTACGGTAAGCGTAATCATGGAAGAAACACCATGTCGGCTTCCCGCCGCCCATCGATCAGTAGCGGCCGGCTACATCTTCTAACTACAACTTAATGTACTTATACCACGTGATCGATCACCGAACGACAAGTGAATCCATTAAACCCTGTCTAATTGATCGACCGACGAATTGAAAATAGCAAAAAATGACCGCTCGTGGGTGGGCGGAAATCGGAAGAGTTCTTACGCAACTACTTTTAGCATTATTTTATGTAAAGGGTGGCAAAAATATCCGCATTTTTCCACTCGACAACGTCGACTGTCCGGATTCATTTTCATTAATAACTAGTTCCATCCAGACGTGGATGTTGCTTTGGTAACGCTGGCTCGTAAATAGGAAAATAATTAAAACAAATATTGTCCGCGATAATGTATGTCAGATAGTGGAGACATCAACAATACGGATAAGACCTATATTCTAAAACATCATTTCTCAACCTGGGGGTCGCATACATATTTTAAGGGAGTCGTAGTTAGACAGATGAATAAAGCAGTTGTATACGAAAAATCCTTTTAAAAATTAATTAATGATTTATAATCGAATGTTAAACGATAAAAATATAATTATTTTTAGTAACTTGAGGTTATTTACCATATTTTTGGCCTTTTTGTAATGTCTGACTTTTTGTAAGCAATGTCATAATTGTGGCGGACGTAACCATAAAAAATATACTAAATTCCGTGAAAAATATGAGTTCCATCGTAACGCATGAATTTTAATTGATAAAACACGCAATTGTGTGCATGATCAGAGATCCCCCAATCTCTTGGGTTTTTTTTTGAGGGGGAGAGTGCACGCTGCAATCCAACAGCCGCTGGGCGCGCTTAACTGACCACGGTACCCCTCTATCACAGAAGACTACATTGAAATGTACTGCATTTCCCACTTTATCTAATTTCCTTAATGTAGGTACATACCTGTTTCGGTAGTGAATGAGATGTGCCAGAGCCCATTCCCATACAATCCCTCCCCATTTTCCGAACCTTTCCCCATCCGGGGGCGTGCCAACGTTTGTCATTTTGGACTAATGTTGGCATGTTTCGCGGATGTCTATGGGCGACAGTATCCACTTACCATCAGGTAGAGTGTATACTCGTCTGCCGCCTTAGTCCATAAAAAAAGGTAAGTGCGATTTTGGTACTTACGGTAAGAAAGAACAATATGGACATTTCCCTTTTCCGGGAATCATATTCTCGGGTGTCATTTTGATCTATTTTTGCTATATACCTAAGTTTATTTCGCTATGTAACTGAGTGTACTGTAACAAATATTTTTTTTAAACCTATTTCAGTTTTCTTGATTGATACGAACTATAAGCCTCGTAATAATGTGGGTATATAAAATGTATCTATTTTCGATAATTGGATACACACACAATAATATAGACATGGTTGCAACATCATTAACAACCAGATTCAGAATCCCGGGAATCCCGGTGTATATTCATATTAATATAATTTTGTCACAAGTACCAAAACCTAAGTCCGACCACGGTTTATGATGTATGGACTAAATTCCTTCTCCTTCATTATGGATATATGTTTCCGTACCTATAGTCAAGTCTAAAACGCCTTGCAGCCCTCGATCGATAAAAGAACAGCGAAAACAAATGATCGGCACTGGTTCCGACCTTCGTAACGCATTATCTAAGATTTCTTAGAGGCAATCTGTGGCGAGTGACGACTTGGTGCAAGTGATGAGAGCGACAACAGCATTTAAAACGTATTTATAGAACATAAAAAATATAACATTTATAACATTCATGCACTGTACATCAAAAAATATTTTTCTTGGTTCGTTGATTTAAAGTATAGGATGTTCATAGGGAATTGAATGAATGAGGAAAATTGATTCATATGAAATAAGGTTGTGGCATTGTGGCCACGGCCTCTCCTTACATGTCCGGTGACTCTTGAAAGGCCATTACGGCCCCTAAAAATTTAGCCATTCCGAAAAAAAACATCCTTGATATCAAACCATATTTTGGCTTTTAAATCATTTTTTTTTTGTCTTTATTTCTAAGTCTAGTGAAATAATAAGATTTGATATTTTTAGAAAAAAAACATTATATAGAAAAATAATATCTCATCGAAATCCTATTTCATACATTTTAGAGCAATTAGCGAAATGTATGTTTTCGATCTATTCAAATCGTTTTAGATAGGATGATTTTTTAACAACTTTTAAAGATATGCGTCGGCTCACCGCCCCGCCAACTCCTATACCTTACGGCATAAGATAACGAGCGTGATTTATGCAGGTGCACGCCGCAATCACGCGCCATTGTGTTGCGGCGGGGATAAGGTAAGTCATGGGGTGGGATACTGGCTCGCCTCACGGTAAATTCCAACTATTCCGAAGGAATTTTGCTGGCCCAAATTGGGTTTCATCTACGTAACACTGTGTCAAAAACCATGGAGAAAAGGGGCATATTAAAGGCTCATGAGGCCTGGCCCATGGTTTGTCTGACTCTGATGGAGAATATAAGTAGTAGTGTTGTTCGTGAACCTTGATTGTTGGAATACTTTGAAAACAGTAAAGCTATTATACTTAGAGAACAGGCTTCTACTTTTGAAACTTGAAGTGCGGCGTATTCATAAATATGTAGCAGAAGTGAGCGAAAAGTTGAAATGCTCTGGATAGCGAAAATCAAGACATTTTTATTTTAGTGAAGCAAAAATCAAAATATACACATAATGTCTCTGTTTAACCACAATTATAGTAAAACTCGCTTAATACGATTTAGCACATAATACGCCCTTTTATGATAGTCCCTGCAAGGCATATTTTCACACATTATGTTACGCTTAATTTACACGCGACACCACCCAAGTGGCAATTAAAGAAGACATTATGGACGAAGAGGAGTCAGTTCGGATATTATCTAATGCTCAAACTTTGGCAGCAGTAAACTATTTAAGGCAATATATATCTTCATTAGGTGATAGTGAAGACGGAGTCGAAAAAATTAAATTACATTGGAAATATATGGTTATTGTTAATGCATCAAAATCACTGTCAAACGAAAACAAATGATTACTTTATGTAAAATTGTCAACAATCATCTATTACACGATTACATAATTTAGTATGTAGGTACATTTTGTATTAGTTTCGATCTTTCCGCCTAAGACGTTTTCCTTTTTAAACTTTCGCGTTTTGTACACATTTTATATTCTAAATCGGGTCTGAGCGCGTATAGTAAAGGTATTTGTTGACCTTTTATTCCTACTCGACGTTTCGGCACCGTGGTCACGAGTTGGCTGTAAAGAGTCACGAGTCAACTCGTGACCACGGCTGGTATGACCCGCGTCGAAACGTCGAGTAGGAATAAAAGGTAAACAAATACCTAACACCAACACGTTATACGTTACAATTATACGCGTTTAGGCTCGATTTTAAGCGGGTTCTACTGTATTGTGTTTGTAGAATTACCTAAGCGTATCCAAAACGTAATTAAACCGAACCTAGCGTAAAACCGTTGTGGTTGACGTAAGGCCTCTTTCACACAAAGTTCAAATTATTTATTGTCAAAGGCATACCTTATTTTATTTAGATACACTTGTACTTGTTTTATAAAATGTTACAAAAGACGAACTAAATACTTTCCAGCATATACCAGACCCACCTCCAGGCTTTGCAGAACTTCATTCCTAAAACTTAATTAAGTTTTAGGAAAGTAAAAAATATGTTTTACACAATTATTTCTTATTTAGTAAGAAATAAGAAATAATTGTGTAAAACATCTTTTACAATAAATTGTCACAGACAAAACGAAACAGTTTCGCTAGTATCGTCATACCGACGTAGCTATGATTATGCCCCGGCACGCCATGTCGGGCGTTTAACCACAATCTGAGGTATTCCAGCTGCGGTTCCGCGGCACGACCGCCGGTTCCTGTGTATGAATTTTCACTTTAATGCATTTCTAAAAGATCATAGTGGTTAAGACAAATAACTGAGTTTTTGATAATAAAAAGGGTAAAAAAGGTTTTTGATAATTGTGAAGGGGACGGTGTACACTATCCCACCAAGTTACCCCTCTATAAGACTACTATAAGTTGTACTGCATTTCCCACCTTATCCTATTGTTTCGGTAGTGAATGAGATATACCAGATACCATTCCCAACCTATTCGTCAACCTTTTCTCCAAATCCATTACTAATAGTAGGCAGTGCGTCCGGGGGCGTGCCAACACTTGTCATTCTGGACCACAGATGTTACCATGTATCACGGATGTCTATGGACGACAGTATCCACTTACCAGAGCAGGTGAACTGTATTCTCGTCTCCCGCCTTTTTTCTATATATAAAAATAATATCCGTTCCAAAGGTCAGGAGCGTATCTAGGGGCGTGCTAATGTTTGTCATTTCCCGGATGTCCTCGGATTTCCACTTACCACCAGATGAAAGTTGTCTGCTCGTCTACCGTCGTTTTTTCATTAAAAATATCAAAAACGCTGATTCAATTTCACTATATTCCGTACGTTTTAAAAAAAAATATTTAGACAAAAGTTGAGACCCTTTATAAGCTGTATCCAATAACACAACGTTTGTTTGTTGTTTACGCTTTTGTCCTTTTGAAACTACTGAACTAATTTTGACCCATCTAACCAATATATATGAGGTCTGAACTATCGTTATGCCGAATTTTATTTCAATTTATTTTCTATTAATCGCTCGTGATGCGTATATGGAGTTTTTTTTTTAATTCGAAAATCTTGCTGTCCGTAATAAGTAAATCTTTCTAAAAGGAAGATTCGACATCGAGATTATACAGTGAGTTTGACTGGGAAGGCAATGCAACAATCATGGAAGCGCATACTTCGGCTATGGAACCGAAAAGCCGTGTGGCGACTATTTTCTATCCTCTTAGAAGACTGTCCTAAAATGTTCCAACGTGTATCAGAAGTGAATAAGAATTGCCAGAGATATTTTTTCTTTCCATTCCACCCAACTGGATGGAAAAAAGATTCTTGCAAATCTTTTTTCCAAATCCTAATTACTCATAAGAGTAAATAATTTTAATAATAAAACCCCAAACTTCACGGACGTTCAAACGTATGCCATTTTGAACTGATGTTAGCATATGTCACAAAAGTCTATGAGCAATAAACTACACTTAACATAAGGTTAATAAACTAAACTATGTGATTCCTCATATCTTATTAAAAGTCTCACAAAATCATATATTCTTACAACCATTAATAGAAATTCAATCGAAACATTTATCAATCCAATCAGTATCGAAGCATCAATTTATTTATTGCAGACAATGAACAAAGCAAACAAAATTTTATAATGCCCTTTGTCACCTAACCGCACCTTATCGGCAATCAAGCTCTATCGCGGCTTGAAAAAAACCTTCGGAGGTTATCTAAGAGCAACATTAAGCTTCGATGTCGCACTATCTCATATTTATATCCCGAGATCGGTACACAGCCGCCGCGGCCACCTATTATAATTAAACTCGATAAAATCGACATGTAACGCACTTCACTATCGCTAGTGTTGCGCGTTGCTTATCGATAACGCGATGCGGTTGGGCCGGACCACCCGGGAGAGTTGCGTAACTACTAAAATACAGTTTTAAAACGACCGTAGCCTAAATTAAGTGGGCATTAGCATATAAATATTGTTTAAAACAATAGCTTAAGACATGTTTTTGAAGAGGCAATTCCAGGGTAACAATGCCTTCACATAGTTTATTCGAATAATTGGTAGACGTTAAGTCTTAAACAACACTAATAAAACTTTTTTCGTTTATACACATAGTTGACAATATTTGAATTCGATTTTCTTATTATTAATGCACTTAATAATGCCCATGGCCGTGTGGTGTCGGCCGGCTTTAGAATAAAGGTGGTCCCGTAACTGTCGTGTCGTGGTGACTTAGGGATAACAAGGCCGTTACCACAAGCCCTGAGGAACTTCTAAAAGAGAGGACTCGCCAAACCGCTTGGCCAGCGTACCGTTCTGAGGCCTAAAGAACGGTCTGAGGCCTGAGTGCACATGGTGAAGTCCTTGTCCAGCAGTAGACGATAAAAGGGCTGGTTGCAGTAAGGTGCCTGTCGGTATCTCTGCATAATATAGTGAAGAACTAAGTGTTCCTGCCTGCTGTGCGAAATATTCCATCTTCGATTTCCAATCAGACAAACATATTTATTTATATACTATGTAATATGCTAAACAAACATTGGTTTGTCTGTATGTATGGTCGTGATTTCACCTGGTCGCAGGTTGTCTCACGCTACCTTTTCCAGTACGTCGCGAGTAATCTCCATTCCATTTCATTAGTAATCGGTCCTACGAAAGATATTGCCTGCCCTCTCCTGCTCCGACTTGCTGATATTTTCAGCTACGTCAGTTACTTCTCCGTCAAATTTCTTCGTTTCTGAATTTACTGGTAGCAGCGGGATGAGAGGAAAAGATCGTGTGTAGTGGTGGGCCTGAAGTGATGGTATGTTTGATAACATAGTAAATTTTGTTTGTCTCTGTGTATTCGGGTCTGGCATAAAAGAAGGGAGACCTTTGCTTAACAGTGGTACAAAAATATAGGCTAATTGAAAAAAAGTGTGTAAGATTTACGACCTACGACACGGATTCCTATCCTATTGTGAAACATAAATGTGGCTTACTTTATTGGTATTATTAAAATAAATATAAATTCATGTTAATTAGTGGGGAACCACGGCATGATGATGGAAAATAAACATAATAATATCCATTAGTAACAAATAAACACAACATAGTAAATGGCATGGTAAATGGTAGTAGGCAATATTTGCTAACAGTAAACAGGCTCTCAGCTCTTTGTTTTTCTTTTGTTGACATATTACTGCTTATTTATTATGGTGTTGTATATCAAACACTTTGTTCTGAATTGTTTGCCTCAGTTTACTGAGGTGGGAACTGGTAGGGTTAATAAAGAACGCTAGATAAAAATACTCGAATGTTCTCTGAAATACAAAATGATTTTAAAAAATCTATATAAAAGAACTAAATAACAGATATGTGGTTAGTTTCTGAATACCTAATTTTGTATAATATTTAGAAGCTTCTCAAGACAGTTTAAATACATTTTTTCTCTTAAGTTATTTAAACTGTTATGTAATACTTTAATTATAGTACATTTCCGATGCGTAGATATTTTATATTATAAATAAATTACGTATATCTAGCGGCTCTTTTGAAAACTAAGAAATAAAAACATCTATACCAAAGACGATAACAGTAGCTGCCTACTTAATAAAGAATCTGTTTTCTCAACAAACCTCCGTTTAAATGGCTCGTAATTCGAAACATCGACAATTTTAAATCGATTCAAATGTCGGCACCGATCTCTAGAGAATCCTGAAGGCATTCCCTTACGAAGTATCTTAATTGTGCGGCTAATTGCAAGAAAAGCCCTCCCATTAGAGCCCGCCTCGCAAAGAGTAAATGAATTAACAGACACGTACCTCCCCAACAGAAAGGCGGTAAATTCGTTTAAAAACACCGCCCGGTTCAGGTGCGAAAATGGCAGCTTTTAAGTAGAATAGATTAAAATGTTTTTGAACGGAAGCTAACGTTCGAAAGAGGTTTCGTTGGGAAACCTTGGGTTTAAAAGTAGAATTCCTACGCAAGATAATGCCCGCCAATTACATTTCTGAGTGCCACGTTTTGTTAAGTTCTTATTCTGTATGTCCGCGTTACCGCTCTGTCTCTTCAAAGCCAGCCTTTAAAACGCCAGTTAATTGACCAACTCATTAGTGGCAGCAACAGCATCGCGTCTAAAGATAGTTCCGACTGTAACTGCTTTTATGTTTAATTCTGTTGCATAAGGTTGAAACTCGCCGGAAATTTCGTTGGAAAGTCAGTTTGTCGGGAACGTGCGAACTGAGTTTAGTTTCCGCTCTCGACAAGTTCAATACCACCATTAGCTGCAGTAAGCAGGTGCTTTGGAGAGTTAAATTAATCTGTATCTACATCCACATATCTCGTATAATCATAACTGCCGTGCATATCTGTACGGAATTACGGGAGCATTTGCAATAATTGAACGCACGACTATTAATCCGTAGTACAGCAGTGCGGGCTGGATTCCAAAAGCAATTTTGCAAATTAAACCATTGATAAGGCGACGATTATCTAAAGAGGACAGCTTGAACCTGTTTCGATCTAGATCTGTATGAAGTCTAGGAAGTAATTAAGTCCACTTGTGTTGTATAGTGAGGCTTACTCGGTTGCCTCAATGTTAGTAGCGAAACAGGTTTCTGGCAAAACAACTCCTATATCGGTACACGAAACAGTGTATAATATACATTGTGTAGAAAAGTGTATACATGCAGTCAAACGTTATAGTTTCGGTGCAGTAATTCTAGAAACGCATTCTATATTTTCACAGAAAGCATTCTATTTGTGTACTTCTCTATACACAGAAAATACTCTTATAATTAAACTACAAACTAATTCTTCATGCAGTGCCATATTCTAAATCATCATTTTAATTCTGAAGATAATCATAGTCGTTAATTATTATTTTGAAGCTGTAACGCGGAATAATGACTGAGTACTGGTGTCCTTTGCCGTCTAGTACTTCAATCTTCCTTGCATAATGGTTTGAAACCAATGAGGAAATCAACGATAAATAACAAGGACAGTTAATATACTATCTAGAAATAAAAATTCAATAGCAATTTCTGTAAACGGCAAAAATTACATTAAAAAGGAACTGGCCGAATAATCTCATTAGAAAAATAATAAAGTCATTAAGCCACTCGATTTTCACCCTCGCAAAGTCTATCAAACTTCGCGGACTTGCCAGAAAATGTCACATGTCCAAAAGCACTCCGCCCCGCCATGAAAAGTACGAAAACAAACAATTCACCGTAAAACCCGTTTAATAAATCTTCTACCGTCTTATTACGTATACATAAGGCACAAAACATCATGTTGACGCAAGTAAGTGGAAGCTGATGTTTGATCTTGACGTAGAAATAAGGATTTACTGGAAGTGCCAACAATAATATCTATTCTTGTATCTACAATCTAAAATAAAATATCAAAATTACAAATGTTATCTCACAATGTGAAGTATCCACCCATCATCCAAATTACTTGCCATGAACATACAACCTGTTTATCATCTACTAATAAATTAATTAATATCTACTGAAAAATAAAAATAAGAGATAATGTCGCAACACATAAGTATCATAATTCCTAAATTAACCGTTACATTTAATTTAAGTAAGAACCATTTTCTGTTTTTGTATTTAAAAAAAACTGAACATCCGTGGGACTCCCTCCAGTCTGGTCGATTAACGACTTAAAGAATGTCGCCGCTAGTAGTCGGATGGGAAAATCAAGTGTAGTTGCGGGTCTTGGGAGGGGCACCAGCTCTCCAATGTTGGATAATATCGGAGAGACACGCTGATGGTACGTTATGTTAAATATATAGTGGCGGGTCTTGGGAGAGACACGCTGATGGTACGTTATGTTAAATATATAGTGGCGGGTCTTGGGAGAGACACGCTGATGGTACGTTATGTTAAATATATTTTATTCCAAATGTCCATAGACATATTCAAATAAAAGTAAAGCTACATTGAATACCGTTAGACCCGCCATTCAACGTGACCTGAGGCACACGCACGACCTACCTTAATTTTTAATTTAAATTTTTTGAATAAAAAAATATATGTCATAACGCGACTTAAGACGAGTTTTTAGAGATGCTTCGGTGGGGCATGGCCAAAAAAGGTTGGCAACCACTTCTTGTTGTTCACATCTTGGTCGTAACTTTTCAAAGTGAATTAAATGCGTGAAAACGCGAAACTTTCGCATGGTTTTTGATGAATTGCCCGTAATGCGAGTTCCCGAGGCTGTCTCGTACTCGTTCAAACTCGTGTTGGGTGCTAACATTTTATTATATTTCCTTTTTCTTTAACACTTTATGTGTGTTGAAAGTTTTTCATGCCAACACTTCTTTAACCCGAGGAAAAGTGAGAAAGGAAAAAGAAAAAGAATTCGACCGCAGCTGGTGTAATTTCTTAATTACCAGTGAAATTTGCTGCGAGTTGTCGAATTAGCTACAGTGTTTTCTTTTCGGTTTAATGCGCTCAACTTTTATGCCAATTATGGCAACTAGGATTAAGGCTAAAAATAAGATAAGAAATAAAAAGAAAGAAATTGATTAAATACTGCTATATATGTATGTTCAAGTAGAAATTATAGCTGCTACAATATTTATCCACACAACGTTATTACGCTTTTAGAAACACAGCCTAAAACTGCTAAAAGAAGTATCCTGTTATGCTCATTATTTACACAACGATACGATATCAGCCTTAATCTTGCAAGGCCTCCCTTTAAAACCACAAGGGGATTTTGAATCATAACCACACAGACCCAGTGCGAATTAATATTCACTATTATTGTTTGTATATTAGACTAGCAGCTCACATTGATTCACTCATATCAATACACTTGCGCTGCCTTTTTTCTATCGAAACGGTTTACAAATTTTTCTACTCCTGTTTTCACTCACTCGTGAAACTCCTTTCTCACTTCCTTTTTCAATGTCTCGTGTGGTACATTATTCCATGGGTTGACCCCTCTGTTTGATAGTTGGAAGTGCTTGTAGGATTTAGAAGTAGCGATGGTTTGAATTAGCTTTATCTCAAGCCCTATCAGATTCTTGTTTCTTTTAATATTGAATATTATTATGTTTAACTCTGGATCCCTCACTATACTTTCCTTCACTGTTAAGCTCATGATAATTGAAAAATCCGTACTTACGATAAAGATTTAATATAAAGTACGAAACGGGATTTCAACTTACGATCTCATGAATATGAGTTGAGAATATATCTGCTAGGCTACTACCGTTGTTAATCTAAGTTATATCAATGTCTTCACAAAACACATCAATGTATATTATTTATAAAAAATACTCTAATAATTTCCATACAAAATATAAACTGAACCCTAAATACTATTCCCCCAATTGTATATCTGTCTTTTAATTTAGTCTAGGATATATATGTATGCGTCTAGAAATTAGCATTTTATCTCTCAGCCAATTATGTATTCATGTATACGGTGCAAGAGCATGTCCCGCGGTGCATATTGCATTCATTATAACCACAGGCATAGTGTATGTCAGCTGGGGTGTTCTTATGAATTTCATTCTTTTAAGTCAAGGGGAGTGTTGTCAGCTGAATAAAATGATAAAACGGGATAGGCATCGAAAAAAAATCGGTATCGTTGCAAAAAAAAATACACGACCCAAAATAATCCTATTTTCCAAAAAATCAAATTTCAATCAATTAATTCGTGCATATCCTGCATGCATAAATTATAACTAAAGATTTACTAAAATTGAAAAATATCGTTTGTCATCATTTACATTTCTTTTTAGAAAATAACGTTTATTAAAAAAATTTAAGAGGAATATTTTTTAACAACAATTGATTTATACAAAAAAAAGTTTATTTAACTATTTCTATCTTTAGCCTAGGTGTATCTATACACGACTAACATTCGTGTGATCATGAGTTCAAATCCTCGGCCCGTATTACTGAGTTTCTACTAAAGGACGGATTGAAAAAAAGTGTCACTAGCTCGGTGGAGACGGAAAACATCGTGAGGAAACTCGCTTGCTGCAGAAATAAAAAAAATCTGGAGTATCTGATCCACTAATCCGCACTGGGCCCGCGTGGTGGATTACGGCCCGAAACCCCGCAGTGATTTACTAGAGGAGGCCTATGCCCTGCAGTCGGACGTTATGGGCTGATATAAGTATAAGTACAATTTCTATCTTACTCAAGAAAATAATAAGTAAAGCTTCTTTCTTTTCCATTTTCCAACTGGAGAAGTTCGAAATAACACCCCAGGGAACTGGGCAGGGCATTAATAACCTTTACATTGGTTTTATAGTTTTTCTTACAGTATCTAGCCATATATACGTCATGTAGTAAGTGATAGAGACAGGGATTTTTTTTTGTTTTTGTACAGCACCTTCTCCTTCACAAAACTCATCAAAAATACTTTTTTTTAATAGTAAGAAGGCTTCAGTCGAGCTTAGAGTCCAGCTGGTGGTAAGTGGATACTGTCGCTCATGGACATCCGCGATACATGCCAACATCACTTCAGAATGACAAACACGCTTCCGGATACGCTGCTTACCTTTGGAGATGTAGGAATGGATTTGGAGAAAGGTTTGGGAAAATGGGGAGGGATAGTATAAGATGGGAATGGGCTCTGGCACATCTCACTCACTACCGAAACACGTACGTACATTGGGGAATAGAATAAAATGAGAAATGCAATACATTTCAAGGTAATCTTCTTTGAGATATCGGTAACGAGGCCAGTCGAGTGCGCCCAGCGTCTGTTGAATTGAAGCGTGCACCCTCCCCCTCGAAATAAATACTAATCGGACAGCGGTGATAGCCTAGTCGTATCTATTCTCGACTCTTATTCATGAGGTCGTGAGTTCAAATTCTCAGACCGTAGCACTGAATACAACGGATTTTTAAAATTGCCGCTAGCTCGGGAAATCATAGTAAAGAAACCCGCATATTCCATAATTTTAAAAATCTCTGGAGTATGTGTATCCGCCAATGCGCACTGGGCCCACGTGGTTTGTAGATTATGGCTCAAAACTCCCTTGTGAATAGTACAGAGTAACAAAGTAAGAGATTTTATTTCAAAACATTAACATTTTTTGTGGAAAGTATAAAGTTCAGAAAAAGTCGTAGAACGAACGTTGTTAGTTTTAATGAGAGAAGTTCATTGTTAAGAGGGAGCAGGTATTTTTCATTTAAACCTATATATATGCATATTTAACCCTGTACATTACACATTTAAATCTGTGCATATGCATATTTGACCCTGTATATATGCATATTTAACTCTGTACATATGCGTATTTAACCCTGTACATTACATATTTAAACCTGTACATGTGCATATTTAACTCTGTACATTACATATTTAAAATTGTACATACATACACATATTCAACCCTTTACATATGCATATTTAACCCTGTACATATGCATATTTAACCCTATACATAGATACTTTTAACCCTGCACATTACATATGCATATTTTCTACTCTTTGTACAGGACTTTTTATTTTATGGAGGCTAACGTAAAATTAATCCCAAATATGACTGGTCATTTACGCTTTGTCTTCGCTACAACCAGTTTGAAACAAAGCCGTATCGCATTATGCACTAAATTGAACGCGTTAGCTGATTGTTATCTTACACTGAACTAATGAAATTGCCTGTCAACGTTAATTAATTGTATTCATACGCCATTTGTTTACGTTACGACGTAAATCATATACAATCAAATTATTAGTGGATCCTAGAACTGTGATAAGTTGATAGATTGCGCAAGTTTAATAAACAGATGAAGATGTTAACGACTTTGTTCTTCCGATATTGTTTTATGGAATAGGTAACTCAAAGCTACTTAATAGCGACCCTAAATCCAACCCCTGAGTTTTTTTAACATATAGATATCTATTTAAAAGGATACTTTTTCGAATTCGAAGATGTATAACTTCATATGGAAATGGAGCTATGTATTGACCTGATATTCAGCTCGTGACCATAGTTTGTGGAGCGGATAATCCATGTCGAGAGTTGCGAGCAGTTTTTTCAACTACTCGCATTTGATCTTCATAATCCGGAAAGTTGTGGCACACGACACTGTTGGACAGCAACACATGGTTGGTGTAACCCAGTCGAAACGTTGAGTAAAAATGAAAAGGTAATCAAGTAATACACGTTTAAGTCGCGGTAATTTTTTTATGGAACGTAAGCAGCAGACGAGCTGACAGTCCACCTGATAGTAAGTGGATACTGTCGCCTATGGACATCCGCGATACATGGCAACATCAGTCCAGAATGACAAAAGTTGACATGCCTCCGGATGCAATGCCTACTTTTGAAAATTTAGATGAATGAATTTAGAGGAAGGGTTGAGAAAACGGGGTGAGGTTACTATCCCACCTCATGATGGATCTCCATGGAAATGGCCCTTGGCGTATCTCACTCACTACCGAAAAACGTACGTACATTGGGAAAGTTGGATAAAGTGGAAAATGCAGTAACATTTGATGGTTGTCTTCTGTGAGAGAGGGGTAACGTGTCCAGTTAAGTGCGCCCAGCGGCTGTGAGATACAGCGTGCACTCTTCCCTTAGAAAAATAGATAAATATGATGTTATTGCGGCTGTGGCGGATATTATAATATACTGTGTAATAGTATATTATACTACACACCCCAACTATATTCCAATAAATATTATTGAGATTATGCTTAATCTGAATATCACAAAATGACTATGCAAAAACTTTATTACTCTGAAAATAAATGAAAGAAAACATGATGAATTGTAGCAACGGCCGTTCGGCTAATAATATTATTTCAGAGTTTTATTGTATCATTAATTACGTTATTCAAAACGGTTCGCCTTTTGTAAACATTTTAACGCAAACACAAGGGATGACGAAAGATAAAGGGAATAAAATGTTAATTGTTAGAGATTTGTTGTATTATAATTATAACCCAATTCAATGGACATCCGTTTTCTGAACAATAATAATGTTTTGAGTTTCAAAAGCAGTGGCATAATTTCCTTTGTCTTTTTAATACAATAAGTACTTATGAAAAAATTACACAGTCACTTAAAAAACCGTGATATCATTTATTTTAGTATTCTTCTTTTTCGGGTGCCATCTTCATCGGTTGGCGAACATTCTGACGATTTGAAACTTGTACACAGCAGCTCTAAACAATTAACGGATGCTTTATTAAACCATTGGCGATGGTTTTAGGTTCTAGATGTTCTTCTTCGCTCCGGTTTTCTCTTTCCCTGGATCTTCCCTTTGATGATTATCTGTAACATCTCATATTTCTGGTTGCATAAATTTAGTGTTCTTAACCAACTGTATGTGGATTTGTAATGGTTCCCAGGTCTGCTTGGAACCGATCAAACTAACAAAGTAGTAAAATTTACTGTAGTTATTATGACCAATTCCAACCGAACAATACTTTGTAATTATTATTTTCAACAATTCACCTCGAATTACGGTCTTTAAAAATGCTTTGGATGCAGAGTATACACCTCACAATTACCACAATCGGTTCTTTTATTGTCCACTGGTATACATGGACCCCCGCATTCACATTGTCTTGTGCATGAGGGATGTATGACCTTAAAATGCCACGCTGCCCAAGCGGCTTGGCGAGTTTTAGAGGTAGTGTAGTTCCTCAGTGTAGTTTTTACGACACCCACGGAAAGAGATCGAGTGAAAGCCGGCCAACACCTCACAGTTATCAAATTGTATCTGCGAAGTGCGTAATGCTCGCTTCTCTGTGACCGTAACAAGTCAAGTTGTTTAATTATTAAGACCAATTGCCTACTTGACCAATTGCCACGCTATGATTTGTCGACGTATCCTCAAAATCTTAGACACTCAAAGGCTCGAGTTTCCTCACCCACGCATGGCAGTATGTAAGTTATTTTGCACATTTCTCCCCAAGTTCCCGCCGCTTTAGTAATCCTGTGGATCAGGAGTGTGCTCCCAACAATACATTTGCCAAATTGTCTCCATGAAGACACAATAATTTCGCGCACGGTCTGGGCTGTACGTATATAGAGCTGAGATTGTAAGTGCCTATGTGTGTATCATACATTCATACAGTTACTGGATTACTGGATATCCATTGTGGTTAAGTACACTGTATTTTTTATATTGTATACACTGTATTGTATACGATTATTTGCATGTTTGTCTTTTATTAACTTTGCTCTTTCTTCGGTTGGTAGTCATTTTCTCATGCCTAAAGTTTGTATACCTTTCTTCATTCAAAAACCAATACAAAAAGGTTTTCTGTGTTTAGCTACTGTATTCCAAAGGTTTCACCATGTAGTGTCGGCCGGCTTTAGCATAGCATCACCTCATTTCTTCCCGCGGGTGTAGTTAAATCCGACTAACGGGTAGCAAAGCCGCTACCACAAGCCCTAAGGAAATACACCACCTCTAAAAGTGTGGACTCACCAACCCCCTTGGCCAGCATGGCGTTTTGAGGTTATACGTCCCTCGTACATAAGACAATATGCTCGAGGATGCCCATGTCCAACAGTGGAGGAAAAATGGGAGCTGGATATGGATATCCCACGGCGCTACTTTTTAAGAGTGTCGTCTATCCTCTAAAAATAGTAACCATACTACGCCGAATTAAATTCTTCCAAAATGTCGAGAGTTGTCAGGAATTTGAGAATTTCTCGAATAAAATCGTCCTACTTTACTTATATTTAATTTGTTTGCTTTGTAAACCGCTGTTGGCAAGGTAAGCAATACTTCCTCACTCGGAAGCAGTATTCTTACAAATTCAATTATATTTTTCTTGCAAGGGAAAAGTTTAACAAGATTACTGCTTCGTTTAGAAATGGAGATACAAAGTTCCTTCAGCAATATACAGGTCACCTCAATCAGAATAAAGTTGTAATATTACTCCCTGACAACTTAAGTCTGTAGCTATAAGAGCTGAATTTGTTTGCAGTAGATACATGCCTAGTTTTGCAGTGTTCCGGTCCACCGCCTTTGATTTCCCAAAGGCAACGGGTGTTAGTGTTGGATTAGTCATCTTCGGCTTACCTCATGTGAGTGCTTCGGCACGTTACAGTACCTCGTCTTGAACCTTGAACCTATTTGCTTTAACAAAGAGGCAAACCTTATTTATTTTAATTGCCACCTCATTATATCAAACATAATAGTTAAATCTTTCTAGTTGTCCTGATTGATAGTTAACCTATATTTACAGGTGCGGCAGAGGGCAACTTTTGCTCGCGGGTTGGCTGTCAGCACCCAACACGTGTCATAGCACAACATAACACCGGATATCGGGCGGCAATAATAGCCGAAAAAATTATAAACCTTTCCTAGTTTGTAAGACACGGGGTGAAATATCATGTGGTCTCACCTGGTGGTTTAGAGCTAAAATAGTATTTTTACCGTAACCAGCCGTTTTAGTATTCATTGCTGGACATGGGCCTCCTCCTTGAAACGTCACGCAAGGGTTGGTAAGTGTGGACTTAAGGCTTGTGGTAGCTGCGTTGTTATCCCTTAAGTCGTCTTTTACGGCGCACTCGGGAAGAGATGGGTTGGTGCTACTCTAAAGCCGCCCGACACCACACTAAAATTGTATACGATTAGGGAAAATATTTATTTTGAATTTATCGAGACTCGGGAGCAGTCCATTTTAGTTCTCTACGGTTTCAAGTAAAATTCGAACTAGAGTACAGGTTAATTATATAGCTTATAGTTGATGAGCTGCATTGTGTCTGAAATTAGAAATCTATATAAATAAAAATGTAAACGTTCGTTTGTTCAAAATCTCAAATCTCCGAAAGTTCTTCACCAAATATTGTCACAACGTTGCATTCGAATACACGCGTATTTTTATATACCTATAACAGGGTAAAAACATGCTTTTTACCCAAAAACAGGGTAAGCGCCATCTGTTGGGCAGCCACAGCAACGCGTGGCCCGGCACAGCTAGTATAATATAATAATAATAATCCCAAACCTTTGCTAATCAGGGCGGCTACCACTTCCTTCCTTTTATATGTAGGCACTAGCGAGCTGAAAGCCATTTGAAATCAGAGTTCATTTTTATTACCACCAGATATCTTTGCACGAATTCTATAAAATGAGGTCATCCCTCGCCCTCATTTAAAACCATCGCGTCCAACCCTAGCGATGTTTTAAAAACCGCCGCAGCATTAAATACGTAAAATATTACTCTTGCGGACTTAAGTATAGCAGTCATTCCATGTTAGACTTTTTTAATAAAAAAAGATGGGCGGACTATCGGACAATCCATCTGATAGTAACTGAATATTGTCGTGCATGGACATCTGTGTACAATTAGCCAACATTAGTCAAAAATAACGAATGTTAAGATTAATGACCACCAATTAGCCTAGTTGGTGCTTGCTGTGCTAGAAGTCCCGGGTTCATTTCCCGGGCGGACAATCATTTGTTTAAAGACAGATGTTTGTTGGGGTCCGAGTGTTGCACGTGTTATGTTCGTCCTTGTATGTGTCTCTGGACCCACGACTGAGAGAATCCTAGTGTGGACCATTGATTGTGGCGTTATTTAAAAAAAGTATGCGCATATACGCTGCTTTATATTACTTTTACTCTAAGTTAGTAACTTTATGAAAATCCTAGAAACTTTATAAATTTTCTAGGTATTGTATGTAGGTAATATAATTAGTAATAACGTATTTTTAATAAAATATTTTACACATTTCCCAAATTAGCTTGGCATTTTATAAATTTCGTAGGTATAATTGTATAAAATTCCTGATTTATATAAATTTTCGATAACATTTACAATAATTATTTTAATAAAATAACACAGTGTGCCGCGAATTACAATAATAAAATTCCAAAACCTCCTAAATGGACCTCCCAAATCCAGCAGTACCTAGAGGGACACATGCTGATGGTATGGGTAACGCTACGGTATTATCAATTACAGTAATTTTTAATTAGTAGAAAATAAAAGAAAATAATTATAAACTGTAAACAAAACACGTGTAGACTAAGAAAATAATTGCGAACGTTACTTTAACACTGTAGATGTCGTACACAAAATAAGTTTTACTTTACACAAAATAATACGACAAAAACCCCTTTTGTCGTAGCACCTCGCTTTCAGAGCATACCTCCTAAGATCTCGGAGAGTATTGGAAACCTTGGTGTCGACATTTCCAGCAAAATCGAATTAATTAAAAATTAAAATCGAATTATTTTTAATCGAATTAAAAATTAGGGGTCATCTGGAAAATAAGGCCAAAATGGCCTCCAAAAAGCTCGGTGTGCTGAACAGTGCGAAGCGGTACTTCACCCCTGGGCAACTCCTAATACTTTACAAAGCTCAGGTGAGGCCCCATATGGAGTATTGCTCACATCTCTGGGTCGGCGCACCGAATACCATTTAGACCCATTTGACTCCAACCAACGACGTGCTGTTCGTATTGTCGACGATCCCACTCTCACGGGCGGTTTAGAACCCCTCAGCATTCGGAGAGACGTTGCGTCTCTCTGTGTGTTCTACCGCCGCGCCTGTATAATGGGGAATGCTCTGAAGGATTGTTCAATACAATTCCCACCTCGGGTTTCTACAACCGCACCTCCCGTTACAGAAGTGCGGTCCATCCGCATTTCCTCGATACGGAGGTGTCGCGTACTGTTCGGTACAAAAAATATTTTATATCGTCCGCCCTCTTATCTAAAAAAAAAAGGTATTTTGGAAACGTGTCCAATATAGCTTAATGATAATAAGCTGTTTTCTGTGTATTTGATAGAAAACGACTGGTAGCATTTGCATGACTGCTTCAAATTCGTATGGCCATAAAATTTAATCAACTCGAAATATGCTAATAATATTGATACTGTTTTACAGTTTTGGTTGCCGCCATTTTCCTGTGTAATATCGTTTTAAAATTAACATAATTGAATGAATGAATGAATAATAGATTGACTTAATAACAACTAAAGCGCGCACCACGAGCAGGATGAATTTCGGTCTTTGACATGAGGTCAGCCAAGACTGGACGTTCAAGAGATTTATATGAAATCGTCGAACATTGACCAATTTACTAGACCCCTCATATTGACCGAAATACTCTGCTCGTGCAGCGCGCTTTAACTACACTCATACAAACATTAGAATCAATATGAATTACAAGTATGTAGTTGCCACTATGCCAAATGGCCGTAACTCAGCATGTGCTATAACGACAGTAGCAGCTCTGATTTTCAGTTGCGGGCCGCATCGATGACTCACGGGCAGCCCGCGCAGAGCTGCAGTATGTCCCTCTGTCCTCCCTTTGTGACTTTAAGGGTAGGTCTGAGCTCTTGTAGGATCTCTAGTAACCCTAGTCTGAGCACTAAAATTAGACAGATCATGAATAGGTTTTGATTAATAGCTCATTGAGAACATTCAGTATTTCACGAAACGCATAATCGACTGTTTTATCTTGATTTCTTGTATTTGAATATTTATCCTATTAACCAGAAAAAACGGATACCAATACTGTTGTACACTCCACCTAATACTTACACATATTACCAAAACATTTTGCATTGATTTTAACATAAAGAAGGGGTTAGCCTAGTTGCCACGAAAAAGCAGGTCAGTAACACTCGAAAAAATTATTTGGCATTTTCGGCCGGAAAATTAATTTCTTAATTAAATTTTGACGACCGCTTATGAAACTGGAATATGAAAACTGTCCCCGTTTTTACAGAAAAAGAAACAAAAAATGCGCTAAAATTGAACAGCATGAATTTCAACTGCTGCAGAAACTTTATTTTTTTATATTCATGTTTATTTGTTGCTCGTCTACGATTTATTTTGATTTTTTTATGATATTGCTTAAAAACTAGTAAGTACCATACCATAAGACTGTCTCTGTTTGCTACCACACATCATGTCCCAATTTTTTTATTCAGTCACGTGTGTCAAAATTAAAATTTCCATTCAGCGCTCAGTTTTCGTGGGACATTTGTAATTACGGGATATTTAAAAAAAAATAAACATATTCCAATCATATTTTTGGTAGCTTTGTCTATGACTCAATTCCCGTGTACTCTATAATAATTCCCGCGGGAACTTTGAACAAATCTGTATAAAATTGAACGACTGTTCAACAACTCTTGACTATAGTGACTTGACTAATCAGCTCGTGAATGAGGTAAAATAAAATAACATACACGTTTACTATGTAAATACATAACTCTGTTGTCTAGAAAGGTCGGATATTAATGCGTTTTGCACAAGTATCGACCATTAGCGCAGTCTGACTCAAGTCTCCAATGGGGTTAGATGTAATTTATCACAATTATAGGGATTGCGGCCCGACCCCACTGGGACACGGTCAAAATACGACCAGCAACCAGTATTTATTGTACCTAAAGTTTAAATGTGTTTCAGAAATGTAGCATTAACTGAAACGACCAGGCTTGCCCACTGCCATTTCAATTTGCTGACTCTTTGGACCTTGTGGTAACTCTGCCTCGAATTTATTTGCTCCGAGTTTTCCATTGCTCAGTCAGAAACATTAAACTTGTTGATAGTAAGGAATAGTCCGCCAATAACTAGCAGGATGCATCGACTCAACAATTTCGACTTCAAGCATTGTGGTATAGGCGACGAGAAGATACGAGTATGATGGACGCATTTTCCTAAATACTACCCAACTGAAGTACAGAGAGGCAATGGATTTTAATGAAAATTTGCGTAAAGAAATGATAGGTCAACAAGTACATATGTTAATTTTATCCTGACTGAACATGTATGTATCTTTGTTGAGCAGTCAAACATGGAAGGAATCTGTCAGAAGCTACAAACGTATTCGCGGTCAAAAACACTAAATACGCGCAGGTATATAGGTATATTTTTTTACCTTTATCCATAAACATAATAAATCACTAAAGCTTGCTTACGCACATCATTTACGCAAACACTTTTCGAAACACATGCAAAATAAAACGTACAATCGCGTCTAACACCTTATCTTCCCGTCGAAGGGCAATAGTTGCCTATTCTTAACAAGACGCGGGTCGAAGGGACGCCCTTACTATAAGGACCTTACTGCAATCATTTAGGGTCACGCCTGTCCTCGGGGCACGAAAGGTCTTATATATAAACATAGACATAATGACAACGTTTTGCATCTTTATGTTGCGTTGCTTTGAAACAATGAGATATCGTTGGATCTTTATTTGCTTATAAGAACTTAGTTTGCTTATATTGATGATAACAGAAAGACGTAAACATTGTCATTGGCGTGATAGTGCTAATTAATATACGTTAACATTAGAAGTACTGTGTTGGCGTTTTGTATTTTGGAGGATCACAAATGAAGTAATATTTTTGTTATAAAAACCGATACCGTCTTTATCCCACTAATACTATAAATGCGAAAGTTTTAATATTTGATAGATGGATAGAAGATAAAACTATATTGCGCACCAAAAACTAAACGTACGTTGTAGACACAAAATGCACTAAAGGCGGTCTCTTATCGCTAAAACCGATCTCTGCCAGACAACCTTTGGGTAGAAAGGATATATATATTTTGACCACAGGTTGAACCGATTTCGTTGTAATTTAGCAAATAGGTAAATTGTAATTAACCGGATTAACAAATATGCTGCTTATACGCGAACGAATTCGCGGGCAAAAGTATAGTTTATAATAATTGACAATGTTGGTTCTTCGTTAAAAGTAACCTTTTTGTATAACGAATATTAAACTGACATTAAATTATTTTTCTAAACATTTGAAAGTTTTCTATCCTAATGGTCATTTTATAAATAAAATCCATATTCCCATCCCACACGGAACCTATCAATACATTTCTCTGTCAAACCTTTGTTACTCTGAGAATTCACGAACCTTCAAGGGTCGGTCGTCACTACCTAACTGGAGACCACTTGAGGACTCTTCAAAAAGTGTCGAATCCAACTTCGTGTAACAAAACTCAGTTATGGAGTTATATATAAGTTAGACGAACAATTATAGCTTAGAGTAAATTTAGAGAGAAAAAGATAATTAATTGATTTAAAACTAGTTATTAAAATAGATCTAAAAATAGCTTAGTCTTTCGCATTGAGATTAGTTCGTTGATTGTTTAACTTTTTGCAGATTAACCTTTCGAATTCACAGTTATTATTAATCTTATTGCAACTAGCTTATTAAACATTTTTATGGTGGCCCATAGAAAACAATAAAACTGTACAATAATGTCATTGCACAATATTATTGAATCGCGCCTTGCACTCAGACGAGTTTTAATACAAAACGATCAAATACATTGAGCAATCCATGAGATAAATTATATCTACTATAACGACTAACTAAATTAAAGAAAACTAACGTAACCAACATAAACAAAACGAAGGCAGGTAATCATGACTGATATAACTTTCACGAGGCCGCATCGCAACGTAGATTTTAGGAAATTTTAAACAATAGATACAAAAAATAAAACGATTTATTACTTCACATTTGATATCAATGACAACATTTCCTATTCGATGCTCATCTAAGAAACTAAAAGTTGTGGGTTCAAATCGTCGGCTCGTATCACCGAATTTCCACTTAAGTTGGTATATTTAAAGATTATCACGAAGCTCGGTGGTAAAGGAAAAACATCGTGAGGTAACCTGGAGAATTAAAAAAAATCTGGAAGATATGTATCCTCCAATCAGCAGTGGGTTATGGATTATCATAATCCTCGCGGTGGATTATGGGCCAAAAATTGATTCAAAATATGACATTTCTAGTGTTGATATTGTTATTACACACTTATCAGTCGATATCTAATTTCTTTTAACAATCCAACAATAGTAATTGTTTGGACTTTTAACAATAGTCCAAAATTCATTTTACATTCACTAACGATTCCTAAATCTATACTAATTAAAACCAAACCGTTAACCATTCCACAGCGCTGCAGTTAAAAACTCGTTAAAAAACCGCACCGGTCTTCAGAGCCAAGGTGCTGCTAGAACATTATTTCTAGTAGGTTATATCAGTCGAGCGGATCGCCGTAAGCCGCTGACCGCGCTTTAATGTTTCACACACTTGATATCGTGAATCCAGTGGGTTTACTTAAAACACTGTCGCGTGCCCTCACAGGACATTGAAAAATAGCTTTTCTAGTCACAATTTATCTTGCCAACCTTGCGTTTGAATCTAGCTACAGCTTATAAATGGCCTAAGAATTGGCTTATCGTTGGTGTAGCCGTTCTGTCTAATGACATGTTGATTTCATAAATTAGTGTAATATTTCCAAGGCAACTAGTAATTTTTCTGACAGAGGATGAGTTTGTCACCGTGACAGCTATTTACTACATGACATTAGTACAATATATTTGTACTCAAGTAGACAAGTCGGCTTCTATGTTTCCATAAACAACGTTTAGGTACTATAATTCGAAAGCATACGGTATCGTGAGCTCGGCTAGGACTATCGTAGCGTTAATCATGACAGTTTTATAGAAATGAAACACAATTCGGCGACACAGTTGAAGATTCTACAAAGCAATCTATTGACTCTGTCTTGTGTCGTGTTTCATCGAAGAATACAGATGTTTTATATTTCGTTGGGTGAGGCATTTACACCAGTAAAACAGTAAACACACGACTGCGTCGACTGATACCCACTGTATAGTAGACGACCAATGCCCTTACACCTTTATATACTAGTCGGCTATTTTCCATTGATTTCGCGCAGATACTGAATTTTAAAATAGAGAGAATAATCAAGAAAGTATCAGCCAACAACTTCAGTCGAGGCTATCGTTCGCGAAGTACGACAAGACCTACCACGGTGTTCGCCTTTATTTTTTTAATATAGAAAGAAGGTGGCAGACGAGCAACAGTCCATCTGGCGGCACGTGGATACTATCGCCCATAGACATCCGCGGTACATCCGTCCAAAATGACCATTGGCACGCCCTCGGATCCTGCCTACCTTTGCAGATACAGGAATGTATATGGAGAGACATGCTAACAAGATGTGTCTGGATGTGTAGCGTCAGGAAATAAAGTTGTAATTGGAAACAATCTACAAGACAATTACGAAGTCAATTACAGCTAGTGATATTACAGAGTTACAAATATTTGCACCACATTGTAAATTTGCCACGTTTTATTAAAGTCATTGACATTGATTGTACATTCGCCACAAGTTTATTTTTGTGTATATTCACCATAGTTACGAATTTGTATTGTACAATTATCTGAAAAGTGGTTTTAAAACAGTATGCTACCTCTCTCAGATAATACTTTTGTTTTTATTTATTTATTTATTCGTTATTGCACAAAGTGACAAAAGCCGAAATTAATGTTCAGAAGCATTACCTTCCAGTCAACCTTTGGGCTATGCAGAGATGGCGCGGTACGTGCAATGACGGGTAACGTTAAGTAAAACTATACTTAAATGTGACTCATATTAGTTAAATACCATAATAATATAAATAAACACATAAAAAACTTAGCTGTGGTGAATGTCCATGTATTTTCTGTAAATTTACAATTATGGTGAGATTATATTATAACTTTCATCCGTTTATAATCGCAAATCCCATTTATATCTCATAATATAACGCCCGCAGACGTTATAATTTCGAAACAATAGACTGGACGCACGCACGTGGATTCAACTATTCCAGTGAGTTAAAAGCCCTTGTTCTAAACAAAAAGCCGTTGTAACTCATACAGTAACACTTGAGAAAGATGGGAGAAAGATACAAGCGCAAAACGGTTTCCTTAATCTTAGATGATGTGGCATCGTGATTTAGTAACAAATGTTTCGGGAACCTAAACCACAAACATACCAACATGTTGAATTTCAATATGTATAAAATTGGAACGCACAACTCTGCCTTTAGCGGACTCAAATAGAAATCTTATGCAATTTGTAAAGAGAATTAATAACATTTTATCAATAAAAAAGAATCGTTTACAGATTTTCTTAGTCTTGAAAACGAACATCGTACTTTTGTATTATAAAAATTGTATTATATTTCAATTGATCTTATATTGAATTTCAATTTCAATTGAATGTTACGTTACACATATTATATAACAGTGTTATTAATTCTGCCACAAGCGGGTTTTCTCGCGTCGTTTTCCTTTAAGCTAATAATAAAATGAAACAATGTATAATAAACTTATTAAACGAATTAATTTAACTTTAATAACAGCCAACTTACATTTAGATAAAATTAAAAAGCAAAATGGAACAAAAATTAAGTGGTATAAATAAAGCAATCTGGTTGCCATTAAGTCAAATGGCCCCAATGTAGTGCAGTGCTAACTAGTGCTAGTGCAGTGTAGTGCCGTTAGACTGACGTTAACCGCTATTCGCTTCTAAATTGACACCGTTCCTAAGGCGCTCTACGGAGAGCAATTCCACCCGCTTCTTATCTCCTGGTTCCCTGGTACCGTGACGCGAGGTTATTTACGCCCCGGCGCCACCCCTAATCCCCTATTTATTCCTGGAGATGTATCTGAAAATTAGGGATCACTAGGCGGCATCCCGCGCGTGGGGTTAATTTGCGGGATGCCGGGAACGGTGCCTCAGAGCTAGCAGTAAAACTGGGAATACGTTGTTTATATGTCACGAGATACAGTGATTAAGCGATTCCCACTTTTGTTCTTAAATAAAGTAATAATATACGTATATTTATTACTTTCTGGTTCTAGAAAGTTAAAAAGCACAACTAGATATGAAATAATGAAAACGAGGAAAAGAACCAGGAAGAAGAAGAAGTGAAGTACCCAAGGTTTCAAATTGCCATAATGTTTACAAACCTTCGATATTAAATTGCACCGGAAAAGAAGATTTATTTCTTTGTAGGTTCCAACATACGCCCGTCAAATAAATTCGCTTTCATGTTTTCCCTTTCATAAAAATAGTTTCAAATTTTTTTCCTGATATCAGTTGAAAAAATGATAACATGGACTCTTTTTCGATCGCCGATTATTATTTGGAAATTGATATAACTCACACCTTCCGAAATATATTTAACATGAACGCCCTAACTAAATTGGGCCAGTACGAATTGTTATCAACCACAAATCGATATATTATAGGTACATAGACAGACAGGCGTTGTCCTCTGTGAAGGTATATACAAAATATAATTGTACCTCTAATAATTATACATTATCCTTATAATGATGATTCCGAGTACGTAAAACTCATGCGAAACAAAAGCGAATACTGCGCATTTCGTTAATAAAATTCCAAAATTCAAACTTAAAAGAGTCATGCAACTTTAAAACTGAGTTTACTTTAGACACAGCAACTATAACAAGTGAAGTTGGCAACTGAAATTTATTTCTCTTTTAAAATTAATGAACACGGTCCCAACTGCGTTAGTTTTCCCTGGAGACGTTTTAGTGATACACCTATTTTCTACTAGCTTCACTATTTCTATCCACTTACAGAGAAAAGGAAAGTCTTGTTATTTTCAGTGAGAATTTTCTGCACTTCTTTGAATTGTTTGTTTCGTCTACATACTACCCAACAACTTTTTAGTGATGTCTTATTTAAAAACTAGCTGACCCTACAAACGTTGTCCTGTCCAAATTTCAATAATACAATAAGTTCATACAAAAATCCCATAGAAAAAAGCACTTTCAGTTTTTCTCGAATTTTCCAATTTTCCGAGCAACTTTTCCAATTTTTCTTTCCCTAAAAACCTTATTCGGACTATTACGAACATTTAAAAAAAAAATTGCCAAATCTGTCCAGCCGTTCTCAAGTGATGCGCTTACCAACGAACAGCATTTAATTTTTATTTATTATAATTAAGTCAAAAAATAAAGATTTCAGAATCTGACAGTTGTGACTACTTCTCAAGAGTAAATTGTTCCAATTATTGTTAGATAAATTATATTATACAGTTGACGAGTTTTTAGACTGAACATTATAATTGAATATTTTCATTATTGACATTATACTTATTAGCTACTGACATTTTGATTATTTTAGGAGAGATTTATACGAGGGGGAGAGTGCACTGTGCAATCCAACAGCCGCTGGGCGCACTCGACTGGCCACGTTACCCCTCTCTCACAGATGACTACCTTGAAATGTACTGCATTTCCCACTTTATCTTATTTCCCGAATGTACGTACGTGTTTCGGTATTGAGCGAGATGTGCCAGAGCCCGTTCCATCCTATTTCTCCCCATTTTCCCAACCCTTTTTCCGAATCCATTCCTAAATCTCCAAAGGTAGACAGCGCCATCCGGAGGCGTGCCAACGTTTGTTATTCTGGAATGCTGTTGGTATCTGTCGCGGATGTTTATGGCGACAGTATCCACTTAGCATCCACCGGGTGGGTTGTATGCTCGTCTGCCGCCTTCGTTCCTTAAAAAAAACTTCGTATGTAAAGTCTGTCACCATTCATTATCGCCCGCACTTCTCATTCAGCCACTATCACGGAATAGCTAATAGCAATTGAAGAGCCTATTCACAGCTTTAGTAAAGAAGCCTCAGCAGACGGTTCATTCCAAAACTTTCAGGTTCACGGTATAAAGTATAATGAAGACCGCATTGTCGCAACAGCTCTTTGCCAAGGAAGTGCGGACGACCGTCGCTTCGGTATATCTGGAATTCAATAGTAGAAAATTCAGAGAGATGATATATCTCTTCGGACGCTTAGCGGATTCTAAACTACTCGTGAGCATTGTAACATCAACAATAGATTTATTTATTTGTATATTTTATTGTATACACAAAACAATTTATCTATAAACGAGAGAAGCTGTTTTTAGTAGGAAATAGTCTAATAATATCCAAGTATTCACAGTTCTAAGTCATTTTTTCTAAGTATTCACAACGCTAAAGAAAATTAAATAAGCCTTAAAATAGCTTCAAATTCTTTTTACAACATAAACATAAAACGGCTCGGGCGCAAACGCATTAAACATCACATCAACAGTAAATAGCAACGTACCCTTTCCTTCCCCAATACCCTATAACATATCCATTTCCCGTTTCGTCTGAATGGGTGTTTAAAAACACTCTTCGTGTGTTTAGGACTCTATAGCTCGAGTCTGTAGTGTTTGGGTGGGTCGAGGGCAACGGTAAGACGTGACGGGAGAACAACTTGATGTCTTTATAGCGGTAGGGGTTAGAAAGGGCGTGAACTTGAAACTCTCTTCAAATTGGATTCAGCCGACTTCAATTACGCGTTAGATTTTTGATTGGAGTAATATTTTTGAGAGTGAGATTTTAATAATTAGCAGCGATAAAATACAAAACACATTTTTTTAAATTTATCATGTAATGACAATGAAGAAAAAACACGTAGTTAAAATGCAATATGAAAGTTTGATTATTATTTTTTATTAAATTACACATTTTGTAAGTATTATACATATATTAATTGTTTCATTTTTATATATTAATTATAATGATTATGGTAGTGTTGTAAAAATGTGCACTCAGCGCTCGACGCTCGAGCGCTAATGAACCTTGAGAGTTAAACGTTCGTGCGCGTTAATAGTTCGTGTTTTTGATATTCGACGGTCTTAAATCTTGAGATTAAAAGCTCGAGTCTAAAACGATTAAGGTTAAAATTCGTTACCGCTGACTTAGCGCTCGAACGCTTAGCACTTATTCTTCCGAACAGTGAAAAGGATATTTAACAGGTTTTTTGAAGGAATACCTACCCTCTTTTTACTCATGATCATCTGTACCGCAGGTTGAGGAGCCTTTGCATCATTTAATATTTTGCTCCAACCTGCTTCAGTATTGTAAGAAGTACTACGTAGCTACTAAACCCAGGGTATTAGGTTCACGCTATGAATAGAGCTGTGATTATGTAAGCTAACCAACATGTGTGTTTACCTTTTCAAAAAGGTCACTTTCAAAGAGCCGAGGTGAATGGTTCGCTTTCTTTACTTAAAAGTTATCAAGGAAATCTTTATGGAGAAAATGTGATGGCAGAAAATAGAAAAGATAGTTGCTTCCAACCACCGTCTATTCTAAAACGTTACTGATAATACACTTTTGTACTTGAGTATCCAAGAAGTAAATAAAGAATAGAAGTAATATATACAAGAAGTAAATATTTCTAACAAAGGACCAAATCCTTTTAAGGAGGTACAACCTGTGTATACAACCTCTTTTGTCGCGAGTGTCCCGGCTATTGCCCTGCAAGGTAAACCCTAAGAGGATCGCTGTCCCCTCACATCGGATTTCCCTTTAGCTATTTTATTTATTTGCCCGTCACCAATTGAGAAAGGGAAGAATGTCGCAGACCTCTGCGCTCCTTCGTTCGTCTCGAACCTTCTCGAATTCCATTCACTTTTTCCGGAAAAACAAACGAATGGACAACAAAGCGGGAGTTTGCGCTCCAACGGAGGCACAATGAATATTTTCCTTCAAAACTAGCATCGTCATTACCAACGTTTTGTTTTGCATTTGTAAATACGTTTCTGGCGTCGCCGTTTCAGAAATTCGGGCCACTAGTGACATTGCAAATTACTCTAAAGCGGAAATTTCGCACGCTCACTGTCGTAATGACCGCGTTGGGCGTTCCGAGCCGCAAACAAACCAACGCCAACTAAAAGTTTTAAGTTACGAACTTTCCCGGCGAAATGCCCTAACAGCGAGGCTGAAACAACGCCGCGATGGTATTCAAACGACCTACACGCGTCATCCGCGTCGAGGGCCTTCGCTTAGCGCTTTGTTTCATAGCCGTTTGGTTAACGGCTACTCCATAACTCTTCGTAGGCGTGCAGTAATCTATATCGTGTTGGCGCGGGTGTCGGCCCCAGCGTATAGTGTGTAGAGTAATGCGGCTCTGGTATTTCTTCGTACATTGTTGTCGGTTTTGAAACGCTTTGCGCCGAACTTGTACCTACGAAGTATTCGGACAACCTCCACCGTCACTGACAGAGATGGAATAATGGCGCGCATCAGAAATTCCTCTTCAATGTTCGTGTCATATGCAATATATATGTGGAAGCTACGCTACGCTGCAGCCATTTCAAACGGCTATTAAATTAATGACTTGAAAAACTATTGGGTTGAAAGAGGGCTAATGCGCTCCGATTCTTTGCTCAACATTTTCCCAGCAATTACGGTGAATTGTGAGTTTAATGAAAAGTTTATAAGCGCAGCGATATAACGGCATAATCGCTGGCCGATAGCGGGTTTAGTGGGAAAGCGACATATGCGCAGATTGTTCTTTAAGTACTTAGGTTTAAGTTTCTTTAAGCCCGATAATGAAATTTTCTGTTTTGACGCGATAACATCGGCAAAATTATATACGCGACCGGGAGGGAATCTACTAAAACATGTCTATTTTTAACATTTTAACAATTTTTAATCAATTTTTAACATGCGGCAATTTGCCCGGTTGAAATTATCGGGTGCACACTTCAATTTGCCTTTTATTCTTGTTACAGATGACGCCGTTGCGCATCGGTCAGCGGATTGCGGCGTGCCTCACCTGCAACACATTCATAGTAAGTATTTTTTTTATTGGAAAGGAGGCGGACGGGCAAGCAGCCCACGCGATGGTAAGTGGATAATGTCGCCCATGAACAACATCAAATTCTTCAGTGCATTTCCCGGGCGGTAGAACACGCAGTGTGACGCAAGTCTCTCCGGACGCCAAAGTGATTTTAAACAGATTTTAAAAGTCAAATACGAATTCATTGCACAACGCTTTAGCAATTAGTGAGTTGCGGCAATAAATCTAGATGAAAATATTGATAGCATTATTGATGTAGTACGCCTCGCACAATGAATTACGCAACGCAAACGCGAGCCGTGTAATTTGTACAGCGCATACGTAATTAAATTCGTATAACTATCCGCGTATTATGTGTCTATTTGTTCGACAAATCATGCATATAACAATTTACAGTTGGAATTAAAACGCAGCGCCGCGTGTGGAGCGTTCGCCGCTCGGATGAGTCCAGATTCTGAATCTGCATAATGCGCGAGACTCATTTGCCGACCGTTTGTGAGAGACAAATGAAGCGAGATGAAAACGCTGTTTTAAACGACCAGAGCAACTAGACCCCTGTCTTGTAGATCATAATAAAACGACACATGTCATTCATGTTTGGGCAGTGTACAATCGCGGCCTGAAAAGCAAATATTCGCAAAATCGGGGGCATCTCTAATAGCGCGTGAAGTCGCTGATTGTGTTTTCTTCGGTAAAACGGAGATTTGTTTATTTTTGGTAAAGGTGAAATACATGGATGAATTTTGTTTCTTTTCCTAAACGTGGACGGTGACCTAAGCTATTTGTGTTCACTTTTATTTTGTGGTTTCCTTCCGATATGTTTTCCTTCTCTATGATCAAACGTTACATACGTTGGGTTTTGTTCTTTTATGGTGTTACTTTTATGGATAAGTTTCGTCTTTGCTATTGTTATTAACTGAAATGTAATTACTATACTAACCTCCACATTATTTCGACTTAAATCTTAAACGGCATTTATGAAAATCATTGGTTAATGTTTATTCACAGTAGTTCCGCTGAACTAGTGGGACTTTTTTGTCGCTAATTCAATTTACGTCAATTGTAGGTACTTAGTTGAACTCAAGTGTCAATTCTGTGGTGGTATGGAAAAAAGGATAAGACTCGAAATAGACTAGATTATTTAACAAATTAACAAACTGAATTATTTAACAAATTAACAAACTGAATTATTTAACAAATGAACAAATTGGATTATTTAACAAATTAACAAACTGAATTATTTAACAAAGAAACAAATTGGATTATTTAACAAATTAACAAACTGAATTATTTAACAAATTAACAAACTGAATTATTTAACAAATGAACAAATTGGATTATTTAACAAATTAACAAACTGAATTATTTTTAACATGAAATTATTTTTAATTAATTAAATTATTTAAAGTGGAGATTAATTGAAAATATACCCAATACGTCCTATAATAACCTATAATACGAAAAAAGGGCGGAATTTGGACTGGTGTCGTTACAGACTCAAGTTATATAAATTGTTATATTAGTTTTATGGAACCACCACAAAATTAAAGGTGTTAAATCCGTTCTGTGTTCGGTTTCCCCTAATAGTTCCACTACCCCGGACCGTACCAGCCTATCTCTCCACTGCTGGATATACGAGTAGGCCTCTCCCAACACTCGCCAGCACGCACGATTCTCGGCTCTTCTCATTTAAACACCACCGGCGAACTTCTTCAAGTCGTCGTTTCACCTGTTCAGGAAAGTACGAGTATTAAACGATAGCTATGATGAGTAGTTAAAATGAAATAAAAATCTATATATAATTATTATACCGATGATATTTCTCATCGGCAACATCTCAGGAAGTTTTACACCCTTAGGGGATGAATTTTCAAAAATCGTCTCTCAGTGATCCCCCATGTTATATAAGGAACTCCTGTGCAAAATGTCATGCTTCTAGACTCACCCAGTTTAGGCTGTGCGTTGTCAGTCAGTCAGTCGATGTTAGATTTTTATTAAGTAGATTCAAGAGACGTTTGCGATTAAATGTTATTGCTCAAAGTAGGTTTTGGGTAATGAAATTAATGAATAAACTAGAAAGTTACGCGCAGGGCTGCCAAACCACTGAAGCGGTGCCTTGTCCTCTAGGTTATTTACTAACTTTACTCGAGTGCCTAATTAAAATTTTATACAAGTACTTATACATAAATATGGGTACATGGCATAGTAAAGTAAATTTGAATCGTGACAGTAAAAATAATTTAAGGAACAGTAAAATAACTAAACTTGATGAATTGTCAAATAATTACCTCTGTACATACACAGATTCAAATTCTTTATTTGTATTAAACATACAAGATATAATTTATAATGAGCCTGACTCCCAAACTAGAAAAAAATCTGTATTTTGGGAGCCAATACCTTTCCAAAATAAATGTCCTATTTTAATAGAAGTTAAATTTTTGTTTTTTTATAATAATTAAGTCTATTTATTTAAGACATTTGACTAATTACTACAAAGTAATTGTCACTTATATAATGTAGTTTAAAAAAAAAAATACATCAAGTTTTACAAGTAAGTATTCATAAGGACAATGTGTGCTCACATCTGTAGGATGAGAACTACCAAAGAACAACGATCGATCATTGATTTTGTTTGTGTCTTTGGACCCACAACAGAACAACACAACAGACTGTCTTGTGTGGAGTACTAGGATTCTCGGTGTCGCGGATCCAGAGACACATGTGTATAGTCGAACTACAAACTAATGCAGATCGTGAAAAATGTTATGTAACCATACATCGAATCACGTCATACATCGTTTAGGTACGTACGTACAGTATGAACATGAAGGTTAAAAATTACATATAAATAATAGATGAAAAGGGGAAAAAATATGTAAAAAAAAAACGTGTCTTCTCTACTTCAGAATTTATTTGTAATTATTATTACAATGCACTCGTATCATACGTTTGTGCTCACATCCGTTGCATTTAGAGATTCCGTGACACTGACACTCCATTGACACTCTTAGGACAGGTTAACTGAAGACTTAAGGCTCGCGCACATTATAGTCGCGTCGCACCGCAGCGCGTCTCACTGGAAAACTGCGACAACGCACATTGCAGACACGGCGGGCCGCAGCTAAACGCAATAATTTAAGTCAGTTAGCTGTTAACATTCAATTCTTCACGTCATCGCACAGTATAGCTCTCAAATTACGTACGTTAACTGCGTCCGTACAACGCACATTGAGGCGGGCCACTTCGCACATAAATACGGCTAGCAAGCGATCCGGCAGCGCACTGTGCTGCGGCGCGTTGCGGCCCGCTATCAAGTGTGCTGTGGTTTATACACAATGTATGAAAATGATTCAAGAGGATTATTGCAATGTTACGCGCTGCGGTGCGTCCTGTCGTAATATACGCGGGCCTTTAAAGTAAGTCGCCGGTAGTGGCTAGAAGATGAAATGAGCAATAGGTGAAATGAGCAATAGCAATATAACCAACAACGAAGAGACGCTATAGTATGGTATTTATAAAAGTGGGTACATGTGAAATTAGCATTAAAACGTGATGTACACATCCCGGCCGAAAGTAATTACACATCGACTATAATCGGCAAGCTTCGGTTTTTTAGAGCGTCGTCTCTGTCGTAACGGCACACGACAGAGACGACGCTAGCCGATAGTCTCTTTCTAAAGGCCGATGTGTGTTACTTTCGGCCGGGAAGTGTTACTGATTTCTCCATTCCATTCCATCTGAACAAAATAACGAACCAATTATACATCGGGATTAAAACACAAGTTAATATTGACGCTACAATTAAAACAGTTACAGCATCAACAACGATTTTAATCACATCAAAACATTAAAACGACATTCCATTAAGTTTGAGTCCACCATTTGTAATTCAGTTCGTCCCATCTTTGCTCGCATTTTTAATGAACAGGGCCCTCGAATTTGTGCTGATTTGAATAGCGGGTCTACTGGACAACGAGGAGTTTGAGTGTTCCGCATAAAGGGTTCGGCATAAACAGGGCAACTTAAGTGAACTTAGGATTTTGGAGGTTGTTTGGTCAAAAAACAGGTAAAAAAAATGAGGTTGCAACAGTGAGAGAGATAAGACGTTTGCGTATACTGAAAAGGTTGCACCTCGTGTAAGTAACTTCCTCTGAATCTGATTTTAATGGAATTGATATTTGGCAGGTATTTTAAGGCGAACGTAATTAAGTATTTTAGGACGACTAGTCACGTGAGCGACTAGTAGCTTCATTCGACTCTGTATTAGCTTTGCACATGCGACTTAGCTGTCGCGTGTAAAAATTTGTTGCTTTAGCGACCGTACTGGTGATCACACTGGCCGCGTGAGCGATCGTTTATCGTTACATCAGCTGACTTTTCAATGAAATTCAGTAAAGTATAATCGTATGAGCACCTAGACGATTAATGCGACTAGACGATTATACGACAATTCTGTCGTACACGACTCCCCACTGTCGGTTTTTTATGGAAAGAATACGGCAGAGGAGCACACAGTCCACCTGATGGTAAAAGGATACTGTAGAGCCCATAGACATCCGCGATACATGCTAACATCAGTCCAGAATGACAAATGTGAAGTCTTTTACCTACCTCTGAATTTGTCGCTTTAGAAACCGATAAGTAGTGAAAGAGTAGATTAGTCTGCGACTGACTAATCGCCTGTGGATAACAACTGTCAAGTCGTGCGACTACGCGATGCCATGTGAACACATTCAAAGGACCACATGAAATTCTTTTTGTCAGGTCGCGGACCCTTCGCCTGACGACTTTAGAGTTGTCATGCGTTTTTTTTTGTTATTTTGATTCTTAAGAGCGAAAGGTACGAAGGTGCGCTTCGAAACGCCTTTCTTCCAATATTGAAAATCATTTTATTTTAATGAATAAAGAACCTCGTATTTAAAACCTTACTCGTTTTTTCAGTCTGTCCGGACCGCGACCGAAATTACGCTATTTGCATATTTCACGCCCCTCACTCTATACGCCATTTTATACGTCTATACGCTGGACGTGTTTACGCCCTTTATGTGTACCCGCAAAATTACTATCCACTACCGCCTAGGAAAAAATAATAGCGTATCAAATGTCAATTTGTAGATACTTGGAAAACTAGGCACTTGAAATAATACCATTCTATACCATCAGACTGTGTCTCTCCACTGCTGGATATGGACCTCTACCAAGACTAGCCAATACGCACGATCTTCAGCTCTCCTCATCGGCTATCACCACCTCCACAAACATAATACATAATCCGTCGACCTGATCATTATACATGTCTGTAGTCATGCACGCCCGATTTCAGCAAGGAGATCGAATGACACATATAGTAGCTAGGCTGGGCAGCATTTGGTTAAATGCGTCAATTCTTCTTGTCACATAGACCACAATGAAATGTAATACCACATTTTAGTGAAATTGCTATTTTCATATATTTTTTTAGAATGCAGATTACAGGCGTGCGCACTGTCCATCTTGTGTAGTTATTCTCCGCAAACAAAACTACTTTCGTTGCATGATGTTATATTTGTTTTATAATTTTAAATATGAAATGAAAATTGTCATTTTTAAAAGCATATTTTCCCATTATAGTCAACGTACAAACTCGCCATAAAAAGCCCGTTCATAATCATTAATTCACAGCGAACACAATATAAAAAATTCCTCGAAGGAGTCACTAAAATGCAAAGGAAAATTTCAAACATTTCTCATTTATGTCCTTACAAGGACAATGTAGTACAAAGTACAGCCGTTAGCGATTCTCATTGTAACCGTTTTATTACCGGGGCTAATGTATTTCGCACTCTTTCCGCAGCGGCTCGTAAAACCGCATTTACAACAAAGTGCGGTTATGACACAAGCTTGTTCGTTACACGGGTCTCCTTAACGTTTGGAAACATTGCATAAAGCAACCCTATTCTTAGCCTTGGAAGTAGTGGGTGTTTAAGTACCTTGTATCTATCTATAAGTAATTGTAATAAATAGTCTGGGGCCATATCCTCTGATCGTAATCAGCTCTTTTTTCGTCCTCTGCTTCCTCATGCACATTGTATTGTCACATGGATGACCTTACAACGCCGCGCTGGTCAAGTGGGTTGGCGAGTTCACTCTTTTAGATTTGGTGTAGTACCTCAGAGCTTGTGGTAGCGGCTTTCTTATCCGTTAGTCGTCCGTTACGACACCCACGGGAAGCGATGGTGTGGTACGCTATTCCAGGTCGGCCGACACCACACGGCCAACATCGTCTAATCGTAAACAGTTATTTCCATCTCACAAATTGCGCTTCTACGAGTAAGTTAGGTGTGTTTTACGCTTATAAAAAAGCGTTTTAAAACTTAGGATACAGATAAACATTAATCGTCAAATTATCTTTAAATTTCGAGGTATGCAGTGCAAGATTTGAAATTACAGAGGGTCTAGTATAAGTTTTTTCGTTTACAAACGCAATAATGCGTTTGCCTCAAGTTTTATGCTTTACTAGCAAAACCCCGCAGACGTTGTCCTGCCATAGAAGTTGATGTACTACAGCGCCATTTAGTAGCAAATTATAACAAAGTCGATAGCTCGAAAATATTCTCCGTGCTCAAATACCCATGTATACCAATTTTCATGGCGATCGGTTGAACGGTATAGAAATTGATGTGCTGCAGCACCATCTAGTGGCGAGTTAGAACAAAGTCGATAGCATAGAAACCTTCTCCATGAAAAAATACATATATGTGCCAACTTTCATGGTGATCAGTCAAACGGTGTCGAAGTCTATTAACATCAGATATACCAACATCCTCTTTTATTTATATATATATAGATAAAGAATTACCAGCGCTTCTATTGGCCATATTTAGAAACTAACTTCACACAAAAAAGTAAATGAATTGGACGCGGTTTCTACTGTCACTACAAGTATAATAGAAATTTATACTAGGGGCAGAAAAATAATGTAGAGGGTGTCGTCATGTGTCTATGTTGTCAAAATGCCTGCCGTACCTTGCCACACACCTCGCCGTGTCCGCGTTTTTACACCCGAAAAACACGCTGCCAGCACTCATAAATATGGCAGAATCGCCTCTCACGTGTCAAAGCAGGCCGGTTTATTGGATTTTAGCGGGAAATTCCCCGTTGTACCGTCCAAAACGAGCGAACGCTGCACTCCACTGTTTGCGAATATCGAATTTTGATTTTGATTTGTGCCGATGCGGATTGCAGGCCTCATAAACGTGACAGCCACGCAAAATTCAAAATCTCGTAATTTTATGTTGTGGCATCTAAGTACTCAGGTATTCATGTCTCATTATGTCTGTCCCTTAAACAAAAATAGAAGCATGATAACTATCGACAGCTCATGCAGTTCTACGTTGAACGCCTTGAACTGTGTCAGAACCCCCTCCTCAATATGCCCGAAAAGATAAATAATTATTGTCTGAAAAGGTGATATTTTTTTCTATAATCTAGTGATAAAGTTTGTCAAACATATTAAATACCTAATTAAGTTTTAATTTAGTTCCGCTGCTCAACAAAATAAAAATACGAATCTGACGAACTCTCTTTGTCTATTAAACAAGAAGATTGTTGGTGTAGAAACTACACTGGATGGCAAAAATTCCAGGTCGCTAATAAATGGCGTGATAGTTTCTTAAATACATAAGACTAATTTGCGAAACTATAGTATATTGTAGATGACTGATTAATATATATAAAAAAATATGTAACACGTTCTGTACACTATATAACTTTAATTAAATACTAAAAAATAAGAAAATTTCGCTTCTAACTTATGACAACAAAAATACACTTCGCAGTAAATCTTAAAAAATAAAAGTTTTTTTGTCAATTTAATATTTTGATTTCCTCCACGAGCCCGTATCACTTCAATAAGACGATGTGGTATGCTGTAAACCAAATTTATAATACGATTTTGGTCTATGTTTGCCCATTCTTCCACTAGCGCATTCTTTAACTCGTGTAAGGTAACGGGAGCAGGAGAGCGTTGTCTCACGCATCTCCCGAGCTCGTCTTAATCTTAACTTAATCTATGACTTAATCCTATTAATCCCTTAGACTTAATCCCGACCTATGGGATTTAAGTCTGGGCTGCGAGCTGGCCACTCCATGCAGGTAATACCGACGTCTTGAATATACATATTGACCAAATGAGCAGTATGTGGTCGCGCATTATCGTGCATAAGAATGGAAATTGCACCCATATTCACTAAGAATGGACCAGCATGCTCATTTAAAATCTCTCCTACGTATCTGACAGCAGTCAGAGAACCGTTTTCTATGATCACTAACTCCGTGCGATCCTCTGAAGATATCCCAGCCCAAACCATTATTGATCCTCCACCGAATGGCACCTTTTCTTCAAAACACGCTTGATGATACCGTTCTCCTGGCCGTCTAAATACTCTTCGTCTCCCGTCGTGCGTAAATAAACAAAATCTGGACTCATCGGAAAACATAACCTTGGACCAATCTTCATCTGTCCATCGGATGTGTTCTCGAGCAAACCGTAACCTGGCAACTCGATGTTCTCTGAGCAGTTTGGGGCCGTTTGCTGGTCTATCAGCTTTATATCAGGCTTTATATCAGCTTCACGAAGACGTCGCAGAATCGTATTAGAGCTCACATTGTTGTGGTGAATTTCTTGAAGACTGTTTCGGACCTGAACAGCCGTGAGATGTCGATTTCTTAACATAGTGTTCACGATGAATCGGTCTTCTCGTGTAGTTGTGCACCTTGGCCTGCCATTTCCTGGTCTCCTGATGTTCATGCCGGTCTCTTGAAATCGCTGGAGTACTCTTTGGACCGTTGATAAAGATACTCCTACTGTTCTAGCAGTGCTACGCTGACTTCTTCCTTCTTGTACCATGGTAATAATCCGTGTACATTCTTCAGGTGATAACGACATGATATTGCATTGAATACTCTGATCAATCCAAGGAACCATTTATAATGACAGCTCCGTTTGAAACAAAAGCAGAAAAAATATTCTTTTCCTAATTTTAAATTTTGAAATTTTTCAAAATGCAGATTTTTTTTTTTAAATCTGTAACTTGTACAAATGAAACCTCTTTAGAGATTTAGAACAAGCATTAGTAACCTCCTTACTACATATTATTTATTCGAGCGATCTAGGTATATAATTTATGGAGATATCACGGTTTTTATTAGCGACCCGGAATTTTTGCGATCCAGTGTATCAGAAATCCTATTAACAGATACTTACTCTTTGTAACACCTCGACTTCAGTTCCTACGATCTCGGTGTTAATTGTTGAAAAGAAATTTAATAAAAGTGCTAGTCTCTGAAGCAAAGAAAAGCTGGCACGAGCGTCTCCACGGAACGCATTTTAATAAATTAAAAACTGCGCAAAATTCCCGTTCCAATATCATTTTATTTTCTTTCCGCGTGCGCCTCTCCCAAGCTCGCTCTTATTCTCATAGCATTTTAATTTATTACAGAGGCTATCAATTTGTATATTGCTCCACGGTGGGCAACATATTTCTGATTTTTAATGATATTAAAACATGCGGTTCCATAATTATGAGCCGTCTTTATTATTAAAATAAGTACATAGGTAATTTTTTTATTGCAGGTAATGCCTTTTATTAATGAAAATTAATTTCGATTATTAAATAAAATTTCTAGTTTGTTCGGCTGCAGCAAGCCCACAGTAGATAAACACATATACGATATCGTTTCCATTGAACGAAATGATGAATGCCAATATCAATTTCCCAGATAAATTATTCACACTTCATTATCAAAAATAAAAATACGAGTACTTTAAAAAATGCTAAAGGATCTCATTGTGTCAATTCCAGGTGCTGTTAATATCGCTGGAGTTGCTAGCGTGGCGCGGCGGAGCGGCCTTCGCGAACTGCCCTAATGGCTGCAACTGCAACGACGACACGCTCGAGGTGGTCTGCGAGCTCAGCAGACTCGACGTCCTCCCCATCGCCCTCAACCCTTCGATCCAGCGACTCATCATCCGGAACAACAAAATCAAAACCATCGACAGCTCAATGCAGTTCTACGCCGAACTGCAACATCTAGACCTCTCTCAGAACCACCTCGTCAATATCCCCGAAAAAAGTTTCGCTTATCAACACAAACTCCAAGAGTTACACCTTAATCATAACAAAATATCCAATGTCACGAGCACAACCTTCCAGGGTTTGAACTCATTGGCTGTACTGAATTTAAAACTCAATTTCCTAGAAGAGCTCACAGACGGCGTATTTTCCACTCTGCCAAGATTAGAAGAACTAAACTTAGGTCAGAATAGGATATCAAGGATTGAGCCCAGAGCCTTCGCTGGTCTATCAGCGCTAAGGATTCTGTATCTAGATGATAACCAATTAAGCTCCGTTCCAACTAGTTCCTTTAGCCTTTTAGGGAGTCTGGCAGAGTTACACGTTGGCTTAAATGCGTTCTCTTACTTGCCTGACAATGCTTTCGCTGGTATAAACAGACTAGCAGTCCTAGATTTGAATAGAGCTGGCCTCTTCAATATCAGTGAGAACGCCTTCCGAGGCCTCCCAGGACTAAGGAGTCTTAATCTGTTTGGAAATCGACTTAACGTAGTTCCCACCCAACAACTATCAGGTCTCACGAGATTGGAAGAACTGTATATTGGTCAAAACGATTTCATCACCCTGCCAAGTCATTCGTTCAAAGGACTAAAAAATTTGAAATTAATAGACATTACTGGCGCTACTCAACTTGAAAGAGTCGAAAAGGGAGCCTTTGAAGATAACATTAACTTAGAGACCGTAGTTTTGGCTAACAACAAAAAGTTATCCGTAATAGAAGAGGGCACACTCACAGGTCTACCAAAACTAAAACATGTAACCCTCAGAGACAACGCCATTATAACGCTGAGTGAAACTGTCTTCATTGGAAAGGAACTCAGACAACTAGATTTAAGTGACAATCCCATTTTCTGTGACTGCCAATGGTTGTGGCTTGAAGAACTTCTCAACGACAAAAGTAACTTCACACAAATCCAGTGTGCGACACCTGAACATTTAAAAGATATATATTTGAGAACTTTAAATGCAGGTGACTTGGGCTGCGAATTGCATGATACACGACAACAAACTATCATCTGCATTGTGGTATTCGCATGCGTTGCTATAGTAGCAACTTTAGTCCTCATACTGTACAGATACCGTAAGAGCATGCAGGAGAAATTGAAGGACTATAAGTGGAATAAGAGGGCAATGAGGAAAGACCTCGAGTACCACAAGCCAATCTCTACGGAGGAGGACTGCATAGTGCGCGGCATCCATCCGTCCCAGTACCCGGCGCCGCCGCCGCACACGGCCAGCCTCAGGCCTATCCCGGTGACGGAACTGTAGCTAGAGCTTTACGCCTCCCCGAGCGTGTTCTTCATGTCAGGCGGCCAGGGCTCCGTGCGCCGGCCGCAGCGCTCGGGGGGCGGCGGCACGCTGCCCGCCAACGGGTTCACGTACATTGGCGGCGACGTGCGCCCGCACCAGCCGCTCACTCTCAACAACGGCGCGCCCGCCCACCACCTCAACAATGGATCCCTACGCTCCCTACCCGATAAGAAGAACAACCGCAACGGAGTGGTCTGCCACCCGGAGAACTTCCAGCGGAACGTCGACACCCGCTACTCGAGGAAGCAGGAGAACGGGTACATGCGCAACTCGGAGACCATCATCGGGTTCCCGCGCGCGCGCGACTACGAGCGGGAGCACGCGGAGTACAGCGAGCCCGAGTACTCGATCATCCCCGAGAGCTACGGGCGGCCGCCCGACGAGTACCCGCGCTCCTGCACCCACTCCAACACCTTCAACTGTTGAGTGCACTCTCTGAACTCTTTCAATCGTTTGTGATCTTGTAATTCTAGCAATAATTCTTCATTCCATTAAGTTTTTCTATGGAGGACTTTAACGTGACGGGAAGTAGTTGTGCTCTAGAGCGGTTAGTGACTATAGTATTCGGGGTCCGGTGTACGTTCCACCAGTGAGGATATCTTATTCGATTAATAAGAGTATCTTATTTGTAAATTATAAATTTAAGTAGTGATGGATCTATTTTTCAATGAGATGTCGTAATCGGGGCGTATGAAAGTGAGACTTTCATTCGAGACACGTACAATGTACAGACTAGTCGCGGTAAGTTTCCCCCCGCGGTCAGCGGAGGGAGTTAGAACAGTAGCGCGGGACGGCCCACGGGACGTCTCGCTATTATAATTATAAATAAAAAAACATGTGATTCGTAATATTTTCTACCAGTGCGCTGGAACTTGTAATTTGTTTTTGTACAAAAAAAAACCATTCCATGAGAGTTTTTTTTTAATGTTTAATAGGTATTTTATTTATAAATAAAATAAGTGTGCGTTAAATAAGACACCAATATAAAACGTTAGAAGTAATGATTGTAAATATATTTATACTATATTGAGATATTTATAAAATTTATTACGATCTTGTTCTTCTAAAAATTATCATAAAATTATTTCGGGATTTCTGATGACGTATTGTTTGCTATATCGACTGATTATCCTACCTTTGACATTTCTTACCTCTCACCGTACACCTTAGGGGGGGTCATCCATAAATTACGTCACACGCTAAGGGGCGGGGGGGGGACGAGTCATAAGCTTCGTGACGTCACATGTATAATACTAAAGTAAAACTAAACTTCAACTAACGAAAAACTTTAAAATATTACCAACTCTATCAATAATATTATAGGGTTGTTTTAATTTAATAATTTCTAAATTTAAAATTACAAAATATGTGACGTCACACCGGGGGAGGGTAGGGGGGGGGGGGTGTCACACAAATGTGACCACCTGTGACAAGGACGGGAGGATGGGACTCCAAAAATCGTGAAATTCGTATGACGTAATTTATGGATGGCCCCTCACATTCGTATTATTGTATGTACGAAAGCACCTCATCCTCTCATACACTTTGTAATGCTCAATTGTTACATAATTTTATTATCCACGTTCGCACCCAACAATGTCTTCTATTTCATATACAACTCTTGCCATTTCATTAATCTCAAAAATATGTACCATTCATAATTTAAAATTTCATTTACATTCAATTACATACATTATAATTTAATGTATCCCATCCAACTTATTATTGCATTTACAGTTGTTCTAACTTAGACGCCGAGACTTTACTTTATTATACTTAAACTGTACCGTTGAAAACTGACCTCTATGCAGACTGCATAAGGTACTATCAAATACGACTGTAACTACCATAATTCTAAAACCGAATAGCTATTTATTCGGGCCTTAACCTTCTCTGTATTTTACTGACTGTATAGAAAACTAACCTAACTAAATTAAGCTATGTATGCAAATCCCACATTATGTTTCCTAAAGACACGATACGATCTGAGCGAGAATGTGTGGGTAATGTACATCACCTCCCACAATGTGCACAGAGGCTGGTTTCTAACAACTCGTGAGTCTAAACACAGAGCGGTCTAAGAAACCGCCATTTTTGTCCTGATCTCAGCAGTCTAAAGAGTTAACTAAACGAATTTATTGAATGCAAGAAACTCGCTCAAGAATACACATAATCCAAAGCTCGTAATAAACGATTGTCGAATGAAAGCTTCTCATATAACAATTATAAACGATTCTCGATCGCTTCACAAGCGGCGACGTCATTTTCGAAAACTATTCGTACCGTGTAAACAAGACTTAATTTGAAACAGTCAAACATCTATTTATTTATTCTGTGTCATTAACTCATTATACTCATAGCGTTCACAAACACCACTTTTTGAATTGATTATACGCAAACAATATCTAAGAACTCGTTTTATTCGTCGAATTCTTAATAGACTCGTACTCACAAAAGTAAAATGTCCCGTAACAGTAATTCATGTATCATGCAATGTTTTTACACTAAAGTCCATGACGTAACTAGTCGTCATGTAATTGTAAATTGTCACGGAAGATTTTTACGATATTGATGGTTACAACATCTTCCAATTTTTTTATTCAAAATATTGTATGACACGATGCCCATATACTACCAATCATTTTGCAGTTAATTATCGAATTATTAAATAGGCGATCACTTGACGACGACCGCAGAAATAACATTGTTGTGCAATCTTATTTATGTAAATTTTAAATAGGTTGTTTGTAAACCGCAAAATTGAGTAGTCCTCTTACAAAAGTGTCGATAATTTGTCAAAATTTTACGTTAAATAGAAAAAAACTGTACCTACCTATTGAATTATCTATGAGCGCTATAAAATTAATATCATTTTAAGTCAGGAATTAAATAAAAATAGTTTTTATTTAACATCTTTTGAACAGTTTCTAAGACTTTTTTTAAAATTCTGATTGAAATTCCCGCGTAAGCTTAATCCGATAAGAAGGTCAAATAGCAATGATTGCAAGTGGACTACTTAATTATTCAAGCGCTTGTTTAGTCCTGTATAGTTTAGTTATATACATTTTTTTCATTTTTCATTACAAATTCATTTTCCATAATTACGACTATAATTATTCATAATTATTCAAAATGCCCCAATATGTTTTTAAACATGGTTTAATTAATATCCATACAGCCACAGACTGTGATAAAGTGTGAGGATTGTTACTTGAAAAGCAAATAGTATTTTAACTTTACAAATCTTTTGAAACAGTGCCATTTCTATGTAATTAAATTAAATTCTCTGGTTATTTACACTGTCTAATGTTGCATTCATATTTTATCGAAATGAAACTATTAGTATGCCAGCAATCACAGTCTTTATCGTGTAATAATATTAATCTGATTAATGAATGCGTTCGAAAATATGCATTTTTGATCAATAGTGAAACAAACCTAAGAATTGTAAAGAACACTATTGGTCAGAAAAGGTGACGTGTACGGTCTTGAGCGGCAGTGGGTACATTCGTTAGAAAAGGACTGTACAAATTAGACAGTAACAATAAACAAGTATTAACAAAATACATCTTAAGCGGCCAATCAGCGCCGTCGGGAGAATACATTTGTTACATTTCTAAGGACCTACAGGAACAACTGACTAAAATAACTTTTAGAAATTTTCATTAATTAAATTAAATTTTTAAATTAGCCATTAATTAAATAGCCATTAATTAAATTTTTCATAACTTTCACTCGAAACATTTCAAGGTGCGCACTATTCGCGGAAGATAGTAAAATCCGTTGTATTATAAAATTCCCAGTAAAATTGTAATGTTACTGACGTAATTTTCATAGATTTCACTTCAGGCAGTTTATGTTACTGGACTTATATGCACTGAGAGAAATTTGCCTTGCACCTGTAACGAGCTCGACTTCATGAGTGGTTTTCCGTTTAAATTAAAAGTATACATGTTACTACAAATAAATGCAGTTTTATACAAATCGATTTACTACAATTATTATTAACTTAGTGCAATTTTGAAAGAACGAGACAGCTTGTAATTTTCACCGGAAGTCTGATTGTCCTTAATATAACCAAATTCTGATTGGCGGTAGAAGAATTTAGGTTAGGATTTCCCTCAGTGTATGTAGTTAAGAAAATTTTAAAATTCTGTAGAGAGGTAAAACATACTACCGAATATACGCAATTCAGCATGCCATTCAGAATATTAATTATTTTAGCGATAAATTTCAAACTGTCAAATTTGTCTTTTAAACATATAATAAAGTAACTGTAAGCAGTCCTTTTATAGTCCACTGCTGTACACAAGCCTCCTCATGCGTCTTGTTCTGTCCATGAGGGATGTATGACCTACAAATGCCAGCCTATGCGGGTTGGCGAGTCCACTCTTTTAGATGTTATAATAAAGTAAGTCCCTTGGAAGCCCATGGCTGTAAAAATCTTAATTTACAATAAAACTGTAGGCTCTTGTTATCCTTCACCTCTCAACTACAGAACTTCATTGTAATGTCATGTGGATTAAGGGAGGATGCAGCAATTAATAATTATAATTATCAGAATCTAATAATTATTAATTATAATTAATTGTGAAATTTAGTTAAGATTCTGAATCCAAACACAATTACAGCCTTACCACAAAAAACATACAATTTTAGAATAGTGTTGAACGCTTATTTATCAAGTACACGACCAATCAAATTCGTTAGAAGCTTCTTAAAACAATGTTTTGCAGCGTGTCAATCTTGTATGATAAATGAGTTATAATCGTACGGATTCTATAGCCTTCCACGACTTATCATCACGTAGGTACTTTAATGTGAATTTAAGTTTACTCTTAAAGCTTCATGAAGCATTCTTCATTCATTATTTTCTTCGATAAGACCTACTTATAGGTACCTATCTGAATCTTATGGTGGTTTCTACTTTCGTGTAAATACGGAGAAATTAAAGACTAAGCAAGTAAAGGCATGTGTTAGTGCCTATAGCAAATGCCTAAAAAGTATACAAGAAAATAATGAAAACATGAAAATATTGTGATTAGTGTTACACGAGACATTGTAATAGATCATCGGTCATTTCTGTATTTTATTGTAGTTATTGCCTACATACAAACTCGATAAATATAACATTACCTCAAATTTATTAAGCGTTTTATTTATTAGATACTTTTAAACACGGGGCCCTAGGTACCGTAAAATGTATCACATTTCGCATCCCCTCAAATATACGTAGGTATAGTTAGCCAATGACAATATCGAACACATCAAAGTTGAGTTTCAATTTGATATTTCTTAATATCAAATTGAAATAAACTGATTTGATATTTAGAAATATCAAATTGAAATTCAAAACATAAGAGAAATAAACATTTTAGAAAACCTAAGGGTGATTTTCACTTGCAAATGTAACTTGTCAATTTTTATTACTTCTTTTCCAACAAATTAAACGGGAAATTGTCCAACATTTCACACGTAAAAACAATTATATGTAAACCCACTTACAAAGCGTAACCCACCTTCGTGAGATGAAAGAACTATATCTACATTTTGGTAGCGACTGACATAAAATATGCCAGAGTCCATATCCCGTCCTGTCGCACATTCTATGCTATCCACATTGAATGAAGAGTAAAATGGAATAAAATAAAATCCTTATTCCATTATGCTTTTGACTTCCCATCTCGCCCTACCTCCCTAAACACAATTGAGACATGTAAGTGGTTGAGTAAAACCCCTCGTCTCATTGCATTTCCTATTACCCATTTTCCCAACCTTGATTCATAAATCTCCAAAGGTGGCAGCACATCCAAGGGCGCACCAACATTTGCCATTCGGCACTGATTCTGGATGTCCTTGGGCAATTAATTCTCGCACACGTGGATTTCCTCACGAAGAATAATGATAATTAAAAGATTCGTAAGTAGAAACTTAACTGTAATGTCCTGGATGTGAGTAGAGAATAGCTATCTATAGACCATCGTTTCTCAACCTGGGGCTCGCCATCACATGTACAGGGGTCGCAAGTTGGTCAAAAAAAATTAAGTAAATTAATTACTTGTGTTAAAAAAAACCTATAACTCAAACCTCACGAATGTGAATCGAGAATAGCTATAGACCATAGTTGATCAACCCAGGGTCGCCAGCACATGTACAGTGGGTAGCAAGTTGGTCGAAATAAAATGAAGTAAGTTCAAAAAAACATTTTATTATATTCAATTAATGCCGATTCAATTAATGATTTACAACCAAATATTAAACGATAGATAAAAACATAGGACTTGATTATTTACTTTAGTTACTTCAGTTTATTTTCCGCCTATTCAGGGGGTCGCGACACTAAAAATGTGGAGAAACGATGCTCTAGACTTTAGCTGCTGGACTATCACCAGTGATCAGAATAGTACTGCCAATTTACAGTATTATTGACAGCTATCTAATACAGCGCCGGCTCTAGCTCATGTAGCGCCCGGGTGCAGGGCGCCCTCTAGTAGGCGTTTTGAACTCTTTGGAGGTGTCGCGAGCGGCGCTCGGCGCCCCCTAAGACCCTGCGCCCGTGTGCACCGCACCCCCTGCACCATAGGTAAAGCCGGCACTGAATTCAGCGCTCGACAGGCGCCCCCGGGCTAGGGGCGCCCGGGGTGCACCGCACCCCTTGCACCCCCTGGTAAAGACGGCCCTGATCTAATATGGACACCCAAAAAAACCCCGGGAATTAAAAACGCGGTCATTTTTATAATCCACATATCATCATCGTCACCAGCACTTCTATCGTTCACTGCTGGACAAGGGCCTCCTCATGCAGTGCATGAGGGATGTATGGCCCTTATAAAACATCACGTTGACCAAACGTGTTGGCGAGTCTCCAGTAGAGGTGGTGTAATTCCTCGGGGCGTTGTTATCTCTTAGTCGTCTTTTACGACACCGACGAGAAGAGATGGGTTGGTGCTATTCTAAAGCCAACCGACACCACGTGGACAATGAAACGGTTGTAACTGTTATAAGTCACTGTGTATTAATTAGTGTCCGACCGAAACAAAATTTTCAGCCTAAACCGTAACCGAATATTCGGCTCCTAATTTCGGCCGAAACCGTAACCTATATAGTTAATTTAAAATTTAGTTAAAGTTACATTATACCCTGAAACCTAGTGTTTTTCCTAGCTTTGTAACAGATTTTTCGATTAAGTTAACTAGGACTTCAATTTATTAGTAAATCATTATTTATGCGCGACCTAACGCAAAACACACTTAACAATTAAACACCGGCCAGCGAACTGACTGAGGTAAGCGGTATACAGTGTGACCGTTTTAAAAAATGGTGATCTACTAAAACTACAAGGTGCCAGTACTAAATAATACCAAAACACATGCTGAATTATACTAAAAATATACTAAAATAAAAATAAAAAGTAGAAGAGGAAAAATTGAATTAAAACACTTATTATCAGTTACTTTTTTTAATTTTACCAATTACACACCTTCATTATACAGACATATTAAAATAATAATAAATATTTACAATAAGTTTTATTACAAATAGTTAGTATTCGACGGATTATTTTTTACCATATCTTTCGATGGGTCAAATGAGACACAACCTACACTCCCTTCACTTAGACCTTGCTTAACATGCAACAGGCACGCAATATGTTTAGCTAGAAACCTGTTTCTGTATTTAGTTTTTATATGATTAACTTTTGAAAAAATTCTTTCGCATTCAGCGTTTGAAATGGGTATGCACATTAGACATTTTACAAAATTAGTCAAATTTTTGTACTTAGGAACATTTTTACTGTTAACAATACAACTTAATTTGCTCCAAAACTGTTCAACATTTACAGCACTAGCACTACTACTAGAACCACACATCAGGTTTTGTACATCTGAATAATACTTAATTTGACGATATTCCTCGTCAATTAATTGTCTTACTGTATCATTTGTAGTAATGTTCGGAAACCTGTTCATAACGCTGATAAGAGATGTAAAATTTTCATAAGCCGCTACTTGTGGGTCTATGAAACGTAACTCGGAAAATATTTTTTCATTAATGGGAAATCGACATTTAAGTTGAGTACATAACTCTATCAAAAAGCTTTGACACCTTTTTAAAAAGTCTCTAATTACGATACTACTGTTACTTGGTTGATTTCTTAACAGCGCTATTTCATTAGATACTTTTATACCTAAGTATATCTCATGTAATTCTACAAAATTTATATTACTATTAGGATCTATGTCCTCAATAGCAGTGGCACGAATGTAGCTGCTTTTCATGTATCAACTTAATATTGTTTTAAACATGTCAGTCAAATCCCGATAAAAAGTATGAACAACACATGCATTACCTTGAAAAATTATGTTAAACTTGTTGACTATATGCAAAATATAATCTAAAAACAAAAAGTAGAGCTTTATTTGTTTATTTTCGAAACTTTCATGTAAAAAAATCGCCGAATGGCTAGGGTTATGTTCTACGAGATGTTCTTGCTGAAAATACAGCTGAAGTGCATTCCACTGTTCTACTATGCGATTTACACAGCCGTGTAGGGAGAGCCAACGTATGTCGTAGTGACGTAAAATATTGTGATGCTCTGATTCTACAAAGGTCTGAAATTCTGCAAATTCTCTTTTGCGTTTGCTACTATGGCCAAAATAATTATAGACTTCTTTCACAATTTGATCCAATGCTTTAGGCAACTTTATACAGGCATAACTTACAGCTAATGCTGATGAATGACATGCACATTTTACAAAAATACAATTAGAATTGACCGACTTAATCTTTGCAACCACACTATTATTTCTGCCAAACATTACATTTGTTGTATCAGCTGCAAATCCTAAAATATTTTCAATGTTTAAATTTAATTCTCGCAAACTTTTACACAGTGAGTTAAAAATATTTTCAGCAGTTTCACTTGATAGATTCACAGAACATAAAAATTTGGTTTTTACTGTATTATCCTGAACGCTATAAAACTTTATTGCAATGGCAAGTAATTTTTCTGTTGTAATGTCTGTGCTTTCATCTATAATTAATGAAAAAGTAGCAGCATTACCTGATAAACTTGACGTATTTTTTATATCGGTTAATAACTGCTTTTCAAATGATGGCGCCATTACGTCGTAAACTAACTGAGCAGATTTAGTGCGTTTGCAGGAAAAACCCTTTGCAATTTCCGAATCATAAAACATTTTGCTGAATAAATCGCTGAGATGATCCATGGCCCGAAATGGTATGTTATGTTCTGCCAACGCTGCACAAAATATAAGCTCTGCTTTTCTTACTTCTTCAGATATGGGTCCTTTCCTTTGAAATAATTTATCGATCTGAAAATAAACAGTATTTGATTAATTTTCCTATCGTAAAAAATAAGTAAAATAACTACCTATTTCTTATCTTGGGAAACTAGTGTCTCATTCAGTTGAAAATTAATATTCTTGATAAAAATATTACATATGTTTGAACCCTGCAAAACTATCTTTCCATCCCACAGAACCAGTTCGGCATGTATGTATACCTACACTTTCATTTATGAAAATTTCAAAATTCAGCTTTCTGAAATCGCTTGAGAATCGATTATACATGTGTGTACAACTGTACATGTACACTGGCCAAGATCCATCGGACATCCTGTACAAGTAGGACAATTAATTTGTGCCAAAAAAAAAATAAGGGACACAATAATCTTATAAATATGTTAATGGGGGCATAGCTTTCTTACCTTGGATTGTCCACTATAATGTATAAGTTTCTGCCGATGTTTTTCAGAATCTGCATGACTTTTAATTGTTGCGGTTCTGCTCAAAAATGTTGCTCCACAAGTTTTACACAAGGCGTTCTCACTATTTTTATCTTTTGTCAACCATGACGAAAATTCAGGATTTTGTTCCCACTCAGATCTATATTTCTGATCGTATTTACGCTTCATTATCTTCACTACACACGCACGATAACACAGAGAGACATAAATAAAGAACAAAAAAATCCGTGGTCCCTTTTATACTTATTGCTAGGAATCATTTTTTAAGTTTCAGTAATTCCCCGCGACGTAGAGCATGTAACGTAGATATGTAGCTAAAGCACGATTCGCGGTTTTGTTAGCACTAACCGTTCGAAAGAGACAAAATGATACAGTTGCGGTAAACATCAGACAAAGACAAAATTATGTGAACGAAATACGAACGAATGGAAATTAGTGTTGCCCGCCCAACCCAAAAATATATCAATAATGTGTTTAAAAATGTTGAAAGTTTAAAAATGTACCAAAAAATACCAGAATATGAAAGGATACCAAAAAAAAACTAAATTAGTTTTACGGAGCCCAAATTATACCAATTTGTTACTGAATATACTAAAAACGGTCACACCGCCGGTATAGGCGAGTGAATGAGTGAATCCGTTCCGAACATGATCAGACTTCATCCGACAGGTCACGAATGCTAGTTTCGGCCGAGCCGAAACCGAAACTTCGGTCGGTCTTTAATATTAATAGAATAGAAAACAGACGGTCTAGTGGCAGATTAGTAAACAGCCGAGAGAGACAGCATATGAATAGAAAATCTGATGAATTAAGGTAAGTATAATAAACGTGATTAGTGTAACCTATGAACGGCTAAGATACGTCAATAACAATTAATACTTACCCTACATACGTTGATGCATCCAGAAATAAACCGGCAAGAGGTTTTGTACCTAGAGGCAAATTTGTGGTTAGAGGCAACAGTACTGCCCTCCTATAAGAAAATTCAATGGTAACAGTTAAAACGAACAGTATATTTGGAAATTAAAAAATAAATAAAGATAATTAACAATGGCCATTTTTTTGTTTTACCAAAACTCAGTTTCATGCTTGATTCTAAATTAATGAAAATTTTACCATTTTTTTTTACATTTTTCTCGTAGGTACGTGTGTCATCAATATGCAATTATGAGTTTTTTTCTAAGGGGGGCAAAAATCCTCATGGTACTAGTTAGACATTTCATCCAAGTGAGGACCCCATCCAGGTGCACAAAGTGGAATAAATCGTAATTAATTGAAGGATCGTTGAATTAATTTAAATCAATGCCTATATGTCCACTGCACCACCTCTAAGAGTGGAGTCGCCATCGCCGCCAGTGCCGTTCGAAGGCCATACATCCCTCATGCCACGAGACACCGCATGAGGCCCGTGTACAGCAGTGGACGATGAAAGGGCTAGTTACAGTTACGATGCCAAATAAAAAGCTGGGTCAATTAAGGATCGTTTATACGATTCATGGGTGTTGAATTTGTAGCCGATTTAAATATACATAAAAAATAAATTGAATCGAGTAGGTTAATAAATACACCTACCATGGTAAAAACCATAGAATAAATGGTGAATGCACCCAGGTGATTTTTATTCACTCAGGTGCACAAAGTGGAGTAACCCGAACTAGCGCAAAATAAGACATTATAAAAAAAAGGCCATGGTTTTCTATTGACCATTGATGCTCGTTTTATACAAATCTATGGTAAAAAAAAAAGTTCTGAAAATTGTATCCAGTGAAGACTTAGTAGCATAGTATTTTCTTTTTTTTAGGGAATATATGGCAGATGAGCGGGCGGGCCACATGATGGTACATGGTCACAGCTGCCCATGGACACGTGCAACACCAGGGGGGTTGCGAGTGTGGTGAGGACCATGCAGAATCCTGTTCACAGCTCTGTTGAAGAGCCCTATGTTGTAACGTAACGGAAATACCTGGGCTGACAGTTCATTCCACAACATTCGGGTTCGCGGTATAAAGTGCCTTTTTGACGGCACTGTACACGCAGCGACTATGTCAAGGAACTAGGAAGTGCGGACGAACCGCACGATGAGCGGTGCCATGGTAAAAACCCGAAGTTTACACTTTTACATTTACAACAGCATAAAGACAGTATAAAAATTACATTACAAAAATCTCTAAACACATGCCTATTACTTTTAAATGCTAAGTAATTGCTTACATTATACTTCACTCTACCTGTAAAAAATTCGTTCTAAGCTTATGAAGACACCGGTCTACTAATTATAATACTTATGTCATGATAATAGTGTCTTTAAATACACATTTGGCATCAAATGAAAGGCATCAAAGAAATAGTATGATTTCTGTTATGCAATATTGAAAGCCCCATGGTATGAAATAGGAAAAAAAAGTGTAAAGAAAGTTAAAAGGAAGCAGTGTGTAAACATCAGTGTCTAACAATAAGAGTCTGTCATATACAGAACAAGGGCAATAAATAAGGCACTTGACTGGTATAAATAAAAATGAAATTGACTCCTATAAATTGGCGAAATCAAAATATCTTCAAAAATGATTATTTTTCTTCTTTTCCTCTTTAATTTTGAAGCACAGTCAAATGTCCTATCGTAAGGTCAGTGAGTAGTTTGATTAAAAAAAAAAGTGGAAATGGTTGTTCATTAATTTATTTATATTATAGGTTGTATGTAACATTAACATTACAAAAAACATTCAGCCTTGTGATGGTAGAAGCCGGTTCCGGTGGCGCAGACATGATATTGTAAATAAATAAAAAAATGAGTTAGGCGTTGGAATTATTATGAGTAATATACACTTATGATGATGTAGGTGTAGGCTGGATCTTTAGAATTTCTCCTCTTCTAAACCATGTTTGAAGAACATCATGAATGGTGTGGCTACGCCATCAATCTCTCTGTACTCCATCATGGCAACCATGCCATCACAGTCCATGGATTCTCCAGTGAAAAACTGCAGCTCCTTAAACCTACCGAGGATGTCTTTCATGACTTTGTTCATGTTGGTTTTAAAGACTTCCACTTGGTCTGGTGATTTCTCTTCCAATTTTGCAACTAACCTGGAAAAAAGACAATTATGAATGAATATATGTTTGTTACATGATCAACATGAAGTTACATGATGATTTAAGAAAATCAATAATAAAGCCAGCCATTTCACGTTGACTGACTGCTTGGAACTTAGATTTCCAAATCAGTTTGACAATGTGTAGATAGGTAAATAAATATGAGGACTTCATTATACTCGTCTAATTATACCAGCTCCATTATCGTCCACACACAGGCCTTCTAATGAACAATATGAAGATATATGGCCTTAAAATGGCACTCTGGCTAAGTTGATTGGAGAGTCCACTTCTAGATGTGGTGGCATAGTTCCTCGGGGCTTGTAATAGCACGCCTTTTTATGCCCTTCATTTGTTAAAGGCCACTGAAATAATTTTGTTTAGACACTCGAGCAGCTCACAAGATTGAAAGTAGCTATGAGATGAGGACACTTGCAACACCAGGGGGGATGAGGGTGTACTGCCAAACTTGCAGAATCCTATTCACACCTCTCTCGAATAGCCTCTCAAGGCATTCTATAACCTACTTCACAGTATAAAGTAATTGATTTAACTTTAAAATAGAACATCTTTTCTCATAGGTATCACAAATGTTGAAATTATTATTTCCATGCAAGTGAAATGGTAGGTTATAATGTCTTGTATACTGATACTGCAGAATTTGTATCTAGTTGAAGTTTCGTCTTGTACCTTACATTTAGGTTTATTAGATAAAATTACGATAGTCTTGCTAGTTTTGGGGGTTTATGTTTTCAGGATATTATGAATATCAAGATATCACTCTGAAGCTATCAAGTATTGATTTTTTTATTATAATTCCAAAGCAATATAAGAATTTAGAACTTCTTATTTAAAATTGAATGTGAACATTTGAAATTTTCGCATTTTTCAGACATATTTATCTATTTTAAACAGGTCCTAAGGCAATGGTTATTTACCTTGGTTATTTTACTCCATATTTCGGTTGGGTTGTACCAACCATGGTCACGAGCTGTCTGAAGAAAAATTTTGTTTAATAGAAATTTCAATCCAGAAGATATATGTAAAATGTCCTCGACATTGATTCCAGTGATTAATAAATTTAAACCTCGCGATTTTTCGTCTAGATGCTATTTCTAATATTGGTAGTTGATGAAACTGCTCGCAACTCTGGACGTGGACTAACCGCCTCTTCAGTCAGCTCATGGTCATAATTGGTGCAACCCAAGAGTCGAGTAAAATAAATAAGGTAAATATAGGGGGTTAAGACCCGATTAAATAGATAAAAATTTAATATATCTGGAGTTATCAATTTATTTTTGATATGCACAGTTTTCTATTCCATTGACAGTGGAAAGGAGAAATGGGATAAGCGACATAGAACTTACTTTTAAATGTAGACAAGGTTAAGTTTTGAAAGTAAAGTGTGTGTCACTTATCCCATTTCGCCTTTCCACGATTGGTATGAGATATGATATTCCACATATGTCATAATGTGACAGTCATTAAATCACATTTAATAATAAATATAAATAAATACTAATCACCCAGTTAGTGGGTCATTGGTATCATTTAGGCTACATTCCAACAAGTGTGCTTATCCTTCTTTGAAAAATGTAAATTACATTAGTCTTTTTGTGTTAAGACAACAAGGGATATATAATTTGAAAGTTAGAAAGCTATTTGACCTTAATGTCTTGTGTTCAAGATCTTACATTATGTAGTTATTGTAATCACCTTTGAAGCGCCATGCCACACCTAATCAGATCCTAATCCTAAAGTGGAAGCATTCTCTCCACACTTTCAATCAGTATTTGAATTTATTAGACACAAAACAATAGAAAGGCAGTCCAGATACATTTGTGTTACTGTCATGTGCTCGATTTCACTTGCTTTAGTGATTTTTTATAGTAGGTATAAATGGCATACCAGCGGGCGGGCCACATGATGATAAGTGACCTTTCTATAAACCATCCAATTTAGGATATAGGTCATTGATTTAGGACGTAGGCTGGTCAGATGCTTCCGATAATCAAATTTTTCAATAATAATAATAATTTTAGGATGATTACTTTGTATATTATACAATTTTATGCAATAATTAGGATCCGATGGTGAAGGGCGTGCTTAAGAATAATAAAAACATGTCAGTTAAGTAAAATAGCCTTTTAAACATTAATAATTAAATTGTTAAAGAATGATTTCTGCACATGTTGGAAGTCTGCTTTAGACTTGTCGTGGACTTAATCAGGTGTAATAAAGTATTGTCATCTCTATTTCATGAACAAACATTATGGAAATGAATGTTTTTTCACTAGAGTTATTGATATTGCATCATAAGCTCCATAGGATGACATTAAGTGCCAGCCCGTGGTATTAGATGATGCTAATTGTTAGTAAAAAAAAAGCTTTAGTAAGATTTTTGAACACTAAGTCATGGCTTTACTGAATTTATACTAACATTTGAATATGAAATTAACTACCAAATCACTTTTCATGACTACTTGATTCAAGACATTTTAACAAATTAAATTTTGAATTACCACATGATGAATTGACTCTATAAATGAAGGTTACCCCAAAAACAATGCAAGCTCAAACAAAAAATAATACCATAATAGTAGCATGCTTTTGTAATAATTATTCAGAATTATTTCAATGTACATAATAACTAAGATAAATATTGAGTTGACCTTTATCTTGAAAGATAAGCCTCGACATTGGCCACACTTGGATAGAAAACAAAGCCAATGCCAGTTTATACTTGTAATATGAACTAGACCTTTTATATGATTTTAGATAATTTTGTTAAGGAACAGTAATAAATGCAACAATGCAGGTCCCTAACCAATATAAAAATGAAAGCGCATACATGCTACTATATGATTTAAAATATTAAAAGTGGCTTACACTTCATAACACTGGATTTGTAAAGTTAATTGGCTACGGACGCAGCTAACAAAAGCTATATGTTAATATGACATGTATCAATACTGACAAATTGTATTATGCTTTATTGAAATTCTAAAAATGGTGCTAGTAAAAAGTTGCATTTCTAAAAAGTGCTATTTTAACATCTTGATAATTCAAATATAGTGTATTTTTTATGTTCATGTCAGACAAAGCATGATTTAGGTTGTCAAAGAGCAATATTTTTGGGTCCAACATAGCATTAAAATTAGATTTCCCACAATTTAAACAAAATAACACGAATAGGTACTTACTTTTTCATGTAGTCCTTAAGATACAGTGTGTAGGATTTCTTGTCCCCAAACCCGAAAGTTTCGACTAGCCTATGGTTTAAAACAATATCAACTCCGGACTCGGAAGCGCTGTCTGTGCCTTCATCAGCGTCTTCTGCTGACGGATTGAAACCTTCGATCCTTATATCGTCGTGTGTTCTGGTTACTAATTTGCCAGTAACCTCATAAATTACTTCGTCAACGAGTTTCATTTTGTAAGTGTCCGAGAACATCTCGTCACCTGAAAATAACAATGCATATCCGTAAGCGATCACCCATTATTGATCTTCAACGGATCGTTATGCAGTCGAAGTGCCTATGTGGCATTTTATTAAGATAATTTTGATGATGAGACATCGCTGTCAGAGGAACAATGAAATGTCAAAATCGTTTCGAATCAAAGTAACAGATATTAATTAAAATATGTATAGAACATACAATAAAAGGACACAGTAATCATAATTACCTGTAATAATATCCTTATAGATTCTCATTTTCTTAGATTAGAGACGATTAAAATAATAAAAACCGAAACTACGGCTTGCAGCCCGAAGAACTAAACCGGAAAGGGTTTGAAAAGGAGAAATTCGAGATGTGAATAGTGTTGCAATTACCAAGCGTTATTATTTTACCATTAAAACTGTGTACAGATGTCAATATACATTATTAAGAGATTATCACTAACACGACTAGCAAACTTGATGCATATTTAAAAAATCGAAGGAAATAGAAGAAATAATACTCGATTTGTTATGTACCATTTGTGTACAATAATTATAACAGAAAATAATTAAATAAATAATAACTTAGTTTCAGTTCTAATTATTCTACTTTAGACTCCGGGAACTTCAAATTGAGACGCGGCAATTTCAAAAGAATTTAGGAATTTGATGAGCTACAATAAATAAAATTGATCAGTATAATTATAATCAGTAAAAATGGTTGGGAAATTGATATGTATTAATATCAAGGGCGGTAGATGTAAACCATATGTATATATCTACCCTCAAACGTTGCGCATTTCATTTCTGTTTGCGTATATAACAGAAATAATTTTGGTAATTGAATTTAATGCGGAGCTAATTTTACAATTTTAGTATCAAAATTATTGTTTATTATCAAAACTATTACATTCTCTAGTACCTACTAGGGACGTTCCGATATTGGTATTCCTACTCGTATTCGTCATTTTCTACACGAATACTCGAATGCTAATCGAATAGTAAGAGCCCAATTTAAATAGTAGATAAAATAGGATTTCTACGAAAAAAAATACTTTTAAGAGTAAACAGGGTCAAACAGGGGGCGCTAAATTCTAAGGGCCTTTTACGATTCACCGGTGTCAGCGTTATCACTAGTCACTGAGAAACGCCCATGCAGGTGTCGATATCTAGTAAGTGTTGGATGAAGGTACATCCTGGTTTCCGCCGGCGGGGATGGTGTACATTTGTAATGTGTGAGTGTAGTGTAACAACCGTATTGGCAGCAGAAACTCAGTCGTCGTGGTCAACTAGGATGTGCCGAGGACGACGACAACGATGGTAACAACGGCATTCCTGTCAAGGACATAGATTAGGCTGGCAACTACTTGGCGGTTGAGATGGTGAGAGACTGTCGGGCAGACTCTTTCACGTAGGTATTTGACGGTACCAGAATCTCATGGCATAAAAAAAAAAATTGTGATTTTCATATGGCAATGTCAATTGTCACCTGTCAAACCAAAGTACGAGATTTGTCAACCGCTGCTGAGATTTTGTGATATCTTCTTGACAATTAGTTGTTTTTGTGAAAATGTCGAAAAAGCCACTTCGATCTCAAGCGAGAAATATTGTTTTCAATGTGTATCGTAAAATAAGGGAAGAAGAAGGCGTAAATCAAACTCAATCTTTGATTTTAAAGCGCGTCGTAGAGTTGACCGGTAAGTTGGACTGAGTTGTTTTGATACTTTTAGTTTATTTTATATTTTTCTTACTTAATTGTAGCTTCTTTATAGGGGTTTCCAGTACTACTATACGGCGAATCGTAGGTGAGGGCACATCGAATGATGGTGTATTTTCCACGCCTGGTAAAAAGAGGAGAGGGGGGAAGAAGAAAATCAACTTGGACAGTTTCGATTTAGAGTTGATTAGGAATAAAGTAAATGAATTCTATACAGTTCGGAAGGAAATTCCAACAGTAATGAAACTGTTACAAATTCTTCGACAAGATATTGATTTCAACGGAGGTAGAGAATCATTGAGGTAAGAAAAATATTAAGTAATAATCCCTCTCACTCTCACTCGTAAGAGGAGGCCTGTGCCCTGCAGTGGGACGTATATAGACTGATGATGATGAATGACAGCTACTGTTTGAGTAACATGATAAATTTTATTATTTTTTACAGACTTATACTTAAGGAGATTGGTTTTGAATATGTTAAATGCCAATCAAAAAGGACCATTTTGATGGAGAGAGATGACATAAAACTACAAAGATACAAGTTTTTGAAGCGTATAAACGAAAACCGCGAAGCTGAAGAGCATAATAAATTGGATGTGATTTATTTAGATGAGACCTACATTCACGGTTCATGTTCTGTGAACAAGTGCTGGCAAAGCAAAGATATTGCAGGTCCATCTAAAAGTATTTCACTTGGAGCGAGGTGGATCATTGTAAACGCTGGTGGAGAAAATGGCTTTGTACCAAATTGTTCTCTGGTGTACAGGTCAACAAGTGTATCTGCTGACTATCACCACGATATGAATAAGGACAATTTTACAAAATGGGTGACAGAGAAGCTAATTCCAAATCTGACAAGACCTTCACTAATTGTTATGGATAATGCTAGTTATCATTCCGTACGGATGAACAAACCGCCCACACAAGCCAATCGTATCGCTGATATAAAAGAATGGCTTCGTGCAAATGATGTACATTATGATGATCTTTGGCGTAAATGTCAACTACTTGAAGTAGTGAAACAAAACATGTCTGCGCCCTTATATGAGATAGAATAGATGAAGTATTAAAATCGCACGGTCACGAAGTTTTAAGGCTCCCACCTTATCATTGCACATTGAATCCCATAGAAATGATTTGGGGTATAATGAAGCAAAAAGTTGCTGATAAAAATGTAAATGGGCCTGCAAGTGACATTAAATTATTAACAGAAGAAGCTTTCTCACAAATTGGTGCAGAGGAATGGCGAAAATGTTGTGAACATGTAAAGAAAATTGAAAACGATTTCATCGAGCAAGATAGAATAATTGAAATGCTGGAAGAGCGATTTATAATAAATATCTCTTTATCTTCATCTGATGAAGAACAAGAAATGCAAGTGGAGTTCTTGGAATCGTTTTCTAGTTCTGAATGAGGTGTTAAGTTAGTAGTATGATTTAAATGATATATAATAAATTAGTACATAAAGTAATATACGATTGATTTATTTTTCATGACATATTTTCCTATGTTAAGAAACCGATGTATAACAACATTCTTCATACACATACCTAATATACTTCATGTTCATTAATACTAAAGACATAAATAAAAATTAAACAGTATCAAGGTCGTTTAATCCAATTTCCCCAGTATTGCACACAACAAATTTTTATTTCCCCATTTGCCATGAGATTCCGGTAGACCTCTACAAGTCCATATGGAAGTCTACATTGCGTGAGTAAAACGCGTTGTTTTGTAATAAATTATAGGGGAGAAGTCAAACAGACACGCAAACAGTCCTCGCGCCCGGTGTTATATAGCGCCAGCGTTGTGTTCTATAGAAGTTATATGAGAATACGTGTTACCAGACACAGTGAGCAAAGCGTTCGCATGTCGCTCGGCGGAAATGAACTTATCGCGACAGTTGTATTTTATTTCAAACTTGGGAACGTTGAAGTATTGCGATTAATTTCATTGATGTTTTAGCCTCTCCCCCTTCTATAAGATAAAATAAGAAAATTGTTACTCCCTCGGTCTTCCAGACATTTTTTTTTAAATTTATTTATCTGTAGCATGTTTTTATTAGATTTAAAATTAAATCAAATAAAATTGATAATTGAAATAATGCAACTTATTTCAATTTATCTTTTCATTGTTTATTCGTTATTGTTTTATAATAGGTACATAATACATATTTATTATTTTAGTTAGTGCCTTTTTTGGTTGCATTTAACTTTGTATGTAGTTAACTTTTTACAGTTAAATGCAACCAAAATTAAGAGCTCTTCCATATCTAAATCGCTTGGCATTTTTGGCGCGAAATGTAGTTGCGCCCAGCGGAGCTTCGATGGGACGGCTCGAGACGGATCTGCGTGCCATAACGGCCGCACGGGGCTGCTGCCGTTCTAACCCGCCGCTGTTTGACGGCGGCTTAAAAAATATGTACCCAGATTATTTTTTTCAAAAAAAAGTGTCTTCGTTTAGAAAGGTTTCAGCAAAAGGAAATAGATGGCGCTTATAATTTATTGTTCCTATTAATATGGAGGTGTTTCTTTATAATTCTACAGTTTGTAGATTATGTGGTGAAGAAAATGATAATGGTTCTTTATTATATTCCACTGAAGATAATAATCAGTTATTGTGTGATATTATTAATACTTATTTGCCAATTAAGGTATGTGAGTTCAATAAAATTGTAATTGTTTTGACTTCCATGCCATCCAAAATGGCTGACATTATGTACAACGTAAACATTTTTATTTCTTATATTACAAAAAATATCTGAATGTTATAGTTATTGTAATTGAAATATTTAGTAAAAATAATGATATATTTTTAGATTTTGTTAGGAAGGAGAATTGTCCTTTTTATGTAATAATTTGTTGGCCTAATTGTGGATTTCTCACTGTTCCGCGCCACACTTCGCCCCCTGTCTCGCCCTGTACTACAGTTATCTACATATCAATCATGAATCAACACAACACTTTATTTTCATTAGTTCTGTTTATCTGTCGAATTTTTGTTATTGAATTTTAAGTGTTACAATGAATAAGACTATCCATAGTGGAGAGCGAAACATAATTCTTAACATCATACACTTCTTTGAAAATGAAAAAAAAACGGTTCCTATTACTATAATATTGCCCATTGATCAAGCGATCAAGAGAGCTTCTATGGCTACCTAAAAGAATCTTTATGGGGATAAAAGGCGACGCCAGGGAAATGAACCCATTGCCGGAGGCGGCGAGGGAACCCAATGCTGAGCAAAACGTATACTAACATGTCCATGGAAGAAAGATCAGCAACCAGTGTTACTTCGAATACCAGGACGACTTCTACGATGGATATTAAGCTGTCAACACCAGGAAAAAAGCGGAGGAAATCCAAAAAGAAAATTGAACGACCAGAGAAATTCCTACTATAAAAAAAGTTTGCTATCGTTTAATAGGATCTAAACATGCCTGCTGAAAAAGATCCGCTGAAGGCCATTTGGCCAATAGTTTAAGATATGAGTTCAAAGAAGACCGATGGCAAGACGAAGACGCCAGTCCCTAATTACATGACGTCATTGATACGTTCACAGATATTTCCGACATCTGTATTTCATTCAATAAAGAGTTATGTTTCTAAACAATTTGAGAAATCACCTTTACTTAAACCTTACAGGTTTCATTTTATATTCAATGTATGTTTTGTGTATTTTCCATATATACGTTTGACTGTTACCCTCACAAACGCTTTTATACATTTAATTAAATTTAAAATAACTAGAGTTGCAACGAATATTCGGCATTCGGCCCTTCTTCGATATTCGGCCGAATACCGAATATTAAATTACTATTCGGCCGAATACCGAATACCTATAAGTTGTCCTGCAAGCAGGATATTTTAACATGAAAATAATTTTAAGTGTTTATTTTTCTATTGGTATTAAGATATCTACATATTGTTTGAAATTAGTAATCAAAATTTAAAAGCGGTATATTGTGGTGTAAAAATTATATATTTTTGCATTACGAGTAAGAAGCTCATTTCTCTTCTCTTCATGCGAACTTTCTGCTGAAAAAGTCTCTCCGAATAAACACTGCTTCCAGGTGGGGACAAATACTTTGCAGCAAGCTTTACTAAGCCTTGAGAAAATGTAGCTTTATTTTTTGCCCACGAAAAAATTTATTTTTATTCCTATGTAATTATTTTAGATTAAGGTAAATATCTAGGTCTGCTACAATTTCGTTGTTTTTCGGCAATTACCTCTTCAAACTATTCCAAGAAGGATCTGTGAATGCTCTGACTAGGCTCATTATTGGTCCTTTTTCGTTTGGTATTAACAAGAGACGAGCTGGTACTTTCGTCGCTGCTTGATTCACGGAATAAACCCTCTAGTAAAAGATGCCATTGGACTTTTTCTCCCTTTGCACTTTGTCAGAAAAGAATTCCATTTTAAATCGAGGGTATAATAGAGTCGCCAGCAAATCCTCATCAAGTTTGAAAAACGTTGCTTTAATCCTTAATGCATACTCACAATCATAAGCTTTAACTTTGGGGGTAAGATCTGATGCACTCACTTTGTCACAGAAACGCTTCAGAGTTACAACATGTGGAATAGCTTCAGATATAGGTACAAGAATATTCAGAACTAGTAATTTTTGTTACTTTTTCAAATGGTTTTAGTATTGTAGCTTAAGAAGTTTTTCTACAAACTCCCACTGAACAGCAGTCAGATTCGAAATATTTGATGAATCGGTAAGGTAAAGGGAAATGACGCGTTTTTGTTCTAGAAGTCTGTCCAGCATATTGTACGTAGGTAGAACTCCATCTAGTCCCGATGTCTTGGATAAGTTTGTGTTCAGGCAAACCCAATTCTTGCTGTTTTTTAAAAGTTTTTACAGTTAAAGCAACGCGATTGCGGCGGAATGAAGGGAGCGCGAGCTAATCAAAGGACAGTGTGAGCTGTACCTCTCTGCGCCTAGACAAATTGGCGCGAAATATGGCCGAGGACCCCACCGAATATTCGGCGGAAGGCCGAATGTACTATTCGTTGCAACACTAATAATAACTTGAAATTAGAAAATTAAAAATATTTTCAATTTGTTTACTGTACTTATCATTCATTAGGTGACTGGTACAATTTATTGAATGACAATAATTCTATAATTCTTCCCATTGGGACCAACTATAGAATTCATCTCCACATCATTGGGGTGATACATAGCCATCTATACATATGATATATATATATATATATACATACATACATACTTTTTTATGTGATAGTCTTGTCACATGATATAAATGTTGAAAATTCTAATAAAATAATTTATGTGCATGCAAAAGATAAAATGAAAATGTACAATATCACCATAAATGACAAAAGGTCTGTTGTCATTTCAAGAATGTTTATTTTCTTTTAGGTATCAGATGATGGCGTTCTGCCTCGCACCATCTGTCCTGGATGTACTATACAATTGGAAGCAACTACTGAATTCATAAATCTAATTATAAATGGCCAGGTATTTACTTCTATGTCTTAGATTAAGTTCACTTGACTAAGGTTAAGTATGTTGTAAAAAAATGTAAGAAAAGAGATATTATATGAATATCTCTTAATGCACAATTTTTAATTCCACATTTATACTTTGGTCTGTAACTACAATAATAAGGTTTATTTTTAAGTAAAGCTGGTTGCCTGATACTTTGGACTGTAATGCCACAATAATAAGGTTTATTTTTAAGTAAAATTGTTTGCCGGACTCTGGACACGTTTTCTGTTTTTGAATCAGACAATAATAACATCTCGAGAATGAAAAAAATGCTGTGTAATAATTTTGGTAGGTACAGTTTTTAGCAATTAAAAGTTTTTTTCTGGAGACATTAAGCACAATTTATTTGTCCTAGATACTTTCCAGAACTATTGCTCATAGGAATATAGAATTTTATCTATACATATTTAATTATCCTGCTACATAATAGGGTATTGCATTTTATCCCCTACAAAATCCAAACGCACAAGATGTCTCAAAAAAGATGCAAGTCCAAACTATGGGACTCAAAAGAATGGCTAATTTTATAATATCATTTTCTATTCTTTTTTATTTTAAACCACATAAAAAAAATATATATCACATAGTAATATCTGCTAAACTGCAGAGCACTAGATATTACTATTACTTGAACTGCTTTCTAAGAAAAAAATAATCTTTTGTCATTCAAAAGAATTTAGAGGCATCTGGAGCAGTGTGAAACTGCTCCTAAATCCATGCCTATACCATTTGTAGTTGTTAACAGTCACTTATTTGTCATGTTTTGTTGTATTTCAGAAAGTATTAAGAGAACTCCACCAACGTGAGAAGGATTACAAAAAGACATTAGAGGCTAATAACACAACTGAAGAAGTTACTGAGAATATTGTTTACGAGGGTAAGTTTTTTTATTTGATTGTTGATAATCAAAAATAATGTGCGAACGCATTTGTCAAATATAAATTGTGTTTTTGAGATGTTTGCGAGAAATTGTTTGGCAAATACGCTATTTGAAATATATATTTGTAAAATTATTTCATCATTTACAGTGTATTATATAAAGCTTATCTGGACTCACATTATTATTATATAAACGAATAAACATGGTTGTTTTACAACGTTGTTTGTCCGAAATCGAGAGCAGCATGACACAAGTTTGTGCTTTCACCGTTAAGAAAGCGGCTCTGAGAGTTTTGGCCTTGGCGTCGATATTTCGAACAAATTCGAGTTTCGGAGTCATCTAGCGAACAAGACAAAGCTTGCTAATAAAAAGCTCGATATACTGAATAGAGCACAGCAGTACCTCTCTTCGCCAATGCTTGCCGCTTTATCAAAGCTCAAGTTAGACCCCACATGGAGTACTGCTCACACCTCTGGGCCGTTGCACCGACGTACTAACTGGACCCTCTTGACTCCGTCCAACTATGCGCTATCCAAATTGTTGACGATCCCACTCTCACAGGTGGTTTAGAATTGCTCAGCATCTAAACCACCTATATATGTACAAAACTAGAAAATGTAAATGTTACGTTCACGAATTAGTACCTCCTTCACTTTTTCTTTAACAGTAAATACAGCAGATGGCGTGTATGAAACGGAACACCCGATTGCCCTCCAAGTGGCAGGCCTGGAGAAGCCCAGACGTAAGCGAGGCAGACCTCCAAAGAAATCCAAGTCCCCGGAGGAATTGGCTCTTGAAGCCGCGTCTAAAGAAAAAGAACAGAGAGTGAAAAATGAGATTAAGAATGAAGATCCAGGGGGAAAGAGGAGGAGAAAAGCTCCTACTAGATTTAAAGAAGCTGTACAGGTGAATTTTTATGAGTTTCACACAGGGCTAAAAGCGTTAATTAACATATGTTTTCATTTACATCTTATTTATTCCTATGCCAGTTAAAGGTTTCATTTTAATATTAGTACAAAATTTAATAATTATTGGCGCCAAAATCAGAAAGAAACATTTTTCACGTGAAAAAAACAGATTCCAAATTCAAATGTTTTTTTTTTCTTTATTGTAACGGTATTTATGGACGTACAGACTATGTACGTATATAATACCTGATTGATTATACTTGAAACTTAAATTAATCGACAACTAAAGAAGTATACAAATCTGCATTAAAAATAATTTTCAAATTAATTAGAAGACTAGGTACTACTAGGTGATGTAGTACCTAGTCTGATATCTGATACGGTGATGTAGTACCTGATAATGTCTGAGGTAATTTAACTCACGCGTTGTTTTAATTGCACCAATTTGTTAGTGACTTTAGCAACACCATAATTCGGTCCTTTTATAGTTCGTAAATTTTAAGCCTTATAAGTTAGTTACTTTTCAGGATATTTTGATCACGGAGCTTGATTTCTAGTATCTTAAGTTATCCCATTAATATTATAATGCGAAAGTTTGGATGTTTATAATAAGTTATGAGGGAATGGCTGAACTAATTTCGTTGAAACGTGGTAAATTGATAGTTCTTAATCCGGATTAAAACATAACATTTGTGTAGGCCATGCAAACGAAATAAGGCAAACCTTGCTAGTAGAAAACTTGGTGTACTGAATATAGTAAAGCAGTGCTTCTCTCCGGGCTAACGCTTGTCTCTTTATAAAGCTCAAGTTAGACCCCAGATGGAGCCCACACCTCTGGGCTGGTGCACCCGAAGTACCAGCAGGATCCTCTTGACTCCGTTCAACGACGCGCTATCTGATTTTTCGACGACCCCACTCTCACAGATATTGTTTGGTATTGCGCAACATCCGTAGAGATATTGCATTTCTGCGTTTTCTACCGCCTTTATAATGGGGAATATTCTGAAGAGCTGTTCAATATCATGCCAACTTCCCGTTTTTACTATCGCACCGTGATCGTCGTGCGGTTCATCCGTACTTCCTTGATATAGTCGCTGCGCATAGTGCGATCAAAAAGACATTTTATACCACGAACCTGAAAGTTTTGGATTGAACGGCCAGCTGAGGTATTTCTGTTACGCTATAATATGGGCCTCTTCGAGAGAGCTGTGAACAGGATTCTGCAGGGTCGGCAGCGCACCCGCAAGCCCCCTGGTATTGCAGGTGTCCATGGGCGGCGGTGACCACTTACCATCGTGTGGCCCGCCCGCTCGTCTGCCATTTTTATTATTATTATTTTTATATACTAGTGGGCGGACGAGCATTTTATTATATATATAAAGGCAAATACTCTATGCATTTGCCTCTTTTACGGGGCAACATTTATTTTCTAATGAAATACTATCTTTAATATTTCAGGGAAAAGAATTAGAACGAATTTTTTTAGAAGAAGGAGTGATTGATGACGAGGAAAGTGAGCCTGAAGCAATAATTGAGCCAGAGCCGAAATCAAAAGAGCCACCGAAAGAGCCAGAAGTGATCGGCCATATGGCTAGCTCTGGGGAGCTGGTGGTTGTCACTAAGGGCAAGGGCCGCGGCAGACCTAAAGGTACGTCCTTATTTGTACTGCTTTTGATCCTCCAAGCATATTAACCTTTGATTTTTAGAGACATTTCAAAGAAATTACTTATTGCAACGACTATGTAATGTTAGAAAAAATTCACTTGACTAAGGGTCACCAGGTGAAACCAAAACCATATAGGATATAATGCAAGGACGATGGGAAAAAATGTATGGATTGCGTCCCAATCCACTACCAAATATAAAATTAGTGACAATGTGTTTGTTATGGTATTATCACAATCATTATAAGCCAAATTGATGATCATTATAAGCTAATCGATTTTAGTAATTTAAAAAAATCTAATGATAAGTACTATATTAGTTAAGAAAGGTCTCATACAATTATATTCTCTACTTCCTATTCCACTTCCTTCTGTCTCATGGAGTAAAGATTATAATCACGTACTCTTTATTCTTCATCCCACCTCATCTTCCCAAGAAGGTTGGGAGATGTAATGGGACGAGAAATGCTGTTATACGTTAGCGTCCTGTTGTACCGCTTATTTTCTATACTTCCTAATCTTTGTTTTCAAATGAGGTTAAGGTAACAATGTGATATTAGCAATTTTTGGGTTCAACTGTTTTTTTCTGCGTCCGTACTCCAATCCTCCAATATAAGCCATATCTGACGTTATTTGCATCAAAAGTATCATTTATGCATAAAAAGAGTGATCAATATGACAAGTTTGAAAATCATTTGGTTCTCTGGTAAACCCTGCAATATCTATAACTTTTATACCATAAATATAGATTTTTCTATTATACCACCTATACTTTACGATTATACCAACTCTGCTAAGAATTTAGGTGTTATATTTGATAATGACAGATCATGGGGCTGTCACATCAATGAGATCAGTAAGATGTTTCATTATTCTATCCACTCTGTGAAACGCCTTCAAAACTTTCTCCCTATTAAAACTAATCTTGCTTAAACTCTCCTTCTTCCAATTATTGATTATGCCGACGTATACTTTCTAGATGCCACTGAAGACTTCTGAATAGACTTGAGCGTCTCCAAAACTTAAGTATTCGCATTATTTCTGGTTTACGCAACTTTGACCACATTTCTGAGTTTAGGAAGAAGCTTCGGTGGTTACCTATTCGTTATCGCCGTAATTGTTACATTTTTTCACTTTTTCTCTCTTCTATAATGGTCTTAACAAACCATCTTCTCCTACCTACTTTTCGTCTCCTACTTGCGTGACCGTTTCTCGTATATTTTTCCAAGATCTGGACTCCTTAATTATACATTCAATTTTTCCGTACGCACTATGTCTAACTTTCTGTCTTGACCTATATTTCACCTTCCCAGGTCTGCTGGATGAAATCTCCGCAGGAGATAAGCATGCCTTTTGTACATTTCTTCTATTTCTTCCTTTTTATTTATTTCATATTATGTGTGTACAATAAACTGTTAAATAAATAAAATAAATATGTCCATCGGCGTCAGTATCCATTTACCATCAGGTAAACATTGCTTGTTTGACACCTTCTTTCAAAAATAAAGTGCGTGCGTGTGTCAGGTCGCATGCGGCCCACCCGCGAGGATTGCGCCATCTGCGGCATGACATTCTCGTGCGTGGGCCGGTACATGTCGCACGTGGCATCGCACGGGCCCGTCCTCTACCAGTGCTCCGCCTGCTCGCACACGTTCCGCACGCGGCTACAGTTCAACACTCACCAGAGGGACACAGGACACACCGGACAGAACGTCATGCCGTGCACCACGGAACAACCGCTCACCGTATGTTGGTTTATTTTGTTATGATATTTAGTTATTATTAATTCCTAACAGAAAAAATTGTAATATACCATATTTCTTAATCTTTTTTATTTAGGGGTTTTTATGCATATGCCACATGTTAACCTAAATTTAACAATATCTACACAAAAATAAAGCAATAAAAATCAGGTAGGTACTAATCTTCTTCTTCTTCTTGTGGTGCCTCTCAAACTAGTGGAGGTTGGCAATCAGCTCCGAATATTTTGTCGCGATGCCAGTCCACTCCCGTATGTTACGCAGACATGACTTTTCCTGCCACCAACACGCCTCTTTCCGGCAATTTTGCCCGTCATAATTAGTTGCAAAAGTTCGTATCTTGCATGCCTTAGCACGTGACCCAGATACGTAACTTTTCTGCACTTGACAGTCTGCAAGAGTGTAAGAGTTTCCGATCTACTTGTCGCACGACTTCCTCATTGGTGATCTTCTGCGTCCAACTGATGGCCACCATACGTCTGTACGCCCACATTTCGAACGCTTCCTATACGTTTACTGAGATCCATGTTCATTGTCCAGGATTCGCATCCATACAGAAGGATGGGCCAGATATAACACTGGAGGAGACGGATGAAAGGAGGTCTTGAGATTTCGGTTGGAAAGAACTTTTCTCATGTTGGTGAAGGCATTCCTAGAGATTTCAATGCGGGGTTTTATATCCATAGCACTATCCTAGTTTTCATTCACCCAGGTGCCCAAATATTTATATTGGCATACCCTCCCAAGTTTTTGGCCTGCTATCGTTATAAAGGGATCTAAGTCGGCGAATGTCTGAAGAAATTCAGACAACCATAAATTTGGTCTTGGTTACATTTATTCTGAGACCAGCTTTGACGCTACACTATATTGTATAATTCCACCTCTGTAGACCCTAAAGACTGAGTCTATCTCCATATCTAAGGTACTAATGAATATACCTTAGATATATTCATATATCTATAAAGAATAATATATATCTATGAACACTCACAAACCTATAAAATAATTGGGCAGCTTTTGAATTCGGTTGTGCTAAGTCAATATAACATACCATCAACCTGTTTTTTCCACTGTTGGATATAGATAGGTCTTTCCCAAAGACCGCCACCACACGAGGTCTTCTGCTGTTCTCATGCAGTCACTACCGGCGACTTTTAGTCGTCGGTCCACTTAGTCGGAGGGCGTCCCACGCTACGTTTCCTGATACGTGGCCTCCATTCAAAGACTCGTCTCCCTCATGAATTCATTTCCACAAAATATACCTAAAAACTATGAAATGTATTGCCATCTAACATGTAGGGAAGGTAAATTAATTCCAAGTTGTCACTAATTTAGTTACACATCCAGAATTAAAATGGTTTATCCCTCTTCCAGGACTCAGAAATAGTGATAAGAGATGGAGAATTAACTCAACCCCAAAACCAAGAAACACAGGAGCAAAACTTATCTACCACAGATCCTCTGCACGATACGCAGAGGCTACAAGCTCAAGGCCCCAGGGCGCCACAAAGCTTGCCCGATCTCAGTGAACCGATTAAGGCAGAAGTGAAGGAGGAAAATTCTTTAGAACTACATAGCGACAAGCCGGAATTGACCAATCACAACGAATCGACTAGTCCTATAGATAATAGTGAAATAGCAATTGATGGTAAGTGACGATTATTTCCGACAAAAATAGATTCGAATTACATATACCACCACTTAATGGGCAATAAAGCGCTTCACAGAAAAGTCGACGCTCAAAATTATTTTTGTTTTTATACAATCTTTCAAATGTTGTGGTGAGTTTACGATTGAAACACGCACCCTTTCCACGGGAAAATTGGCAGCTGCCACTCTTATGGAATGTTTTAATGATTCAATATTATCATGGCGTTTCGATCACGCCTCTCTAAAATAGACTATAAATCTTAATTGAGCATATTAAGATTAGGTCTAGATTCAGCCTCTACGACCTTCTCAAGAATTGTATCGTGATACATTTGAACCGACGTTTTAATACCATTTTCACAAAAATATTGTTCAGCTTCTCTTGAGTTAGAGTGAACATTTTCTCGTCCATAAATAAGATTTGTCTGTGAGGTCCCTTTGCGTACCGCCGAAGAAGTTGTTTTAATTTATCAACCCTATTTTTCTATAAGTTATCAGTTAACAAATAACCAGTACTACTTTTGTAAGCAGCGCTCCTAAATCATCTTTTAAAATACGTAACATGGGTGCTGCTATATTCATCTCTCTGGATAAAATCTTTTGTTTCCAGACGGGATTTAATCAAATTCTCTCCGTGCGTGGACGGTCAGACCTTTTTCTGTCACAGAGGACGTTTCAATGTTCCAATAGCCCGGTAGACAAACATTCGGCTAATACCAAGCGCCACTTGGAGAGTTTTAAAAAATGCATTTGGCTCCATGTCTACTTTGTGTAATGCAATTACAGCAATACGGTTTTCGTTATCTTCATTTTATTATTATTACAATATTTAATAATGATTGGCGCCATAATGAGAAAACATTTATTTTTTACGTGCGAATGACAGATTCCAAATTCAAATGTATTTATTTTTCTTTAAAGTATTATGGTAGGTATTATTATCTTTAGGTATTTATGATCAGACTAGGTATTAAATATATCCTCGGTACTATTTTAGAAGGTATATTATTGCCAACAGAATCTTCTCAACGGGCGAATAACGCCGTTGGATCGGTCGTATCAGTGCGAGGCGTACATGACGCCGACGTGCTATCTGCACCGGAGCCTTTACCCATTCCGCCCGGTAATGTTGCATACAATAACCGTCCTCATTAAAAACTCGAGGCTTAAGGCTCGTTTACACAAGCAGAGTTTCTCGAACGGTTCGGGCGAGTTGTATACGATTATGCGATTATGGTCGTATGCGACCAAACTACATACAATTCTCGCCTACAACTGTTCACCTGATAATAACAGTTGTTTATTATTAGCTTATGACCGATGTTCGAGAAACTCCTCGTGTAAATGAGCCATTATGGTCCGGTTACCATAGGAACCGTTTTTTTTTTATTTATGTAGGCGAACAAGCAAGCTGTCCCACGTGATGGTCAGTGTTTCCGCCGCCCATGGACACCTGCAACACCAGGGGGTATGCTGGTGCGCTGCCGACCTTGTAAAATCCTATTCACAGCTTTCTTGAAGAACCCCATATCGTAGTGCTGATAATTCTGTATAAAATTAATTTTATGTAAATACCGTTTCTGTCTTAAGTCATAGTAACATAACTAAAATAAACATAAAAAAAATATTCTTAAATGACTATCGATTTGTAAAATGATTTATACTACTCAATATAGATTTATGTCAGCTGTCATAGCTCTTCCTATAATAACCGGACCATAGTGTTGTGCCGAATTGAAACATACAGAAACCTCCAAAGACTAACTGCCTAAGAGTTTTTTTTTAAAGGAACAACCTATTTAACGAACAGAATTAGACCATAAAGACCCATAAAGGGTTGAATAATTGTTTTAAAATGATGAGGAAATTTTCAATATTAGACAATTTAGGAATATCATCTAAAATACGCCTTATTTTATATCAGGGATTGATTTTTGTATTGTAAAAATCAATCAAACGATAAAAACTAATATAATTTTATGGTCCTTTATCTAATTAAGAACTTTTACACTTTTATTATGTCCGTTAGTCTGTATATCACAACCTCATTCATTACTCTCTCATTTTTTGTAATAAAAAGATGAATAAAGATGCGGTTTACATTAGTCACAGTTTTGACATTGACTCGCTTATCATTAAAAGATCCATGAAATAAAAGCTTTCATTTGAGGTGTTAGTTTCAAGAGTCTAGTGTGTTAGTTAGTTTTTATTAAGACACTTACCCACCGTCCTTTGCTAAAATAGTGTAAATTGTCTCATTTCAGGCAATGAAGTCACAGTACCAGATAATAAAGACGATAAAGGAAGATACAAGTGTAACTATTGCGAGAAAACGTTCAGCAGTCGACAGAGCAAATCTTTGCATACAAAGGTAAGTAATTTCATAACTTATTGTTAGTGGTATTTAAAAGTATCGCTCAATCAAGCGTTCGTATAAATACAAACTAACTTTTCCTCACCCCGTTACACTTCCCATTTCTCCATAAAGAGTATAATGGGGTGAGATGTGCCATTATTTTTTTCCCATTATACCCTCCATTCAATGGGATAGGAGGGGATGGGAAAGGAACTCTGCCATATCTCATTGAGTACTGAAACACGTACATAGTACATATGACTAGTCCACTTGCGATTACCGTTATTAGATTTTTTACTGGAATAAGATTACGCGGAAATTTGCCGTGTGCTGTCGGTCGGTTTTAAAATAACACCATTCCCTCTCTTCCCGTGGGTGTCGTGAAATTAGACTAAAGGATAACAAAGCCGCTACCAGAAGCTCTGAGGAACTACACCACCCTTAAAAGAGTGGACTCACCAACCCGTTTGACCAGCGTGGCGTTTTAAGGTCATACATTCCTCGTGCATAAGACTGCATGAGGAGGTCTGTATTCTGCAGTGCACGATAAAAGTACTAGTTACGGTTTATGTATTGCAATTAAGGTGTTGTAACCATTTCGACGATCAGTGACCACTTACAAAGTTTTCTTCTTGATAGCATCACTTCTGGATTTGACCAGTTCTTCTAACACAAATGCAATACAAAATACAATACAATACAAAATTTCTATATTGAGCAAAATTAACTTAAACACAAAGTTTCTGTTGGATATACCTGTCTCGCGGGCATCCACGCTACGAATGATCTGTGGGTGTTTGGTTGTTAATTATATATTTTTGTTTATTACATTTTTGAGGCAAAAAGGAAAAAAGGAAGCCATGAAAATTAATTCATATATCAAAATATTAATAATAGTGCTACATTTAAAACATGACCCGTAAATACAAACTCAAGCGATTAATATTTTATACCTTTATAATAATATGATTAACGCTGTGTGGTCAAAATTATAATCTGTTTCTGTGTAATTGCAATGTGAGAAGCCACCGAGTGACCGAATATTTGACTTGATAACGGTTCAGATGTTTCAAATCACAGCGCTTAGCCACTTGACTATATATAAAGGGGAGGGAAAAGGATGTTAAAACGATGAGCAAAGACCGACCTTACGTTTGGTTTAAGTGCTATAAGACATCTCTTCTCGATAAGAATACTGTATATGACTTATATGTATATACTTATATGACATAAAGTATAGACTTAGTTATTACAGACTTAGATATTTAATTATTTGGAATGACATTTAATTAAATAATTAATTAGAAGTGGGACAAAACACGTTGGAATATTATCTGAATGTATCTATTGTAATAATTATTGTACCATGTTTATGCAAATAAATAATTGAATATATATATATATATATTGTGTATAATTTATGTTAGGCGGCGCACTACGGCGAGCGCCCGTACTTGTGCCGGGAGTGCGGCGCAACTTTTGCGTACCCGCGTTCGCTGAAGCTGCACGCGGCCACACATCGGCGCACCGACGCCAGCATGGGGTTCGCATGCGACTTGTGTGGGAAGGTAACGACACCACATTTATTTATTTATTAGGTTTGCCAGCTTTCTTACACTAATAATTTACATAATAATTGTTACATGCGGACTGCGGAATCACAACAAACAGCGGTTCGCACAGTTATATTTCTTTATGGAAAAAAGATGGCATACAGTCCACCTGATGGGATGGTAAGTGGATACTATCATTCATGGACATCGCAACATCAATCTAGAATGACTAATGTTGAAATGCTCCCGGATACGCTGCTTACCATTTGAGATATCGTAATTGATTTGGAGAAAGGGTTAGGAAAATGGGGATGGATAGGATGGGATGGGAACGGGCTCTGGCATTCGTCTCACTACCAAAACTTGGACGTACATTGGGGAATAGGAGCTAGTGGTTACATTTCAAGGTAGACCTCTATGAGAGAGAAGTAATGTGGCAAGTCGAGTGCGTCCAGCGGCTGTTGGATTGCAGTGTGCATCCTTCCCCTCCAAAAACGTATCCTGTCAATGTCCAGACACGCGGAAACAAGTCAAAGAGTCGCTCGGGAAAGTGAGTAGGTTTACTGAGGACGGAAGAGGACTCCTTGGATGTACACGAAACACGCAGTCGCACGCTCTTTCTTCTTATTTGATTATCTCAAATATAACGCACAAAAAACACAAATCACAAATTTAATTAAACACTTAACCGCACAATACACAATTTTTATATTAATTAAACTAACTTAACTTCACTTCTCGAGTTCCCGCCAAAAAGTCCCCATGGTATTGTTACAGGTCCTCAATCACCCCTCTTCGGTGGTGTACCACAAGGAAGCGGCTCACGCAAACCACCGGTACGTGTGCAATAAGTGCGGGAAGACGTTTAAACACAAACAGCTGCTGCAGCGGCACCAGCTCGTACACTCACAGCTTAGACCCTACACGTGCAAGGTAAGGACGTTATGGAGCTCCGTAACCGCTACTGACGTATATTTGAATTCGAATTAAAACCGATTCCAAGTAAATTCAGATGTTATTATAAATACATGCCGTTTATTCATTGCCGTTGGGGGCGGAATTTAAACGAGGCGAGTGTTGACCGGTGCTTATTGCTTGCAATTTGATTTAATAGATTTATAGTTAGTTTTTTTATGAAAGCAAAGTTAGTAATACAAGTATATTAAAAAGTTCACTAAAAATATTATCCATAACCGAAACCATATCCGTATCCGACACCCGTAAAAGACTATAATATATCCGTTTTCGAAATATCGTATCCCTAGTAATTATAGTGCAAGGGGGCCATTCAAGTATTACGTAAGCAGAATTTTAGTCATTTTTAACCCCCTCTGCCCCTTGTCAGCGAATGATAGCAAAGGTCTTACCCCCCCCCCCCCCCTTATGATTACGTAAGCATTGGTATAATTTTTACAAAATCTGTTCAAGTTTCTCATTTAATCAGAATTTACTAAATTTTGCCAAAAAATACGAAAGTAAATAAATATTGCTGACGTAGTTGCCATACAGACCCCCGTCCCCCATGTCATCAAAAAAAAGCAAAGCAAAGACCCCCCCCCCGGGTGCTTACGTAATACTAGAACGACCCCTAAGGTATCAATCAAGGTTATTTGCGAATTCTTTACCCCCGTATCAACATAGCGAATCATCGTATCATTTTCCCGCCACTTCATTGACATTTCACATTCCATTTCCAATGATAGTTTATTTCACGCTTCTTTCTACAGATTTTTATAATAATATGTTTTATTATTAATTAATTGATGGAATCCGGATTCCAGAAAACTCCCCCGACTCGTTACGTGTTGATAAAGTTGTTAAATTTCTCGTTATCTCACTGCATTTTATTTCAAAAGCCCATCGACGGAAACGTATCGCTTTTGAACGGGACAAAAAACCCGACTCGCACCGAATCGGATTGTATCTGTATCGGTCAGCGTATCTCATAAATGCGTATCGAAACAGTCCATACTTCCGTTCATGCAACACGTCGCCGGTACGGTTCGGTGAAACGTAACGAAATGATACAAATGTGAGACTCGACTTAGTGTTTTTTGTAACCATCTGCTAAAATTGTTTATATGCAGACATGCAACGCTAGTTTCAAGACGAAGGCGAATTTGTTGAACCATCAACTGCTGCACTCGGGCATCAAGAAGTTTACCTGCGAGATATGCAAGCATAAGTTTGCGCACAAAACCAGCCTCACATTGCACCTCAGATGGCACAGTGGTGAGTTTTTATGAAGACATTTCAGTGTTTCACGTTATTGATTATAACAGACTCATTATTTGCTTCTGTTATTACTTTATAGTATCATATTATGTCATACTATTTATCAGCTAGACCAGGGTTGTCCAACTGGCGGCCCCCTATGCCGTTTTGTGCGGCCCCCGAAAGAGACAAAAAAAATCAGAAAATTACTTTGAAATGCCTTGCTTTTGAAAAAGACTTTATAATATAACAAACTTTTACCAAATATGCTGGTTTATAATTTAATTAAAATAAAATATTTACTCATATTTTGAGGAATAACAGACGGTCAGAATCTGTTACTCGGTCCATCATATTTTCCTTATTTATGTAAAACAAATACTTGAGCAATATACAGAAATATTACTACTTTTGGTTTTATTAATAACTTTACCTTACATAGGTTCTTAATGATACTTTAAAATTAGAAGCCTATATATTAATAATTTAATTTAAAGTTTAAATTAAAGTATTATTATATGGCCCGCAACTACGTTCAAGGTTTTAATTTTGGCCCTTGAGGTTTTGCAAGTTGGACACCCCTGAGTTAGACAATGAAAGAAAAAATCATGATGAAACCCGCGCACGCCCGAGAACGACACACACACAACAACGACGACGACTACTGTGCGTGCGCGAATTAATACACCACCCTCACTACCCAGTGAACTATCACACAGATGCAGTGTGAATTGGTGGATGTTTAGAATGGTAGGTAGTAGATAAGTTGGTAACATAGTTGTTCAGTGTGTTATACTTATAACGTGTGGTCAGGTCTGAAACCGTTCTCGTGCGCGGAGTGCGGGAAGAGCTTCAGCCAGAAGGGCAACCTGTCGGAGCACGAGCGCATCCACACGGGCGAGAAGCCGTTCGAGTGCGCCGTGTGCGCGCGCCGCTTCACCACTAGCTCGCAGCACGCGCTTCACGCGCGCCGCCACGCCCCCGACAAGCCGTACGCCTGCGCGCAGCCGCACTGCGGCAAAAGGTGAGCACGCACACAACACATGACACACACGTATGCGTGCGCCGCTTCATTACCACCTTGCAGCACGCACGCTGTCACGCCACCGACAAGCATGATATGTATGTATATCTTGTGTGTGTCCAGATTCGCGTCTCGCAACGCTTGGCAAGCGCACGCACGTCGCGAGAGCGGCGTGTCGAGCGCTCGCACGCACCGGTGCACGGTGTGCGCGCGCGGGTTCCCCGAACGCTGGGCGCTCCGCAAGCACATGCGGCGGCACACCGGCGAGCGGCCCTTCCGCTGCCCGCACTGCCCGCGAGCGTTCTCAGACTGCTCGAACTTGAATAAGCACAAGAAGGTAACTAGACGTTGATAGGTTGTACATGCGCCGGCACACAGGTGAGCAAGCACTTCAACCCTGGGCATCTCCTAACGCTCTACAAAGTCCACACGGAGTACTGCTCACACCTCTGGGCCGGTGCACCGAAGTACCAGCTGGACCCTCTTGACTCCGTCCAACGACGCGCTATCCGAATTGTCGACGATCCCACTCTCACAGGTGGTTTAGAATCGCCCAGCAACCGTAGAAATGTTGGATCTCTCTGCGTTTTCTATTATTTCCGTTACGTTACGATATGGGGCTCTTCAACAGAGCTGTGAACAGGTTTCTACAAGGCCGCCAGCGCACCACAAGCCCCCTGGTGTTGCAGGTGACCACTTAACATCATGTGGCCCGACAGCGGGTCTACCATCCATTCAATATAAAAAAAATCCTGTAGGGTGCAACTGCACAAGTGGTTAATAAGCATTTCACTCGGTACAGTAGAGTTAAATTGTACACGTAAAACTATCAAGCGAGTTCACTACTTTAATCAAACTGACAGCATAGGTTGGTTCTACAACTTTGTATTTGCGGTTGGCGCCACCTACCCCACACATTGAATACGTTGTTAATAAACCGAAAAAGCGTTTGTATTTCTTCGAACGCCAAAGCTATACATATATTTTGCTATAATTCTCATTGCAGCAAATCCACAAGCAAGTAAACCAACAAGTCAGTCTACTCGTCAACGACAGAAATCAGACGCAACAATTACAACAACAGCTGAACGAAACGCAACAGACTCAATTGCAACAACTGAACGAAACGCAGCAGATTGTGCAACAGAGTCCTCCCAATATGAAATCCCACCCTGAGGATGAACTGGAGGAGAGTGTCATATACGTGACGTACGACGTGGATGATTCCAATGCCTTCCACATACTGGACCCCGAGCAGGTATGTTTCTTGTATTTCTGTGGCACGTTTCCAGGTATGTTTGTGGCAGATCTGCTGATGGTCCCAATGTATCTCTCTGTTTAATCCTAAGATTAGCTGGTGAGGATTGCCTTAAGATCGTGTGTACGATAATTTTAAATAAAAATAGTATTTATGGTATATTGGTAACGCCTAAGCATCCTTTTGGTGGTGCGTTGTTCATGTCTAGAGACGAATCTATACTGTCTCGTTAACCGCACGTCCATCTGCACTTCTTCTATAGACAAATCAAAAGTAAATGAGCTTCACTCTTCGTCGCGCTTTTGCTTTTATGGAGACATTAAACTATTGGACATTATATGAGTGGAAAAGAAAGAGGAAATTGTGGCATAGGACAGGGGAACCATTTCTCAGCAAGTAGGATACAATTCTAGGCTAAGAATAAGAACCGCTAACAAAGTTTTGCTTGTACAGGCCCTTGTGTTGCCTATCCTTGATTACGCCGATGTATGTTACTCTAACATCAGCCAAACTCTTCCAAGCAAACTGGATCGTCTTCTTAATAACTGCATACGTTTTATTTATAGTCTTCGCAAGTGTGACCACACCTCTTCTTGACTGTGACTTACAGTGCTCTGCGTGTCCAATCTGTAAGCCCTCTGTGTACAGTTGTCCCACATGTAAAACGACTGAAAAGTGTATCTTTGACACTCTCAGTACAACGTGCCAACTTACGGGCCAACACGTTAGCGTTAACTGTCAGTGTTCTGCGGTCCCTATCAATATCCAGGTCATCACTCAGCGTCTCCGTGGTGACCCAGTGCCCCAGTTACTTAAACCGGGATATTCTTTTGAGAGAGGTGCTACAGAGTATAACTGGCGGGACATTGTCATAAGTTTTAATACCATCCTTAAACTCGGCCCACTCACTTTTATTTGCATTATACCCGAGGGCACTGACCGATGGGCTCAGCAACACCATATCATCAGTATAGCTGATATTATTTACGCATCTGCTACCAATAGAGCAGCTCACAGAAGCGTTGCTGAGCTCAGCGATCAGCCGGTTCATATACAGGTATATTACAATATATACATATATAGATGTATATATATATATATATATATATAATAGAAAATATGTATCGTTATTTTTGTAGTTCCCATACTAGTCAACACAACTAACAAATGCCTCTAATTTTACGTGTTTTTAATGAGATTTACAATATAAAATGTATAAAAAACGCGAAAGTTATAAAACTAATGAATTTTTCAACATCCATAATAAAAAAGAAACACGTGGGCTCGTTTGGTAGCTTAGCTGATAACTGTCGTGAACACCAAACAATTTCGTAGTGGTCGGTTGATCGGGCAGTCGAACCAAGCGTACTGCTTCTCTACAGCATGTTTGGTTTAATCGGTTGACGTATGACGTGTACGCGAGTCGTATGACGGTTTCATGTGTACGCGAGCCGATGGCGTGGTGCTATTCCAAAGCACAGTCAAAAAACATAATTATCAATTCAAGTAACAGTTAAATGGCGCATTTTGTCATGTTCATGTATACCATATGTTTACAGGCGGCGTCTTTAGAGTCGAGCAGTAAGGTGGTGACGACGTGCTCGCTGTACTCGGGCTCGCCGCTGGAGCCGCCGTCGCTAGAGCAGCGTCCCGAGCTCGTGGAGCAGCTCGTCGCGCCCTACGAGCTGCACGCCACACACGTACCGGTCAGTACACACTATGTGCACACGGCCCGCTAGAGCCAGGAACAAATGTGGTGACGACGTTCTCTTAAAGAAATCTTAAATCTGAAGTTAACCGTTTAAGATTTTTTAAGCTTCAATTTACATCTATAAAAAGTTCACTTTCCCCTTTTGCTGTGTATTTTTGTTCATAAATAAAAGAAAATAATTTTGTCGCTATTTCCCAGTGACACGTGTCGTTTTGCCTCACCTCGACGAAAAATAATCAGCTGAATCCAAAACACTAATTAACTTTGGAATTCATGTTTGTTTGTGTGCAAACTGTAGAGTTCATTTCTTAATAGATTGAAATGAAAATAGATCTACATATTTTATTATGATTATGGCTATAATAGGCTAGGCAGTATATGCTGATTGCCTTTTTATTTTTATTTTTACCATTTGTGTGTCTGTTTGACTTAGTATTTGATCCGACTCCTCTTAACGAATCCCTTTGCATCATGTTCGTTCATGTAACTCAGCAATACAAAAATGAAAGGAATAAATAACTCCTCGGAGTCGATAACAGTTAGCCGGAATCATTAAGAGTTTCGGCTTCGCTCGCGGTTTCGGATCTTTTGATTCATCGAATCCGGAGTTACCCATCGCTAGTTCTTGAATTGGATCATGGAATCTGTCTGTATAACACTGCCATGCAACTGGCTCTACTCTTTAACTATATGGTATCAATTTATCTATATGTCGGTTTAATTCGTAGATGAGCCAAATCAATTCAGTTTCTGTAATTACATATGACAATACATACGTTACTGTGACGTCACGCTACTTTTAATAAATGAATACTTTATAACTGCGATTATCGTCTTTCTAACAGTGCCACTTTGTGATTCAATCTATATTAGTGTACTCTATATGAACATACACAAAAATCAGGATGTTAGAAACATTGCACCGTTCCAATTGATAACTAGTGTTGTTGTTATTGCAACTCATATGCAGGTGACGGACGAGCAGGGCAACCCGCTGCACTTCACGATGCAGGACGGCACGCGGCTCGCCATCACCTCCGTCGACGGCAAGTCGCTGCAGGTAATATACTGTGAAGCGGCCAAATTAACGACCACTGTGAACATTAGATAAATAAACCTTCTTTGTTTATGTACTTAGATTAGCCTTTAATGTCCCACTGCAGGGCTCCGGCCTCCCCCAGTAAATCACTGGGTAGTTTCGAGCTGCAATCCACCACGCGGGCCCAGTACGGATTGGTGGATACACATACTCGAGATTTTTTTGTTTATTTCTCAAGTATGCTGGTTTTCTCACGATGTTTGCCTTCACCGCCGAAAAGGTGACAATTTTTAAAAATCCGTACTTAAGTAGAGACTCAGTGGTACGGGCCGAGCATTCGAACTCACGATCATACGAATGCGACCAGGGTATAGTATAGACAATCGGAGGCTGTCACCGCTCTATATATTATACTGTTAGCCAATCGAGCTAATAACAAACGATAACCCGCCCCGGGATGTGTTGCCTATCTTTGAAGATTTAGGATTGAATTTGGAGGAAAGGTTGGGAAAATGGGAATGGATTTGGCTTCGCAAATACATTTCGTAAATTAAACAATTTACGAACCAACGCAGTGTTAGATATAAATGAAACTATGTGCTAGCGAAACAGCGATGTTCTTCAACTCGTCCCCTTACAATCGAATGGCTGGTACAGAGCGTTCGAACCCATACAAACTTCTTTGTAAATCTAAACAAATAAATATAAATACGTATATATCTATGAATAGATTCATGCTACTTTTGACAGCTCTTACACATTTCGAAGGCAGCAAAAACAATGCCATTTAACCTGAGTCTGTTGGCTTGTAGTTGTATGAAATGAATTTTAAATAAACAAAAATTAGTTGTACCGTGAAATTTTCTACAATTTATAGCACCACCTGCGCGCGTCTCTATGCTCGCTCTTTTATGCTAAAATAAAATAAATAAGCTTTTTATGCCATTTCTTTTAATGTATTAATCGCATAGTAAGTACAGTATTTAATAATAATTAATTTGTTTTTCAATTCGCAGGTTATAACACAAGATGGACAGACGATACCAGTTGAAATCAATGGATATGCCGACGAAGAGGTTTGTAAAATATAATACAGTAGATAGTATTTAGGTGATTTATTTATTTGGGTTTGGGCAGTAACAAATACACTAGTAAATTATACATAGTCAATATACAAGTCATCCCACAACTAGTCTATTGATTTCAAGAGAACATCACTGTAGTTATACTCGCATATCCCCTGGTGTTGCAGGAGTCCATGGGCGGCGGTAACACTTCACATCACGTGGGACCGCTGGCTCTTCCGCCTACTTCGCTATATAAAAAAAAAACGATGCCATTCAAAATTCCTTCATTTTTGTGACCGTTCAATAAGACAGTGCACATTTCGACGCGTTGTCGTCGCTGACGTTCGTTCAGCTCGTACTGTGTGGGTACCCACTTTTCAAGCTTCTTTATTTTGACTATTTGACGCAGATGAACCAACATTATTTTATCACTGACATCAAACCCTGCTGCTAACTCAGCTGCACTTTGAGATGGATCTGCTTCTACTATAACCTTTAATTCATCGTTATTAACCTTGTTCGTGGGTAATCCGTGGGGCTCTTCCTATACATATAATTTCCAGAACGGAAGCGTTCATACCACCGGCGCACGGTGCGATCGTTTGTGGCGTTTGGCCGATACACACTAATGATATTGTGAGCTGTCTGACTTGCGTTGTTGCCGCGACGAAACTCATATTAAATAAAGCACGAATTTTCAATTTATCCATTTTATTTTCAAGACAATCACATGAACAAAGTTTAGGTACAGATAAACAAATGAAATACTGATTTTGAAATAAGAACATCGAAGGCTATTGGATACATTTGGTTTAATTTTGAAATTCGAATGAGAACAGTAGATATTGAAACTCAAAATGTGATATCAGGTGGTGGAGAGCGGCGACACGATAGTGCACCAGCTGAACCTGCAGAAGAGCGTCGAGGGCTCGCCCGTCACGCACTACTACACCATCGTCTGAACAGCACTCGTTATTTTAGTACTTACTTGTACGTAACCACTTCTGTAGACACGATTCATTGTTTTGGTACTTACGCATTTCTTTACAGGAAGGTAAAATAATAAAGTCAATCGCATTTAGATGACACCACTACACAATGCAAACGACCGACCAACCGGCTTTAATTGGAAAAAAATGGCGACAGACTTAAGGGCAAAGACACGTTTGCGACTTTTTATAGCGATACAATCGCACGTTTCACGAACGCGCGAACGCATCGTGTCTCTAGTCATTTACAAATAGTTTGCGAAAGTATTGGTGCTAGCGCGCGACAGAAGCGATCCTGTAATGCGTTTAATATTTGAATCGATTCATCGGCGCGATTGTATCGATACAAACGATTACGTTTTATTTTTAAAAAAAGTAATAAAGTTAACGTAAGCAATGTTGTCTCAACCTCCGTCGTGCTGTTGACTGCTGATGACCGACCAAATCCAACATCTGTCGAGTGTATATTTATGAAGACGCACTATTGTACTTATTTATGTACTCTTTTTGCACTCTGTTTGCACTATATTGTACAGAGGTGGACTTACTGCCTTAAGGCATTCTCTACCAGTCGACTGTTGGTTAAATGTGAAACCTTAATTCATATAAAAACATATAATTATACATACTAAAAATAGATATTAAATATATATATATAGACCATACACATCAATAAGATAATATAAATATAGAGAAAAAGGAGAAAAATATAATTAGCTTTGTAAATTTCGGGGGTAGTGTTCCCAAAGCTTCCTCTTCAGACTGTTTGTATTAAAAGCCTTCCTTATGTCAGCTCATCTTACTGACTTAATCTTAAGCGTAGCTGTATCGCTGTACATCGCGATTGTGGTGACACATTACTACAGCACACCCGTGTAAAGGTTGACGGGCAGCGACTGTATCGTGGCCTTGTTTCGAGTGCATCGCGATTGTATCGCTCCAAAAAGTCGCCGTGTATCCAAGTCACCCTTATAGTATGATTCCGAAGGCCAGCGCCAGGTATCGCGCGACACTCCATGAAGCTGTGTCGTCGAGGCGACCGGCGACTCTTCGCCCACTGTCGCTGTCGCTACCGCCGCTTCGACAATCATACCTTTATTAAGAAAGACATGGGGGGAAAATACAGTGAAAACAGTCAATTGAAATCGGTCTCCATTTTTTCCGATTAAAATTGATCACCCGATTAGCGATCGTCTGCATTAGGCCTAAAGTTTGTAGTTTGATAAAGCTTCTCAAGATTATAATAAAGAGTGAAGGGCGGCCATCTTGAAATATTAGTTTATTGATATATCTACAAAACATGTAAGATTTTAAGTCCGCTTATATTGTCAGTACTTTTTAAATGATAATAATTTCAATATTTCAGTATTTTTAATGACAATTGTGATAACTATTGTTATTAAACAGATTAGGGGCTCTTTCCATTAATTTTAATAAACAAAATTTTTGTCGACCATTAAAAAGATCTGCGATTAAAGAGCGGTCGATGCCCTCTTTTTACTGGTACGAACTTTAACATTATGAGCAAGTTTCAAACGAACTATACTGAAAACATCTCTTTACTCATAAATGTTGCTCAAATTTAACCATTGTTCAACATTCTTCGTCTCCTTCTAACCAGTTTGAAATATAGAGGAGGACAGGAGATTTTAAACAGCGTCTATGATGGAACCGTATGTAGTCATTATTTAAATAGTTACAGTAAGATTTTTAATTACACGGCAAATTGACATCGCCGTTGATTTTATACAGCAATAGTGAATACTATTTGTGTTTATTGATTGATCTCTATTTTGTTGATTGTTAATTCTAAGGTCCGATCCCCGCCAACCGCACGTGACTGCGGTGGCGCCATGTGTCCAGTATATACAAGGGTGTGGCCGGGCTCGGGGAACTCGTCGCCCACCACGTACATAGTTGTACAGTACAGCTATACAATTAGTACAGCGTACAGTACAGTTGTACAGTAATAATGGTACAGCCATACAGTCTACCCTAATTAGCCTCATAAAGTCAATACAAGTAATAATTTACTTAAAAAGTGTCGTTTTAATATATTCCTTAAGTTCTTTTCGTTAAAATCGTTTTTAAACTGAGCATCCAACTCGTTTAAAATCAGATTCACAATCTGTTTACGACAATTGAAATAAGCACAGTATATACAACAGGACAATACTGCAGTGCGTGCAATAGTCGGACACTGGTGTTTAGTGCTCGACTTGAAGATAATATACTTGAGATACTTGACTTAAAGTCCATTATTTATTAAAATAAACAATCAACTGGACACACCGCGCCACTGCCCCCATGTGCGGTTCGTAGGAATCAGCCTTTATATTTTAAGTAAATAATTAATTTAATTTTAAATTACTATACGAGATTATTGATTAGTATTTTAATTTTCTATAATGAATAATTTGATTATAAGAATTAGAAATTCAGTGCATTTTAGCGAATACAAAATCAGTCACAAACTGTAATTCCATTGTTTAATGTTACCGTGCGTATTTAATTTTTAGTATTTAGTTTTAAACAATAAATTATTAAACACTACGCCATTTGTTTGTCTTTATCTGAAGTTAAAATTCCTGTTGCAAGGGCTGGAGTAAATATAATAAATAACGCAACACTTAGCCCACGTGTATCGTGGGTCTAGAAACACATGAAGACGCGGAACACATACCGATTCCGAAAAGCATTTGTCTTAAACAAATGTTTGTGGGAGGGACCGCTCCTGTTTTAACTATTGATTGGTAAAATATTCTTTGAATTTTTAAATACTTATCTTCTGGAGCCATGTCACATATGGAAAGATACGACTTTGGTATCAACATCGGGCGGAGTACAGCTAATAATAATATAGAAAGTCGCGTAATTTACGATATTGATTAAACTTATAACAAGATTAAACAAGTGAAAACACTTGTCGTGCACACAGCTGTCATAAAGTTAACCTTATTAACTACTTACTAACAATGCTTATTTTTTGCAACGGAGAACTAATAATAATAATAAGTGATAACTTTAATGTTTTATTAAGTTAGGTCTCGTTATTAATTACGCGAGCGGAGTAACGGAAAAGATGTTCACGCGTTTTTATTCAATTCATATGGTATCTAAGTACTGAAAATTATATAATATATCCTTTCTTGTGAAATTGCCGTTTTATATGGAAGAATTCCAATCTATTTTTTTTGTATGAAAATTATATATTTAATTAATCGAAGTATTGTCCATTACTTATTATAAATGCACTTTTGATGCCTCTGCTATAGAATTCCTGAGGACGGGAATCTATGAATTATGTGAAGGCGTTTTTCACTGCCTCATCGGAGTTGAATATTTTCCCCTGTAAAAAGTTGTCCAAAATCCGTTAAAATGGAAATCAGTAGGGGTAAGGTCTGGCAAGTACAGTGGGTGACGGAGTTTCCAGTCGAAGCTCCTGTAACGTTGAGACTCTGTCGTGTAGTGTGTGAGCGAGCATTATCATGGAGACGTATGGGACATTGTTTGGCCTGTGTCTCCGGAGTTCAACAATTGTGACGATCGTTTACGATTATCAAACAGGATCCACTGCTTATCAGAAGTGACAATACGATTCAGAATCCCTTCATTTTTGTGCCGGTTCAGCAAAGTTCGACGTATGTTTGCAGCTGACTTTCATTAAGCTGAGTGAAAGTGGGTACCCACTTTCCGAGCTTCTAAGGTGCCATGACAGCTTGTTGACGGTAAGGTTCAACGAACTCTGTTCGGAACAGATATTTGCCTTACTAAATTATTACGTGGTAATGAAGCGATTGTACAAGTCAAACTGGTAACGGGAAGCTTCCCTTATTTATAGGAGCTAGTTGCCTTGCAACCCCCTTAGCCCGTAATTTCGCTCATCCACATTTTATATAGGTTATAAGTCAAATTATCTAAACAGGGGTCAATTATAATTTTGCATAATATTTTCGAACGTGAATGACAGGAATTTATAGGTATTTTGATGAATCGTAACTTGTTTCCTCGCCGCTCCCGCCGAGTAGCAAGGGGATTCGGGAAGAGTGCGGGGGAGGGTCTAGACTCGAGTGCCGGGATGGCGCCACTCCCTGTACTTTTCTATCTAGTTCATCTCATTTAAATAAAACACATAGCAGACGTTTTTATTTTCTTAGACTATTCTTAATTAAGACTTATAACCTAGACATATACAAATGCCAAAATGGTAAGCTAAAGATACCTAAAACATAAATAACGTACCTATCTCCATTACCGAATAAAGGGCTAAGACTCACTCTTACACGGGAACTTTCACCTAACTTCTGTGGTTTATTGAATGACATTAATGATTGATGAGAATTAATTAGCTTATAATTGAAATCGACTTACCCACTGCAGGGCACAAACCTCTTGCAAACAGAGTTTTTAGTAATATTCACCACACGGGCCCAATACGTATGTGGATGTAACACATAGGTAACCATAGGTACATAGGTAAAGTACTTCAAGTTACTACAACCACACCTCTAATCATAGAAGTGCATTTCCTCTATACGATCTTCGTATGCGACGCGACATCTCGTCGCGTACTGTAGATACAGTCCGGAAATCGTTTTATACCGCGAACCCATAGCCTGTGAAACGGACTGCCTCAAGAGGTCTTTCCATTACGCTACGATAACGGCGTTGCTCAAGAAGGCTATGAATAAGATTTTGCAAGGTATCCATCGGCGGCGGTACCCTTTTACGGAGCGGTGTCCGCTTGCCCGATATTAATTAATAAATATATAAAATAAATAAAAAATATTCATATAAAAAATATTAATCGCTAAATACACGATCATGACACTATCACACTTTTTCTATCACCATTCTCCAAAAGTGCTAGCTGATGTAAGAGTGCTGCGCATTACTTTATTCCGGCGCCGTGTTGCGTCAGCCGCTCCATTCCACGACCCTTTCTACAGTCGGCGCGTGGTGAGCACGAGCCCATGGTTTGATGTTAGAAATTATCCTATGATATTTTTGTCAAACTTAAATTAAATACTAATAATTAAGTAGGGTAGGGCGGGGCTAGTTGAGCATAGGGGTAAGTTGGGCAATCGAAATATCTCAAAAACTACACACCGCACGTTAACTCATCAAATGAAGGAAAGAAGCGGTTGCAGGAGGGGAACTCACCGCACGACCGCCAGTGACGACTTGTCGATCGAGTGACGTACGCGCACGTTTTGTTTGTTTTGCGACGAAAAAGTAAAATATTAGTTTCGGTTCAAATTTCTTCTGTACACGTTAATAATCATCCGTTTTCGATCACGTAAGTGTTAAACTTTCATAAATCTGTTATATATACGATATCTCGAAAGGATTTGGTTCTTATTCAAACGGGTTTTTCATAACTTCACTTTTGTTTCAAATATTTGGGTAGGGGCTAGTTGGGCAGTTGTTGCTCAACTAGCCCCACGGTTTAAAACAAAAGCAATACATATATGGTTTTCTTTTATTTTAGCATGCGGACATATAAAAGAAAGACTACAGGAGGTTCTATTTCTAGTCAACAGTTAAATGATGCAGCAAAGGCTGTCACCAACGAAGGCAAAAGTGTAAATGCCGCCGCCAAGGAATTCGGTATTAAACGTATGACCTTAACAAGATTTATAAAGAAATTAAAATCTGAAAGCGGTGTTCCATCAATGGGTTATGCAGCACCGAGGCAAGTATTTTCTTCAGAACGAGAGGATTCTTTAAAAAAATACTTGTTACAAATGGCATCAATCTTCTATGGATATTCCCCGAAAGACGTTCGTCGCCTTGCCTACGAGTGTGCTGTTAAATTCGGCATCAAAATTCCAGTCACCTGGTCTACAAATAAGATGGCCGGGAAAGAGTGGCTTACGATGTTTTTAAAACGGAATCCCGAGTTATCTATTCGAAAGCCAGAACCCACCAGCTTTTTAAAGTTTAAAGTTTTTTTTGACAAGTTAGCTGAGTTAATCAAGTGAGGAAAGCAATGAAGATGACTATGCCTGCCTGGTTTGTTGCGAAGCCTATTCCGAAAGTTTACCAGGAGAAAAATGGATCCAGTGCCAAGTTTACAAGGAATGGGCACATACAAAATGTGCGCCAAATGCTAGTCTTACTTACGTTTGCATTAATTGCAACAGCGACAACGATGATTAATTTCCTATATCACATTAATGTCTTTTTTATATTTAAACCCCCATTGATCATTACATAACTGTAAAAGTAAGATTTTAAACAAAAAGACTGTGTCTATTCCAAAAATTGAGCTTAACAAATGTTTCGTTGATGTTGATTATATTTTTATGTTTAATATTTGAAAAAATAATAGTTTCTGTTGCACTATTATATCACTAAGAGTTTATAAATAAAAAGTTGATTGTAAAATAGCAATTTTATTACATGTCTAATAAACATTCACGTCATTGCATGGCTTAATGTTCTAATTTGCTCAATTTGCCCCATACCCTTGCTCAACTTACCTCACCTATGGGGTAGGTTGAGCATGTTTGACCTTTCTCACTTAAACGAGTGTAGCTCTTAAACCAGATTTATGAGAGATACATTTTTTGGGAGACTTTTAGGAAGGAATAAATTACTTATCTATCAGAATACATATCAAGCAATTTCGACATAGCGTTTAGGAGCTATGATCGATCAAGTGAAAAATTTATCAACTAGCCCCGCCCTACCCTAATTAAATGCAGTCTGGTAAAAATACTGTTGCAGAAATTACAGTCCTGTACATTTCAAACAATACCCTTAGTTAAAAAAATGAGTTTTATGGGATACAACATTTGTGGACAAACATATATATTACTTTCGATCCAAATATTTGGCACAAAACTAGTTTAGAGATGGGTTCATTATTATTTTTACTATTTGTAAAAGCAGACGATTAAAAATCTTTCGTAGTGTTAAGAGTTAGTGGAGCAGTTTCATTTTACTTACACGATAAATATCAGAAATTATCATTTTGGTATTCATAATGGTGGGGTCATTATGAATAGAAAAATGTCGTTAACACTGTTTAGTTTTAATCTTGTACCCCGCGGTGAGTCGTTCGCGCGGTACCGCGCGTTCATGTGAACTTAGCCTAAAAGAGCATTATGACTCCATATTTAAAGGTTTTGTTTTATGAAGGTACAGATCTAGTGAAAAACCTTACCCATCGGAAATATTCGTGGCCATGATGATTTCCTTTAGATAGTTATCAAATTTACATTTGACGAGAATGATAACCTTTCGTACTTGTCTAATAATTGTTAAACAACATACAATAATTGACTGACGCATTCGGAAGTCATCGTTGACACAAATAGTTCCGTTGGGTCAGGTTTTCTCATTAGATCTGTACAGAGCTGTTACAATCCTATGTCATATAACCTTTAATAGCCTCATACGCAGTAAAGTTGAGTATTGTAGTCTCACTTGGAGTAATTTTTACGCAGTCCACACTTAGACCTTGTCCAGAAAGGGCGAATTTCACGCGAATCAACACGCGAGGTACTAGGCGCCAATACATCGCGTCCACAAACACGGCGCGAATTTTTGAAATTCGCGTGCAGTACGCCAGACTCTCGACTCGCGTGAGTCGAAATACTAGACTCCTTGGATGCGTCCAGTTTGAGCGCGAACAAGTCAACAAGCTAGCCACAATACAAGTCGACCGGTTCGTCCAACTCCATGTTGAATACTGACTGATTCCGTCCCCAAATACTCGCGCGTTTCACGCTCCTTCTGAATGCCACGGTCGCGTGTATACGCGCGTGACGATTCGCGCGAAATTCGCCCCTTCTGTACAATGCCTAATCGCCTTGAGAATATTCAAGCTACCATAAATTCCTGAACTGTAAATCTTGTTTGTGTGTGAAATAAAACGACTCAATAATATGAAATTCAATAATATTCGTTATGGTTTTGTTTATTATTACAATATATCATATTAAACTATCGGTAGTATATTATTGATGACCAATCATTAAACAATGAAAAAGAGACATTCATCAATCTTCGTTTAACATTTTTTTTTTTAATAAATAGCTGTATACAAAAACAATTATTTACAGGATAAGGCAGTACAATTACCACGTAAAGTGTGCCTCGTCTAACTTTACCTATACAAGCAGTAAAAAACATGGAAATTGTTATTGAAGGTAATTAAACAAATACGCACTTAATAATAATTCCAGTCAAATTGAAATATTAACTAAATTAATGTTATAAGTTATAATAACAGATAAGCGATATTAGTTTGTGAAATTCTTGTTTAAATGTGAGGACTCTTTAAAAAATAAAAGTGTTACGAGTACAGACAGCACACATCCGACAAGTTAGATGTTGCGTGTTGATTTGTGACGTAATTTTATATAATTTGGAACGTATTGACCATCTCTCACTAATACATATGGCAAACAACGCGTTTATACACTGCACAAACATGTTCAAACATGTTCAGCACCAATCGACGCTTACACGTGAAACCAAGCGATACATCGATAACACAAGACGACTTCACAACTTGACACAATCAGACCGTATAGGTCGTATAATGTGTAATTCGCGAAATGTGCAATTCGCAAAACATTAATTTAGAAAATAGTGGTACAGACGTAGAAAACACCACCAACACAACAACCACCATAGGGACCATTTCCGGCATCGCAACGCACATCCCAAAATAAGTCTCTTTATCGTTTCTTTTTTATATTTAAATCTGTTACGTGTAAATTTGTCTATCTACTTTTGTTTGTTTTTGTCAAAATTAAAAAAAATACTATTAAAAATACTTTACTCATATTTTTAAATCATTTAACAAAAAATCTTTTTCGTTTAACATTAACTAACAAAAACGTCTTTAAAACGAGATAAAAATGGTTATACTCTTATGGTTATGCTTATGGTAAAAATGGTTATGGTTAAAAAATGAGCAATATTTGCGAATTGCACATTATGCGATTAAAAGAAACGGATACAGAGTCGTGTGTCAAACATACTAATTTAGACCTTTATGAACACAAGAATGTTGGGAAGCCGTCTTAAAGCTCAAAAATCACTATAAAACAAACATTGCGCGCGCAAACACAACGTAATAAAATTTCACAAATGTTATTACGGACCAATAGATAATAAAAACATAACTTGATTCGAGCTTACGACCTCCTTATAACCATCCTAACTGTACAATATGACACAGGCACCGACTGGACTCGCAAATCGTCCAGAAACGCTAACATCACTAACATTATTGATTACTATGACTTTTGACTGTAACAGCAGTTCCTGGACGAGTCGCGGCGCACACACATCTAATCGGTCGACATCACACACTTTCATAAGCGAAAATAACATTGCCCTCTATTCGCAGGCGGGACCACGGGTTGAGCCCACGCTAATTGGGAATTAAATAATAATAATAATTGAGAAAAAATGTCAATAGATTATTTTATTAACTATTTTATTTGGTACAAATAAATTGTTGACGTAAAATGTATATTAATAATAAAACCTACACGAAATCACAAGGAGTATTTCAAATTCAATTTAAATTATACACAAGATTTGTAAATAATTTAAAACAAATAACTTAAACCAATATACAGTAGACGATTTTTTTGCAGTTTATATGATGTTTGTAGTATGCCCTTTCACACGACATAATAATTTTGTTAAAAAATATGTCATTTATTTTATTTAAGTTAATGACATTTATCAATTGAAATTGACTTATTTTTCCCAATCGTCATCATTGATGGAACTAAAAAAGCAACATGTATCCTATTTGACTTCATGTCATTTGTCACGTAGGAACGCCTGGGAATATTTCCCAATCGTCATCATTGAGTATGGAGCTAAAAAAGGAAGAAACATACTATTTGTCTTGATGTCATTTGTCTTTTTATTCATTTAGGAACAACTGGGATTTTCTCCCAATCGTCACCAGAGTAGACTACACCGGTGGTCCCAACAGGGAATAGACGTATCACTCTCAATAAAACATAACACAGCTCCTTGCAGGAAAATGCACTAACCAACATTTTAATACAATGTAATGGACACTGGCACTATCGCCCTACAGTAGCGTTTAACTGAAAAATAAAGGCTTGACTTGACTGCCGCCGGCGACTAGATAAAGTGGATTAAAGTTCCGGATAAACAGATGCTGCTTGGAACTAACCTGTATGCTGACAGGCATGGTGGGGCGCTTCCCCCGAGGCCTTCCCTTATTGTTATAAGTAATTTAAAACAGATTTTCTGCATTACACAACCTCTCAAATTATAACTTAACTACGCCCTTACTGACAGCATAAGGCCCAAGCTCCATCTACATTCCCACCCGTATAGTGACAACATAAGGTCCATCTACCCGGTGGTGAAGTTCCGGATAAACAGATGCTTCTTGTGAAACCTACCTGTACGCTGTGCTCAAGGTTCAAGCCGCATCTATCCGGTGATGAGCCCCTCGTGGCGGTTATATGACGAGCGCCATGTCCTTCTTGCTAGGAAGCTGCACCTTTTTGCCTTGCCATAAGGAGTTGTGTATCGTGAACGCGTCGATGGTCACCGTTAGGTGCTTCGTGTGCACTTGCGAGAAGCATTTGCTGCCCGAGTTGTATCTGTGGAGTGTTCAAGGGTATTACTGTTACGGGTTATGAACATAAAACCCAACCCAATTGGTGAAACCCAACCGATACGTCGAGTTAACAAACAATAAACAAGTCGATAAATATGTAGGAATAGATATTATTAAATGGTAACACTAAACCGATAAAACGGGAAATATCTAAAAATAGTCAATTAAGTACTCATAAATATATATTTTTTATCTGGCTTATACTAGTTTAAGCGAAAAATTGAAACAAAGTAGGAAATTATTTAGTTTAAATGACTTTTCCTGACGCTCAAGAATTAGTCAAATAAAACTTCGTCATTGTTCTTTGAACATTTGTCATATTATGTTCATTTTCCAATTTAAATTTTCATTTAATGCTTTTCAGATGTTCAATATTTTTAGGAGTGTTATTATTATTATTTTCTAATTAGTGTTATAATATATTGTTTTAATTATAATTCTTTTTTGTAAATTGTTACAAAAGTAAATTATGTAAATTATTACTTGAATGCCAATTTAATGCTTTAGGAGCTTTTTTTTATTAACAGAATTTCGTCCTCATAAAATAAATGAACATGTCTGCGATTCGCGTGAATTATCTACTGTCTGATTCAATTATATTATCGAATTGTTTGATTCTGAAATCAAAATGGGAATAAAGCAAGGAACAAACACTCTGTTATAATGTGTGCTACAGTCTTATTTTACCTGGAATAAAACAAATCAAAGTAGTCAGAAAACGCTACTCACTTGAAGAACTTGTCGAACATCCTGTCGTTGACGTGCTTAGGCCCGGTGCCGTACAACTTAGTGACGTGCTCGGTGTCCGGGCAGTACGAGTAGAGCGCCCGGAACTGGCAGCCCGCGTCCCGGAACAAAACTAGGAAATGCTTGCTCTCGGAGCGCGCGATCTCCTCTAACACCCGCCGTTTCGCTTCAGCGTTCACCGCGCCCGGGAACACGCAGTACTCCACCGCGTTCAGCATTATGCCGCGGTTGGACTTTGTCGTCGGCTGCTTGTACAGTCGCGGACCTGTTTGTATTTGGTTTACGTTAAGTGTTCTATGGTGTTTCTTTTATATTTCCGAATAAACCAGGATCAAAACAGGAGATAAAATACAATTTCTAAAATTATGCTTAAAGACTTATAGACCTACATTTTCTATGGTAACGGGTGAGGAGCGATAAAATAACAATGTTAAGAATAATTCATTTTTTTTTTATACAATTCAATAGAATGATATTATTCAGCTCAAAAATTATTGGTATGGACAGCAATATACTTTTTTTTTTGGTTTCCAATGATCCTGACTAATAATTACTTAAAATAGTTTTATTTATAAGTGCAACCGTAATGCCTTATTTGAAATTACCATTTTTGCCTCGCTCAAGTAACTAATGAAATAAAGCAGAAGTGCTGTAGGAAGATAAAGGAGCATTCTAGCTATTCATATATGTATATTAGAGGCAATATCTACAAATTATCATTTATGGTCACAGATTGGCATATTTTATGAAGACTTTTTACAACTAGCTAACATTTTACTAGACAAATATTGCATTTCCACCAATATGGCCAATCAGTAAAATTTAACCCTGCGTACTTATTTTTATAAACTAATTGTTTACTCGTTATTGTATAAGGTTATGTTATGAGATGATTTCAGATGTGTATGGTGGTATAATGAAGTGCATGGCATCGTGTCAGTCTCAAACGTTACGTGAGAAGCGTATGTCAGGAAGCTATCAAACGCACATCCATGGTTAGGTCAAAACGCGCTCATCACAACACCATGCCTTATACTTAACAAGTTACACTAGTCTCAAGTTGGCATGACATAGTTTGACATTCAACTGTAATTTTCGTGATATCTGTGCTGGGGTCTGTTGTACTTGTGTTTATTATTATACAACATTCATTAATATAAATCGGTAAGTCTAAAGCGTAATATTATACTATACATACCAAAAATATCAATACCTATACTAAAATATTAGATCAGCATTTTTAAACCAAAATTAGTCTTGTAAATATGATATTTCATTTAAGTGATAGTTGCAATTGCAACTTGTAACATATTATTATATTATATGTTATTACACAACATATCTTGACGTTTTGATCTCAAAATCCATTAAAATACCTCTTCAGTCGACGTTTCGTCAACGACGCCAAAAAAGACAAGTTAAAGAGTAAATCTAAATTAAATGAGTACAGTAAGTTCGCCAGCTACCAACGTCACTCACCGGAATAGTCCATAATGGAGGAGTGCGTAGAGGATACGTCGGAGGCGTCATCTGCCGGCGCGTGTCGTCTCTTGCCGATGGCGCCCGGTAGTGAGCCGGGCCCAGAGCCGGCGGGCGAGCCGAGCGCGCGCAGTCCTGGCGACGCAGCGCGCCGCGGCGGCGTCGCGCGCCCCAGCCCAGAGTCTGGGGACGTACTCGGGTTATACCTAGTGACTAGCTCACTAATAATTCCTACCCCCAAAAAATCAGTGTCGTAGCGGAAGTTCAAAACCTATCGGTTATGCTGATGGATAATGACAACCGATTAGCCTACTTTGTAGTGCGGATATATGGCGAACGACGAGGCGAAAGACCTGTGTGCACGGGTTGTGTTTGTTCAGGTCTGGGACCTGGGTGGTGTTCGTCTTTGTATATGTCTCTCGAGTTGCAACGTAGGAAATAAGAATCCTAATGTGGGCCATGTCTAGATTACGTGTTCTGATCTATGTTATCCCATAGTGAAGGCGAGACCGAATACTGGATTCGGGTAAGCTAGACTTCATCAGGTTCATACATTCATAATTCACCCACCCCGTGTAATTATTACCGTGTCGCATCTTCATGTCGGAAACTAATGAAAACCAATGAAGAGCAGATTTTAATTTGTTTATCAGTCATCTTAATTTTTTTACAGGGTTTGGAAGCCACAAAATCCAGTCAGTAAGATGAAGAAATCGAAACATTTTGGTGAAATACTCGTATAGCATCGTTAACATACTATGTTAGAATGGAAAGAAAGTATGCATTTAAAGGCATTTTTATATTATATTTTTATGGACCCAAACGTCATTTTTATAGCTACGACACTGACGGTCTACATTTTTTACTGAGAAGAAACATGCAATATCGGGTAGCCAGATAAGTTTTAATTATTTCAAATACAAAAAAAGAGTTTCCTATTTTGTTAATACGAACATATACATACCTACATATATGTTTTAAATACCACATATTATAAAGAATAAATGAAAAATCATAAAGATACTATCTCAGGATCTCAGTAAAAATTAAACAAGAGTGACTATGTACTTTTAGACAAAAATGTCTGGCTGCCGATATATCATCACAAAAATGTTCTAAGTTTATAACTACATAGAATATTAATAAAATAACAAAGTTTTACGTAAACTATTTTCCCGTTAGTTACACAATAATAAGGTAGGTATTATTGACTAGCATACGATTAAAATTAGTCAAGAAATATTGAAATATTATTATTTAATTATTAGCCCTGAATAAACTAAAAGTATAATGACATTAATTTTAAAATAATAACTGTAATATAAAGCGTAAAATACTAAATGCGATACAATATACGAACAAAACTACTGCGAAGCAAAACTTAAAGGAGAACAACTCAATGAAAAGAAGCAAATACATTTTATATTTTACGCACAATAAAACTAATACGACTACATCCAAGTATGTAGCAGACATTATAATATATATGACTTACATAATAAAGTCTATAAGCAAACGACCGACGCTGAATATGTCAAATTTATTCAAGTTAGTTTGAACATTTGAAGATTTTTGTAGACACCAAAGAATCTCCATAAATTTAACATTTGTAATTGTATGCAGCGCGGTCGAGAGTACATAACAAAATGTCAGACAATGTCATACCAACACCAGTAATGTATACAGCATGCTCTAACACCGACCCGAGTTAATACAACCTGCGTAGATACCATAACCTTATGTAAACCTGCCGCTGATGACCCAAAAACAAAATAAGAAAAGTGCACGAGACAAAGTATGTTGTGAGAGATGTTTTAAAAAACTTAATCAATTAATGTAATCAATACTTTTAAATTCGTTATTTTTTATTTCCCAGTAGGCCATTAAGACTTCAATTACAATAACACTTGCAAAGACGTTCAATGACTTTAACACAGTCACGTGCTGCCAATTTTGATAACTGCGTTCACCAATTAAACCCCTATAAATCGATATAGGAGCATGCACACAAATAAAAAAGGACATGTGACTTTTGTTACTGTCCACGGCAGAGCCGGCTCTAGCCCATGTAGCGCCCGGGTGCAATCAATACCCTGGCGCCCTCTAGTAGGCTCTTTGGAGGCGTCGCGAGCGGCGCTCGGAGCCCTCTAAGACCCTGCGCCCGTGTGCGCCGCACACCTTGCACCATAGGTAAAGCCGGCACTGGTCCACGGTATGATATTTTTGTTTGTTTGAACGGTATAATACGGTCTATAAAGCTATCTACTGTGGCTGCAATTTTAAAAAATGCGATTAAAAATATTGTAACCTCAGAAAAAAATCTTCACAACTCTTTGTTCTTGTTTTCAAAACAAATTGTTGTTATAGTTGTAATTTAATACCTGGATCAAAATTTCCTTGTTTTTGGATTAAAAATATCCCATGAAGTTATTATAGTCACTGGGAAACAGTAACCGTTCAGCGAAGATTTTCAATTTCCGTCCACTGAATTAATTAATTTTTAATTTTTTCCCAACATCTCTTACCACATCCAGCAACCAAAAAGTAACCCAACGCACCACCAAAGCGAATATATAAACCCACTACACCAACGTGAGTGAAGCCTTTACATCGTGTTTATTCAAACGTGTCTTACCGCACAAGTTCATGAGAGAGCTAGATTTCCGTCCCGCCTTAAAGTTACTCTGGTAAGTGGAATACTTAGACCTTCCACGAGCCGTCTGAGGTTCCTCATTCACACGCTCTGAAATGTTTTGTATTCACATGACGCAACTCTCATGCAATGCGAGTCCACTTCATTTAATGTACTGTTAATGGCGGCGTCGGCTCGCGCATGCATCTCACACAAGCAGGCTCCGTATGTCTCACCATACAGTATTTATATTGCAAACAAAATTAAGACTATAAACGCGGCACAATTTGTCACACAACTGTTATGAATCTCTGGTATAAAAGTTGGGAACCAATTACAAATGCGCGGAAGGTCTAGAGAGGCGTCACGAAATTTGGAAAACAAGCTTTATCTTAAACTCTCTATTGATTGAATATCTTTACAACTACTTGTAGCAAACACAAATGTATAGAAGCGTAAATTTTGCCGTTTGAGTGTATCTAATTTTTCTACGCGTTGCCAAATACACATATAAGGAAATGAATAATTTAAAAATAAATTATGACAGTCAAAGCATTCTACAAAAAATAATCAAAGAAGCGTCTTAATATTGTCTAGATAATTTTGAGCCATATTACCACACTCGCAAAATTGATTGCATTCTGAAATTCTTTTAAGAAAACTGTTTCATCATGAATGCTACATTTTACGCTTGACACGTAAAATGTAGCATTCATTATAATTTATGTGGACGAGAAATATTTCAAATATTTAATCGAAACGATATTTGGAAAGGTTTTGGAAATATATACAATAAAACACGGATAAATAAATCCCTTAAAATATTTGATAATACTTCAGGTCCTCAATACACAACAATAATCATATAGGCGACTTGGTTTCACACATACTTAATTCTTGTAAAATATGAATGAATGTGAGTGCGTGTGGTGTGGACCCGCTATAGAATATCACCACCCCATCTCTTCCCGTGAGTGTCGTCAAAGGCGACTAAGGATAACAAAGCGGCTATCACAAGCGTTGAGGAACTACACCATCTCTAAAAGAGTGAACACGACAACCTGCTTGGCTAGCGTAGCGTGAGCTGAATGCAGCCCTCATTCTCAAGACAATGTGCATGAGTAGACGCATGTCCAGCAGTGGATACTGAAAGGGTTGGCTGCATTGCATTGCGTGAGAGAATGTAAATATAGTATGCATTTACATATATAAAGGAAAAGAAATTAAAGAATCGTATTTTGTACCATAAAAATTGTCATCTTTATAGTACATTCGTAGAATATCTTTTTGGACGAATTATACAATTATAATAAATAACAAACTATATTGTAGTCGAGCGTATTGTACATTTACAATATTTCTAATTATATAATAGTAGTCGCCCATATTCGTATTACTTACTGTACTTCAGTATTTTATTGCTTTTATTTTTATATAGCCACCATTTTATATGGTCGCGTTGGCACCTTATTTTCATAGATAAGGCATATACTAGTACCATAACTTCGAAAAAAAAACATTTTCGAAGTTGTATATTCAGTCCAAGTTGAAATTAAAAATACAGACAACACGCGGTAGAACCCTGGATCGAGATATACTGATTTTTTTTCTAAATTCAAAAGTCGTGATTTTCGTATTAAGAGGCACGGAGATGGCAGTCGATCGACGTCGACCAGTCGATATAACCTCAATCACATATCGGGTTTTTCCCGGTGGTCCGATCAATCTGACCAGTGGGAAGTTTTAATCCCTTTTGACCGGTCGACCCTCGGTTCATATTGTGTACAGTTGCATAGAGACATTCTAAATACAACCGTGCAAAGGCGAGGTGGGAAATAGTTTTTCGGAGAAACTTAGACGACCTCTGACCTTATTGATGCTAGCCATAAGCTAATCTAAACTTCTCATTACACAGTCTAGATGACACTGTCAACTAAATTAAAATTTTCCACTATCGTCAATCAGCGAGAAAATTATTAAGGGTAAACCGAAATAAGAAATAGAAGTGTTTAATCTCTAATCATGGAAACTGGAAGTTTACTGGCAAGAAACTTTTTTGGTGGGAGCAACAAGCAAATTGAGATATTTCATCGAGTTTACTATAATGCAGTAAAATTATCACGTTTGTATAAATCCGAGTTAGAATTTAGTTTTATTTTATACCCATGTTTATAACGTAACTGAAATATCATTTTTCATAATACTGGACGGATAAATAGGAACACCCAATTCCCATTCGTTAGACTGGTATAAAAAACAAGATTAGAACTTCCCACTGGTCATAATTCAGATTGATCGAACCACGGAGGAAAACCACGCACATCTATGATATTGATTAATCGCCTGAAGCCATTTTAACGGCCAATGTCATCAATCGACCGCGATATTGGTGCACGCTTGACACTTAAAACATCTACTGATTTCTCGGAAAGCTTCTTCACTCTATCAGTCGGTACGTGTGAAACCAAGTGTGAGAGCGGACGTGTGCTAAGCGTACGCCGGGTGTTAGTGGCTGCAGCGAGCGGCACTGCGCTATAGCTGGCGTGGACATGGATCACTCACCTCGCGACGTCTTGCACGAGCCGCGCCGCCCGAGCGCGCCGCTCGACGCGCTGCTCGGCGACATGCCGCCGCGATCGTCCACCGGCGACTCTACACAATTAGGGCGACTAGTTTTTATAAAAACTGTTATCAAACTTTTTTTTTAAGTTTCAGATTTGTTACTATACTATTATAAATGTTGTATATGGACGTTCCGCTCGCCAAACCCAATATATGTATTTTGTTATTTTCCGTTTTTTTCACTAAATGCCACCCGTTTAACACCCATCACTAAAGCCGCATCTATTACATATTTTGTATTTTGGACAGCTTGTAAAACTGCACGCACTACGAATTTCTAGTAAATGCAGCTAAAACTGGCAGCATCTAGTGAAAAATACGAGGAGTCAAAAATTGTCTCTGAATTCAATTTGATTGATCCTATACAGGCTGTAATTGAACCTTTACCGAAGCCTGAAACCATGGGATTCTGCTCATGATTCTGGGTACATTGGCAAATATTAGATTTTTAAAAATATATATCAATGGGCGTGTGGTGTCGGCAGGCTTTAATTCTATTCAGAATCAACCCATTCTCTTACACAGTGGCTTATAACAGTTTCATTGGCCATTGGCCGCCTTTAGAATAGTACCAACCCATCTCTTCTCGTGGGTGTCGTAAAAGACAAGGAATGACAAAGTCGCTATCACAAACCCTGAGGAACACCGTTAAAAGAGTTGGACTCGTTAGTCCGCTTGGTCTGTGTGCATGGACACATTGTCTTGTGCATGGAAGCCTTATGGAAGCCATGTGCAGCAGTGGACGAGAAAAGGGCTGGTTACGGTATACAGGCTGTAACCAGACCTTTCCCCAAGTCAAAACCATAGATTTTGAATTAATTGACTTATAATGTAACGTATTTTATTGCAAAAATATCATTTTTTTTAACTTCTCGTATTTAGCAAATTTACACGTAACAAAATATTTACAAATATTTTGTAAGATTAATTTTTTAAGTAAAGATTAATCAAATTTTCATGCCAATAATGTCAATAGTCTCAAAAAGAATCATTAACGAAATCCATGGTTTTAGGGTTCGGGAAGTTTTGGTCACATTACAGGATTAATCAAGGTAATTGAAAACAGGGACAATTGCGAATAAGCTATTAAAAAAGTCCTCTATTTTATAGTCTATCATACATTGGTACAATAAGTTTGTATATATAGAATATATCAGAGTAACTAGAAACAGTGGTAATTGAGAATATGCCTTAAAAAATCATTATTTATTATCACTTAGTGCAGGAGTGAAATCCTGCCTTCCCAAAACTGTGACGGTGGTACACACAGAACGTTTTCAACGACGTTCTTGCAATTGTGTAATAGAGTTTAATTATATATTGTATGTAGACTGCAAATTATTTTCTAAATATGAAAGTCATTTGCTGCTCAAAATTATAATTACGATATACAGCCATTCAATGCTTACGACAATTAATATTTATTTGGGAGTCATACGGCTGTACAGCACCCGGCGGTACTCTTATACATGCCACGGGGTCATATTAAGTAACTTGAAAGTTGACACGACACTGCATTGAATGTAAGTGATGAGCTGATGAGGTCTCACTCGATAATAACTGATGATTAAAAACGAAAATGGTCTATTCTCTTTTCTCATTCATATACGATGTTCCATGTATGAATAACACCGCGCACTGTAAATTATTAGGGGAAATACAGAACATTATCGTGCATTGAACTTCAAGGCGGACGTGGGTTAGTTATTCTTCGCCGAATCGAATACCATAGTAAAATATAGAAAATTGTTCTATGGTCTAATTTGTTAAAAGACACTACTTTTAGCGTTTGTGTTATTTGTTAATTTCCTAGAATTCCCTTTTTTTGCAAAACAATGGAGTACAATGCAAAACCCCTTAATTCTCAAACCTAATCCCACATCTACCTTGAAAAGTAGAAACACAGTCCAGGGCTGTACGAAGAGGAATGCGGAACGTGTTTTGAATGGCGACACCAAACCAAAAGTAACTCCCAATGTTATAATATCGTTATAAATTTGAAAATATACACATTTAATGACTCTGGTGTGATCTTACCTTCGAGCAACCCTGGCCTCGACAAAAACAAATCGTGGTACTAAGACATTGTCTTCATGAACAAATTTTTCATCTGGTGCGGGGTAAGTCAGAACATTGTGAGAAACTTGATCATGGAACAATGTGAATTATAATGGTGCGTTTTTATTTCAAAATAAAAATTATTAATTTTGCTTTGAAATAGATTTTGCAGTCAATAGAATTTTGTTTCATAAAAATATGACTCCTTCATTGGTCTTCTTCATCAATTTTCATTTATAGAAATATTTTAATGTATTATAAAGTATAAGTACGAACTCCTTTAGATTTGTAGTCCCTTACAAATAGGCTTTATAAAAATATCTGTACAAAACGCGAAAGTCTAAAATAGTACAACTATTTTTTTTTATTTAAAAATTTTATTGTTTTAGTCGTACAAAAGGTGAGCTCTTATTGCCCGGAGTCATTCCTTAACAGCCAACCTTTGAACCTTTGGTCGATTGGTTCCACCTTTGTCTGAACAGAGGCCAAGTTGGAAGATACGATGAAACATATAAATATAACATAAACATACAATTTAACCATAATTTCACTGTCGAAAAAAAACGCACCATAATAAAAATAAAACATAATCATTGTGCGCTACGTTACCTGTGTAGAGCCCCGCGCGCTCGGCGAGGCTGTCCTGCGAGCCGCGGTAGTAGTCGCGCCGCATGCCCGCGCCTGCGCACGCACACTCGTCACACCGGGCAACGGGGAGCCCATAGCGACCGTTTGTTATGCTGAATTTATCTATTCACGTACTTCTCTGATACTTTCGCGTTAATCTAAAGCCCAATTCATATAGTGAAAGACAAACGGCAATGGTCACAAATAACGAATCGCGACTTTCATACAAGCGTGACGTTATGGTACTATTAGGTCCTTACCTATGAAATTATAGTTTTATATGGAAATATTCAAATATATTTGAAATATATATTAATAAATAAAAAATTCTATATTTAAATAATCTAATTATTGTCTATTATTATCAATGCACTTTTTCCATTTTAATGGCAGTTGATTGATGCCTCTGCGATAGAATTCCTAGGGATGGCAATCGATGAATTCTCTGAAGGCGTTTTTCACTTCCTCATCGGAGTTGAATTTTTACTTCTGTAGAACGTTATCCAAATTCCGAAAAACTGGAAATCAGTAGGGGCTAGGTCTGGCGAGTACGGTGGGTGACGGAGTTTCCAGTCGAAGCTCCTGTAACTTTGAGACCGTCTGTCGTGCAGTGTGTGGGCAAACGTTCTCATGGAGAAGCAGTGGACTAGAACGATTGACCAGACTCGGTTGTCATAGGTATGACCCTAACACATCTGCAATCTCAGCAATTTACTGATTGTAATTTTTAACGTGTGGCGCGAGTGTCTTAAAAGGCGGCTAAGAGATAAACCAAGGGGCTTGTGGTAGCGACCACAAGCCCTGGAGAACTACACAACCTCTAAAAAAGTGGACTCGCCAACCCGCTTGACCAGTGTAGGGTTTTAAGGCCATACATCTCTCATGCACAAGGCAATGTGCATGAGGAAGTCCATGTCCTGTAGTGGTAGTGGGATGGAATGTTGGTCCCGAACGGGACGAACGCGGGGCGGTAATCGGTGCGGTGAGGAGGTGCCGAGTTAATTCAAGCGAATTAATAACTACAATTTATCAATAATATGTAACAGCAACTTTTTACTATTAAATATACTAATATCTGCCAAATTTCTTTAGTTCTTCTTGTCTTGCAGAATTGCAATCGAGCTAGGAACCCATTTTTTGCCCGCCGTCTGGCATTAAGCAATGAGCATATATACATAGCAATAGAAGCTCCGAATCATCCGCGAAGTTTTGACTATCAATCGTCAAGCAACGTCGTGAGTGTTTAAAGCACTTGGAACTAAAATACATTGTAACACGTCGCATAAAACTGTGTAACAATTATAATTGAAAATTATATTTCTTTTTTTAAAGCATTTAGTGTGTCGTCTACGGTGATTGTCAAATGATTTGACAGTGCGCTGCATCGTACGATTCGTTCATTCTGTAAAGATGCGCATCTTTACAGAATGAACGAATCGCAATACGAATACAAAAAACACCGCTGCACGGGTTTAGTCGTGACGTATAAGTTTCTATGAAGGTAACTTTTTTCATTATTTTTCTTACGACGTCACGCTGCGGACGTTTTTTTTGTAGCGGACGCTACAAATATGTGAGCCGAAAAAGAATGTGAACTAGTCTTAATTTAGCCTAAGTATATTTTAAACACACTTGCTAATAAGATGTAATTATAAGTTTGATCCGACGATTATTTCATAAATACAATTAATTAATGTTTGTGATTTTTTATCTGACCGGTGAGCATAGAACTACGACTCATGCCACCACCAGTCTAAAACGATGAACGTTGGTACTGAAACGGCCCGTTATTTGTATATAGTTTGGTCGTTTCAAGCATATACCCTGCTTATAACAAAGAATTGTAGGATGAAGTGCATCTATGTTTGTTGTATACAAACGAGTATTCATACGTCCGCAAACGCGCTCTTCTTTGGTTTTCATTAAAATTTATTTACTAATTGGGCTTTAGTCGGAGACAAATATTATATACAACAACATTTTTGTAAAATTTAAAGAATAAAAGAACAGAACCTATTATAAACTGCATCATTACGAAACAGAGGATGCGAATAAATATCAGCATAACAAATCTATGTAGCAACTATTTTGCAGACATGCCATAATAAGAAGCATATACCTTCAGCGATAAATAATATAGTATTTTAAGGTCATACTTATATTAGACTAATTGTTTGGCTAGACTTATAAGTTTATGCTTATAAGTTCGTGTCTTCGAGTCTTAATTTTGAAGATTCGATTATTCAGTCGAGCACGAGTCTCAAGGCTCGGTCATAATAAGGAAGACTCGTGCTTGACTCGACCCTAAGACTTTTATAATAAGCTTGAAAACAACGAGGCTGCCAACGATCAGACCTCAATGAGCTAGCGAAAAGGCTCCGGTAACTCTTAGCCTATATGTCAAATACGGTCTTAAACTTTTGCAACTTAAACGCACAGAAGGCGGGACGATCGCGGGTGGGACGCGGTGCGAGTCAGTGTGCGGGCCCAAATATACCGCAATAGCGGGCGCGGGAGATTTGTTATTATCTGACAAGACCGCGCTATGTGAAATAAGCGGGCGTTTCAGTACATTCAGAAAAGGAGCTCTGGCACCCGCGCACGCCTTGTTGTGTATTTAGCGCCGTGGCGAATTCATTTTAAAATGGGCCCCGATTACAATGTGACGTGTCTTATATCAGAGATAAGTGTTAAAAGACGGGTCGCTTTCTATCTACGGAGTGGTGACGAATTCGATGTAAATTTAAAGTGAAACTTATTATTTTTTAATATACGATTGAGAATGTCATCTACATTCACGTTATTCATGTTCAACCATATATTTAAAAAAAAACTAAAGTGAGTTTAAATTGATCCCTTTGTCACCAATCCATTGCCCGTACTGAATCGAAGTTTTGGACTGCACCGCATTCTCTGTGTCATTTGTTACAAGCTGAATAGTATATGCTTCCAGGGAACGAACAAGCGTAATAACATTTAGTGCGACATAAATTGGGGGAAGGGGCGTTGCAGCCAAAAAACAACAACATTAAGAACATTCTACCACCTCCTGATAAAGTAACAGTTAACAATCTGATATCTGCCAATTAAATCTAGCTGATGCTGACTTTCTGATAAAGTATAAGCGACTTTTTGATACATTCTGATAAAGTATCAGGAGGCAGTGAGAATGGCCATAAATGACACAAAAGGAGACCAAAATTATTGCATTACATTCTCTCCTTTCGAATCATTTCTTAACACATACATAAAAAAGTACTATGAATATTCATTAATTCATTATAAAATGAATTCAAAAATGCCAATAAGTTTTAAAACTGTATATTGTATTAATTAAAAATTAAAGAGTAATACTATTGTATTGAAAGTTGAGTAGTATTGAAAAAAAAAAACAAAAATATAATATGTTGTTATAAGATTCTCTGTTTAACCACGTTTAAGTAATGGCAGATTATTTTGAAATGTGTTTAAAGATAGAGTAAAGGTAGCTAAACAAAGATCTTAAAGGTATATAGATATATTTTTTTAAAGAAGACAAGCAGACAATTCAACTGATGGTAAGTGGATACTGTCTCCTATGGATATCCATGATACGTGCCGACATCAGTTCAAAATCACAAACGTTGGCACGTCCCTGGATGAGCTGGCTGCCTTCCTTTTTAGGAACGGATTTGGAAAAAAGGGATCGAATAATTGGTGAAAGGGTTTATCTCGTCCCATTACACTTAGCAATGCTCATTGGGGGAGATGAGGTGGAATGATTATAATGGAATAATGACTATAAATAAAGGTTGCCTAGAAGAAATCGCTTTAGCGATAAGGAGGCCGATGGTATTCTACTAGTTACTTGTATTTTTGTGTCTGTAGGTATATTTTGGTGTACAATAAAGTATATTTATCTATATAATAAGGAGTTTCTTTATGGAATACCATTATTCTCTTCATTTAATGACATAGAAGGTGATCAAGATTTAGAACATGAAAGTTTTAATTTGTTTTACATTGCGAATCCAGGAATTATTTCAATTAAAATAGAATGGATGGTATTTAAGAACGTCGTAAATAAACTGACCCGGTGGTTATTATTGGGTTTGCTCCGTGATATCATTTTCACAGGCATGACGTCTACTACCATCTTGGTCTACCATCGACTTTCCGAGAGTATTTTGGTATTTTATGATCCGTGATATTTAAGTTAGCACGGGCGTGGCTTCTTCGTGAAAGCAATTATGGTTGCTTTCGCCATATTGGACACTTGACACTTCATACTTCATACACTTGACATTTGAATTTTTTGATTCACAGTAGATTCGATAGGTGGTGCGAGGAGTATCAGGTGAGCAATTCGGTCGTGTCAAGTCAATTTTATAATTAAGGTTGAAGAAATATAAGGCAATACTAACCGGAAGGGGATATGATAGAATGGGATGGAAAATGGGTTCTCGCAGATATCACTCACTACCGAAACACGTAATAGATAGATTAAAGATAGATTTAAACAAGTCTACTATTTTGAATTAATTAATTCTTCACAATGTCATAATTTGTCCTCAAGTTAATCATTAAAAGATTAGCCGAGTAATTTCATTTTACTCAAAATGAATTTAAAAATGAATTCAACATTTAGAATTACAATTTGAACGTTTGGAGTGGATAGAGACGGGAAAAAGGAATACCTGTAAATGAATTAAAATAATTCTAAGTGTCTCACCGATATTTGTCTGGTTGTTGCCTTGTATGCCCTCGGCGGCGTGTAGTACGCCGCTTTCCACGTGGATGGTTTTTGGACGTTTAATATTGTAAATCGGGGTCTAAATGTGTAAAATTAAAGCGTAAATTTACCTTTTATTTCTACTCTATGCTTCAGGACGGGTTACACCAGTCGTGGTCACGAGTTAACTAAAAAAGCGGATAGTCTACGATAGACGCTGCAAGTAGTTTTATCAACTACCCACATTTGATCTTAACATTCCAAAAGGCTGCGACACACTAGACTAACAGTCTTGGGACGAACTCGCGCTGCGTGCTTGCCCGTCTTTATCGACTCCAGAAACTCACGACTTGTCTAGCACCTTGCTTACCGGTAAGGTTGGTTGATGACGGTTGCTTGTTTCCGAGCATGCCCCTGGTGGCGTGCAACGCGCCGTTGTCTACGTGGATGGTTCAACGACACCAGGAGCTTGAAGTTGTCTTGCTCTGGAACCTTGCTTACCGGTAAGGTTGGTGGAGGAGGGCTGCTTGTTTGATAGCATGCCCTCGGCGGCGTGCAGCGCGCCGCTGTCCACGTGGATGGTCTTGGGGCGCGCCCGCGGCGCGTGCTTGCCACGAGGGCGCGTCGGAGCGGCCGCCGCTGCACCACCTGTCTTCATTGTCAGGAACTCGGACTTGTCGAGCACCTTGCCCTGGAAATCATTATTTGTAGTCCAGTTATCATAGGATCAGCGGTGACAGTTTTGTATATAATTCATTTTACGAAAGGCTAGTTTACACAAGGAGAATTTCTCGAACGGCTCGGATGACCGATATATGACAATCCTAGGACACATACGACATAATATTCTCATATGCAACCAAACTACATACAATTCTCGGCTACAACTATTCACATAGTGATAACAGTTGTTTATATATAGCTTTTGATGTTCGAGAAACTGTCCTTGTGTTAAATGAGGCATGAATATTTTTTCTTTCTGAAGTCCTAACATAATAAAAAAAAAAACATTTTACAACGCCAACCCGTGGGCTGTGGATCGAACTGTGGAAGAGGTCTATCCATTACGCTACGATATGAGGGTTCTATAAGAAAGCTGTGAATAGGGTTTTGCAAGGTCAGCGGCGCATCTGTATACCTCGTGGTGTTTTGGAGTCGGTCAGTACCAGCGACTATCGCCTAATTGTCGGGGGAACTCGTGCGCCTTCTGGGTGTGCGGAACCAAGCGAAGAGCCGATGAGATTCCGGAAGCGTGGTGTGTATTGAGAACGATCCCAGTATGCGATCCATGCACGAATGGGACGGTTGAAACTGAATAATCCCGCCAACGAATTCGTAGATATTTTACGGATGTCGCTCTGAATCGCGCATGAAAGTTTAGGTACAAGTGAGGGAAAGAAGTTTGAGTACTATGATTAGGTGGAATCTGGGGTATATATTGTATATGATACCATTTTACACTACTAAACACTAATATGTAAAATATTTATATATAGCACTCGCACGTATTTTTAATAATTATTTATATCTTTATATTACCTTACTTAACCTTACCTATAATATGAAATTGCCGTTTTATATGGAAAAATTCAATTAATTATTTGTATGGAAATTATGTATTTAATTAATCGAAGCATTTATTGTCCATTATTTTATTACCAATGCACTTTTGCCATTTTAATGGAAGTTGATTGATGTCTCTGCTATAGAACTCCCAGGGACGGGAATCGATGAATTCTCTGAAAGCGTTTTTCATTGCCTCATCCCATGTAAAAAGTTATCCAAATTCCGAAAAAAATAGAAATCAGTAGGGACAGGGTCTGGCGAGTACGGTGGGTGATGACACTGTTTCTAGTTGAAGCTCCTGTAACTTTGAGACTGTTTGTCGTGCAGTGTGTGAGAAACAGTGGACTAGAGCGATAGACCAGCCTCGGTTGTGTGGCAGCGAGCTTGAGCATCATCATTTGCAGTTTTTCACAGTACACATCAGCATTAATTGTTGTGCCTCATTATCATTATCTGCATTATGTCAAAAAGCTGTAGTGGATAATGCTCGGATATATACTGACCTCCCTCTCGGCCTCCTCGATGGCCTTCTTGAGCTTGTACTGGTGCAGGATGGCCTCGCGACGGCGCGCCTGTTCCTCCTTTCGCTGCTGCCGCTGCTCGGCGGCGGCCTCGTCGCGAGCGCGCCGTGCCGCTGCCGCCGCCTCGGCGCGGGCGCGCGCCTCGTCCGCGCGCTGCCGCCGCTGCAGCGACATTAGCATTATGCGCTCCTTCTTGCGCTCCATCTCCTCCGCTGAGTTCTACGACACACACAAACATTGTTTATTGTTAATTTTTTGTCGTCTACTATTCGTAGATGAACACTATTCGGCGGTGTGGTGTCAGCCGGTGTTAGAATAGCACCATCCCATTTTTTCCCAGTTGGTGTCGTAAAAGGTGATTAGGGAATAACAAAGCCGATACCACAAGCCTTAAGGAACTGCACCACCTCTAAATCGTGGCTAATCTAATCGTGTAATAATGTAATTATCGCGTATCGAGTCTAAGCATAAATTTTCTAAAGATTATGGACCTACTGATGATTATGGTGACTGAGGCAAAATAAGATAATTGTCATTCGGTTAGAGCATATCAATGTGTCTTTCATTATTGTGTTACTATTCTTCCAAGTTTAAACTGCATTGTATTTAATGAGACAGATAATGACAAATAGAAATGAAGTATCTTTTATTACAACCGACAATTCAACACCATTACTATAACGCCATTAATCGTACATAAGAAATATAAAAGGAAGAATAAGGGAGACATGAAACTTACCGGGTCGGGATTCAATTCGCCGATGACCAAAGCGGCGGGCTCGTTGCTAACGCGCTGCGGTCGCTCTCTAGGTGGCGTTTCTCTGCGCTCACAAGAAACGTCATTAGATCGGATCGCCTGTTCCACACCACTGCTCCTGTGAACCACAAATTCCTCCTCCTGCGGCTGCAGCAACCTCTCATTCCACGTGTTGTCAGGACTTCGCCTCTCGGGGCTTTGGTACTCCGAAGGGGTTTGGTCCTTCTTTGGCGACCCCCGTTTCGCCCGCAACGGAGGCTTCGGCCGTTTCGGCTGATCGTTATCAAACGATATGTAGAAACCTTTCTCGTTCTGCTCGCTGACTTCCTCTTGTTCAAGTTGCTGGAATGAATTGCGATTTAACGAGGGTCTCGTCGGAGAAGGAATGCGGTACGTTCGGGTCCCCGACGAGATATTCAGTCTATTGATTCCCTGCCGCAACGCATCGTCTTCCGCGTTGCCGATAAAGGATATGTTCTGTGGTTCCATGTCGTCGGGTGGCGGGGCGGGCACAGGCGTCTGTAACTGCTGCAGGCTGACCGGCTCCGGCCTTCTAGAGACTTCTGGAAGCGAGCCTTGCCGCTGGGGGGTCTTGGATCGTCGCGGGCTGGAGGTGAGCGGGGGGGACTGGGAGTATTGTTGCGTGGGGTTTATCACAGTGTAGCTTAAGTGGTTATGTTCTCGAATATTCTCGGTACCGTTCTGGTACCGGTCGTTGGTATACTGCACCTGGAATGGCTGGTTGGTGCGGTCGTGTAACACGAAGCCCTGGGGATTCCAGTTTCTTTCTGGCGGCTGAGGAGAGGGAGACTTCCACGTTCTTTGTGTGGTTTCGTGTATCGTCCTCTGTGGGGTTTCGTGAATCGTCCTCTGTGGGGTTTCGTGAATCGTCCTCTGTGGGGTTTCGTGAATCGTCCTCTGTGGGGTTTCGTGAATCGTTCTTTGTGGGAGCTCGTGTGGCGGCTGTTGGTATGGTTGCTGGTGATTCTGTTGGTGTAGCTGAAATTGTGAAAAGTTGTATGAGTGTGCTGTGTCTGTGTATTTTACAGTTCGCTCATATATTATGGTTTTATTACAAATGTGTGTGACCCAAACCATTGTGCATTAGTGTAATGTAGCACGGCAGTGGCCATTTCACATCGGCACAAAGCTTTATGTGTGTTGCATGTTGTCATTTATTGAAACTGGTTTATAGAAATAGTAATTATTCTCATTTAGCAATAATAAACAAGTAGATTAAGTTGTTACCTGAAAGCAAATCGAATACACGCAGTGTCTTATACAATGTTCGTTCTGTTTCCCGTGCGAGAGTCACCCTAAGACTCGCGAAATTATCAGTTTTATATTTTTCACATATGGTTATGCATTTTGCAATTAAACATATTATTCAACTAGAAAATTTAACCATTGTTAAATTCTACACTAACCATTGTCACCTACCCGCCGTCTCATCGACTCTGAGTACTGCTGGCATCGTTCGTCAGGGTGAAACGGATTACAAACGTCACCTCCAACAATTTTATAATGGACTCTTTTGAAAGCCGAGTTCTACAGTACTTGATGTAGGTAATGCTACGCACCTTAAAGTGATTTTGCATAAGTAATTTGGTTTTGATTGTACAAGACATTTTGAGACGTAGTCATTATGACCCACGTTACCTACCTGCCATCCCCTCAATTCGGTGTTTTCCTGCTGTTGTTGCGCGTGTTGCGCCCACGTCCGCCTCTGCGGCGGCGCTGGACTATCATGCAGGTAGAACTGTCCGGGTTGCCTCGCATAATCCTGCTCGATATCCCTATACTGGTACTGTGGATACTGTTCGTAGTTCTGCTGGTAGTAGTGCGGGTAGTCGCGCGGGATGTGCGGGGTGGAGCCGAAGCCCGAGGCGAGCCCCGGTCGAGACACGTTGTGCTGGGAGCTGAATTGGCTGTGCTGTAATGGTTATGTCAGCGTGAGGGAGCTTATTTCACAATCGGACAGATATTTGTTTAACGAACAAACAAACGAAAGCTTGTTCGAGATTTGAATAAGTCTATGTTTTTTGACCTACGACAAGGAATACTAGTGTGGACCATTGAACATGGCGTTACTGTATACAAGTGACTAATCGGTAACTAAAATGTTTAATACCTAAGTCAATTTAGAACACCTAAGTCTATTTACCTTTCTTTACCCATTTATAAGAGTTATATTTAAAATAAATATTTTGTAGAAATTCAGTTTTTTTATTTCGAATAGAAGGTAATAAAGGTTAAAATTCCTTTTAAAAACCTCACTTCAGATTGTGGAATAAGCTACATATGTGTATGTGATTCCGTATGTGACAGAGTATTTGCGATATCAGGTATCATTTGGGTGAGTATAAGCAGGTCATAGGCGTTATTAGACAAGTTATATTTTCGCATAATATTTAACCAATTTAAAGAGCTTTTATCAGTGCATACGGGCGACAGTCCTTTTTATGCACAATTCATATTTTATTAACATGGGTCTTTATTATGTCGATTTAAATTTAATGCAAACACACTTGCGTAGTGATTTTTTAATCTATTTCAGAGTCCAAATAACAATTGTCCCCAGTTTAAAGAGGGACACGACATAAAAGTATTTTGGTTTTATAAGGATACAATCTGCGCATAATTGCAGGCACCTACAAGATTCAATGCTTGTAAACAAAGCTTCACACCAAACCGTTGGAAAAAAAAGTTTATTTTCAAGTACTTACCAATTGTGGAATGTTTTGTTGATAAGGCGGTTGGTAGGGAGACTGAGGCGGTGCCTGTGGCGGCTGTTGCTGGAACAACTGTTTCGCCTGTTGCTGTTGTTGTTGCAGCTGGCTCTGTTGTTGTTGCAGCTGGCTCTGTTGTTGTTGCAGCTGGCTCTGTTGTTGTTGTTGCAGCTGGCTCTGTTGTTGTTGCTGCAGCTGGGTCTGTTGGCTGGCGAGCCGCGCGATGTCTGTCTGTATGTCTTGCAAGCTGGAATTCATTCTGGAAGTGTTTGATGTGGGAGTGGCTGAGTGAATTTCTAAGGTCTATGAAACATATGAAATCAAATGTAGGGTCTTCACACGAATGACCTTAATGGCCATGAACCTGTGATGGACGGAAAACTATAGATAATGGTGAATTTTAGGCATGCGGATGCGGAGCAATGCCTAGTTTTTTTCGTCGCCAATACCGCAATGCTATAAAGAGTGCTCGCAACTTCTTTTATCAATAAAACGTGGAACGAAATAATTCGCCAAAGAACGAAAGCAGTCGACATTGTAGAAAAGATTAGCAAGGTGGCATGACAGTGGACCAGTCACATATGTTGTAGAACTAACAACCGCTGGAGAAGACGAGTACTTGAGTGGAGACCACATACTGGTATACACAGCGTGGGATATCCTCTGGTTAGATGGACTAGATAAGGTGACAGATGGTGGCTGATTGGAAAAGACAAATAATAATTGGGACAGTGTGACACATCTTGGAAGAGGCCTATGTTCAGCAGTAGACAGATACAGGCTGACAAAAAAGAAAAATATGAACGATTTTTCTTTATCTTTATCTTTTCTCTATTATCTTTTCATCCGTCGCGGACTCCCGTGTCGTACAGAGAAGACCCTTACGCCCAGATAAATATACGATTCTCGATGTTAGAATTAGTCTCGAGTCATGATTTAGGCACCTTATGCTATCCGCATAAAAGTTACTTTCCAACCACGAAATCTAAAATCTAAACTAAGAATAAATTGAAGAAACGTCTATTTCTCCGGCCCTTAGTCTTGTTGTTTTGTGATTTGGCTAAAAAAACTGTCAAAAGTTTTCGAATTTTATATTGAAATTAACTACCTCAAAGCGAGATGAATATCCCTAAGCGAAATTCCACTGGATTACTTACAGCTCTAAGATCAAATTCCTTTGCCAAGTTTCTATTGAATGCCACATGTAGTAGTAAGACAACGTGTGTATAGTAGGCGCGCGAGCTCCGTGCGAACATAAGGAATGCGGTTAGTGTTGTAATCTAATTAGTAATTAACAACGACCGATATCGATCGATAAATCATGTTCATGATACTGTAATTATATTATTTAATGAAGTATAAGGAAAATGAAAGAGTATAAAAGTACTAATAATTAAATATTTTAATATTATTAATAATCATCGATATGAGACTGTGAAATGTCTGATATTGATGAGTTCATTGCTGTTATGCATTTTTTTTTTAAATGGTCGACCTATACAAACAGAACAATAATAAAAGGTTAAATCATTGTCCGTGCATCTTCAATGGCTCCACTGAAACTCAGCGCTGTGGTTTGTACGCGGCATATGCTGAGTTGGAGACCGTTTCCGACATCGCAATGCACATCTTAATCTTATAAGTGTTTCTATTTGTTTCTTTTTTATTTTATGTTTCATTCTTTTTTATTGTTATGTGTAATTTATTTGTTTCTTTTATTGTGTATTATCATCTCGAAATAAAGTTATGTTTATGTCTAAAATAATTTATCAGTATTACGTGTTATGGAGAAATGTGCCGCTACGCCAAGGCCACCACTAGAACTGAGGCTATTTTAGGGCGTGCGACGGTTCAGAGGGGCAGCGTTGCCGCGCCCCATCTCATGCCCCGATTGCACGGACCTCGAGCGCGCAACTATACATGAATATTATATTTTAATTTAATGTGTATTAATTTAATGTGATGTTATTATCTTACTTGGCTATTGACTGCTGGTACTGCTCCAACTCTGTCGTGTCCACGGGTTGACTCTGCGTCTCAACCACCATATCCTGTTTAGTACAAATAAATGGTTGACTTGCGGACATTTCAAATAACATTCCAATTTGCCATCATGATGCTCTTAGCATGATGAACATAAAATTGATATTTAATTACGCAATGAAAATAAAGACAATAAATTAAATCATTGATTTACGGCCATTATAATGACTTACGTAATGGATTCATTTCGATCCACATTTATTATCTTTTAAACTGTATGGTTTCTAATAAAAGTATGCCTTTTTCAACCCTCCACCTCCCATCGCTCTCGTAACCTTACGGTTATAAGAACCGAATAGTGGGAGGTGCACACCCTATATTATGTATTATAGGTATAAATAGATCACTGAAATGTAAAAATCTATCTCTAGTAGGAAGACCAAATGGGAGATAGATAAGCGTTGAAAACGGCCGTTAATGAAAATAATTATCATCTATTGAATAAAATCGGCTCTACTCTAAAAAAATAATTCGAGAATATTTATGTAAACAAATGTGAGACCATTGCAAACAAATATATGACAATTATATTTTTTTGGTTCTTCTATCGAAAAAAAAAATTGTTTCAAAGTATTAATTCTTAGTACCTTTGCATGCAAATTTAATCACAAAACCATACAAGGACAAACAATAAAACTTTAAATTGACATAACCCGCAACCCATTAAAACCACAACTTGTACCGTTAGCCTACAACGACACCTGGTTTTCTAACGCCTATGTAGGGAAACAACAAGTTGTTTCGATTATAATTCTAACGTTTTAATTTAATTTTTTTTTTAAATATTGTTATAACCATGTGATTTGTATGCTAATTTGGCAGGATGTAAAGATTGTATATATATATATATATGTATATATACGTTTCAAAGCTTTTTTATAACTACAATCCACAAATAGTAAATGAATTTGAATAAGAAAAAAAAAAATGTTGGTACAAATAGGCTAGATTTTGCCTTTAAAATGAGTCAGATTTGAATTCTTCTCTGTCAGATACATACTAATTTCCTTCTTTCCCTTTTCAATTCTAATTATAATAAACCCAGCACTCATACTTTTTGTGAATCGAGTATTACAATTGCATACTTTTTTCGCCATGTTTTGTTTATGGAACTAGATGTTCCGTAATTTTTATAGTTTACGCCTGTTACCTATATATCTTTCCCTTTTCATCTTTTTCTATCTTCACACTTCCACAACTTTTTAACTTTCCCGCTATAAGTTTTTCTATTTGTACTACAATTACATTTGTTTCCTCTAGACCCACTTCGATATTTCTCTGTATCTTCCTCTCTAAAACCTAATTTATCTTACGCTCTAAATCTTTTTCTATCTTTTCTTCAACGACTTTTTTAGTTTTCGACTATACTTTCTCTATCTTTCCTACAATTACATTTTTTACCTATACACCCATTTCTATATTCCCCAATATATTGTGATGTCCCGTGACCCACCTGTTTCTGTGGCTGCTCCTTGGGCTCGTCGTCGGCCGGCGTGCGCGCGCCCTTGCCCTGCAACACCGCGTGCACCGACACCGTAACACACATCACGCAACTCGCGTTGCGAACTACATGCCACTTGCATGCGTTGTATTGTAACCCTACCGGACTTTACAGCTTCGCGAGATTATTTAAACTGACCTTTCAAACTTGTGTATTCATTGACCGATATGTGACATACATTATAATACGACAAGGCTTTAGCCAAAAAAAGAACTAACGGCATAATCTTGTAATGTCAGTTTATTGACCGATCTACAGACATGTGTTGCCATGTAATAATTTTTAATGACTAACCGTAATCGGAACCGTAACCAGCCCTTTTAGTATCGGCCATGTGGTGTCGTCACCACCCCATCTTCGTGGGTGTCGTAAAAGTCGACTAAGAGATAATTAAGCTGCTATCACAAGCGCCGACGAACTACACACATCAAGAGTGGACTCGCCAACCGGCTTGGGTAGCGTGGCGTTTTATAGTCATACATCCCTTATGCACCAGGAGGCCAGGTCCGGCAGTGGATACTAATAGACCTGGCCACGGTGTTACTATTAATGATAATACTCCTAATATTTTTATTTGATTTTCATTCACGAAATTAAAGTTTATTTATTTAAAATTGTAATAAGATATAAAAGTTCGATAACCCTACATAAATCGATCTAAATCGTATCCAATTAATTCCTTGTCGCACTATACGTCACGAATAGCCTCATCTCGTTCAGGCACTTAGCTTCGTCTCTGACGTCAGAATAAAGTTATATGAATGAACGAGACGAAAAAACCGTAACTGCCACGTCATCAATATGAAACACTTATTCAAAAATTACTTTATAACCCTTTTAAACTTTATTTATGTTGTGTTCAAAATTGATATATAGATTTTAAAATGAATGCGAGCCCGCGAAGCTGCTTGGTTGGTCGGGCTGTTGTTGATTGGGTTATAAGTGAACAAGGTGCTCTCTAGTGTGTAGTCAAACGGTATTGATGTTACTACCCGCTATTTTTGGTGTTTATTGTGAATTGTGTTTATTACAAACGAAACAAGTGCACCAAATTACATATTATTACAGATAACCTATTACTTATTATTATACATATTTTTATTACCAAATTATATATTATTAATTATAGATTTAAAATATTTAATTTAAATCTGAGTATTGAGTACGCGTCTCCACGAAAATAAGAGGTCTAACTTCAGTCCGTCATGCAAATAAACAGGGACCTGGTAACAACTTTTAAACAAAATTTTAAAAAACAACAAATATATTTTGTGCATAAATTTTGCGTTTTGTAATGAAGTGACTTTTTCCCTTATATCCCATTCAACTGAAACATGCTTTCAAATGTGTGTATGTGTAATGTTCATTATGGGTTATTTTTAAATGCTTTCAGAACGAATGTGCTATCACAATGAATTATGTAGATAAATGGAGACTAAAATTTTAATTCCTTTACAAACTGAAGGTTTGAACACTGGACAGTATGCGTCGCAAAATATTCGTGAACGTAAAGATAAAAACGATTCAAAGAAAGCTGCCTCAATATACCAACATAAGATTAGGCCAATAAATACTTCTCTATAACTACTGGCTTTTAAGCTATTCACCAATTTTATTTGTTATGCCAAATTGGAATTACAATAAAAATACACATTTTGTACAAAAATAAAGGATTAGGTAATCGGAAGTCTAACAGTAATTTCAAATCTAGATATAATTAAAATTCAATGAAAGCCGTGTAAGCGTGTAAACGAGATGAACCGTACAGTATACTGAGAAACTGAAAATATCAAAAAATGTGATTTTTTTTAAATAATGGTAATAAAGAGGGCTAAAACTAAAAGGACATAACTTGAAAACCAGCCACTCACCAAGGAGGCCAACTGGTATTGCAAATACGTATCCTAATAAAATAGAAAGATATATTTTATATTTGGTACATTGAAATAAAAGAAATTGAGACAATAATATTAGTGACATCTGTGCAACCAGACCGTCTGTGTGTAGTCTGTTAGAATATAATTATTAATATGTGTGTGTTTACTAACACATTGTAGCTATAAGCCTTAGATTATTTCTTACATTTAGACATATCAACCAATTTTTATCACACTAAAAATTTAAAATCAATATCTACTTAAAAACCATTTTTAAAATAATACCAATCGACAAAGTTAACCATAGCAAAATGTAACGTTGAAATATGTACCAATAAACATATAATGGTATATACTTTGCTATTTTTTCATCATATTTAATTATATGATAATCAATATCAACTTTTACACATCAATATCGCTTTTATAAAAATTCAAATACGTACGTAATCAATATCAGCTTGTAACGTCTCACTGCGGGCAGCCTAACACTCTTTTTGGAAACACGAGAAGGTTTCGGGGACATATATTGGTAAAATATATTAAAAAAAATATTTTCTTAAAAATTCAATGTTACATTTCACACACTGCTCTCAACTCACAACATCACCCCCAAACACACCACTACACTCAGCTATCTGCTGGCACACTCACCCTAGTAACAGCCTGCAGGAAAGCCTGCTGGCCGAGCTGCTGCCTCTGCCGGCTGACTACCACTTCCATGCGCCGCTTCTCCTGCTCAATACGACGACGTTTCTCTTCAAGCTTTAACCTGATGTTATTGAGCTGAGATGCCATCGCTTGCCCGCCGTGTGGGGACATGCTTGCGTCGTCTGAGAGATCTTCGCCATCTGGGGTTTAAATAACAATTTATAGCTCAAGTCACTGATATAGCTCTAGAATTAGATGTTGAAATGGCAATGGGCAGGTCATATTTGCCGCAGGACAGATGGTGTAGACGAGTCCTCGAGTGGAGGCCACGTACCGGGAAGCGCAGTGTGGGATGCCCTCCAGCCACGTGGACCGACGACTTAAAAAGTTCACCGCTGGTGGTTGGATGAGAAAGGCGAAGATCATGTGTGGTGGCGATTCTTGTAAGAAGGCTACATTTCTTTTTAATTTAATTTTATTTTAATCTTTTTAATTTTTAAAAAGGGCTTTCTTCTATAAAAAAAATACAGACGACAAAAGAGAGGTTTAGTAGCAAAATGTGCAATTCTCGAAATGGCAACACAATATTTATTTTTGGAAGCACCATAAATCAAAACAGATAACAGTGAGCATACAAAAATTTTTAAGTATCCGTATTGAAATTACTTCGAAAAATTACTGTTTTGTTGCCATTTCGAGAACTCGCCATTTTGAGATTTAATTTGCCATTTTGAAAATGGCACACTTTGCTACTAAACCAAAATAGATGAGTCTGCAGGCAACTGGTCTTGCACACTACAACACATACAACATACACGCACCGTGCGACGATATGGGGTTCTTCAAGAAAGCTGTGAATAGGATTTTGCATGGTCGGCGATGTACCCGTATACCTCCTGGTGTTGCAGGTGTCAATGGGCGACGGTAACACTTAGTATCACGTGGGGCCGCTTGTTCGTCCGCCTACTTCAGTAAAAAAAAATCAGGTAGGACTTTTAATTAATTCACTGAATATGTAACAAAATTGTACTGACGGCTCTATCGCCAAACTAATGAGAAAATATGGATGAACCTTGGGATCTCACGAATATTAATTCTAAATACATATCTCTAAACCATCGGTCCTCAACCTTTTTAGTGCCGTGACACCCTGAAATGGTTAAAAAATAAAGTAAATAACTTATAAATCCTTACTTTATTACAATTTCATGCAACGCAACCAGCGCTGTCAGTATCCACTGCTGGACATGGGCCTCCTCGTGCATCCTTATGCATGCTTGATATAAGCCTCTAAAACGCCACGCTGGCAAAGTGGGTTGGCGAGTCCACTCTTTAAGAGCCGGTGTAGTTCCTCAGGGCTTGTGGTAACCGATTTGTAATCCCTTAGTCGCCTTTTACTTTTAATTAATGAATAAAATGTTTTTTCGTACAGAAGTGTTTAACTTCGCGCGAGCAACTGCGACCCCCTAGATCCCCTAGACCAGGGGTCGGCAATCTTTTGAGTCGGAAGAGCCAAAAATTACAATTTACAAAATTTCAGTTTTTAAAGAGCCACAATAATTTTTCTTGCCAACAATAAATAGTATTTGCATAAATAAAGTTTTTTGATAAAAAAACATCTATTTATTAAGTAGTGTTTTTTCACAACAAATTAGATAATATATATATTAGATAATCACTTATTATTTAAGTAAAAAATTAAAACAATTAAACATTTTCTTAGAACACTTACTTGTACTTCAATAACAAACAATTGAGCAAACAAATTCAATGGGAGCGATGGCTTTGCATGGTTATTCAAATAAAGACTAAAGAGCCGCAGCTTCACATCCAAAGAGCCGCAGGTTGCCGACCCCTGCCCTAGACTTTCCATTCTTAAGATTGTGGTATTATCAACACTAACTTGGATGGTGTTCTTGCTGCATGAATTGTTGCTGCCATGTGGTGGTCGTCGGCGCAGGTGTTGAAAACGACGTGTTTTTCCGCCTCTCCGTCTGCTCGTCAGATTGGTTGAATTGGATACCTGACGATCACACAAAAAATCCAAAACGTCAGTCAATATGACCAATCACGTGACAGTGTGGATTATATCGCATCTTCTTTTTCTGTTACTCCTTCGCCTTTTAACCGGTATTTTTTATTTTATTACTTTGATCAATGGTTACTGATTCCGAGTGTTGACTGATACTTTTTGAACAGTTTCCAAACACTAACCGGTACTCTTTAAACAGTTTCCAAGTCCTAATAGGTACTTTTTAAACAGATTCCAAGCCCTGACCCGTACTTTTTAAACAGATTCCAAGCCCTGACCGGTCCTTTTTAAACACATTCCAAGCCCTGACCGGTACTTTTTAAACAGATTCCAAGCCCTGACCGGTACTTTTTAAACAGATTCCAAGCCCTGACCGGTACTTTTTAAACAGATTCCAAGCCCTGACCGGTACTTTTTAAACAGATTCCAAGCCCTGACCGGTACTTTTTAAACAGATTCCAAGCCCTGACCGGTACTTTTTAAACAGATTCCAAGCCCAGACCGGTACTTTTTAAACAGATTCCAAGCCCTGACCGGTACTTTTTAAACAGATTCCAAGCCCTGACCAGTACTTTTTAAACAGATTCCAAGCCCTGACCGGTACTTTTTAAACAGATTCCAAGCCCTGACCGGTACTTTTTAAACAGATTCCAAGCCCTGACCGGTACTTTTTAAACAGATTCCAAGTCCTGACCGGTACTTTCTAAACAGTTTCCTTGACTTGGATTCCAACAAAGTGTTGATTAATATTTATTAAAACGTTTCCAAATATCATTATATAAGTATTATTTGCGAATATGGTGGTAAACCACAATCTTCTGTGTGACAATTTTCACCGTATCATATAATTTACGGGATTTCCTTAAATTATTATATGGATATTTACTTACTATAGGATAATTATTTACAACACTAACTTTAATTTAGAATTCTTTTTTGTTGTGATTAAAAAGAGAAGATGCGATCATTCCGAAGTCATAGTGTAAAGTCACGGAATTTAATTATTGACCATTTTCCACGACAAATCTCTAGAAGTTGTAAGGCAATGAAGTTAGACATTCCACCTGGTGGTCAGTGGATACTGCTCCCGTGGCAAACAGCGATACATGCCAACATCAGTCAAGAATGACGAATGTTGACACGTCCCCGGATGCACAAAATACCTTTGGATATTTAGTATCAAGGATTGGAAAGGATGGGAAATAGCATGAACAGAGGAATTAGGAATTCTCTTCATTCTATTACACTAATTACTATAATGGATTATATTTGAATTATGAAATAAGTAAATAAACGTCACTTAATTACAATACGAATTAAATTGTCATTTAGATCATTGCAATCTATTGGCAGAATGTGCCACTTCTGTTCCAGTAATTTGGTAAAACATAGTTGTTTTTTATATAATCATATTTATTTGTTTTTATACCATCATGTTTCTTATCTGCATGTTTATTTATATCATCATTGAACCTACGTTTACAAATAAATGGATCTAACTTTTTGTGACACAGAAAATCTGCCCTTATTGCTTAACAATGAACTTTGGTGGATTTTATATTGTAAATCGGGTCCGTGGTCACGAGTTGACTGAAGAGGCGGGTAGTCCAGGATAGGAGATGCAAGCAGTTTTATCAACTACCCACATTTGATCTTTGCATTCGGAAAGGCTGCGACATTCTGCACAAACAATGTCCGCAAACGTATTCGATGGTAAATCGCATGGTTTAAATCAAATCTGAGTAGTTGATAAAACTGCTCGCAGCTCCCATCCTGGACTAAACCCGCCTCTTCAGTCAACTCGTGATCACGGCTGGTGTCACCCGTATCGAAGCGTCGAGTAGAAATAAAAGGTAAACAAAAACCTTTCATTTTACGCGTTCAGACCTGATTTACAATAAAATGTGTACAAAAACGCGAAAGTTTAAAAAGCTAACTTTGATGGATCAACAATTAAATACCGTAATTCCACAAAAGTTAGTACCTACAAATTTTAATGGGAATATGTGGTCGTAAAGCGTGATTCGCAAGCACAACACAAAAAGCGATCTCAAGCATGGCCAAATATTCGCTAGACGTTAGATAAAGCCGCAAACAAACAAACCTTGTCCGTCGCCGTTACTTCTAATCTTATTTAAGTCCGCAAAACTAGTTTTGGTTACATCGCCGTCTGTTGTATCTCTATTATTTAGGAAGAAGCCATCTCCTCCGCCTTTGTTAAAGCTATAATTTTGGTTCGAAGTTATTGTGTCGCTGCTTAGTTGTCTTCTGATAGGGAAATATGGTTGGTCGTTGTCTGTGGTTTGCGGTTGGGACACTTGTCGCTCGACTTTTTGTCGCTCCTCTTGCGCGCCGTTCTGAAAGTCGCCGTGGAAGAATTGTATAGAGCCGCGGATGTCTTGTCGCGATGAACGGAGAGGAGGGTTGTAGTCTACTGGACCTGGAAAAGGAAAAGTAATTAACAATAAAGTAAAAGGGAATAAGTAAGTTGAAGGGAAGATAGGTCGATGTTAATCAAGTGGATTGCAAGAAGATATGGCTAAGGACAGCTCAGCACTGAAGAGTGTGGCACAAACGAAACGAGGATTATAGTTAGCAGGGCGTGGCACTTATCATTTGATAACAGTGATAATGACTTGACAGTGCTTCAAATTGATATTATAAAAATTGATAATTATTCAAATTGATAAATTTAATTGATTGTTTTACGACTTATTTGACATTTGATAATAAGATAAGAGCACAATGGATAGGAATGAGATGGAATTGAATCATAAATGATGGTTCTAAGATGTTTTGGGGTGTAAGAGGCTTACCTACCATCTTCGGAGCCTATGCCAACCTCACCTGCAGTGGTGCACCCTGCTGTTAACTAACGAGGCAATGGCGTTCCCCTTTTTGCGGTGGGAGGTTATTCCGTCGGCATAGCTACCACCCTTCCGTTAGCGTTCGCCGCCATAATGGTGCCATATTCGCCGCGAGGTCCGCATTGTGTTCCGGCGGTGCGCGGAAGAAACCGTCCCGAGAGAGAGATTGTTGCATGTGGAAAAGAGGACCAGCGGTTGCGGGGAATTATAGGCGCATAGGCGTGAGATGGCGGTGCGGGGATCAGGGAGACTAGGTGAAACGGTTGTCTGATAGCCGCCCGCGGATTGTTGGGGGCCCGAACCCGGGGATCATTCCTTAATCAACAACCCAGGAGGCTGCCCCATCGCACGCGAAAAGTCCCTTGGGGTAGCAGTTGTGCCGGAGACCGGAGTGTAACCCGACGGCTAAGTCCCCCTCCCTCCCGCACCATGTGGTACAATATGGGGTTCTTCAAGAAAGCTATGAATAGGATTTTGCAAGGTCGGTGGCGCACCCTTGTGTTGCAGGTGTTCATGGGAGGCGGTTACACTTACCATCACGTGGGACCGCTTGCTCGTCCGCCCACTTCTCTATAAAAAAAAAGTTATACAGAATGTAACCGTACATTTCCTGAAATCTGAAACCATTCAGCTTGTGATTATGTGATAATTGACATAAATGTTACGAATTTTAAAATATATACTTTTAGGTTTTGTATTTAAGAAAAAGAAAAAGAAAAAAAGAAAAGAAAAAGAAAAGAAAAAAGAAAAGAAAAAAAAAGAAGATTTTTTTTAAGAAAAACGGAAAATATATTTCATCCATAAAAATATTCGCATAAACAGAAATTTACAAAATGTAATAAAAATTAAACAATTAACAACAGTTAAGATAATGAACAATTAAAAAACTTAAGATTGAACAATCCAATTAAACTGTGCGGTGCGGTGGGGCCCCGAAAACGCATTCGTCTCAGGAAAGGCCGTAAAAAATGTCTCAAACATGTGCAGAAAAAGACTGATAAAATTTTTACATCACTGAACTTGAACATAACTGAAGAATCATGAACAGAATCCATGGTTTGAAGCTTTTGAGAAATAGAATATTCTAAGCACTCAAGCAATTGTCTATTCATCTCTTTTTATTCTATCCGAACCCAAAGACTTCTCAAATAGGCATAAAACAACGACTCAACAGCGGGCGCAGATATCTTCTTGACATTGGCGAGCGAAGCGAGTTCCTTCTCGGGGTTCGGCGAAGTGCAGCTGATCCTGCGAGAACGAAGTCGCGGGCAACAGCTAGTATTGTATAAATCGACTCACCAGCAGGCGCAGAGATCTTCCTAACATTGGCGAGGGTAGCCAGTTCCTTCTCTGGGTTCCTGCCGGCGAAGTGCAGCCGGTCCTGCGAGCCGCCGAAGTTCTCCACCGTCAGCTGGCTGTCGTCCGTCACCGACGAGCGCCGCGACCGCCGCCCCGCGAACGACACGTCGCGCGCGTCGGCCCAGTTCGACGGACGACCCGCTGCTGTCATGTTCGTATCCACATACGCTGTGACAACAACAAACAAGTGTCCGTATGTGATGTAGGCCGGCTTTAGAATAGCGCCACCACTCTTTTCCCCCATCTCTCTCCCTATCTCTTCCCGTGGGTATCGTAAAAGGCGACTAAATAGACAACAAAGCCGCTACCACGAGCCCTAAGGAACTACACGACCTCTAAAAAAGAGAGGACACGCCCACTCACTTGGCTAGCATGGCGTTTTAAAACCATAATTAGGCCATATTTTTAAAAAGCCATATCTTAATCTTACAATAAAAATCCCTTATAAAAGGGTTGAACTCCGAAATGAAAGGGGCTATTTATGAGTATTCACATATATGTACATTACGCATCGCTACCATAATTCTAGCGCGTCAAAAAGGCTAGCGTGAAATATTTTTTCCATAAAAATAATTATATTATCTACATACCGTTATCATCATCCCGACGCGCCATAGTTGCAAGTGTGGTGATTCCCTTCCCCCGGTGGACTACGAATTCCTCCCGTTGCGGACTCACGCTCCGACGCTCGGGTGTAGAGCATGCGGACCGTCCGCTTGGCGCGCGAGGCCTCATCCCGCATGCGGACGGCGATCGAGGCACTGGAATATACGCTTTATTACTATAGCTATTACGGTAGCATTTACGTACTGACAATATAAGTATACAAATATAAGGTAATACGAAACTAGTGTAAAATATTTTAATATGTCCATCAGTATAAGTACTATAGTTATAACTAAATATTAATATTAACTTCATGATATTTTTATTATAATACATTAAAAATAAATAATTGGTTATTAATTTACTCGTATTTGCACAACACGTTCTAAAGTCAAAGACCTAAGCGGGGGAGTGTGGATAGTGTTATGCATATACGAGTAAATTAATCACCAATTATTTATTTATAACGTAATATATATATATATATATATATATATATATATATATATAATACATGTCAATTTTTAGTTAGATATATTAGTTTTAGTGTACTAGTGTGACATAATAAAATAGTTTACACTATTTTTGTAGAACCTTATATGGTATAAAAACCTTTCGCTGTAATAACGAATTATGGGACTACATATTACTGTATTGATAATAGACGATGAAAAGTAATATCTTTTTTAATTGTAATGCACGAATTTTAAAATGATAATTACACAAACAAGGAACTAAAATGAGTAAAATATTTATTGGTAACGAAATTATTAAATGCAAAATATAAAAACTGCATTTAAAAACAAACAACATCGCGTCTAAAAACTACAGCAAACAAACAACGTTGGTAAGAAACAACAGTAGCAGTTATTCATTATTAAGAGGAGAAATATGAATAATGTTGTACATGTATATGTGTTGTGTATATATTGTGGAGTGAATTATAAAACTAGTGCTATATACACGGGAGTCCTGAGGACATAAAGTCAACGACTCCATTATAAGCAACCAAGTGCGCTTTAAACAAAGCGAAGCGTACGAACTCAAGCGGAAGCACCGATGTTTGAAAGCAGAAGTAAAAATAAAAATGGCCATATACCAAATGAAAAAAATTGTAAGTAACTGTTTTTTTGTTACATCAAACCCAGCAATGAAGTAAAAACAATCAAAAAAATCTGTAAAATACCCCAAAAACAATAAAAAAAAGTCTGTAAAATAACGTAAATATGTCCGTATTGATGACATTGTTTTGGTCACAATAAAAATTGTTGGTATACGTAATGTATAATATACAAATTAAAATTGTAATTGTTACTGCAAAAAAAAAACTGTCATATAATGTGTCCGATTGGAGTCTGCCTTTGATAATACAATTAATTTTTTTCTACAACCTATAACTTTTTTCTCTATTGTAAATACACGGATACATTTCACATGGTCGTACACAGGTTATGTTACATATGTTATCATTATTGTGAGTAGTATGAACAAAAATATTATAACACTCAATTTTTTAAATTAAAAAAAAAAATGCACCATATACATGAAATGTTCTGATATAAGATTTGTACAGTTTTAATTAAGAATTCTCAATTTAAGCAAACGTTTCAAATAATAAACCAATTTGCAATAATCAAGAAACAAATTTCAAATTCACAACTAGAGCAAATTTTATACCTGCATAACATAGATATGGGAATAGATTAGACGACAATCATACTTTCTTATCAAAGAAACCTGGTTGGCATCTTCTAGGGGGGTGGAGCAGATAAGGAGGGGTTTATTAAAAAGTAAAATTTGAAACTTAAGTACTACGTAATAAAAATGTTTCATTTTCATAACACATATCAACTAAAGAATTCGAGAGCTACTGAACATAGAACACTACTAGACTGTAACGCGCCTGCCCTACGGTGCTTGTGTAACATCCAGTATGTATTCTCAAATCGATGCTGCAAATTAATTCAGAACATAGTCAAATTAAAATAGAATTGAAACATTTATTTGAGAAGGCAAGCCTCATAACTTTGATGACCATTTTTAATGTAACATAATGGGGATTATTACAGGGAATATTTTAATAACTTATCAAAATCTGCCCAATTATATAATTCATTTTATAATCTCATGACGGAAAATCTCTAAACAACCATATGAAGCTTGACAGCGAGTTCAGTACAATTTATTTTTGTTAGCGATTTTTCAAAATTCAATCAAATTTTTCTCAATTATTGCACATTTAATTGAAATCTCATGACAGTACTAGTATTTAACGCACATGTTACTTTCGTAAGCGATTCTTAATCTATGGTAACCCAATAATTTACTGTCAAGAATGTACTGTATTGTAAACGCCAGCTAATTTTGCCGATGGGTAGTGCGAGTCAATTTAAACTAGTTTTCTTGTCGAGGTTAAAGAATTATTCCCACGCTCACATAATATTTTTCTTTATTTGATTTGAAAAGACTTCCTACGAGTCTCTGAAGTGGCAACTTTGTTTCTTAGAAACAGAAGGGTCTTATGGCGGCCACACACGATATTTTTTACTGACAGGTAAAAACTGACGTTCCTACACGCGGTGATCAGTTTAGACTGAGCAGTTTAAACTGACCGTTAAAACAGACCGTGTGTGGTATGTAATCTGTCAGTTTTTCATACAAGGAACGTCAGTATAAACTGTTCAATCAAAACTGACAATTTTAACTGATCGTATGTGGGGGCTAACAGAGAAGTTGCCAAGTTGACGTGACGTGTGATTAAGTGGGCACGTGACAACATTAACGCGAGTGCGATATCTACTTGATAATTAACGACAAACTTAGTTGGCGGTGGGACACACAAAGGACACAACACACAGCGGTACCTGTGAAGGGCGCGTGCTGATGGGAATGCTGGTCCGACCTCAAGTCCGGGATGGGCGTGGGCGGCGGCGGCGGCAGGCAGCGCTTGTGCCGCACGCCGTGCTCGTTGCTGTCCGCGCTCGCTAAGGACACCCACGCACGTGTTACGGATACCCACGCACGTGTTTCCGACACCCAAGCACGTGTTACCGACATTCACGCACGTGTTACGGACACTCACGCACTTGTACGCACGCTATACCACACGCATGTACGCGCGCGCCCGTTAGTTGCATGTCTTAACTATTTTTATTTTCATATATGACAATGGTGTAAATTAGCACATTATGCATGTGGCAAGTTTTCTTCGTAATAAACAATTTCAAAGTCTAAAACGTATCCTCTGTCATCCTGTCAATGTTCATTCTCGTCGAAATGAGTCAGGAGTCGCTCAGTAACGTGATAGTAGGTTTACTAAGAACAGAAGAGGAATCCTTGGAAGCATACGAAAAACTCAGTCCCATGCTTTTATTTGATTATCACAAATATTACACACAAAAAATCTTTGAAATTTAATAAAGTATCACTAAAATAGCTCTTCTTTTTTATCATTATTAAACCACAAAACGCACAATACACAATTTTTGTAATAATCAAACTAAAACTCAACTTCACTTTTCAAACTCAACGTCAAACAACTCAACGTCAAAAAGTCCCCACGCACGTGTTACGTACGCTATACCAGGCGCGTACGCGGGTGTACACACGCGAGAACGCAACTAAGCGTGCGCGCACACCCGTCACCCTGTCTTAACTTACCGCGTTTAAAGTCACATAACAAATGTGCAATCCCGACGATTAAGCTAAATCATGCACATATGACATACAAATACACAATGAAAGTTTATTCATCAATACCACAAGTGTACATATCATTGACAAAAAGTATGTCCAGTCTGGATTCATTATAGAGATTCAAAAGGTTTCAGCATAATATAATAATCATAGATAATTATAATTAAAAGGTAATATACACATACATTCAGACCATATGTTGCGAAAGGCTCAAGACAGCAAAGCAAGACAGGGTGACAACATAAAGAAAAAACCTTACTTAACGCAAAAGCGACCTCTTTACTTTCATATAGTGTTGTAGGTTATTGACTTACTTCAATAAACATATATGTTGAATATCGTGTAAACTTTTAAAAATAAAACATATTTTACAAAAAGATTTAACAATTTAAGTACAATATTTTAAATATTTTTTTCTAACCCTTAAACCCATACTTGCCTACACTTCTAATCGTCTAATCTAGGAACTAGTAATTACAAAAAAAGCATTGTCCGCCTCCATGGAGGTTTTAACTTTTTAATTGTTCACATTAGTAGGCAAGGGATCTTTGATATTATGACCACATACTCCCATTAGAGGACTATTTAGCATGCAACATGAGGGATATTTACGATGTCTATACGATTGGATGTGTGCGTACTTACCACTGCCCGGATATTTGACAGATTTTACAGGATGAACTTCTAACACGTTGAAGAGATCAGCGAGCATTGCTATTAAATTTTGTCGCATTGACCTGAAATTTTAAAGTTGATATAATGTTCTCAAATTGTCTCAAGTGATCATAATAAACATCTAACAAACAAATAAAAACATTTTAACAATAAACAATGTAAGAATAAATAATGTTTTTCTTTTGTTTTATCCAAAACTCCCAATTTTCTAGCTTGTTTTTAAATTAATGTTTTTTTTTTCTATTTTTATTGAATGCCATCAAAATCGACACAGTGCACGCGACGGTGTTTTACGTTGTCTACAATTTGGGTTATAGCGTCACTGTCCAAACTATTCTCGCCAGTCGTCTCCCGCACGCCTCACGAGATCCATACTTTCAATTAATCCTTGTGATCATTTAATAAAATAGTATTGAGGGCAATGAAAGTTATTTATGGCACCTTCTAAAGATACATCATACATCAAATACACCTTAAATTATAACCTCAACATGCACTTGCCTTTTTTCTAATAGGCCCCAAGTATAATATTTGTGAACAATGCTTCTTTCATTTTAAATGTCCTGCAGTAAAATAGTTTAGTTGTGTAAAGTTAGCAAGGACATATGCATTGTTTCGGAATAAATCCCTTGTCCATGAATTGACTTGAAACCTTTTAATTTCGCTTATAAATAGCTAAAAATAAAAAGTTTAGTTTTTATAATTGTATTTATCGTTGTTTTTTAATAATTCAAACAAAACGGATGTAATTCGATTTCATCGTTCATCGATAATTTGTTCAATGTAATTAACTAGCAATTGAAAAGTTCTGCTAAAGTTAGTGTAGCGCGGGGGCGGCCGCGCGCTCTACAGGCGCTGTAAATACTTGCCTCGCAACAATATTTTTGTGCGTTAAACAACAAATTATGTCGTTTACAGTTCTGTTTTTACAAAAAAGCTTTTAACATTTTTTATGTAAAATTGCCCGTACTTACGAAAGACATCATTAGTTTTTGTAAAAAATAATAATTTGAACAGTTATTTACTAAACACTGGTTTTTAACAACATTCTTGTTAAATAAAAAAATGAAGCGTAGGTACCACTCAATGGTGGTAAACTTTTTATGGTATGTTTAAAACGTGTTCACGAAAGTCAGGAAAAATTATAATTGAATATGTAACTTTACTCCACTAGTTGTCAATGGAACATACTAGTAGATAGCTAGCACAGAAACCTACCAGTAGTTTCATATATTTGACTACCAACATCTTCGAGCTTCTGAAAACATTTGCAAATCTAAAGCCAAAATTTAATGTAAATCTAACATTAACTGTAGTCCACTTACCCCCGCATATAAGTGACATCTTCCGGTATCATATGGAACACGTTGTGCGGGAGACACGTCTGGCAGAAGTCGTAGACCAGCATGAGATTGTGCCAGCAGTCCTGTATGGGCGCCAACCGGCCGACGCGCACCGCCGACCGCGGCAACGCCTCCGGGCAGTAGAAGGATATGAGCGCGGCCAGAGCCGTGCCATCACACAGGTCTAGGAGATCTTTTACTAGAGGCACTTGTTGTGATGTGTCCTCCTGGAAGTACGTAAATATTTATCATCATGACAGGATTTATGATAGCAGCCTTAGGAACGTGGGCATCGAATTGTGGCCTACGAGGAACCGAAATTTCAATATTACACCGGTGCTTAAACGAGTGTGCATTCACTGGCATCTTAGCTTCAGCTGTGTATTATTTATGTAAAAGGTATGAAATTTATAAAAAAAAGCTTATTTAGAAAAATGAATAAACTTAAGTATTTCTCCGTGACCTCCACATTTTGTCACATTAGTCACAGTTTTGGTAATAAAAATGAGTTGGTAACATACAACACGGGCTTGCACTGATGTCTTTGCAACAGACACAGATTTGTTTATAATTAAACAAATATTCAATGGCCCACATCTAGTCAATGTCAATGCCTAAGTCCGAGTCGCCCGAAGGAACGTTTTGTAAATACTTCTTAAACGTTATAAGTATAAACTAGTGTTCTAAACAAATTTATAATATCAGACACGGACGAGACTGAATAGACACATCCCCCCCCCCCCCCGCCGCCTCCGCCGCCCCCGCCACGGATTCAGCTACATGAATGTATTAATCAGACTAAATAAATACACAGAAGTGGTTTGAGGTCATATTGTAATTTTTACGCACGCCATGTCATAGACATGAAGGCTCAGACTTTATTAACAAAAGTAATGCACTGAAAGCCACATATTTAGTAAAGTTTTTTTTATAGAAGGTGGCTGAATTGCAGACAGTCTACCTGGTAGTGATAGTGATATATTGTCACCCATGGACGTCCGCGATACATGTCGACATCACTCAAGAATGACCAACATTGGCACAACCCCAGATGCGCCATCTATCTTTGGAGAAATTTAGGAGTGAAATAGGAGAATGTCCCGCCCTAAGGGCATACAATAATTATAATTATACAAGTAAATAACAATCTTACATCTAGTGTTTTGTTTTCTACATGTGTTTATTATATTTATTATTAATTATTATTCATCATTATTTAAAACATAACATGTATAACATTTGAGATTTTGACGTTATTCACATATTTTAGTCTATTTAAACGGGTCTCAACGCGTATGTTTACTTTATTTATTTTACTCGATGTCTCGGTTGGGTTGCCCCACCCACGGTCATGAGTCGACTCAGTCACCTAGTAAATATACGCGTTGAGACTCGTTTAAATAGATAATAAGGTACCACGTACGCGTTAAGACCGGTTTAAATTGATAAATAAGTCTTCTTCTGTGTTCAGGCCAGCTACGCATTGGAAACACTTCCCCATGGAACTTCGAAAATCTGTTATCAATAAAAAACTGTTTGCGGATGTTCGTATCACGATCGTCAGATCTCGTACTTGAAGATTGTCGTCTTAAACATACTTCAACCTTATTAAGCCCAGCATGTGCAGCGTTGATTCAACACATCAACCCACCTTCACGCGGTACACTCCACACAACTGACCATGGTTCTCTTACCCAATTTTTACATGATCGATCATAGATATCCGGTTCAGGATAATCAGATATTGTATTTGCAATAGACGTTATTTTCAACATACCTCAGCCTTATTAAGCGCAGCACACGCCGCGTTGATCCAACACAGTAAGCCATCTTCGTGGGGTATACTCGAGCCGACTGGCAGCGGTTGACTCGTGCCGAAACGTTGCGCGGCGGCTGACACCCTGTCCAGTGTCACCACCTCGCGTGCGTACAGTGTCATTAAAGCTTCTATTACGACCATGTGTGCGATCTGCAATATTAATGGATAAAGTTAATTAATTTTAGCAACAACATTGTTGGAAATCAAGTAACATATACTAAGGTTTATTGTTCGCTATCGGGTTTGTGTCGTGATTCATAGTAACCGTAACCCTTTTTCCGTCTATTGCTGGACGTGGGTGTCCTCATGCACATTGTCTTATGTATGAGGGGTGGTATGGCCGTAATAGATAGTAACATAAGGATATTAATCAAAAGTTAATTTTCAATGACGAGGAGGATTTTTTCAAGAAGATAAGTCGAATCAAATCAAGTGTTAACGTGAAGTATATGATATTGATATGTTTTTGATGATGTGGTAATCAATTAGACTTAAATGAGACCTAAGTTGTTTAATATAGTATCTTTATATTTCTGTAGCTATTTCATCTAACAGCAAAGTAACATCAAATAAAAAGCAAATAGCAAAATTAGATATCCACTCTTAATATTCATAAAATTTAGCAAAGGAAGATAGTGTACTCGCATTTCGGCGAAAAAAACACCAGCGCTGTATTAATATCTCAGAAAATATTATACGATATTTTAACCGAAAAAAGAAACGAGGTTTTTTACTTAAAAACAATTTCCCTTATATAAAAAAATGGCTACGTCAAAGTCACTTATTGCGTAGTTATAGGTTTGAAAAGATGTTGAGAAAACATATGTACAACTATTACTTGGCGTGCAGGCGTACAATATTATAAAGTCTTATATAAAGATATTAAAAAAAACTATTACCTTCTAAATTTAGCAACACAATAAACTAAGAAACTTACACAATTTCCTAAATTTAGTTGATAGTCTCGGAGTGTCTGTAAGCTTAGGGTTTCGTGTTCAGACAGTCTTCGCTTCTTTATATTAAGGAAAAGGCTTAAATTTAGTTAGAAAATTACCTTTTAAAGACAACCTGGCTAAAAGACTGGCTAATTTCGTCGATCACTAATGTTGTTAAATCCTTGGTATTTATTTAGACATTAGTGTCGTTTCTACTAAGTCGCATGTGTGCAGCAACACCTTATGCCTACTGTGTGTGGGTTAATTTCGATAAATCCCTGGATGACAGGAATAAGTTGATAACTAGATATTTATTTAAATATGAAGTTTTAAGACGTCGTATCACTTTAAATTTACAATAGAAAATAATTAATCTTTTAAACTTTTAAATTGCGCTCTTGAACGACAGTTAATTTTAACTTAGCAACTTATTCCCGCCATACACGGATTAATAAAACCCTCTCTAATAGTCTAGTTAGTAATGTGCGTATTCTGACTGTGACCCGCCACCAAATGGAACGTGAAAATCTTTCCAGTTCAGGCGTGCCAGCCTGATAAGACAGGCGAGTTTAGATTAGGTCTACAGGCTGAGAAAAACACATTCCTGGACATTATTAATTCAAGCATACAATACTCATACAAAGATAATTAAATTTTTTAAGTAATTAATGAAGTCGCAAAAGATATTTTTTTCTGATTTTGGTATGATGAATTAATTCGTACTGTGACTATTTTGTGTTTATTTTATTCAGTTAGTACGGAGATTTACTGCCGTTACACACCACATTGTTCTTATAAGGAGCTTGACTATAGGAGTAACAATGTATTAATTTTGAGTGTGTGTGTAGTATCCAGTGCCGGCTTTACCTATGGTTCAGGGTGTGCGGCGCACACGGGCGCGTGGTCTTAGGGGGCGCCGAGCGCCACTCGCGATACTTCCAAAGAGCCTACTGAAGGCGCCAGGGTATTGATTGCACCCGGGCGCTACATGGGCTAGAGCCGGATCTGGTAGTATCAGAAGGTTAAAGTGCCAATTTGCAGGTCAAATTTGCCGCAGGACCGTAAACCGATAGGGGTAGACGTATCCTCGAATGGAGACCACGTACCGGAAAGAGCAATGTGGGACGCTATCCAACCAGGTGACGACTTGAAGAAGTTCGCCGGTGGTGGTTGGATGAGAAAGCCGAAGGTAGTGTATGATGTCGACTCTTGAGAGAGGCCCATATCCAGCAGTGGAGAGACACAAACGGATGGTATGGTATGGTACTGCGTAAGTTACAAAAAGACTCACCATTTTGAGCGGGTTGGTTTGTATGAGCACGGTCTCGGTGAGTGCGCCGTCGGGCGGGTCGGGTAAGTGGATGCCCTTTCTCGCGAGCGTCTGCAGGATGTTCCAGTGATTTAGGCTGTGGTAGTTGGGGTCCGAGTACATGTTGGCGAGTGCCAAGCAGTACAATTCGGCGTTGGCCAGCCCACCGACTATAGGCGGCTTCAGGTGCTCCTGATCCTGGAAAGAAACATGCAAATATTTTACGTTCTTCGAAAATAGACTACGTTCTCAACGCTGGATTTAAATAATACATCATTTTAAAGTCGGCGAGATCTTCCTCTCGCTATTTATCTCGCTTGCGAAAACTTAAAATCGAAGAGTTATTGTATTATTATTTTATTTAGATGAGGGGTAGTTTAGTCAGATCAAAGGATTCATTTACATGACCCCATAAATCTGTTGTCTGGCAAAGATTCTCTCATATAGATTACTAAACATTCATATTGGCAAGATAACTATAGGATCTGTCAATTTAAAAACGGGCGGCATCATTAAGTTTATAGATTATATTAAAATAAGTTAGGCCTTTAGTTTAGATTAAAGTATTTTATTACGAAATTGCAAACGTTAATCTAAATCACAATGCAAATAAATATATACAATACACTATAGACAATGATTGAATATGCCGCGTTGAATCTGGATTACTGTGTCTAGATCAATGTTAGGTCATGTCCTATTTTTGTATAGAATGAAACTCAATATTTAACGTCGCTTTAATGTCTAAAACCGTTGTTTTAGACAATTAAGTTCTTCATGTAAGAAACAATAGAAAAGGAACTAAAAACTAAAAATATAAATAATAATACAGCTTAATTATTTAGTGCAGCAATTCAGTTTGTCATTCGACACCTCTTCGCAATACCCACAGTATTTACATCCAGTCTATATTTTATAGAATTTCGAAATAAACAGGCCACTACCAAACGTAACAAATTCAATGGAATTCGTATGTAAACGGCAGACAAAAATATGTAAAGTTATAAGAAAAAATAAAAATGGAAGCTTCAGTAAGTTTTTTCTTCATCGCACTTACATTTTATTCACAATAACTCCTTTTAATTTCATTCCGCGGATAGAAATCGGAATAGCTTTTGAATTTTCTTTACAATTTTCATCCAAAGATGCACAGAAAATTGTTCCAGATGCGACTGCAATAATACTGTAATTACCTATTTTACTTGAATTCAATTCTTTCATACCTAAATTAAAATAAATAATTTTAAATTATAGAATGTCATAGCAGTGGTCAAGTCAGCGCCGGAGTTTCGCGTCGCGGATCTCCTCTTTCTTTATTGTCATCAAAGAACTTCAACCTAACCCACCTTTAAATTTTCTGCTATCGATTTGTTGCCTATTCAATATTTCCTGCTGCTCATTTAATTATTTCTCAAATATTTATTAGTCACAATTCAATACAAGTATTCCAAACGTACGTCGTCAAATCCATTTCTCAGTCATGCTAGCACAATTACAATAACCTTGTAACTAAAAATAAGCCATTAAGCATGACAGTAAGGGTGTGATCAGCATTGCGTCACAGAAAAATGGGGAGAACTAGCCTTACTGGGTGCGGTCGACGAGACATCGTTATGATGACGTCACTGAAAAAAATTACACGCCACTATTTGCTTGTTCTAGATTATTGAGTGTGTTGTCCACAGCAGTTGTATTGTAGAGATTATATTGTGGCTGTACCCGTGACTGTTTCATATAGTAATATTGATTTTAAGAGCCAATATCGCGTGAAGATTTCCGATGTACGGTTAAATCATTCCGATGAAGAATTGGGCAATTTGTTTGGTTTATTTTGGATGGAATTTCGTAATACCACTTAGGCTTATGATAAAGAACAAAGAACTTATGTTCTATTCGTTAAACTTTGAGAAAAACCGTTACCGAAACATGAACTTAAGAGAAACGCGGGAGGTTTGGTAATGTTAGTAGCCCAAGTTTAAATATAAATACATTAGTGTCATCTGCGTCTACGGTTCGAAGATATTTTAATGAGACACTCCAAAAAGTAATACATATTTCATTTCAAAAAACATGAGATGCTCGTAGAACAAGACTCAATGTAATGTAAAATAATGAGCGGTAAACGTAAAAAACATGTTTATATGATATCATACTATTGAGTTATGTTATAAATTGTGCGGAATATTAGTCTAAATGAATTAACTACTCAAGTTGAATTTATAATGATAACATCAACTACGGAATAAAACATAAATAAAAAACTGGTTTTATTGCGAAATCGAGGATTACAACATAGAACCACCTTATTGACCGCAAGGTGCTAAACGACATTAAACGCGTTGTCGCCGGTACGGCCCCAATAGCTCTCACTTTTACTCCACATCTGTCCACACCACACACGTGTTCTTTGAAAAATGACGAATTTTCGCAATGCCTTCTCATACATGGACGCGGTTATTTCATTACTACACTAAGCGATTACGGAACTATATTGCCTCAGGTGTAACCTCAAGTCTAATCAAGACGCTTAGGCCTACGTACTTTGTGACTTCTTAGAAAAATAAAAGATTCCTGAACCCATCTTTAGTTGCTTGCTGGCTTCTTAAATGTAGAGTTGCTTCTTAAATGTCCCTCAGAATGCAATTCTTGGCAATCTTCAATATAACTTAAAGAAAATTATCCAAAATTATTATGAAATCAAAATAAAAACCAATAAACCTTACGAACATCTTCAACCAACGTAAAAGATTTTATCGATCAAGGTAGATCACACACGGTTATCAACATTTTTTGGTAAGGCTTATCTGTTAGTGTTTCATATCTTTGAAATGCCAGACCTTGACCCTCAACTGTGACAGACACGTACAAAATTCGCGAATTTTCGTTCCAAATGCCTAATGTAATTTAATTATGCTAAAATAGTTATTTGTCACAAAAGTGAATCTTTCATGGGAACGCGGGAGGCTCAAAACTATTTTGAAGTGTTCAACATCCCTTTAGCAATTCACAATTTCTGTACATACATTCTGCCATCTCAATCCCTTGTCTGTGCACCTAAATAAACACCGGGTGATTCTATATAGACTCTCGTTGCCTAATTAATATAAATGAAACAATTATCTCATAACCATTTTATTATTTGATACAGCTTGTGATGTTTCGAGTTATTCTCATAGAGATCTTATAAAAGTAGCGTGGGACGTCCTCCGACCAGGTGGACTGGCGGTTTGGTTACGTTGCAGATAATGGCTGGACGACAGGATCGTGTGTGATAGCCAGCCACGAAAGGAACCCATGTCCAGCAGTGGAGAAACAAGACATATTATTATAGGTATAAAATATGATAATCTACATATTTTCAGATGTCCTACTAGCGCACTGAGGCTGTATTAATGTAATGATATTTTTATTAATGACTAGCTGACCCGACAGACGTTGTCATGTCCAAATTTCAATAATACAATAATTTCAATAAGTGGTCATATAATCCCATAAAGTTATCTCATACTAAAATCCCATAGAAAAAGCACTTTCAGTTTATCCCGAATTTTCCGGGCAACTTTTCCAATTTTTCTTTCCCTAAAAACCTTATTCGGACTATTACGAACATTTTTTGGAAAAATAATAGCCAAATCGGTCCAGCCGTTCTCAAGTGATGCGCTTACCAACGAACAGCATTTAATTTTTATTTATATAGAACATAGATAAAACTGCTATGATATTTTATATTACGCTAAGACTCTTAACTAGTTGTTTAATGATGATGTGAACGAAGTACGTATAATATTAAATGTCATTACAAAAGATAACGTTCCCTATTTTAACTGTTTTACAAGTTGGTATAAGTAGTTTATCTATTACTTTATTTTTATACTAGTCACATAATCAAATTTGACGACAACAACGGTGGACAGGTCGTTGTTCCGACAAAATTACGGTACTATAGCGCATTACGATAATTGGTTTGCCATTGGACTCTGCTGTCAAAAACCGGGCACATACAATTTTGCAATTTTCATCCATCAAACGTTGATCGTTTTGAATGTGCTTTTAAAGGCAAAGCTAATAAATTTTCCGTTAGCTTTTGGTAATACAAATATTACTCATAAATAAAGTAGTAATTATATTCCTCACAGAGAAGCGCTATTGACTTTGAAGTCGCTCAGCGAATTATGGAGAAAGCTATGAGCAAATTCGAATGGATAAAAAATGGGATAAAATTCGAAGAGATTCGACAAATAACATAGCTCACAAAATTAGTAAGATAAAAAGTACCATGGTTGTATCTATAGCAGGACCGACAACTAATGAGGTAGACAGGTACACAGACAATGTACAAGGAAGCGTAGTAGGATGGCCTGCAACCAGCTGGATCGTCAACTTGAAGAAGTTTGCCGAAGCGTAAGATTGAGTATGAAGCGAGTCTTAGGAGAGATATTTATCCAGCTGTAACTAAAATAGGCAGATTGTCTGTATGTAAGGTACTTTTTCATCAGCACAATGAAAATTACAATACGTTTTAATACAAGTTATAGGCATAGTTTTCCAAAACTGATACATTTTGATTTAAGTTTGAAGCATAGCTTCCCAAAACTACTGAAAGTGACCAAAGTATTATTGTGCTTTCAAATAATAAAAACTTAAAATGTACCATATTTTATGTGTGACAAGCGTAAAATGACTTTACGAGTGTTTTCTGGGTATACGCAGCGTATAAACCTCCTCTTTTTCACGCCATTGTATCATTGTAATGTAAGAAATTAAGGGATAAACAGTTCAAAAATTGTGTGAAGCAATTATAGCTGAAGAACACGGAAAGAAATATAATGAAATTTGTATATTAAAGCTCCACCAACATTCGAGTTAGAGTATTTTGAGCGGGTCAAGGAGAAAGGCTGTCTGCGACAAGATTTGTCTATTTCATTTGTGGATGCACAACTCATTTATTTATTTTACAACAACTGCAGTTTCCCTCTCACATGTGCTGAGTCACGACAAACAAAAACCTAGAGTAATTCTAGCAGGAAAGCAATTTGTTGGAAGTAATTGTTTTAGTTAATACAGTTCCATCTTCCTACCATGTTGCTACATCCCAATTATTGTACGTGCCATGTAGACCTAAGTAACTTAAATTCATTTAAATTAACTGACTAACGTATATATATTTTTTATAGAAAAATGGCGGCAGCCGATCATACGCGATAAATGCCAGCATCGGTCCAGAATGACAAACATTGGCACGCCCCCGGATGCGCTGCCTACTTTTGCAGATTAAGGAATGGATTAAGAGAAAGGGTTGTGAAAATGGGGAGGGATAGGATGGGATGGGAATGGGCTCTGGCATATCTCACTCACTAACGAAACACTGCAGTACATTTCAATGTAGTCTTTTGTGAGACGGGTAACGTAACCAGTCGAGTGCGCCCATCAGCTGTGGGAATGCAATGCAGCGTGCACTCTCCCCTTACAAATGTTACCCTACGTTTGATGCCTGTTTTAAAAGGATGTTTGTAAAACTGCCATTACTTATTATTACTTTATTACACTTATATTTGGATCGGACATTTCGGACTAATAAGTAGAAAAAAAAACAGTAACGCATTAAATTCAGAATCGACCTTATGAATAGATGTCGCCGGCACACCTACGAGTAGTTGCACGTTATACATACTTGTAACTGTTATCAACCTATAAGTTATCAATTATCATTATTAGAATTAGCGTCGCACCAAATCTGCACATATATGCATCTTCTCATATAGTAGCATCTATATCTATAATCAATCATTTAGTTATTAATTTTGTTCATTGTGACAATTGCAGGTGATATTGCAATGGTAAGCTCCTCTGTAATAGGCGCTCGACATTCTAGGCCCCACGGGCGTACAATGATTATATTATGCATTATATTATATTATTTATCTGAAATTGAATACGATCAGTTAATATTGAATGAATAAAACGTCTGATCGTAACGTACTTTCTGCCAATTATCTCACAATGAATCATAAAAAGCACGGTACTTCTCTGTGTACAGGCACCGTTGAGTCAGTGTGATATTGAACCGAGCGCGACTGTTGATTCATATATAGAACCAATTTACTGCTTCTTGAGAATAAAAACGTGAGAAAATTTCAAAACGCTATAAAAAGCAGCAAAATGTAAATAAGACAAAAAAAATTAGCAGTCGATCGTTTTCAGTGTATCGAAATTTAACAGAGAATTCAATGTAACCTTTTTGCACTGAGGTGCAACAACACAATTTGCAGGTTTATCTGCTTCACAGACTAGAGGAATCCTTTTAGATCAAGGCTAACAAACTAGAACCGGAAAACTGCGTGAAACAAAACCAGCTGAGTCACCGGTCAACGGCGACAAGAACAAAAGATAGCGGAAACGGCACTACCTATATTTACGGAACGACAAAATTGTATACTTTTTCCGAACCATTCGCACAATCCAATATCAACCTTATGCCCCTTGACAATAATGCAACTTTGAAGTAAAACTATCCGAGTGCTGGAAGTAACCGAAGTTGCATTCATTAGAAGCTATTTCGATCATGAAAAACGGTTTGAGGAGACGCCGCCGCCGAGGCAGAACACCGCTGTTATAGAATTTCAAAGGGACACCCAATGTATATTTTTATTATTTGAAATATGAACTCATAAGCTACTTCCCGAGTAGCTTATGAATTAGTCTGAATCATGACTAAAAACGGCATAAAGCATCTGTGATTGGTTGTCAAGCACATAAGGCATATACCTAGGTAAGTAAAAATAAAAATAGCTACTGTTTTATTCTAAGGTAGAAGTAGACTGAGGGGCTGGAGAGAACCGAGAAATGATATTCGCTAGAACGTCAAAAAGGCGTGTATTATCAACGATCCACACAAAGTAACACTTGTAACTGACTTTTCTTAAAAATACAAAAAGATCGCGAGCAAGGCTCGGTGTTGCTATTGTAATTAAAATAAAATATTTTTTATGTTGGAATCTAACAGCTACATATACCTATATTGTTATTAAAAATCATTGCTAAGGCTACAATTACTAGCTAAAGTTACTAGAAAGATGTGACGTCTGTTCGATAACTTAAATATGTATGAAAAAAAGAAAACTACTCATAACAGCTTAATTTAAGATTTTTGTCAAGTAAATACTGAGTCAAGAATGTGATTCCCTTCTCTGGTAGCTCCCTCAATATGTTAGCTGTAATGACATCATAAACAGATACTTTCTGCCGATCAAGCTTTGCTATAGCAGATTTAATTTCATTTTTGAAAAAACTGCAAATAGGTAGACCAAGCTGATTCACATTGTTTAATAGGCACGCAGTCTCTTTAGTTTCAGGAGAACCCTCATACTGATTGGGTACAAATACACTATCCAAGTGATTTATTTTTTGGACCTTGGTGGTTCAAAAGTAATACGGCAAACCAGAAAGTTTTTAATGTGTTGACTTCTTTATTATTATGATTTGGTTGAATTTCTACAATGAACATAGGCAACGGTTTTTTAGTTCCATATTTTGTTAAATGTGTCCAAAGTCATTGGGTTCTATTTTTATTTCTTCCGTATTAGTGGACTAGTGCATGTTTTTAATACAACTTTAAAATTTCTTTGCTGCTTCATTTGTATGTATAGAACTCAGTGTCTTCTAATTCAAGTTGCTTGACAATAGTTGCATATGCTTCTGGAGTTTATGGTTAGATTTTTACTTGCTAATTGCGCATCACTGTAATGTCATAATTATCAATGCTATGGTTATTAAGCAGGTCTATAAGTGGCTGAATGTTCCTAACTTTGTCCACATAAATAGGTGGTGGTTTGGTTCGCTTCTCTTTAGGTTCCATAGTTGTTTGACCTCCATCTTCATTGTCAATAACATCAAAACTGTTTGGGGTAGGCACTGGCTGACTCAGTAAATAAGATGTATGACTAACAAATATAAAACTAGTAGATAAGTAAGAATAATAAAAACAATTATTTAGCCATAAAAGTTGACTGTGAAGAGTAGAATCAAAATAGCCATATTAACGTAACTGAAATATACAATGAACCAAACCATTAAGATGTAAATACTACATTAATAGATAATGTAATTACATAAATTAAAGGGAAAATAGTCTACTTATATACATATACAAAGTGTCACCAAAATAATGCAAAACCTGACGTAAACACGGCAACTAATACACAATATAATATAAAACCGTTTTAGCGAAAAATAGAATTATTTTGGGGAATAAATCAAATGTTACAAACATGCAAAGTTTTGTTGTTCTATCTAAAACGTTCATAGCACTCAGTATGTACTTAGTACAAAACAACGACTAGGCGCGTAGGCGGTGCGGTGCGCTGCGCCCAGTAGTTGCAATACATGACTGTATTTGTTTTGCGTAGCCGAGTGTAGAATAAAAGATATACTAGAAATGAATAAGTTGTGAAAAGAAACCTATTGTAAAAACTGGTAGAATCTACTCTACTCTCGATACCCAGTAGGTATTTACCTATTTCAATGGCACGTTGTATAACATACGAATCATAACTATACAATATTCATGATATTTATACGATAATATAGAGTTAAATCCCTTCATTGTCGCGCGGATATTTCTGAAGCAAACACGGTGGTCCTTGAACTCGTGTTCGCAATAACATCCTCGCCAGATTATATCCGTTCTGCAGCCTGGTAGAGGAGATTCTTAGAAATAGCCATAGCACTCTACACAGATAAATCTGGAGCTAAACAAAGATAATTTAAAAAATACAGTCTACCGTTTCGCAAGTATAGACACCATGTGGACGATTGTGGATAAATAGTAATTTGCCAAGTGAGTACTATGTTGAAATTTAAGATTTTCACGTACGTGGCCAAAGCCATCTACTAGTAACTTTAGAAGGGTTAACCCCTAATATACCCACACGAAAAACATTTATAAAACTAGATAAAAACCAAATACTCAAAATAGGTTTTCGATATCCCATCACGTAAATATGAATCTTAAAACTGAAAGTTAATTTAAATTCTGGTCTTAAATCCTAGATCCTAAGTCTAGAATTTCAAAATCCAATCTTAGATTCTTAAGAAACATCAAGGCCTTGACTAGACTTTCAAGGCCTAATGTTACACTGACACTGTCAACTCCCACGGATGATGTAATTAATAGACTATGAAGTTGGCAACAGTTTCTAAAAAAAATCACTACCAAACGTCTACATTAGGACAAATCTTACATTCTTTTTCCTTTTCCGTTTCTGCACATCAACCATACTGTCCAACAAAGCTATACACAAAATTTTCACTAATCACAAAATAACGTTAATTAAGAGGCCGCTCCCAAATGTGGTACTAGCATATTGAAAACATTAGGTACTCCGTGATACTGAAACGCTCGCGTGACACTCGCAATAACAACCCCATGTTACTGGATAGGTCAGATCAATACGTGCTATAGCTTGAACTTTGCAAAAATAACTCTCTTTCGTTTTAAAGACGGTGAGACGAACAAACTTTATTATGGGCCTTAAGTTGTCAAGCAAATAGTCTGTTGTTTTCTTGGAATGTCGTTTAGTTGATGATTTGGATCTATCTTGTTTATAACAGTCTATTACTAACACAACTTCATCCGCTGATTCTAGTTTCAAACATTTCAAAGTTTTCTCATATCTAAGCATTAGCCGACACTTCAAAAATGAAAGAACTTTAGGAATATCGACTCTTCTTTAGTCCCAGTTTTCGAAATTCATCTCTACAATGCATTTAGCTTGTCTAACGTGTTCATTTCACAAATGAACACTGAGACAGAATTTCAACAATACTCGTCCATCTATTGTAAATACCTGTATAGCTAAAACGTGCTCCATGTATTCAAATATTTGTAATTCTCATTGTTACTGACACCAAGTGTCCCAGTTTGGTGCCAGAACAACGTGTGTGGCTGTGTTTATGTTAACATACTTTTTATAAACTAGCGGCTTTCGTTGTTTCAGTTTTCATATTCCGCCTAGCCACAGTATAAAATAACAACCATCGCACTAGATGACACTAGACTACTAAAGTTATAAATGTACGTTCTAACATTAGAACTTTCGCAGTAATAAAATATACATTTCCTGATAATTGCATTGAACTTAAAACTGGCAGGTTGCAGAACGTTACATGTCATAAATGCAGACTAATTTATTTAAATGATTCTCCTCTAATTTCGTGTGGTCTCCATTAAAGTAAATAATCAAAGTACTTTCAAAACCAACGACATTATTACTGTTAGTATAATATCATTCATTAGCATGGAATTATAGAGAAGTTTAATTTCAAGGAACTCACAGTTACAGGAAGGCATGTATAATAAAATAGTTCAAGCTGTTTTCAATACTACAAAGTGTAAACAATCTACTATTCAATTGTGTAAGAAATAATAACTGACATTATTCACACATTAAAGCAAGACTGGTTTAATTTAACTAAAACATCGGCAAAAGACCGAATGACAATGTTTTCAAAACAGAAGTGAAAACATTTAATATACGTTTACGAAACATTTTTTAATACTTAATATCAACGTCATATGTCCGACATAAATATTTTTTAAGGAAGGAATAAACACATTCTTGTATTTTTAATAATCCTTGGATATACAAAAAAACAAGTTTAATTTTTTAACAATATATGTACTGATTAACTGTTTTGTCATAAAACTATTCGAATTAATATCAGCGTTATATCGTCCCACTGTAGGGCACAGCTCTTCCTTAGTAATCACAAGGGGATTAAACTAGGGGCTTAGTCTTTTTTTTTAAATCCACCAAGCGGGTTCAGTCCTTTTTTAATTCTGGAGGAAAACATTGTGAGAAAGATAAATAGGTTTCCTTATTATGTTTTTCTTCATGGGCGAGCTAGTGATAATTTCAAAATTCGTATGTACCCACTTAAGTAGAAAAACTCAGTGATACGAGGACCGGGGTTGGAACTCATGATCTCACGAATAAGAGTCGAGAATAGATATCATTCTACACCGCATTAACAAAACTATTATTTAAGGAAAATTATTTAATATAGGTAATTTATTAACAATTTCTTCTATCCCGCATAATTTTCTTTCACGTACGACATATTGAAATATCAAAGACGTTATGTAAGCGTATACGTTATGTTGTGTGTGAGCATAGATGTAATTCTCCCTTACAACTAAAAAAAAATCCTATATCTACAAAAACAAATGTTGGAAATAAAATCTCCCCAAAAGACATCACAATGTTGTAGTAGAGAATAAAAAGTTAGCTAAGAAAGGTCACCCAATATCGCTGGAACGAGCGAAATCCTTGTATAAAGGTATGATTAAGGTCATTCGTTTGTACCCTGATCACTCCAAACTGTATTGTTGACCAACTACAGGTACGCATGTAGGGGAGGGATTCGGGGGCTCCCCCACCGAAATATAGTACACCGAAGCATTCGCACAAGATTACAAACTTTTTTGCGTTCGTAAAAGAGTTATCATAACGACTTGAACGTTAATAGTCGCCTAACTAACTGAAAACATAGATTTGTTCTACAACGTTGTATTTATGGTTGACGCCAGCTAGCCGCCTATTGAATAAGTCGGTTATGAACTGCAAAGGAGCTTGTATTTCTTGATTGCTTGATTGGACAATATTGTAGATAGAACGACTATTTTTGGAAGCAAAGATAACAAAGAACAAAATATAGATAGAATTCATTATCCTTCTAAGTATTTTTTTAACTTTTCACCCATTCCGTGTGTTTAGTACCAACCACTGCACAACACACACGTATTAGATAAACAATTGACTTGTTGATAAGATTGATGATTGTTAAATAAAAAAATTATTGACCTTAGTACGAGTATTTCCATTTTAATCTAAAATTATCGTTCATCAAAAATCTATATAAAATATACACACAGACGCGCAAAAAATATGAGAGATAAACCGTTTTACTTTAAGAGATAAACACCTAAAGTTGATAAATCATAGCAATTATTTCATCATTAGAAATAAAGTGGCTATTAGGTGCAGCGAAATTTAAATATGAATAGTTTTACCCTTTATTTTGGATCAAAATAACCGGTTACCAAATCAACAGCCGTAGTGTAATCAATCTTATTCATGATAAACGTAAACAATAAATGGGCCTTTGTTGCTATTATAAATACTTTGACAATAGCACAATATGGTACAAATGTAGTCAATTTTTTGTGAAGAAACCTGATTAGGAATACGACGAATATTGTGAAACTATGTGCGAAAATAAGTATAAATAAATGCATATGAAGCTACACTAACGTTTTGGTTTTTACACAAATATATAATTCTTATTTATACTAAATTAGCACTCCACGTATACATGCGTATATTCCGTAAAATAATATACATTGTGTGTGTAACATTATGCATATTCCCAAAGACAGAAACCATGGATTCCATTCATGATTCTGAAATAATTGACATATTTTACATAAATTTTACATATTTAATAAAAAAAAATCCTCTAATTTTGAATAAATTTGCTAAATATACAAAGCACAAAAATTAAATATTATACAAATTATATTATACTGCCTAATGCCTATTCCCCCCAACCTCTTCAATACTTTTCTGGAATCTCCAAAGACAGGTGACGCATTCAGGGACGTGCCAACATTTATCGTTATTGATATTGGTACATATCGCAAATGTCTATGGCAACAGCACTCGCTTACGACCAGGCGGATCATCTGCTCATCTGACATTTTCTTTATATAAAAAATGCATGTAAAGAGTTTCATATTCATATGTATTCTTCATTCATATAGTTTCCTAATGAAGAAGTTGGGTCGAGGTCTCTTAAAGAGTCTCTCTTAAAAAAGTTATTCAAACATATACTGGATCGCTAAAATTCCGGGTCGCTAATAAATGGCGTGATAGTTTCTTAAATACATAAGACTAATTTGCGAAACTATAGTATATTGTAGATGACTGATTAATATATATAAAAAAATGTGTAACACGTTCTGTACACTATATAACTTTAATTAAATACTAAAAAATAAGAAAATTTCGCTTCTAACTTATGACAACAAAAATACACTTCGCAGTAAATCTTAAAAGATAAAAGTTTTTTTGACAATTTAATATTTTGTATTTCCTCCACGAGCCCGTATCACTTCAATAAGACGATGTGGCATGCTGTAAACCAAATTTTTAATACGATTTTGGTCTATGTTTGCCCATTCTTCCACTAGCGCATTCTTTAACTCGTGTAAGGTAACGGGAGCAGGAGAGCGTTGTCTCACGCATCTCCCGAGCTCGTCCCATGCATGTTCTATGGGATTTAAGTCTGGGCTGCGAGCTGGCCACTCCATGCAGGTAATACCGACGTCTTGAATATACATATTGACCAAATGAGCAGTATGTGGTCGCGCATTATCGTGCATAACAATGGAAATTGCACCCATATTCACTAAGAATGGACCAGCATGCTCATTTTAAATCTCTCCTACGTATCTGACAGCAGTCAGAGAACCGTTTTCTATGATCACTAACTCCGTGCGATCCTCTGAAGATATCCCAGCCCAAACCATTATTGATCCTCCACCGAATGGCACCTTTTCTTCAAAACACGCTTGATGATACCGTTCTCCTGGCCGTCTAAATACTCTTCGTCTCCCGTCGTGCGTAAATAAACAAAATCTGGACTCATCGGAAAACATAACCTTGGACCAATCTTCATCTATCCATCGGATGTGTTCTCGAGCAAACCGTAACCTGGCAACTCGAAGTTCTCTGAGCAGTTTGGGGCCGTTTGCTGGTCTATAATGCTTTATATCAGCTTCACAAAGACGTCGCAGAATCGTATTAGAGCTCACATTGTTGTGGTGAATTTCTTGAAGACTGTTTCGGACCTGAACAGCCGTGAGATGTCGATTTCTTAACATAGTGCTCACGATGAATCGGTCTTCTCGTGTAGTTGTGCACCTTGGCCTGCCATTTCCTGGTCTCCTGATGTTCATGCCGATCTCTTGAAATCGCTGGAGTACTCTTTGGACCGTTGATAAAGATACTCCTACTGTTCTAGCAGTGCTACGCTGACTTCTTCCTTCTTGTACCATGGTAATAATCCGTGTACATTCTTCAGGTGATAACGACATGATATTGCATTGAATACTCTGATCAATCCAAGGAACCATTTATAATGACAGCTCCGTTTGAAACAAAAGCAGAAAAAATATTCTTTTCCTAATTTTAAATTTTGAAATTTTTCAAAATGCAGAATATTTTTTTTTAAATCTGTAACTTGTACAAATGAAACCTCTTTAGAGAAAAATTAGAACAAGCATTAGTAACCTCCTTACTACATATTATTTATTCGAGCGATCTAGGTATATAATTTATGGAGATATCACGGTTTTTATTAGCGACCCGGAATTTTTGCGATCCAGTGTACATTTCATTTGCTTGTTTTTTGTTTGTTACTTTCATATCGTGTTCTTTTCATTACATTTTATGGCAGTCCTTAACGACATTTTACAGCAGTCTGCAGAAATAAAACATTTTTAATCGCTAGGAAATAAATATTTAGCATAACTTTTACAACAATAGCAGTGAAAACTGAACGTGAGAACTGGCGAAGCTATTGCACATTTAATGTGAGGAGCATCGACCCAATTATCTACCGAGAATTTTACTATCCGACGGTTTAGAAATCTCGTTTGTGTATTTGAATTAGAAACAAAGCGAGAAGTGAATACTATTCAGAAGTAAATATTTGGTTTCGTACTAATTATGTATGTTAGTTTCTAAAGTGTAAATAATTTGTTTTATTGAATCATCTTTAGACAACACTCTGTTTTGTCTTTTTAATTTGTAACATTTCTAACTGTAACAACATTTTCAATTTGTAAACAAATAATTACGAACACATTCAAACGACTAATTCAATTCAAATGACAATTACGAAGTTTTAGTTAAAATCGCACAAGAAATTCGAAATAGGGAAATAGAAAATCTTTGAAATTTAGGTCGCCTTAAAAAATATATGCATTATGGTATGGAGGAAATGGTATGGTATGGTATGGTATGGTATGGTATGGTCTTCTGAATCCTATCTCTCCCGATTTACCCAATCCTTCGTCCAAATCCATTCCTTTATATCTCTAAAGCAATAATAAAGAAACTAAAGCAACGCATCTAGAGGCGTGCTAATGTTTGTCATTCTGGACTAATGTTGGCATGTTTCGCGGATGTCCATGGGTGACAGTAGCACTTATCACCAGGTGAACTGTCTGCTGATCTGACGCCTTCTTTACATAAAAAAATCAGAAAGCTGTACCCAGCCTATAATAGATGAAGAAGAAGAAACTTACCTCATGATCCCTGTAGAACGGCTCCTGCAGATTCTCCGGGACCCTGTTGTTGAACGCCTTCGACAGCAGCCATTTGATCGATGCTCGCTGCTTCGACTGGAACAAATATAAATTTAGTTAACAAAGCAGTCTCAGTATATTAAATATTTTTTGAAAAAAGTAATTGGAATATAAAGTACGGATGATATAGAGCCGAAAACATTTTTTTATTTTTTTGTTTGTTTCACCGTACATCAGCCCGAAACTACTGGGCGGATTTTAATGGAAACTTGGCATAGTTATAGCTCATATACCGGGTAAACACATTTAGGGTACTTTTTATCCGGATCCATTATAGAGTTTCCACGGGAATCACTCTAAATTGCACGCGAACGAGAGACTAGTTTACGATTCTCATTATGTTCTTTAAACTAATCGCGCCACAAAGCAATGATATATATTCTGATTAAAAAAATCAGCAAAATATAAGCAGTGATTAAAAAAAAAAACTGTTTTTTTTTTAATTTTACATGAAACCACCATAAACACAGTATAAAAATTACATTATAAAAATCTCTAAACACATGACTATTAATGTTTCAACAAATGAATAATTGCTTATGTTATACTACACTTTTATTAAACTACGTGTACAAAATTGGTTCTAAGCTTATGAAGACACCTGTCTACTAATTATAATGTGTAAAGATAATAGGTGGCTTTAAATGTGCGTGTTTGTCTGTCTCTGTGTGTGAGAGAGAGGGGGTGTGCATGTGTGTGAATTCAGTATGGATGATTAACATAATAAATGAATTTAGTTAGATACAGATTGCCCAATTTTATCATGCAGAGATGCTCTAATTTTTCTCCCAGAAGCCAAACCAGAATTACAAAATAAATCAATATCCACCTTAAATGATTCATTGTATCTTTTCATCATTCTTGTTGATGGTGCGTCCGAGCAGTAATTACTGGATTTAAATCTATGTTTATTTGCGATTATCATTACACATACCAAAGGTCGATAGAACATGTGCTGCCTTCTGATGCTAATCACCACAGAGAACTGCCTGTGGCACAGATGGTGATATCTTATCTCATTCTTATCCTATCGTACAGGTAGCGGTAAGGAATTTATTTCATAATTAAAAGTAAAAAAAGCTTTTTATAGATAAACATTTGTTAAAATACACTAAAATGAAGAAAATAAACATAGTAGTCATTAATATTATTTGCTAATGTCTTTAGGTGATTTAAAAACTTGTCGCGAGATTTGTAATTTGAAATGATTGTACATAGTTCTAATTAAAATTGGTACGAAAATCGCGACAATACGTTTCATCATTTTACGTTTTAAATCACATAAAAACATTAACAAATAATAGTAATGACCTCTATGTTTATTTTATTCATTTTAGAGCATTTTAACAAAATCTGGTTTTTAATTAATAAGTTTTTTTGCGTATAATTTATTTACTCCTAAATATTCTAAGTTGCAGAAACTGCTCTACGACCTCAAACATGATGTGTTTACTGTTCGCCGATGGGGAGTTCAAGTGTGCTGGCCTTCCTAGCTGCAGCATCAGGTCAAGGTCATGACACTAAGATGTTGTCATTAAAACTACGAGCAAAACAGGACATGTCTACCGTCCGTCGTTGAGGAGTTCCACAGTGTGTTGACCTTCCCGGCTGCAGCATCAGGTCAAGGTCATCGGATTAATGTATTTTAATCACTTTTATATACATGTGTAAAATTTCAAGGCAGTAGTATAAATGGAAGTGGGTTAAAATTGACTTGCATGTGAAGTTGAATAAAAGCCTGTAAAAAGGCAATTCTAAACCGATATTAGAAGCAGTCTCAAATGTGAAATAGTGAAAACAACTTCATTGAAAGCCGGTCCAATGGATAAATAACCGAATGGAATAACAAATTAAACACATTGGCATGTAGTATTTATTGAATAATGAATTTGTACGAGTGCTTGTTTTATCTGGCATAGCAATGTCTATGCGTAGGTATGTCGCAACCGTCTAGACTCTATACTAGTCTGTCTGCTAAGCGAATTTAGTCAATATTGAGAATACATAAGCGTTTAGCTCCTACTATCCATGTTATCTGTCATCACTTGTAGACATCGGTACAAAAACAATTTCTTTTTTTTCACTGGTCATAAATACGAGTACGAGTATAGTATAATAGGATTTTTCGAACTATTCTCGACTTACAAATTACCAAATTGCTTTTATTTCATTAACCACTTTTCTTTCTGTCAAAAATAAACAAGGTCTAAATACTAACATATTATAATCCTATTAGACAATAGGATTTCCCTCAGTCTCATTACTGGTCAACGGGAATAAGCTGTGCACAGGCGGTTGAATGGCTATTGAGTTCCTCTAGGTCTAGAACTATTTAAGCTATTTCGTAACGTCCGCCGTGCCAATCAGAAAAAATACAAACCACCACTACATTTTACTAAATATGAAGTGATTAATTGGATTCTCGATCCGTGACAGAGCACGTAAATTCAACGTTCTCTCTTATTTCTTCCTAAGGCACTAATATATCCAACTATGAATGCTATTGAACCCTTTCGCGACGCCCGATCAGAACAATTATAGTTAAACGCCATGTTATGGCAACGTCCGCGTATTGTCAACGCACTAATCAACAAGTGGAACCATTCTGGACCCTTGACACAAATACCCCCAATACAATGATAGTGCATCATCCAAAAGGCTATGATTTATCAATTTTAGACCTTTCGACAAGGCTGTAGAATTGAAACTACATAGGGAGCGTTAAAATACGTTGTCATCTAACACTTATCACTATCAGTCTTATCACTAAAACATTAATAATTATATAATACTAGCAAAACCCGGCAGACGTTGTCGTGCCATAGAAGTTGATGTACTGCAGCGCCATCTAGTGGCGAGTTACAAACAAGTCGATAGCTCGATAATATTCTGCGTGCTCAAATACCTATGTATACCAATTTTCATGGCGATCGGTTAAACGGTATAGAAGTTGATGTGCTGCAGCGCCATCTAGTGGCGAGTTACAACAAAGTCGATAGCATAGAAACCTTGTCCATGAAAATATACATATATGGGCCAACTTTCATGGTGATCGGTCAAACATCTATTAACATCAGATATACCAACATCCTCTTTTATATATGTATATAGAATAGATATATATAATACATATATGGATGGAGTTATGTGACTGAAGTAAAGAATATTATAACGCAAATGAGGACATTAAAACAACTAGAAATTATATCAAAAACATTTTGCGGGGTGATAGAAAAACTGGTATATTTTTACCGAGCCAGCAGGCTCTCCGCCTGCCTCACCGACTGCATTCCATTGGTACCAAGTTACACAGTAAATACGCTTTTAATTATGTGAAATATGTCGCTAGGTATAATTGTATGATTGAATACATTCGCCTAATAATTTGCAAAGCCACTCACACTCTTTATTTCTTAGGACATAAGATATTGATTGATTTTCGGCTGCAAAAAATATTTAAAAATATGATGAAACTTTGGGATGATCGAAGGCTAAGCATAATAGGGTATCTGTGTTTTCGACAATTAAAGAGGAAAACATTCATTGAAAAGGGAATTCATTTGAAAAATTAGTAACATGACAATTTTTGACAATGTGGGGAGCTATCGCTATCCAGAGATGTATTAATATGTTCTGAGACATATATCCAGTCACTCACGCGCGGGTAATGGCACTACTGTGTTACTGACGTCATTAAAACAGTATCTCGGTCCTGTTTTAACTTGTGGATTATATTCACCAGCTTTTCAAGGTTTTGCTCCTGTTTTTACGGATTGATTTCAAATACCTTATGCTATTTAATTATATATAACTATTTAAAAAGTGCCAAATGGTTCAGGCATTAATATCGAAATAGAAGTAAATAACATTTAATGTATCAGCAATCATATCAAAAGGCAAAGAAATGGTAAAGTGGGGAGGCGTGGATAGGCAGCTTACATTACAATGCCAAGGTCAGTCAGATGATCGTAGTAAGCCATTAGCACTAGATAATACGAGTGCTTCGCTAAATATTCTATTCGATAGATTACGGTAACCTGACCACGCAAGTGTGAAAGCAATCACGCAATATTTATCAGTATTCAACTGGTTGCTTTCTGCTGCTACACGATCACGGGAGATGAGAAAACACATATTCTAGACATAATTACCACACTACTAATTCTTTCTTTACTAAGTGTTGTAACTAGAATTATCATAGTTTACTTAACTACAGCGGATTATAGAATAATGACAGTGTGTCTGTGAGCGAACGCTATAAAATCAGAGCATTTAGGGACATTTTCAAAGTTATACCAATCTGCTAAATAAATTAGAATTAGAAACGTGATTATATCGTTGTTAAAATAAACATAATGTATTATTTTTACTTTCAGACATGTACCAGCACGAACAAAATATTTATTAGGTCTAATACGAGTATATTGCTGAGAAACATAGTTATAACAATAGAATAGGTTTCAAAAGTTATCTGCAAAGTAATAAAGAAAACTAAATAAACAAGTAATGTAAGACCGTTCTCCATAATAGCATCAGTGTCGACAAATCATAAAGCGCAAATGGTTGGGCGCGTGCCGGCGCATGCCGTCGAGTTAAAAATAGGCCTCTGCAGAGACACTCCCGAATAGGAAGCCACTTGGAAACCCTCAATCAAATGCCATAAACAAAACGCTATATCAAGATCAAGTTGAGAAGCCTAAATGGGAAGTGGAAAACATTTTTCACGAACTGATCTTATTTAGAAATGTTTCATTGATCACGTTACTGGGTGGAACATTTCCTGTATTCTGTTAGTTCTTGAAACATTTGCAAGGATAATAATATGTATTTTCTTGAACCTAGTGGTTCTGAACAAAAGTTTGTGTGGAGAGGTTTTACTTGTTTAATCTTCACTTAATAAATAATACGTCCACCTTGTGTAATAGACGAATATTTAACCAGTTTCATGGGCTTATGTCTTAAGTTAGTAACCCTTGTCCTAACTTCAGAAACGCTTTGATATGTGTTTATGGAATTACGCAATATGCCTCAAAGGTTATTATGCAGGCAGGACATGAAACATCCACTACCGTTATGACTCTGAAGTACGCAATACAAATACTGATCGTAAGAACTTCGAAAACAACAATTACGTAAATTTATTCAAAATATAAATCATTTAATCAATACAGTGCTTGTCAAGGACCTCTCAGTATATGTAGAGAACTATGATATCTTTAAAGAATTACATACTATGCATTATAAAAGAAGATAAAAAGCAAAGCGTATTTATTTAAGTAAATGTTAAGATAAAGATAAAGAGTGAAAGGCAAATTCGTGGTAATCCTTGTTATTATTTTTATTGCTATATAAAATCATATTATTTCCTGTTGAAAATAACATGATTTTATGAAGAAAGCAGAGGGGGGGGGGAGTACACGCTGCAATCCAACAGCTGCTAGGCGCGCTCGATTATTGGTCACGTTACCCCTCTCTCACAGAAGACTACCTTGAAATGTACTGCATTTCCCACTTTATCTTATTTCCCCAATGTACTCACGTATTTCGGTAGGGAGTGAGATGTGCCAGAGCCCATTCCCATCCTATCACTCCCCATATTCCCAACCCTTTCTCCAAATCCATTCCTATATATATCTCCAAAGGTAGGCAACGCATCTGGGGGCGTGCCAACGTTTGTCATTTTGGACTAATGTTGGCATATATCGCGGATGTCTATGGGCGACAGTATCCACTTACCATCAGGTGGACTGTATGCTCGTCTGCCATCTTCGTCCAAAAAAAAAAACGTTAAAATACAGTTTTGTCTAATTTTAATTTGTAGTTAATTAAAATTCGTAGCACAATTAATGTTGTTTATATCCACATTATAATTACGATATTCATATTGAGGTAAACAAACTTCCGGTACATAAAACGCTCACAAAGAAAAATAATAGTATATAATGATTCGAGGTCTGGCGAATATTTACCACTCTCTTCAATTTCCTCGATAGTTAAGACAGATTGATTTAAAATTTAACGGCAATCCGAGTAAAATCTTAAGCACAGTCAACATTTGCGGAAGTTTAGTGGAGTTTCGCTCATAAACGGCTGGTAGTCGAGCACTTTCATGCACACTATAACATATAGCAAGTGGAGCGGGCAGGCCACTCTCTAAAACTTTATTCGTACTAGTTAATTGCGGTGCAATTAGTGGAATCGTTAGTCCAGCACTTGCATTTCACTCTCCCCATGAATGTAGGAGGTCTCTATTAGCAGACGTAATATTCAGCTTTGTGACCGGAAGAAGAAACTGCTAGTGCCATTATATTAGTTCATTATCAAAGGCTTGCATCAAAGAAATAAGCGATTCGTGAATATCTTTAGTTTACTGTATTTCTTTACACCCTCATCCATACATGAAAAATAAATCCATAGCAAGAAAGCGTAAAATACGATTAGATCGTCGAGTTTTTTCAAGTCTACAGCCACGTAATAAAATTGATATCTCTGTATTATTTAATAAGTTACGAGTAATCATTGCAAACAGTGTCTATTCATGTAATTAAAACAAAGATATTAAGAGTATCATTCAATTAACCTTATGGTTGATAATATAAATAGATATGTGTTACGGCATTACGCAGCCAGGAAGCCAAACAATGGGCACAGGATGTCTCCAATAGTCTACCTGAACCTACATTTACTCCCTTGTGGTTTCATTATTTTTGCTCCGATGTAGTTACTACGGAATAATACATAGCTTTCAATGAAAACAAAGGTAAAACCCGGGGCACCGACTCTCAGAACAAAGAGCAACTTGGCTGTGGTATCAGATGACCCGTCCGTTCAAATAAGAATTGATAGAAGAATTATTTTAGCTGAAGGTAGAAAAAGAATAAAATGTACAATGGATGTACTATGGTAACAAAGACCCATTACAATTATTACTATTGTGTTGACTACAATCTTATTTTTAAGAAAATAAAATTTATGTTCACATCCATAGTACATATGTACATACAAGTCGTTAAGTGAATAGAGCAAGTGTCCAAAATAAATATTTATAAATTTTTTGTCTGCGAAAACCTCTGGACGGATATTAATGAAACTATGTATATTTATAGATTAAGTGGCAGGTTAACATTTAGGGTACTTTTTATCCCAATCCATTACATAGTTGCCACATGAATGTACGTTACAGGGTAGGCGTACAATGAACTAACCATACTACTCTAAAGTTCACGCGAACGAAGTCACGGGCACCAGCTAGTCACTACATAAGAAAGTTGAACATAAATGAATAAACCCATTAGGCAACAACAAAGCAACTGCGAGGGGTCAAGAGTGCAAATTGCAAAACAATTGGGATCGTCCAGCCGCGTCGATTATAGTCGATTCGGATCGGAGTCGGAGCCGATGCGTGGAAACTGGAAAGGTGCGTTGGCACCTGCAGCCCACGCGAGGCACTGAGGTTGAGCCTGCGCCCACGCCACCTCCACGGACTGACTGATAAACCTAAAACTTGTAACTAACTTACAGACTAGTTCCGTTCAGATTTTTTGTGAATAAGCAAGACAGATGATTAGATTTAATGCGATTGGATATTAGATTTGGTAAACAAACGCCCAAGTTTATATGATTGAAGAGTTAGCTAATAAAATTATGAGCTAAGACATAATTGAGATGGACTAATACCGACTTTATTGGGTACCTTCTTATGAATGAGATTACAATAGTATCATCAACAATACAAGTTTCCTCAACTTGGAAAATAATATGATACCTAACCATTGGAACACAGGAGATATTAATACCAACATGCTAACTATTAGGGCCTTACTTATGAAATTGGCGTTTGTTCATAGTGACCATTTTAAACTTAGTTATCTTGCGTTTCGGTCGGAATTCCAAATTGAAATTAATTCCAATTTAAAGCTGTGACATTCTTTTTTAAAATCAGTTATTCATTTGTTTTTCCGTCGAGGACTTTTTGCTTAGATATCGTGGTGTTTGCGACCATGGAAAAGTAAAAAATTCGCGTTATTTTCGAATATGAGTTCCGTCGTGGCAGCAACGCAGCACAAACGGCACGCAGTATTAACGATGTGTACGGACCAAACACAGTTTTTGGTTTGATCGTTTCCGTTCTGGAAATTTCGACCTCAAGAACAAGCCTCGTGGACGACCGGAGACTAATCAATAATAACAAATTGAAAGAAATAGTGAACGCGATACATCTCCAAAATATCATAAAAATAACTACAGCTTCTTATGATCTGGCATAATAATCAATGCATTAATGTTGGACAAGCTCGCTATCAAACAACCGAGTCTGGTCACTCGCTCATACACTGTATGACAGACAGTCTCAAAGTTACAGGAGCTTCGACTGGAAACGCTCCATCCATCACCCATCGTACATTCCCGTCCCCAGGAGTTCTATAGCAAAGCCATCAATCGATTTCCATTAAAATAGCAAAATTGCATTGATAATACTTCGATTAACTAAATAAGAATATAATTTTCATACAAAAAAAAATAATTCAATTTTTCCATATAAAACGGCAATTTCATAGGTAAAGACTAATTAATAATTAAGCAGTATATTTTTACATACGGCATGGTCGGGTGCATTCGTTCGTTCAGGAATTTTAATGTTCATGTCCAGTAACGGCTAGTACACGTTTTCTTAACCACATCTGCGTCTACCGGACGCAATTTCCAGTTGTGATGGATGTTTATGATAACACCTTTGGATCAATTAGCCCACTATTTCCAAATGAAAAAGTATAATCCTAAATTAAATGTTAACTATTTAAAAATTATTATTATTATTAAGCATCTGTTCATTGTCAAGACTCAAGGGAGGAAGATATTAGTAATGTAATGAAAAGCTTCCTCACGTTTTAATGCAGAGTCAATACACTCGTACAACAAGCACGAAACATCAAACGAATCATGAGTAACCAAATAGGGCACGAGCTGACCGAGCGATGAAAAGAATTCTACATGATTTCTTATACAACATAATATATGACTATGAAGACCAAATATGGTTATACATACCAAGTTAATTCCAAATAGCATTGTATAGAAATGCAAGGCAAATGTATTGGACGAGATTAGATTTCCATTATTGGTCACAGGAAGTAAACAAGTAGTCAAGTAAGTCCTAAAGGAGATCCAACTTTAACGTCAGTTACAAAAAACAGTAAGAACGTGATGTGAATTCATGTTCTTCGTGTCTGAAAAAGGGAGTAACTCAAGGATTATTTTACGGAATTGTAGCGAAACAGCGCTACTTTGCTATGGTTTCCGAGCCTGATGGAACTAATGGCGCAGACAATTAGTTTTACAACACAGGAAGCGAGAACTGATTTAGCTAGCCCTGACTCATTCGGAGATTGCAATTTCGGCACACCTGACTGATGGTTACTCAGACCATTTCTGTGTAAATCGTTGTGGTTTTTGATAAAAAATAATAATGAAAAACCGTGATTATTCAGTAATCAGAAGATAAACACAAGACTTAGAACGGCAAATAGTCCTTATAGGACATGTATTTGTTTTACATACACTCAGAATATGAATTATGTAGGAATGCGTTCAGTCCGAGCAAATTGTCATTAATGTTAGGATCCGATGAAGTCATAGCAAACGACAACTATAAATATCTAGCCCACGCAAGCTATGTAAAGGATTAACTTTATGGAGCGCTAAATTGTTATATACACAAAACAAACACGAGCAATACGTTATATCATCGGAGCTTCAGTTTAACGAAAATGATTTTTATCTCAATTGTGATGACAAGGCTGACAGCGATAAAATTGTTCCGAAAGAAGGTCAAAATTATTTTATAACTGTAGCAATTATACTTGATGTCAATTACATGGATGACCGTCTCCCGCAGTGATGGAATTTATATGATGGGAGGCACGCGAGCGTTTGGCAATGAAAATTATACTGGCCTTAGAACCTACGCCGATGTTAGCGAAGCACTGTCAAGGCTTATTGTTTTAAAGTAGGAAGTGACGGGATGTTACCGTTCATCGCAATTTAAAACAAAGTAAAGTAATTTTCAACAAACCGTATTTAAAATATCTTTAGCAATAATATTATAATGTAAGATGTTTCATCAAATCTTGACAAAGAAATAAAGATTTGTTAAAGAACGTTTTGTTAAACAATTTGGATGTCGTCAATGATGTCAACGATAAGAAAACACGGATAAACTTCAATCATGTCCGATAAGTTATTATCACGTTAAATTCTGACTTTCTCTTACTTTCAAGATCACTTTGTAGACCAAAACAAGGAAAATTACATAGTATGCGATTGTTAAGTTACAAAACGAAATAGAATATAATTCATAATTACGTATGATTCACAGTCAAGTACATTCTTGGTTTCGTATTATCTATCATCTACCGTGTGACCCAGATGAGAGCTGCAGACTACAAGTTGCGGAGAAAGTGAGAGATGCCGCATCTGTGTACAGAGGGAACCAGACAGTTACTAATGTATAAACATTTCGTAACCACTATTATAGACGCAAACTGCGGACGATCGATATGACCGCCGGCACAATTGACTTCGGAGATTACGTCGTTGGTTATGTATTTCGCCAATTTTTTTATGGTATGGAGAAACTCGTTGAAGGAATGAATAAGTACCTATTGAAAGTTATTTAAAATAGACAAACATAAACTGGGCCAACATATTTGGGAAAAAATAATATGGTAACCATTTAACCAAACCTTGAATAATCGTTCGCCTTCGTTTAGTCGTCAATAATAAATTGGGTTAGTGGTTGCCTATATTTCAGAGTGAGTACATTCTGAAAACAACTTGTGAGGTATATGTCAATTTATATATTCTGCTCACGATCACTTTGGGCTACTGTTGGTATAGCATACGAATGTGTATAATTAATGTATAGGTAGAACAATAGTCGACGTCGACCGGGCCAAGCCAGCAGACCGACACGACATCTGGCTAAGAAACTTTTAACGAACTTGGCTCACACGCGATGTTAGAAATATTCGGATTTATTGAATTCAATATCGAACCAAACTACACGATATGTTTCATAAGTTAAACTATGTTACTGATAGACAAGCCCATAATATGGTAATAGCTAATTAGGCATAACAATTTTGTTTATATTTGAACTGGTCAAGGTTTTAAATTTAAGCAAACGTATCGATACATAAACTGTTTATAGAAGTGATTGCAAAGGGAGAATTGTGTCCTATTGTGGGACGATATTGACTCATCATAACGATATAACTAGCATTTGAAGTTTAGAGTTTCCTTTATAAGACAAGCAAAATCACATTATGTAAATCGGAATAAACTCTGCGTGTGGCTGGATTTGAGCAGATGTATCAATCGATGCGACTACACGAAGCAACGTGAAAACGACGCTGTGATAGAAATACGTTTGTAGTAAGGAATCTGATATTGAATTTCAGATTCGAAGCGAACACCGACAGACTTAAAACTTCAATCTCTAGCTATAAGTTCAATCCTCAAAACATTGTATGAGGAAAATTGGAAGACGGGCATTTTACATTTGATAATAAATGTCAAGAGAAGGTGGCTTAATTAAATTACCCTCAACTTCTTATACATGTACAAAGCGTGTCTGCCAACAATTTTATTGCAACTTTAGCCGGTTGTACGAGAGAAACGTTTAAAATCAACATTTTCCAGGGCGAAACAGGGCATTGTGGTACCTACACCTACCTGGCCTGCAATACAGATAGTTAGGTTCAGGAAATAGATTCAGGTTGTGTTTATAGATCGGTTAATTGACTTGAAATAGTTTACAAATTCATAACACTGAAATTGGAAACAAAATACTTATTAAACGATACCTTGACATCTACAAACTGACAATTGGGTCTCATGACAAGGTTCTCTATTCAGCTTTTGTGATTTTAAATTAATGAGGTAGCAAATGTATCCGAAACTTGATAGTTCATGTCTGTCGCTGCCAATGTTTCCCACGGAGGTCGAGGCGAGCAATACTGGAACTTTGCACGACATTCCACTCGCGTGGAATCTGGACGTACCGAGGGAATTACGCGACTATCTCGACATCTCGGCGAGGATGCGAGTAACGACACTTTCTCAACACATCCCACTTGGGCTGTCTTTGAACATTGAAAGATAATTAGGTAGAAAACAAGAAACTGTACAATATATGTATATCTTAAATTTTAGAAAGATGCTATATTATATCAGCGCCTAGATGATTTATGTATCGCATTGTGTTGCTAAAAATATCTTATATAATATTGGTATCGAAATACAACCGGAATTTATCTCTTTTTTTCATATATCTATCTAAACTTTATCCATAAGAGCTACTTAACATGAATGCTGTGCTGTATTTATCTATTTAAACGGTTCTTAACGTGAATGGTTAAATTATTTCAGACCCGTTTAAATAGATAAATATGTGTAAAAACGCGAAAATCTAAAATGTTACATGAACGCTGTGTTTAATTTTAAACATTGATTTCATAAAATAATTTCTTTCATAATCAGAATTTGGAGCTGGATAGAAAACGAAGGCGAATTTTAAAATATTAATTAACTCATAACAGCACTTATATTTACCTGATAATTAACATTTAAATAAGTCATAGAAAATTAGCTGGCGACCGTTAATTAAGATATACAATGTATATTATGTTTTTATTTATGTATAGGTACTTATAATGCGTTCCAGCTCACTAAAGATTATATTGAATTGCTTAACACTACTCGTATTACAAATGCATTAGAAACAAATGTTAGTCAATAACTGCGTCGTGATGGCGTGAAGCCTTGATCTTGACTTTGTATCTTGATAGAAATACATAGAAATTTGATCAGTTCTATGTATCTAAAATTTTTAATCACAAAATTATTAATGTAGAAACTACTTAAGAAATACCGGCAGAGTTAGAATGGAACGCCATCAATTAATTTTAATACAACCGAGTCAACTCTTAATTTTTAAATAACACTTTCTATAGTATCAAGTTTTTATCGAAACAATAATCAGCAAGTGAATGGTCGGTCAATATTTTTTGATCGTACAAATGTTCATTAAAAAACTAATTTTATTAACTACAATCTGACTGTACATCACGATAAAAACACACAATAAAATGCAAAACAAGTCAGAGAAGTCTTGGTAAAATAAATATTTAGGTGAAAGTAACATCTTCAAACAATGTTAAACAAAGCATTCTTAAAATGTTATACACGTAAACATTCTTCTCCGTTTGATATATACGATCTTAAATATTGTAATTAATAACATTATTTGAGGATCGCATACGGTTTTGCTACACTCTAAAGGCAAAATTAGGCTCATTACGAGTTGAAATGATAGTAATGATAATGATAGTATAGCTTATGGATTGAATGATATGATAACAATAAGTTCAACAAACCGGTTCAATTATACACAAAAAATAACATTATCTATCGAGTAACATTGTCGAATAAGAAATATTACAGTCGCACTAATAAAATAACCTTTTCACGAGGCCCAAAAAATAGTTTGTAATCGTTGGAGCACGTGATTGGGCCAGTGTTGTGATGTTGTGGTGTGATTGGCGGTTACAGATGAATGGAGAGTGGTCCATTCAACGGGCAGCTTGGACAGTTCATGTGAATTAAAACTGGTGTAATCAACACGATTCCGGGATTCAATTTCACTTTTTGCAGTACTAATACGGTTGGCCAATGAAGTTCCGCCTGGACGAACACTGACGTTCTAATTTTTTTTTTTAAGAAGATGGTAGGCGAGCATACATTCCCTCCGGTGGGAAGTGGATATTATCGCCCACATACATCCATGATACAAGCCAATCGTCTAAAATGAGAAATGATGGCGCGCCTTCGGATAAATCAAATATAACCAGACTCAATTGGAAGAATCTGAAACAAAATCACTTGAAAATTACGACTACATGTATACATTGGTTCGCCTTTTTTGTAAATAAACTTTCTTGCGTTCGTAAACAGTTTATTAAAGTAACTGTGTCGTTCATATTTGCTGTTCTTACTGAAAGAACAGGATTGTTTTACAACGTTATATTTGCGGTTGGCGCCACCTAGCCAACTATTGAATATGTTGATAATGAGTACGTATTATAAATCTTCGAGTACTTAAATGAAAGGTGTCTCTGAAGTTCATCGATCTAGGAATTTATTTCATTTCTTAGATGGATGCCTTCCTTTATTTAGAAGAATAAAAATAAATCCATGTTTCAATGGAACCTTCAACCTTTTATGTTCGCTATAAATTCAATAAAATATACGCCTATAAATTTAAACGGACGACGTACTATATAAAGGGGAACAACAATTCTACCTCAAAAGTACCTCAGTAAAGAAACTGAAATACTTCATAGAAACTATTGACTTATATTATTTCAATCATCAATAAGAGGCATTTGTTAAGAGAGTAAGCTACACTAATTAGTTCGCATTTACAATGACTCCTACGGCATTTATCAGTACAAAAACATAAACTCAGCATGACATTTCATTACGCAGACACATTTGAAAGGTAATTCTTTGATACTCATCGGTTGCAATAATGCGAAACCACATGAGTCTAACAACATAGCAATTCGCTTATAGCTTTCTCTAATGCCTGCCTGAATAGGTAATCTTATTTACAGGTTTATTGCTGTAATTATTCTTTCAATCTGGAATTTCCTGCTGAGCGAAGGGTAATTTTTAAAAGAATTATATTAGAAAATAAAGTCAAATGTTTTTAAATTACTTCGCAGGGAACATTTGTAATTTATATTATCGATTATACTTTTTTTTAGGTATATTTCTAATCGTGTAGAATAAAATCCGCAATACTTACAATAAACACTTATGATGTGATATGTTATTATTATTACATAAATATCAATTGATTTCATTATTATTTTCCCAATATAATAGAATATATGAACGACTTTTTTTATATAGAAAAAGCCGGCAGACGAGCATACATACAGTCCTGATGGTAAGTGGATACTATCGTCCATAGGATGTGTATCCAAAGCAACGTCAGTCCAGAATGACAAATGTTGGCACGCCCCCGGATGCACTGCCTACCTTTGCAGATCAAGGAATGGATTGGGAGAAGGGGTTGGGAAAATGGAGAGGGATAGGATAGGATGGGCTCTGGCATATATCACTCACTACCGAAACACGTACGTACATTGGGGATATACGAAAAAGTAGGAAATGCAGTACATTTCAAGGTAGTATTCTGTGAGAGAGGGGTAACGTGGGCGGCAGTCGAGTGGGCTCAGCGGCTGTGGGAATGCAGTATGCACTCTCCCCCTACCAATTATTTGTAAACAGCTTGACTGTAATATTACCATGCTATAAAGTTTGCAATCACCCGAATAATGACATAATTATGCAACTTATTACCAATGTAAGTTAATGTAATTACCATTAGTCACGACTCACGAGTGTTAACGAGGGGAGATAGTACTATTTTCTTAACATGGTAATTGATACACAATAAATGGTAGCAGCTACTTTTTCCAGCAAAAAAGCAATGTTTAGTCATTACCATTTTAAGGATAAAAATATACCTACATGTAAAAATAAATAATTTGTTATATAAGTCAAATCAATGAAAAGGAAGGTCTTTCTTTGAACAGTATTAGGACACAAAATAGAGTTAACAAAAAGAAATAAAAGACAAAATTAACAGTCCTACGATTTTTACGAACACGCAACAACAACATATATCCTTTAACAAATCGCTATTGATATTTATGTGGGACGTAAATACTTAATATTTTCGCTATAATTAATCATTCAATACCTTAAAACTGTAGTGCATTGCAAAGAAAACTTTAAGGCACCGCTTTTAAGAGTCATGTTTTAACGAAGCGAAACAACAGCAGATGGCGTATGTCAAGGATCATAAAGCGTCACCAGCAAAAATACTCGTATATTTCCTCGACGTTTCACAACCAGTCAACGGTGATGAATTTGTTATGTCAATTTTTGCTAATTATAGGATTGTAACTATCAATAAATATAACACCTGGTTGATTTGTTACGAGTAATAATTTCAATTGATACAAACCCAAATCAAAAATAAAGCAACTCAAAAATATCAAAAATTTTGTAAAGCTTCTACTTGTACTCGTACACACACAAAAACAATACAAGAAAATAATTTTATTATACATAAACTGAAAAATTGCTAAAAATGAAAGAAAACTATCAAAGATGAACGAAAAGCACAACATGTTTTAAACGAAAATAAATCTTAAATAAGTTGTGATAAATCGCAGCAGAACACTGCAATAGTTTCAAATTGGATACATGCAATTACGATGTAGAAATTCTTTCTAAACTATATCTGATCTTCATAGTGATTGTTTTATTTTAAAAGCGTTTCCAATCTGATGGACGGCTGCACCGATCGCGGAGACCATGATTTATATTAATAACGCAATCTGCTTTGATCAATTCTGAACATTCAGTTTCATCAAAGGCGAGTAATCTGATTTATTAATGATGTTGATTCACCGTTAAGAAATATTTGTTTGTTTTAGTTACTCTCTAATAATAATGTCTCTCTGTAATCGGTCTTAAGAATACAGGTCAACTCTGAAGTAATTTAATAAACATTCAAGAAGCACTATGCAATAGTTTAAACCAAGGCCCATCACATCAAAACGTCGTAAAATAATCAGAAGCTCAAGATACGAGCTGGAGATGCGGTGAATTTAACACCCGACGCAACCTTCCGACAAGGTGATACGAATGACAACATTGCAAAACATCCAGTCGGGTAGATATGCCTACGTATAGCAACGGTAACAAGGTCCTTGCCTTATAAGAAGAGCGTGGGCGGAAGTATGCACCGACAACAGAGGTGGCACACCGTGTCGCAATTTTCCCGACCACCTCTACGAGACACATTTATGGCAATTTCTGGCATTTCTAAATGTAAAGAAACATCGATCCTGTTAGACGGAAGTCCTCCATAAAAGTTGAAAGATAGCTTCTTGATTTTCCTATTGTCTCTAAAAGGTGAAACTTCTAAAAACAAAGTGAAGCATTCCATGGGCGCACACCGCTATTACTCCCGTCCACGCATCTTGATTCCGTCTGAAAATCAGCGTTGTTTGGCGTTTTACGGTATACAGGTTGTGCTGAGACGGATGCCCTTTTGACACACATGGGACCGCGCAGTTTTATCGCCTTGTTTATTTTTTACTAGCTGTTGCACGCGACTTCGTTCGCGTAGAAAATGGTTGTACTAATTCAGAAACCTTCGCGGGCGTCCGCACAACAACTCACCAATATTTCATCGCAATCGGATAAATGTTATAGGGACGCATACGGGACAAACAAAGAAACATTCATTTTTATATATATAGATAGATTTGCATATATGTATATGTTTAATAACATTTTAAAATAAGAAACTGTTATGTCAAGCGATCACGTGTGTATGAAGTAAAAAATCTATCTATCTATCTACTAAGAATTCTCGCGTCAAACTCGTCAGGTTACGTTTATAAAATGGTCATGTCGCTCATGGCATGCCATTACCTCATCGTAACGCTGTCCAACCAGTTTAGGAACGCCTAATCAATTTTAGTGCGGTGTGGGCAGGAAACAAAATATTTCGACACTTTCTGATCACTTGAGAGTTAAATACCATTAAATATCTCGTTCAGATATTTCAACGAACTTCTGAAGTTTTGCGAAAGTTGAATTATTCAAATTCAATTTGTTTTTACCTTTGTCTAAAAAATCTTTTACCGGCTGGGAAAGGAAACTGCTTTGAACTTTGAACAATCAGAATGGAATTACGTCTCTCCATTATCATTGGCTCACTATTATCGCGAATCAAGGCGATCGGTGGCGATTTCTCTACGCACCGATTGCGATGAGTACTGTACACTTTGTGATTTCCTGGCAGATAGTTGAGCAAATAAAAGGTCGTTTTACGGTTCATATTTTTTGAGTTGTGTATACTGTCTATGTCAAGAATTGATATACTAAAAAGCTATGTTTTCAGATATTATCTGGTAATAAATTAAGTGTTTTATTTAATTTAAAAAAATCGCATCGTTGGGCAAATGAAACGTCACACAGTGGATCAGCTCCATACAAACGTTTGGACATCTCGTAGTGTCACGTTCAACTGTTGACTACTTTTGAAGCCGACGTGGTGTAGCCGCCAATCAGGACACATTCAGGACATAAGCTTAATTTTTTCATAGTTTTAAATAAAATATGCTATTATGAACAGGAAAAAGCCAGCTCATATTAATTGTTATACTTAGTCTGGCCATAAATACTGTTACAATTAAGAAAAATAAATAAATTACATTTGAATTTGGAATCTGTCATTCTCACGTGAAAAATAAATATTTTTTCACATTTTGGCGCCAATCATTTATTTTATTTATTAGGTATAACAACAAATTTACAAACTTAACTAGTTACAGACACATTTTATATAACATTTGTACGTTCGTAAATTCACTTACAGTTATACACAACTTTAACTAATAGGTAAATAGGTAAAATGAAACTATATATATATATATATATAAACTATCTAAAAGGAAAAATGTCTATCTAACAGAATTTTAAAACGGGCGTTGTTTAAATAGAATATGTCAAACTCGATATCCAGGTCGTTATAATAACGACATATTCTATAAAATGGATTATTGTAAGAAACATTATTTCGAGCCCGTGGTATGTCAAATAGCTGTTCGGTACGTACAGGGCGATTCGGTGCCTTCAGATTGAGATGCCGCAAGAGATCCCCATCCAAATGGTTATTCAAGATCTTATGCAATACATTTAAGGAATTGATTTTACGCCTCACTTCTAAGCTTTTGAGGTTCGAAAATTTTAATTTATCCTCGTAACATTTTAGCGTTTGATTACTTCCAAATTTTAAACAAAAGTAACGGACAAATTTTCTTTGCACAGTTTCTAATCTATTTATGTGTATTTGGTACATGGGTGACCATATAACCGAACAATATTCAAGAATTGACCGTACTAAAGAAACATATAGAAATTTAAATGGTAGGGCTTTTTTAAAAGGTTTGCAAGTGCGCATCAAAAAACCTAGTAATTTATTTGCTTTACCTATAATTGAACTGTAATGTAGTCGAAACGATAAATTTTCATCAAATAATATTCCTAAATCTTTTACAATGTTAACTTTTCTTAGAGGTATCATTATTACATATTGTACTAATATTAAAATGGAGTGCAGTGATAAAGGAAACCGTATTGCTGTAATTGCATTGTACAAGGTAGGCATGGAGCCAAATGCAATTTTTAAAGCTCTCCGTCCGATTGGTATTAGCCATTGAATTAGCCAGTACACTGAAACGTCCTCTGTTTGTGACAGAAAAAGGTATGGCCGTCCACGGACTATTCGTACTAAACAGACGATTAAATTTGTGAAGGAGAAAATCCGAAGAAATCCCGTCCGGAAGGAAAATATTTCATGCAGTGAGATGAATATAGGACCCAGAACCATGTGACGTATTTTAAAAGATGATTTAGGACTTGCTGCTGCAAAAGACGTACTGATCATTTCTTAACCGGTAATTTAAAGAAAAATAGGGTTGACAAATCAAAACTACTTCGTACGGCAGTACGCAAAGGGACCTAGCTCACAGACAAAATCTTATTTACGGACGAGAAAATGTTCACTATTGAGGAACATTTTAACAAGCAGAATGATTGAGTTTATATGCTCTTAACATTAGAGAAGCTGCTCAATTGGTCAATAGGGTGCAACGTGGCAATTATCCAGCTTCAATGATGATTTGGTGGGGTGTTAGGTATCAAGGACTGACTGAACCAAATTTTTGAGAAAAATGTATTAAAATGTCGGCTCAACTGTATCAATATACGATTCTTAAGAAGATCGTAAAGCCTCTTAACAACACCCTGTTCCATAACAAAGAATGGTTCTTTCAGCAAGACTCAGCACCAGGTCATAGGGCTAAATAACCAGGTCATATCACAGGCGCGGCTAGAAAGGAATATTACCGGCTTCATTGGAGCTGAAGACTGGCCGTCATCTAATCCCTATCTTAATCCGCTCGATTATGATTTATGGTCTGTTTAGAGAGCATGAGTGTGCTCTAAACGCCACGATAATATTGAATCCCTAAAACATTCCATAGAGGTAGCAGTTGCTAATGTTCCCAAGAAAGCGTGCCTGTTTCAGTCGAAAACTGGCCATAGCATTTGAAAGATTGTGTTAAAGTAAATGTTCTCCGTAACAGACGTTAATCTTTTTTCGTCCGAATCTTTTTTCGTGCGCCAAACTTAGCCGACCACGCTTAAATTCATTGTACCGACAATACGCAGTTGCCTTAGAAGGGTACTTGTCTGCAAACGCCAAATGAAATCTATTAAAAGAATCTTCAGGTTTCAAACAACATTTAAAATACAAAATCATAGCGCGAAAATGTTCCCGTCGAATATCACTCCTTTAATGAGACACGATATTTTGATTCAGCTCGTGAAAAAATATGGAGGGAAATTTTAACTTGGAATATCTTGTTTTTATGTTATAAATATTCATAGTTTTAATTGACATCAAAACCAGCCAGTGATCTATAAATAAAAACTTTTGTCGCAAGACTTTCTGAGTAGCCTGGTCCTTAATCAAAAGTAACAAAATAGCTTTCTTTATTGGTTTTTCATGGTTATATTATACACAAGATATTTTATTCTTATAGTTAGATATTTATATTATGAAAGATACATCTATGTAAAATAAATATTATTATAAAAGATTATTTATTAGTTTTCTTCATTTACAAAGTTATGGACGGATCATTATAGTTATTAAATCTGGTGCATCCAATAAAAATATGTGGGTACTTGTTTTGTTTTGTCCAATATTTGACGAGATAACACAAGGCCCGCGTTATCACGGAAGAAGATCCTGGTCTATGTTAATAGAGAAGAAAAAAGAAGAATATGTAGTTATAACATATTAAAAAAAAATATGATTCGACTTTAGGGCATTATAAGATACTTGACTTGACCTATGGCCACAATTTCGTCATATTCAATGATGTCTCCTCCGTGGTCTAAAATTTTGTAGATTGTAACCAGCATATGATAACAACTGTAAAATGAAACTTTTGCTATTAACTTATTGTGGTAAGGTGCATTATCAACGACATGACATAAAGCTTTTCGTTCGTGGTATGCGCACTATCTTACATAATAATTATACAGAAAAGGTACATTGCTCTTCTATTTTGACAGGCGCAAAATTCTTTTGGTCGTTTTCTTTGAAAAGCGACAACATGCGTTCAAGATCTTTACAGGAAATTATTACTAGTAATGATATCTTATCAATCTAATCTAATCAGGGAAACTGTAAGTTGAGGTTTGCCGGGGATGTTCTTAAAGTCTACTTTAATATAAAATTCTATTACGTTTGGAATAACAACCGTAAGTGTAGAACATGTAACTACGTCTACTATTATTCTATAATGTTTTAACATTTATAACATATTCCATTAAACAATGCAAAAAAAAATATGTATATAAAGGCTAAAATGGGGAACATTTAACATTGAAAACTATGGTACTTTTTACGTAAATTGAGTAACTATGTCAAATTGAAATGAAGATTATTCTGCAAAATGCTACTCTTAAGAAATAAATGAAGCAATACATAATCAAAATATCCAGTCTTTTATATGGAGACGATCTAGTGTGCGCGAGTTCCAAATCAATTTGCGGTAATACAAGACGCTCCACATTAAATTGGGAGGGTAAAAACCAAGTAAACGCTAGAATAATCTGGGTCGGTAACCGCAGAGTGGCGCACTCCTTTCGCGGTTGGCGATCAACGAGCCGTGATCTTAGAGATACAGCCACGGTCTGATGGCCTAACCTTGGCCGTATGAATCCCGACTGTTCCTGTAAGAATGACATCATCAAGAAATAAGTGTATGATCTCAGGCCAAGGCTAGACACTGCTCGACCCTAATATAACGACTGCGGAATATTAAAAAGGAAAGTTGGGTTAATGACCCCGCGGTGGACGGTTACAGCAGACTGATGGATTGTTCGAAAACCTTTTTTTAGAAACGAAAATGTAGTGCGGGCAACCAGTTAATTTTTCGACGTTACCGAAGTTGGTGTAGCGCGCGAAATAGAGCAAAAGTGGAATAACTGGTTATATGATCCCACGAAAAATGTTATAAGCGTAATCTCTGGAATGTTAATAATGATCATTTTTACGATAACGTAATTTTTAATAGACAAGCCAGGAATGTAACGAGCTACGTTCTAAAGCTTTTACAATGCACCTGGCTGTGCCTGAGACTTTGTTTGCAGTTTATAATGATTCCCAAGGGGAATTTTGCAATAGATCTGGATAAAAGTATGTAGTCTATTTACCTCTCGTTCTATTTCCTCATGAAAAATTTAATTGCGATCTTTTGCTTTGTTGAGGCTTGTTGAATAACAAACAGACACCTTCCGGTTTATGCATATTATATTAATGTTAATGCATATTATATTAATTACGTTCTTATCTTGCTACTTTTCACTGTTTTATTATTAACAATACAACACGTTATCGGTTACTTATCGTTAAAACCGCATCATTACGTGGTCTTATTAATATTTACTGACACACCTTCGAATGATATTATAGCGGAGCATCGGACATTGCGAGGACAGGTAATTATCATCAACATTTCATACACATAACGTTATCCTCAAGACCGTTGTCAACGACAGTTGGTTACTTACCGAGACAGCAATGGAAGCGCTGGGCACAATCCCTGCCTCCGTTTGGTTCTGACCTTCCGGTGCGCTCAGAAAACGGCGGAGGGTGCCGTATCCAGACGCTGAGGCAACCATAGTCACCATGTTACACAGTCACTACACTATTACCACTGGTTCTCCTTGTCACATCACTCCGCGGGATCGAGTTCGAGTGCTGTGATGTGCGTTCGCGCACGGCGTGTTGGGCGCCCGACGCGTTCTAACTGCGTTAGTGGTCGTGCTGAGAGATGCGCGGGCCGCGTGCGCCCCCCTACCAAGTCGATGTAGAAATAGTTTGTTTAGCGACAAACTTGAGATAAGTTTGTTGGTTTTGTACTTCCATGGACAGGCTCTTTTATTCCTAATAGATCGATGAGGCTTAGTGTTTATTGATCGTGTTAGAATATTTTTATAACTGTAAATTGACATTTACTACATTTACATACATATGTATGTACATTTATTAAATATTTGGTGAGAGTACGAGAGAGGCCTTGGCTAGCAATGGGACCCAATAGTAGTAAACACTTACATGCAGCTTTTCTTGCATCAAACCATATTTCTCCCGAGACATAAGTAGTTTTTTGTTACTTTATCTTACAAAACTTCCTATATTTCCAAAAACAAATGATGAACCAATGTTGTGATGAAAAACCCCGATTTTGATACTCTACACAGTAGTCTACAACCTTTCCAGTCTAAATACAACAATATATATGAAATTTGGGTGAACAGTTTTCGAGATTTTTGCAAACATACAGGCTTCAATTTTGAACTATGTAGTGATTTAGGATATTTTTTAATTAATTAGCATATTTAAAAAATACAATGTTTTAATAACCAACAAGCATTTTTTAACTTAGGGAAAGTAGCAAATATACAAACATAAGTAAATATTATATAGTAGTAAAAAACCCCAACCCCCCAAACCCAAGAAAAAGCAGAAAGCAGAAAAAAGAATGAGAAGAATACCAACTTATGTTACTCCCAAAAAATATATAAGTAAATAAAACTAAATAGTTACGCGCCAGGCAAACACCTGCACCTGTGCCTACTGTTAACCAATTTAACCAATCCCCCCTATTTTTTTCCAAACTACTAGACAGGTGTTTGTAAATACCATCAGAATAAATATCATATGCAACAGAGAAATGCACATGAGAAAAATAAACGGTCAAAACAGGAATCAATGAACTAACAAAAAATTAAACAGTAGTCTAGGAAAAAAAGCATTTTAATTAATTAAGACATATTCAAATTAGTAAGTTAGTATAATTATTAGGTGTACAAATAAGTTTCCGCGGTTTTTTATAAAAAATTAGGAATTTATTGTGAAGGAACAGTACATTACGTTTTATTCAAAGTATTTTCCATCATTTGCCACTACTTTTCCCCATCTTTCTGGCAACATTCGGATACCCCGTCGAAAAAACTCTTCATCTTTTGACGCTATCCACAAATCTACCCAATTTTTGGTGTCTTCATATGATGTGAAGCGCTGCTCAGACAGACCATGTGCCATCGACCGGAACAGGTGATAATCGGAAGGGGCTAAGTCTGGTGAATACGGCGGGTGGGGTAAAACTTCCCAGTTGAGTGTTTCCAAGTATGTTTTTACCGGCGCCGCAACATGTGGACGAGCATTATCGTGTAAAAGAATAATTTTGTCGTGTCTGGAGTAGTAATGGGCGCGTTTTTCCTTAAGTGCCCGACTCAATCTCATCAATTGTGTTCGGTAGAGAGCTCCAGTAATGGTTTCGCTTGGTTTCAGCAATTCATAATACACGACACCAAGCTGATCCCACCAAATACACAGCATGAGTTTTTTTCCATGAATATTCGGCTTAGCTGTCGATGTTGATGGTTCGCCGGGCTTAACCCATGACTTTCTCTTTTTTCTTTTTTCGTCACCAGTGACTATACGATGCAAAAAACTCTTTTTTTTATTCCTGGCAAGCAGCATTTCACTCATGCATAATCGGCGTTCAACGTCTCTCGACTTTAGTTCATATGGAACCCAATTTCCTTGTTTTTGAATCATTCCTAACGATTTTAAACGATGTGAAATTGCTTGTTGAGTCACTTGTAATGTAAGTGCAAGTTCTTTTTGCGTTTGGGACGAATCTTCCTCCAATAGTACTTCTAATTCCATGTCTTCGTACACTTTCGGCCTTCCACTGCGTTCTTTGTCCTTCATGTCAAACTCACCGTTCTTAAACTTTTGAAACCATTCCTGACAACTTCTCTCACTTAAAGCAGCTTCACCATATGCTTCTAGAAGCAATCGATGCTCCTCAGCTGCAGATTTTTTCAAATTAAAGAAGTAAATCAAAAGTTCCCGCAAATGATGCTTATTCGGCACAAAACTTGACATTTTTGCACGAAAAAAATTACGTGATGCTGATACGGAATCACTTGTACTTTAAGGTTATGGTGTTGCCAGATGACGAAACTTGGGATATTACGTTTTACATCTGATAATTTCTCCATAACCTTCTGGTGGGGCCATCTTTTGACAAACCGCGGAAACTTATTTGTACACCTAATAGTATTATCAATTAGCAAGGGTATCATGAAGTTATTTACTTTATTTTTGACCGTTTCAGTGGGTCGCAACACTCAAAAGGTTGAAAGATGATGCATTAATTTTGGTCGAACTCACCTTCATCCTTGCCAAAAAAAAAAACAAAGGCAACTTTGCGTGCTGGTCTAACAGGTTAACAACAAATTCCTTAGACACTTCTTCAAACATTCAAATCCCTAAGCTTATGTATGTTTAAACAACTACTGGACCAATAAAAAATACATGTAAACCGGAATAAATGATTTACATGACAGTGAAATTTATATTAAAACCAGTCAGGGATTTTTTATATTGATAAATATTGGCCTATAATGTACAATTTTTATTATCCTCAGACATGCAAATAAACAAAAAAAAATTACTATGTAGTTATTAAGTTTTATTGAGGTGTGAAATTTAATCAGAACAATAATCTGCTCCAAGATTATATAAATTTTATATCCTATATTTCTTATGTTTCAATATGTTAAGTTGAATAAGGAATATTGAAATTCCCAACAGTTGTCTAGTCTTTTCAAAATCTAGCTTGATTAGAATGACAGCTGTCAAAGTGCCTTGAATAGTGCTCTATAAACACCTAAAAATCACAGGTTTTTCCCATAGGTAAAGGGCACACATATTTTTTTTATTTGTATGGCATAACACTGTCCATAAATAGAATACATTACCTCAATTTGTTCATTATTGTTACAGCACTTTGACAGCTATCATTCTAATCAAGTTAGATTTAAAAGGCTGTATTGGGAACTTCTTTTTATTATTCATTTGCTAATTTTTTTTAAGAATAAATATCACAATCAATGCCCAACACTAACATGATCAGTGTTGTAAGATCAATCACATATAAATATGCAGATCTAAAATAAATATGTCTTGCAAAATAGCATTTGTCCATCTTGGGACCAAACTCAAGACCTTTTGCACAGCAAAAGAGTTCATTAACAATAGGCCTATTCAAGTAAATACAGTCAAGCTCTTTATTTGCAGTTTTGTTATTTCAATATTTGCAGAGAAATAAGAGAATATAGAGAAATTAGCAGAAAATTTCATAATTCACACATCCAAAATGAACAATATTGTAATTTATTCTCAAATTGGAAATAACATAGGATAAATGGCTTTGAGCAGTTAAAATCCAATGACATTTAAGAGTTGGTTCAATTAAAGCAATTTTTAAAACCTTTGATTCTGATTTTAAAAAAATTAGTCATCTATATACACAAATAAAATATAATAAATAATTTCTCCCACCAACAAGCTGTCGGGAAAAAATATTTTAGCTATATAGTTGTCAGTGATATGGTTAATGTTATTTTTTACAAGTTTTTGGTGTGCTATGTCTAAGTATATAAAAAAGCAAATATTTTTTAATAATCAAGTAATTACATTAAATAGAAGTACAAAAAGCATAGACATATCAAAACAGACATAAAATAGCACTATTCTAAATATATTTTTTATTATTTATATATTGCTAAAATAACACATTACATAATATGACATATAATTTAGTGAAGCTAGTAGGGCTTGTCTGTTGAGAACATATAATTGTTTATTTGATAATCTGAATAAAAAGAAGCCAACAAAAGAGGCCAACATAAAGGCATCAGATATGACATGTACGGCACATAACAATGTTCTAACATCAATAATTTATTCATCAAGAGTGTGGGCTGCAGTCAGCCTCGCCCACAGGCCACCTTGGATTATTTTATACTGAATAAAAGGTGGCATGGTCATTTCCATTGCATTTCACATAAATGTAGGAAATAAGACAACAAATTGACTGTATAACTTTAATGTATACTCCGTTTTAGGTACTGATATTAAGAATTTATCTAAATTCAACTAAGCACAATCATCTCCATGTTAGACTACCATAAGACATAATTAAGAATTCCTATTGGAAGTGAAATTAGTATAAAGTAGTAAGTACTAAAGTATCATATGCATGACAGAGTTAAAGTTCATAACAGCCGGCAATTATGCCCGAGTGAGACTCACCTGTTTAGTATCCACAGAGTCCGTGGCCTCCATATTGGCATTTGTTCGCTTCTGTCTCTGCATGACTTCGAAAACATCAGAATCGTTTAAACCATTTAAAGGGCGTTATAAAAGCACACAATACCAGTATAAACATAACAATCACGATAGGCTCTAGAATTTCTAACGAAACAATGTCAATGATCGCACCAAACACGTTATACACTTTGAAGTCCTCTAGGCAAACGGATCATATGTAAAGTTCGTGTTGACACATTTTAAGGTATATTTTCATCATTTTACCAATAAAACAGAGGACCAGGATTGTCTCTTTGAGCTAAAATATTAAAAACATAGATAATCACCATTTTAAAATTTCACAGATTCCGTCATCGAGGCCGACTGACTGGTCGCTGCCCTACGCATTTTTCCTATTTACGCATTAATTCTTCGGATGTCATTAAAGCAATTTCTGAGGAAAAATATTAAAAGACAATATAGTAATTTAAATATTGTATATATACCTTCTTCATGAGCATTATAGATAAAATAATTTCTAAATAGTTATCAAGTAGTGACAAAATAAAAAAATAATAAAAAATTGTAATATCAACGTCGTGAAATGAAACTTATTGATAAATATTACTGCCATCTATAGAGTAACTTAGGTAATTACTTTTTGAGTGACGTATTGTACCGTGCGGACCGTACCGTATATTTTATGTAATTATTTATATTTATAGATATTTTAGTCAGAATTTTTTAAATATATTTGATATTTATTACATTTTTATTATATGTAAACATTTTTCCGAAACGCTCTAGTATAAATAAAAAAGGTCTTCCGAAATTTGTGAAAAAAATACAATTTTTGATGAAAAAGCACTGGCAAGCGCTTGTAAGCAAAATAGAGATGAAATGTCTAATTTTATTTTAGGCTGGAATATATGTTCCATTTCATTCCGAATAATATCGGATCCTATCCTTTATTAATATTAACAGAAATTATTAAGGAAAAGCGTTTTAAAAAACCATCCATATTTTGTAATCTCCTAAAAAGCGCTGGTGTGGCTTTGTTTTTGCTAAACCTTAACTAATTTCACGATAACATTTGTCTTAAACTTAATTGTCATTTGGAATTGGATTCTTTTACACTTCTTTACCAAAAGCAAGTATTTCTGGTTTTTTTAAAAGGAGTTTGAATTGAATTATGTTTTCCTTTGTGTTTGAATTGGTCTTACGTTTCTGAATGCCAGAACATCTTAGAAGTTAAAATGCCTCGCGAGAAAAGCCGTTATCGCGACAGGCGGAGTTCGACATACAGTTCCGACTCATCACACGAACGCAAAAGATTGAAAAGCAAGCACAAAAGACGTTCACGATCGAGAGACCGGTCAGAATCCAGTAGTCGAAGAAGGAAACGTTCTAGCTCTCGCACGAAGCATAGAAGGAGAAGTTATTCTAGAAGTTTATCTAGAGACCGATATGAATCAAAGTCTAGAAGGCGTTCGACTACACGATCCCGGTCTCATCGCTCCAGAAGATCAGCATCGCGAGGACGTTCACATTCCCGATCAAGTTCCAGAAGTCGTTCCAAATACAATAAAAGCAGTAAGAAGACTAAAAGGAAATCTCGTTCGTCTAGCAGCCACTCCGGCTCTTTTGACATAGGTAATAATGTTTGTGACATACCATGTTCCTGTGACATCAAGAAATAATAATATTTCTTGATAATATTTATTTATCAACTGATATATCTACAGATTGAATCTTTGTATACTCTTACCAAAGATAAGTATCTAAACTTACATATGATACACTTCTGAACACCTGAATCGAGCCACCCTGCATTTTCAGTTTAGATCGCCCAAAGCTTAAAAAATGTTTGATTGTTGAAAAAGTTTTTATGCAGTTTTGAAGTTGGCATACTAACCATCATTTTAGTATGCCATTGTTCCAAATTTGAATTTAGAGTACTGAAAAAATTGAGTTTAAGTGTAACAATTCATGTGTACTCCTTTCCCATAGGAAAAACTTGTATTTGATTTATTGTTTATTCAGTAACATGTAACAATGACGTGTGTGAAATGTTCTCCCATTCTTTCTCCATGGCAGTTTTCAGCTGCAAGATTTGCAGAGCTGGGTGGTGAACTCGAACATGTCTCTTTAGCTGAACATGAACATGTTAGTTTATCCCATAAATGCTGCATGACATTCATATTTCATGACTACAATACTGTCTTTATGAAGGTATTCCCTGACGATTCCTGCAGTATGCATTCTTATATTATCATCATGCATAAAAATGAAATATTGGCCAACAAACCTAGCATATGGCATCACATGACTAGATATTGACAAATGTAACGGTCGCCATTTAGTGGTTGTAGGCCGTGGTCCCATCACAACCTAAATTCCAGTTTTGCCTTCTGTGGAAATTCTTCCCCACACCATAACTCATTTTCTCTTCAATACAGCACTGGACAAAATGCTCTCCGTCTTTTGTTCACCTTCCTCCTTGCATCATTACTATACAGCATAATCTTTAATTCATCAGTGAAGACTACGTGGCTCCATTGACGTTGAGTCCAATGCAAATGTTCACACACAAACTGAAGGCATGCCATTTGGTAAGCGTGTGACAGTTTGGGCCCATTGGGTGGCTTATGTGGTTTTATATCACATTCTTTGAGTATCTTTCTAATAGTCCCGAGTGCTAACAGCCACTCCATGAAAGACTCAGTTGTTTTTGGATCAGTACTGAGATCTGGTGATGATCGTCGTTTTTTTTTTTATGTACGAAGGCGGCAGACGAGCCACCTGATGGTAAGTGGATACTGTCGCCCATAGACATCCGAGATACATGCCAACATTAGTCCAAAATGAGAAACGTTGGCATGCCCCCGGATGCGCTGCCTACCTTTGGAGATATAGGAATGGATTTGGAGAAAGGGTTGAGAAAATGGGGAGGGATTGGAATGGGCTCTGGCACATCTCACTCACTACCGAAACACGTACGTACATTGGGGAAATACGATAAAATGGGAAATGCAGTACATTTCAAGGTAGTCTTCTGTGAGAGAGGGGTAACATGGCCAGTCGAGCGCGCCCAGCGGCTGTTGGATTGCAGCGTGCACTCTCCCCCTCAAACTGAAGATAAACCCATCGTGAAGATAAACTGATCCTGTCTTTCGGTCGTCACTCAGAATCATGGTCCTTTTGAACGGTAAACAAAGCCGCCAGTCTCTAGGTATCAATGGTACACTCTTTGAACAGCAGAACAGCTTAAATGAAGTTGTGCATTCACATTTCGTTGACTAAGCCCAGACTGAAGAAGTGCCACAGGTTGCACGGCTACTTCAGAGTATTCATAATTTTAAGGTCAAAATCAGTTCAAATCTCAGGAAAAACAATTTAACAAAACTTTTATTGAAAAACAACATTAGATCAAAAAAACTGCTCCAATCCAACTTATTTTTTTAAAAACAATGATCTGACTGCTTTTCTTCTGTGGTTCAAATTTGGAACAATAGTACACCAAAATGATGGTGAATATGATGCCAGCTTCAAAACTGCATAACATTATTTTTGTTCAGGCTTTTATACATAAAAATGCAGGGTGGCTCCATTCAGATGTCCGGGAGTGTATTACATTACATAGATATGATATCTGAATGTTGTTAATAAAATAGATTTTTATTTATTTGACCTGTCAAGCATGGTTTGGCTAATAGGACCCCTAATACAATACAAAGAGAACAATTGAAGGTCATATGGGTCAATAATTTAAACCTGCAATGAGTTTTCATTAAAATGTCACCCATTTTAAATTATGTAGAGAAATCCAGGCATATTTTATGAATTAATGTATATTTTAAATAAATTTATGGCATTTCAGAGCCAGCAGTGCCTCTAAAGAAAGTCAATCTGGATGACACAGAAACTAAAATAGAGAAGGCAATCAAGGCAGCTGAAGCTGCTGGAGTGACTCTCACCAAAATACCAACATATGAAGTGAAAGATGTGGAAATAAAAGAAGACATGCCTACAATCCATGACAGAAACCTACTAGCGGAACTCAACAGTGACTCATTTGTACAAAAGTCTTTCACATCTTCAAGGACTAAGAAGCAGTCACAGAGTATTGTAATTGATTTGAACGCACAGACTGTAAAAGTGCCTGAAGCTGAGCTCAAAGTACAGAAAGATGACTCCATTATTGATTTTGATGTAAGTTTAATGAACTAATTGCCAGAAAGGATTTAATTGTGTAATAGAGGAGTAAAACATTTCGAGTTAAATTAACTTAAATATATTTTTTCATTCATCACTAACTCTGCTATCAAGAAATACATTGTAATGTAACCCACATATTTTAGATTTAGAAGTTTTAAAAATCTAGTGCATATGTATATATCAATCCACACTGGGCCACTATGGTTTATGGCCTGAAGCATCCTAGTGATGTACTAGGGGAGGCCTGTATCATGCAGTAGGATGTTTAAAAGGCTGACAACAGCAAAACGTTCTACCCCTCAACATAAAAGACAGACACATGATATTTAGACATCTTTCATTATACTGATGGAAAAACAAACAAAAGAGAACAATAAAAGGTCAAGTGTTTTAACAATATTTTAAAAAGCATTAAATGATTTGATCTGATCATTGAGAATGAATCTTATTGGCTGTATGAGAAGTTCTCATACAAGTGTTGAATACTGTTTTTCAAGTGTATTTCATGCTAAAAGGAATTTGTTTCATCTTGATTACTGTAATGAGGTAGCTGCCTCCTATTGATGGTGGATACTATCCAATGTATCCTTATGTAACTCATCCAAAATTTCTGTTACATATTTTACCTTATCAATTGTTTCTTTGAAACAGTCTAATCTTTTAAGATTTGTTCTAATATTTATAAGGTTTATTAAATTATAAGGTTGGTTTCTTTCACAATAAAAAGCCTACATTACATCACCCATGACATTGAATACTACAATTTAAAATAGGGAAATTCTCTTCATTTATGTTTAACCATTAAGAGGAGAGTGGGATATTGTGTGGTGCAATCCTAATTAGTATAATTATCCTAATATTATAATCCTAATCCTAATATTATAATTAGTACAGACCTATATCCAGCAGTGAACATATATATGCTGATGGTATGGTAATGTTTAGTTTGAATACATATAATAAATATGATGGTGATTAATTTACCCAAAACCAATTAATTGCAATTGAATACATTATTAATGAATTTAAATACAATATTTCCATTTACAGGAATTGCCAAGTGAGGAAGAATTAAAGGAAATGTGGATTAAGAAGCTATATCAATATAGAAAGAAAATGTTGAGAGGTGAAATCTAATAAATAAATGTAACTGAAAACATTTTTTTTTTTACTACTATAATACCTCTGTTTCAGTCTAGAAACATAGGCAACAGTATTTTATTAAAATACATAAATTTACATCATTATACATGTTAATATTTAAACTAGATTTGACTACTAAACCTGTTATCAGGTGGGAGTCCATCATGGGTTAGTGAAACATAATTCCTAGACAACTTGTTATAATATTAAAGGCAGTTAATAACCTAAAATGTTTTTATTGAACACAACAACTGACAGCCGCAATCCACAATTTGATACATGGTACAACTACTTGGTCTCTATTTACAATAATGCCGTGTACAGGACAACGGAACTTGCTCACATGTTGTTTCTTTCGCGCTGAATGCGACTTCCATAAGTCCGAGAGACGAGGTTCCACGAATCCATATATCTATCCATGCACATTGCTATACATTTCTGTTCGGAATTATCTAAGGACGTGCCCGGTTTATTTATGCACTTCTTGAAACATTTCTCTGACATCTTCGTTAGAAGTTCCTGTGCATTTGCTATGGCAATCTGCTGCTTCACCTGGTCCATCAACTCTTCTTTTTGTGTTCCCGATAGTGAGCCAGTTGATAAAGTATCCATTTTAAAAGCTTTACTTCTTTATATTCGTTGGGTATTGTAATATTTCATAAAAGTAATTAATATTTCTGACAATATAACCTCAAATTGTCAAAATCATTTTTGAAGTGAACGAGTACGAGGTAACCATAGACTATAATAGAAAAAATTTAATTCTATTCCTCACTAATAGACCAAGGAAATTGAAATATAAACAGCCAGATTCTAAAATAATGCTGCAAACTGTCATTATTTTTTGCAATCTTCTAATTGGTATTAAATTAAAAAAATATGAATGGAGCAAATTGTAATCTATCGATTAGTATTTTTTTTTATTAATATTGGTGCTGTACGCTGGGAAGGATCCGGTGCCATATTGCGCAAACTTGTTAGAAAATACATAAACGTCAAATAGAGCAGTTTTTGTCTTAAATATTTTCCGTTGTTTGTTTTGAAATTGTAAATTCTATATCTATTTTTTTTCAAATAATTTCTGACAAACGCATGGATTCAGACGATGTAGCTAGTACTTTATCTCACGATGAACTTCTTGAAATTACCAAGTCTTCTCTTTGCACCCTTTTAAGCTGCGATTCCTTACTATCAGATCTTCCCGCCGACATTATTCTTGAAGAGGTTTTATCACAGGTAAATATAAAGAAAAGTGAATGTATCGAGTTACATATATTATTGCTGTTTAGTAAAGGCACACTGTTTGGCTTTTCTCAAACGGCCACCACCGGCGAACTTTTTGAAGTCGTCGGTTCACGGGCCCGGAGGGCGTCCTCCGCTGCTCCAACCCCAAGATAGATGTAATTAAACTAAAATTTATTTTTATAACAGCTATGTTGAATCACTTATTAATTACACAGCTCACTCGTGAAAGGGCATTCCATATCTATAATACTATTGTCACACCTCTGCTTCAATCAGGTGGCATAACGATTTTCTAGGGAACTAATATAGCCTATGTATATCTGCATTAGTTTAGCATCCTTAAAGTGAAGGAATTTTCGAAAATCAGTCTATTTTCAGCTCTTACATAAAAACAAACCTAATTTCTCTTTAAAATATTAATGTAGATAATATTTTAATAATATATTAAAGTATATTCTATGGAAATTTAGGTTTCGTTAGGTATCATTATCATTCATCTACTTAGTTTTTCAACTGTAAGCAGATATTCAACTAAGAATATATTTTGATAAAACATTAGTGTTCATAGCTGTTAAGCAATGTGTAATGCCATTCTGAGTTAATAGCTTCTTATTTGATTTTTGAATTTTTTCCACATTTACCAGAAGTCCACGTTCAGTAGATATACCAAAAAGGAATTTCCACCTATGGCAGATTTTTTTTTATTTGGGGTACTTTGTATTTATATGCATGTATGAGTATGTCCTTGTAGTGTAAGTACTTCTTTGATACACCAACCACATGCATTAGTGGACATAATCTTACATTTTTTGGTGTTCTTTGACCCATTCGATGCGGCAAACACCGGCGTGTTTTATAATACTAACTACCAAGTGCAGCTCGCGCTGATCAGCGTAAAACATAGTCTCATATGACATTTACACATCACCATACTAACGATTTCCTCTTCAAAACAAATTTTTGTAGAGTCCCATATCCTGATAAGGTGCTGAAAACCCCAAAAGACGTTTAATATTTTCTACACAATGTTGAGCACGCCGATCGCGTTTACATAAAAATCGCCCCGAATCTCACTAAAAATTGAAATTTTGGTAGCTGCATCGAATATGGGTTAAGACCCATATAAATTTACAAATATATTTTGTGAAGATTGTAAAGAAGCTGATGTAATTTGGTTAAAATTACGCATTTTCAGATTGCCGTGGAACATGGACAATCAATTACTATTTTTATATCAAGGGAATTGGAACCAACACTAAAAGTAATAGTAAGTGATAAAATTCCTATTTAACAGGCTTTTACATAATATATCACACAAAGTCGAATTTTGTACCCATTTGGAGAGTAATGTCAAACTGGCCTCGAGTGAGATCAGGTGAGAATTCACATGGAGTACTGTTCACATCTGGTGCACCAAGATATTGGCTTGATCCTCTCAATTCCGTTCAACACTACGTGCTGTATGGATAGTTGATGATCCTATACTCACAAACCATCTAGAACCCCTTAGTATCTGGATAGACATTGCCTCTTTGTACGTGGTGTGGTTCAGAACCGTGGTGTGGTTCTATCGTTATACAATGGGAAGTGCTCTGAGGAATATATAATAAAGAGGTAAAATTGTGTGTTTGTAGGTATGTTTGGGGTAATCTCTGGACTACTGAACCCATTTCAAAAATTCTTTCACAAATAGGAAGCTACATTATCCATGTCTAATATAGGCTATATTTTATTTTGAAATTTTGAAAAAAAGAAACTTATAAACCGAAGTGAAGCGAGGGCGGGTCGCTAGTGTTTAATATAATACTTCCCTCGGGTTTTTATTACCCACTGCCCCATCATTGAAACGTGGTACATGTGCACTTTTTTGATAGGGGGCAGTCACATATTTTTCAAGCAATTAGACATTTATATCACAAACCAGTGCATTGTGGAATGACTTACCTCCTGAGATTTTTCTGCTGACTTATAAATAAATAAATTGTTTTTTTTGCCAAACTAAATTACACAACAAAGCAATGTTATACATAGTTAATTATCTAAAAGAAAAGCCACAAGCTCATCGTACTCTGTGAGTACTTTCTGCACAGTGCTGATTTTCTGCTTGGCCCTGTCTCATTATTACAATGGTTCCAAAATGGTATGTGCAATTGTGCACAACCTAACAATTCGAATCTAAAAGGGAGTAAACAATATAAATAATCCATTCTAAGATGAGTACAAATATAGGACAATAGGCAACCCCTTTAATTGTATCATATTAAATTTAAAAAATATATAGGTAGGTATAGATTTAAGTTATAATACAGTTTACAATTACAATACAATACAATCACCAAGTTACAATGAAATAGAATCGCTGCGGGTCTCTATTACTTAAATTATTGCCCATTCTCCTGTGGCGCCATTGAGACTGAACTCTGATTTTTTTAGTCAAATTTATTTTTTAAAGTTATATTGGTTATAGTATGGGGTTCTGCAAGAGAGCTGTAAACAGACATTTGCAGCGTAGGCAGTGCGTCTGTAATCCTCCTGGTATTGCAGGCGTCCATAGGCGACGGTAACCACTTAACACCGGGTGGCAGTCTGGCTGTTTGCCACCTTTAATATAAAAAATAGCTCAGTGAAGGCAGATGCTTGATTTTGTATTACAGAGCCTTAGTCCGCTAATAATAAGCACTAATTAGAATTAAGGGATGTTCATACATCTCGGGGTACCCTACAGTAGGAACAGTAATAGAAAAAACGGAGAAATACGTGACAAGTTTTTTTATATGAATGGATCACTTAAAATTGAATTTTCTCTTGAATCTCACAACAATCCCAACATTGCAAAGAAACAAAACATAAGATACAAAAATTCTTAAAACAGTAAAATTGATTTTATGTACGTCATTTTAAGTTAAGCAGAGCAGATACACTGATATTGATTTTAATCATGACTATGTATTTGTTCATAGGTTCCACAAAATGTATCGGTTGGCGACCTCAAGAAGGCAATAGCGAGACATTTTGAAATCTACCAGCAGAGGACTGGCAGCAAAGTGAAGATATCATGGAAGTATATTTGGAGAACCTATGACCTGAACTATGATGGTATCATTTTAGACAACAATATAACTGGCATCGACAATTATGGTGTAACTAATAAAGTCACATTGACCTTCAAAAAAAAACGGAAGAAGTAAACATAAATATATTTCGAAGCATTTATATTTTATTTTACAATTACATTTTCTCTGGAACCATATAAAGATGAGGCGTTTTTTACGTTTTTTTTTTCCACAAATATGTACATAGTCTCCTTTACTCATAATTCTCATAAATGGTGTATAATTTAAATTAGAGATGAAAGGGATAGTCGTTTGGCCGGATACCGGATATATGGCGAGCTGTGAAGCCGCCAAATGTGAGGCCGTGAGTGATCGTGCGTGACGTGAGTGAGTGATTGTTTAGTGAAAATTAGTTGTTTACTTGCTGCGTGATTTGCAATTATACGATTATTATAATCGTATGCAATTATACGTTGCCTGCGAACTTGTTAATTTTGAGTATTAATTTTAAATATTCTCTTTGATAAAAAGAAGATTTTGTAACATTTTCACCTATAAAAGCGTTATAAGCCATTTTATTATTATTTACCTCATAAAGATTCATTTATTAAAGTTGATTTTAGGAAATTATCATAGTTTTTGAATATCCGATATTGAGATACTATCCGGTATCCGAACGGATAGTAAATTTAGGCCGGATACTGGATAGTTACCGGTTATCCGTTTCATATAATTTAAATTATTGTTTAATTATGAACTCTGTGAAAATTGACAATTATTTCTTTTTTAAGATAGATGCTCTTTATGTATATATAGCAATATAATACTTAAATACTAATATTATAAAGATACTAACGCCATAAGTCTAAATATTTTTAATTTTAGTATTTATGTACAAATTAAAGGATGTCCCAGATTGAGCGCCGGATTCATGAAGAGAAAAAATTCGGAGAAAAAAAATGAAGTCATTGTTTCTCCGGCTGTGCGACATGTATCACCGTCCCGTGGGAACCACAGTTGATCGAGGTCCATATCTTCCAATTGGTGCCAAAAAAAACTCCTGTAGCATGTTCCGATACCTCTCTACCTATGAACTTGCCGAGCCTAAAGCCGCGCCAAACCGTAACCCTGACGATGCATCCGTTTTTCATGAATCTCATGGGGATTCTCAGATACGACAAATTTGTTTATTGACGTTTCCCTCAAGGGGCCTCGTCATTAAAGATGATTTTTTCGCCAAAATGATGGTCCACTTCATACTGCGTTGCTCTTTCGTGTAGCGTTTCAAGTTGACTAATTGCAACTGTCATGTGTTACATCTATAAACAAACCAGAGTTGCGAACCGTGCAACAAAAAATGCGCGAAATTTAAATCCGGCGCTTAATCTCGAACATCCTATATATTACCTATAAACAAAGAATTCTATACAATGATTGAATTTTAAAAAGCGTTTATGATGTAAGGGGATTATGTTTACAAATTATCATAATATACTCTGCATGCATTATTTGTAGTACTGATAAATTCTCAAAATCTGAAACCACAGATCATTGCTCATGATGCTGAGTTGACATAAAATGTTACGTATTTTTTTATTTTAAAATTTGTAATTTATTGGCCTTCACATTCATTCACCTTTAATAAAATCCACATTCATAATATATATGAAAAGAGCGAAAAAAATTAAAACATTTTTTATATATTCCTTTTCATGTCAACTAAGAATCACGAACAGAATCTATGGTTTCAGCTTTCGGTAATTAATAAGATACAGCCTGTATTTTCACATTATCAAGAACAGACATTTCATAATATAAAATATCGACCAATTGGGCTTTCACAGCCATTATCAACTTATTCAATAAGCGGTTAGGTATCGCCAACCGCAAATATAACATAAATGTGTTAATTACTATTCTACTCCTAAATCTCTAAAGGCAGGCACCGCTTTCGGGCCAACGTTTGTCATTCGTGGCTGATATTTTGGCATGTATCACGGATGTCGCAGGACCAATTACTGAACTGATTTGTTTCATCTACCAAAATTTGATTTGATAAATATAACCAAAATCCATAAATCCATGATTTGAATTCTCGCGAACCCGTGAATTTCGTATGTTAATCTCGAAACTAGGAGTTTACTCAGATTTTACACCTCTTGAAGTTACGGGCCCGACCTTAGTTCGAGCGAACTGCTATAGTTTGACTAGTTTGGTCGGAGCTTTACACATTAGATATCTCAAGAGTATATAAAGGTACCCCTTTATTATCGTGAAATTTGACGTTCGATCCCTTAGAATCTACCGTGTAAATAAATCTAAATTTGGATCGTTGTCTTGTATGGTCGGAGTACGGTAGACGGAACAAATTTGTTCAGGCCTATATATCGGACTGAACGTTTTTGTGGTTGAAATCGGTAGAAAGTTAGATTTCTGTGACTTCGAAGTATCATTGATCATGATCATTGATTCGAGAATAGATACTAGATAAATGTTATACTACCAAGTGCTTTGAAAATGGAACATTCTTATTACGTAGTACTTAAGTTTCAAATTTGAATTTTTAATGAACCTCCTCCCCTCATCTGCTTCCCTAGAAGTAGCCAAACAGGTTTCTTTGTAAAGAACGTCTGTTGTGTCATCTAGTATATTCGCATATCGATGCCGCTGATCAATGTTTTCTTTTCGGCTGATCCATCCTCGGATATTTTTTTTATAGTGGCAATAGATACATTTCGGTAAATCTGATATCCCTGACGTTCTGATTCTGCCGGATTTGCCTCAGATGTAGGATATAAGTGGTGTATGCACGATCTAGACCTGTTCGAAGTCGGGCTGCAGCAGATCGAAGTCGAACTGCGGTAGCGGCTCACACACGTACAAACAACTGTTTTTTCTCCAAGTCGTGTTCTCCGCAATAGGTACATATCGGCAGAATTTCGATAATATCTTGTTTAATGTGATATCAGTGAAGTTGTCCCTTACGTGCAGTGTTACAGCTGCTCGAAGTCGGGCTGCGGCGGCGGTTCCTGCGGCAGCGGCTCGAAGTCCCCGAGCGTGTAGTGCGCGTCCTCGTGACGAGGCGTCGCCAGCGGACGGTCGTACGCCTCTTTCAGCAGCTCCTGCTCGTGCTGGGGGACAAACAAATACATATAACAACCATCAAATTACATTTATCTATCAAACGGGTCTTAATGTATAATAATATTGGTAACAATGAGTGGGGAGAAATCGTAATAATTAACGACACGGTAATAGTAATTAACGTATTTAATTAATTAATTCAATTGAACTAACTAATTATGTGAGCCTAGAGGTATCTCTATCTATACGACTCACATTCGTGTGATCGTGAGTTCAAATCCTCGGCCCGTACCACCAAAGTTAAATACTGATTTTAAAAAAAATGACACTAGCTCGGCGGTACGAGAAAACATCGTGAGGATACCCGCCCCGCATAAAAAATGAAGTATGTGATCCACCAATCCGCACTTATGGCCCGAAACCGCCCCGTGATTTACTAGGGCAGACCTGTGCCTAGCAATGGTATATGCAACGCATTGCAGGGCCATGGGATAGGCTGATATCATCATCAGCTGAACATCAGCGTCGAAAATCATTAAGTGCTTTCTGACATAATGCTGAGCTGAACACCCTTCGGTGTGGCATTGCGACACGCGGAATGGTCAAACTAGTTTTATTATTTTCTGTCCTTGTTCTGTGTACTAAATATTGTGTGTACTGTGGCGTGCTGAAATAAATGTTCTCTTTCTTTCTAATGCGAGTTTCAGCTGTAAAATCATAAAAAAAATCAGCGTGAATAGAGGACATGTAAAACTATTTTATATATTTATTTACTCCTTTTGCACTATATTGTACAAAGGCGTACTTAATGCCTTAAGGCAGTCTCTACCAGTCGACTGTTGGTACATGTAAAATATTAAAACGGGTTTATAAATTGATGGATGTGACTCACGTGGTCGGCCTGCAGCACGGAGGGCGGCGCGAGGTCATCCAGAGACAACTGTGTGTTGAGCACCGACGGCGGCGCGTAGTCCGATATCGCCGGCACACTCTCCACAGGCTAATGGATACCAATTAGTTACGTTCACTGTGCCATGTATCACATGTGATACATCCTATCCTATCCCTCCTGATTTTCCCAATCCATTCCTATATCTCCAATGGTAAGCAGCGCATCTTAGGTCATGCCAACATTTGTCGCTCTGGACTGTTCAAACCGAACTTTACCGAACGGAATGTGTAATCAACGTGTGACGCACGTGCGATCGTCAGTCGCGCTCGAGGCGAAAACGAATAAGACATTGAGGCGGGAAATCAATCGATTTCCATTGGTCGAGGGAATAGGTACATCGTTAGTTGTGTAGTACTGTATCACATTTGATACATTGCGGCTCTTGTACCACATCCACGTATCAGATAAGATACACAGTTTTAAATCTGAGACATGCCTGAATCATATGCGATATATGCTAAAATTTTCTGAAAGACAATTACGTAATTGAAAAAAATAACACTATCATTCTTATAAGCTTATAAGTAAGATATTATAAGCCATCTGTTACAAACAAGTTTTTGGACCCCTGCTCTGCTATAATAATTAAAACATTAATTTGTTCAAATTCTGCATGGGATGAATTGATTTAAAACGATTGTTTGTTATACAGAAAGGTGGCAGACGTGCACAGTCCACCTGGTGGTAAGTGGCTACTGCCGCCCATGGACATCCGCGATACGTGCCGACATCAATCGAGAATGACAAACCTTGGAACGTTTCTGGATGCGCTGCCACCTTTCGAGATGTAGAAGTGGGTTTGGAGGTAGATGGAAAATAGGCTTATACAACTTGGTTACATCCTGCTGTATAATATTACATTATTCATTATTAAAATACATACAATACATACATTATTCAGTATATCAAGTCAGTATATTAAAATATACTGACTGTTAAACTGACTATTAAAATATAAATATACTGTTAAACAAGAAAAAAAAATTGCATGACTTACCGCTTCAACTGGTGGTGATTCCTCCACAGGTTTAGCAGTGTACGGTTCCTCGTTCCCTTTTACTGTGTTCGCACGAGCTTCTTCTTCAGAGCTATATGCAGTCTTGTGCTCGCACATTAGCAGATGTGTTAACATATCAGTACCTGTTGTAGAATAATTAAGTACAAAGATTAGCTTGATGTCTGTGTACTGTCATGTGGCTTTAAAATACCACCACTCCATTCCTTTCCGCGGGTGTCATTAAAGGCGACTAAGGAATAACAAAGATGCTACCATAAGTCCTGCAGCAATAGCACTTCTAAAAGAGTGGTCTCGCTAACGTGTCGTTTAAGGCCTCATGCCCGAGCACGTTCTGTCGCGCTTGTAGTGTACAGCTGCCTACATTTGTTGATGCTTGGCTTGCCAGCATTTATTTATTTATTAGTCACGGCAACATTATACATACAAAACATGATTAGGAATATTATACAATTATAAGACAGTCCAGTATGTATCCCAAGTAAAGACGTGCACAACATGGATAGGAAACTGCGACTTTATAACACAAAATATATTTTTTTAAGATCGACAATTTACTAATGGTAAATATTGAATGAATATTTAAAGGAAAAAATATTTATTTATTTGGCGAAACATTTTTGTACAAGAGACAGCAAGTATGTATGGAGCAACGTGAAGGGTAGTGTGAGTACTAACCGACCGTGGTGCGGTACCCGCACACGCAGTGCGTCTCGTAGGGCGCGTCGCGCGGCGCGTCCTCGAGCGAGTGGGGGCCCGCGCAGTAGCTGCTGTGCCGCAGCATGCCGCGGTAGCACGAGCTCACGTACGGGCACTTGCTGCACCGCGCCACGCCCCTGCAGTCACACACACACAACAAACTCGTTAACGTATGATACAATTTTATAAATATATATATAAACAAAACATCACAATTCATTCCCCATCAAAAAGAAATGCCGCCAAACAGGCAAGGGAAATAACTACAAACCATAAATTATGAAGAATGCGAAGAGCTGATATTATTCATTAAACTTAATATATAGTCAAACACTAAATACGTCATACGCATACATATTCCACTTACCCTAACAAAACATAAACAGAGACATATTCACAAGCACGTACATTCAAACATACCTTCATACAAACTCAAACACACCCACGTACATACACAATATACATACCCTCACACACACATGCACTTCAATATTCACCCTTACTTACATACACCCTCATCCAGGCTTCATACACACAGAGAGAAACATAGTCTCGCACATACACATTAATAATTCGTGAGGCGCGGAGGGTCTCGAGGTTTTCACGAATTGTTCACTTGGCAGAGCACCTAGTGAAGGTGGCGGCGTGAAATTTAAATAGTTCAGCTTGTTTCCTTTTTAAAGAAAATGATTCCGAAATTAGTTATATGTATAAGTGACGTCATCTGAGAAAAAGGAGCTTACTTTTTTTGTACTTATTACCACAAACTTACAAACAAAAATCAGAAAATTATCATAGTTTGTTATATTTATATGTTTCATCGCACCTCACAACGTGTCTCTGTTCAACCCCAAGGTTGGATGGTAGGGAATGCCCCCATGCATTAAGCTACGATTAAGTGCAATAAAGTTTCTTAAATAAATTTAAAAAAATAGTTGTTTATAAAGAAAGGTTGGGAAACATTACTTTAAATTATTATGTACCTAGTAAAAACAGTTTATTTACTCATTCCTAGTAATTTCTTGTTGTTTTAATGAAATCTCAAAGTCAGTTTGTGTATTTGAATTTTACATTGTTGATAAGCGACTGTATGATTTGTGAATAAATAAAAAAAATGTATGTCTAAGATACAAGTGCTGCAGTATTAATATCCATAGACATTATATTTAATCATTAATCAGACCAGAAATTGCAACCACCATTATTCTTTTGCTTTAATAAATTTTAGTTTTAAACTGTAAATGTACGCAACTCACAGGAAATGCTTGTCGCTCTCTAGCGGCGTGTCGCACTCCCGGCAGATCATTCCGTCGGGCAACACCAGTGTCAAGTGGCCCAATGTCTCCGAGATAGTGTGACTGGCGGAATCCTTTACCGGGGGACGGGCCTTGTTCTGCGAAACGAACACATTATGTACTTGGCTTGGAACTTAATCTAAACACAGACTAAGATGACGTGATGCTACTACATTATGTGACAGCGATCAGAACGCGCATTTCACATATATTTTACAGGAAACTCTGTTTAAAACATAGTTGATTACATTACAGAAGTCTCGTTTCTTGGCGGAAACGGCTCTCAACGCGTTAAGATCTTTTTATAATATATAGATAAATATGTGCCTAGGCGAAAATTTCAAAAGTTATAGTCTTTTCGTTATTTTTTAATTAACTTTTTGCTTCTAAATTACCAAGAACTTCTACTGGGTGCTAATGCAAACCTTCGAAAAAATATTTTGCTATTCTATTCCTTCTATGACATTGAAACATTCCTACATTCATTTTAAAATTATAAATGTATAAAATGTAATTTGTTAACCATCATTTGATCCATAAGGGCGTGCCTACCACACATCGCTAAAGCCATCAGTGTCAATACTGTTTGCGAATATTCAACTGTATTTATCTCAATAACATTGTATATCTGACAGCAAGTGAAGCGCTTGTTTGCACATGGGACTGAACTAGTTTTATACAATTATAAATATAAAAGACCTTATCTGGTATTTTTTATTTACATTTACTAATAAATTCCTGGACAAAAGTCTTGCTGGTATTCTTTACTGAAAACCAATATCATCTGAGTTGACGTTGAACAATACGCAAGATAAAAGTATTATATGTGATCGCAAATTATTAATTAGCTTCGAAAGCTAAGCATGTTTTGTTTTATCTGTAAAATTTGATTCAGTTTACTATATTTTTCATTCGCACAAAAATTAATTTTCATAAAAGATTATATGGTATTAACCATATAAGAGTAAAAAAATGCTATATGTATGCGAGTAATGTTTAGTTACCTTGGGCTTGTTAATCAAATGCTCCTCAGAACACAATGGTGTGGCACCTTCCACAGTGTTGTGTTCACGAATTTGATGCTCTTTGAGTTGACCTAAAAGTAACAGTATAAATTTAAAAATTAAGAAAGAAAGACATGTCAATGTTATATTGACAACAACAATGTTAGAAGACATGATATATTGAGTGGAAAGTAATAAGGAAGGGAATATTAATTGTTGTGCCAATCGGCACCAACCCGATAACTGCGACGCTGATTAATTTTCAGTTGGAACTGCGCTGGTGACCACGGATTGCCCACAACAGAGGCCAATGTGTTCTAGTTTTTAATGTAATTTCTACTGTAAATTGGAAACAGCCACAAATTATCTTATACATGTGGGAAACCTTAGTGAGAAAATATTAAGAGCACAGATGTAGAATTGTTTGTTAACTCGAAAAATTAATAAAACGCGCGAGTCAGAATTTAATGCCATAGTCACAATAAGCTAGAAAAAGTCAGAAACAGTTAAATAACACATATTATATATTTTTCAACTAGTTGCAAAGGCCCCGGAGTCCCGACAAACATGTGTATTACGACGTGACTTATTCAAGTAAAACAATTTATTTTTGCGGGTCAAATTTGACATCATACGAGGGCAACACTGAAAGTTGAATTCTGAAAACCAACTATAAATTGTCGTCTTGCTTGGTGCTTCATCGCCAAAAGCAGTTTGAAGTCGAGCGAGGCTATGCTGAGCTGTCAAATTACACTCAAAATTGTAGAAAATTTTCACGAGTTAAATCCATCGTAATGCAGACACGCAATTTTTAAAATGACGTCACAATGAAAAAACAAATGACTGGTAGATGAAACTTAATTCTACAGCCAGTTTCATTTTCAAATATTGTAATTACTTTTTAAATATTGTTTATGTAAGTGGCTAGTTCTGGAAATTTCCAGTGTGACCTATGTATTTTGTCTGTAATTTTAAGTTTATAAGTAAAAGATACAATCGAATGATTTTGGAGTATCTAAACATGTTGCTGGCTGTACCTAGACTTAATTTCGATAACGGACCGAACAAGACACGGGAAATCCTAGTATGGGGTCTAGAATACAACATTTTAGATTAAGGTATTAGAATACAATTTGTTAATACATATTAATATTTATTATTATTTGTATATTGTTGACTTATTACAAAGTTTATAAATATTGGAAAAAGTTAGTTGAACGGTAAGAAGTTATACAAATGAATATGAAAAAAATAATAACAAAACGGGTATTTTATTTCATATATTGATATCCAAGCATTCAATACTTCATTTTGAAATGAGTAGGTAATATTAGCAAGCCAATATGCCCAAAACCATACCAAACTAGCCTTTATTACTAACATTTAAATGTGAATACATGGGTTGAAAGCTAGTTGGCGCATCCAGGGGTGGCCAAACCTTTGACATTCTGGACTGATGTTTGCACGTATCGCGGATGTCAGTGGGCGACAGTATCCACTTACTACCAGGTGGATTGTCTGTTCGTTCGCCTTCTTGCTATAAAAAAAACTTGTTGCCAATGGTAATTAAAAAGAAATATCAGCTTACCAAGATGAACAAACTTGAGCACGCATCTGTTGCAGCGCACCTCCAAATCTTTATCCAAATGTTGCTTCAGATGGTCGATAAACAGCAGCACATTTGCTGTCAGCTCGTAACCATCCGAATACACTTTTATTACCTATGGAATATTATTAAAATTTATCAACAAAATATCAATACCACCAGAAACATATTTAAAAACCGGTAAACCGTTCATTACAAAAAAGGAAAGTATAAACAGGAGACGTAAACAAGTCAAAATGGATAAATTAAGCCGGAAAGCCCCCTCTTAGAAATCAAATTCTGGAGACGTCATTGCCGACAGACACGGGCAGACCCATAGTCACTTCAACATGGAGATTCTATGAATTATGTTGGTGACTTTAGCTCTTTAGTGACTCCCTTCATTTCGGATGTTATCTTGTAAAGAAATTCAAAGCACAGCTCATTATCAATCAATCATTCAATTTGTATAATGTGAGTAAATAGGATGATACAATTACAATTAATAGAGCATGTCACAATAGCTGTGAATAGGATCTTGCAAGGTCGGCGGCGCGCCCGCATACCCCCTGGTGTTGCAGGTGTCCATGGGCGGCGGTGACACTTACCATTACGTGGGACCGCTTGCTTGTCCACCCACTAGTCTATAAAAACTAGTACACATACATTATATAACGCAATTAAATAATTTAGTTATATTATTATAGCAACTAGCGACCCGCCCTCGCTTCGCTTCGATTTATAAGTTTTTATTTCAATTTTTTTTTTTAATTTCAAAATAAAATATAGCCTATATTAGACACGAATAATGTAGCTTTCTATTTGTGAAAGAGTTTTTGAAATCGGTTCAGTAATTCCAGAGATTACCCCCAACATACAAACACACAATTTTACCTCTTTATTATATTAGTATAGATATAACATATTTAAATTACACAAATTAGTCAAAAATTAAAAAAAAAACGGTAGAATACATTGTAAAATGTCAAATAGTCGATTTTTTAAATCTTCTTATTTAGGGGTTTTTGTCTTACAACGGATATGTACTAAGTAATATTAAAAATTAAATTCTTAATATATTATGCATAAACATATTACATAATATAGTGACCGCATCACAATGTGGCTCTGCTAATATGGCAATAACTGTATTCTGTCTATCTGTATTATATTTATACATCAATGACGCCCCTCGCCCCCTCGCTCCTGGCACACTCCATTAGCAAAAGAATAAATGTCAATGTTATAATAAAAAAAAGATAAACAGTATATTAAAAAATGTCAAGGCAATGTTTATTAGCACATCAAACACTTGATTACAATATGTCTTACCTTGAGACAGTGCGGGCACTGTACCGAGGGATGCTCTTTGTGCATAGTTAGGAAGTGGTCGGCTACGCGCCGGTGCGCGCTCGCGCGGTAGTCGCACGCGCCACAAGCGTACGGCAGTTCTAAAGGGGAGTGGGCTTTCTGCATATGACTTGCTAGGGTCAGTACTGCTGCGAAACGAACCTGTGTGCAAAAGTAGTTGTTTGTGGAAGAGGCTTAAGCAAAATGGTCGTTTCAATCGAATAATTGCGAAAGAGATCGTTTAAAGAAAACTTTTGACAAGCAGTAATTCAATTCCACCAACTCTGGTGTACGTTTACACATTGGAATGTCCAAAATACCATCTTAACTCCGCATATCAACCACTCCCGGGAGTCCAAGTAGTCTGACCACTTGTGGGGGGGATATTTCCACAAACCGCGGAAAAATAATAACCAATTAAGACAAGGCGTTTTCGTGACCGTAGCCTCCTTTGCGACTTTTCGCTACTAGATGTGCTGCAGCAGTTGTTGTTAACTTCAGTCTTATTAGCGAGAAATACATTCAGAAATACTTTTCGGTGATATATTAGCAGCACTCACCTCACAAATCAAGCACGCGTAAGTGAACAAGTCTGGGGACTTGGTGTCAGCGGGGTGGATCTGTTTCAAGTGTGTTTGCAGGTCTTCATCGGTGGAGAAGCGCATAAGACAGTAGTCGCACTGCGAGGTTGAGTGCGTGGCGTTATCCGACGGTGGGATGATATGTTGGTAGATGTGACGCATCAGTTCGCAGTTGTTGTTTACTTCCACGTGGCACTCTGGACACTGGGGGACAACAGACAACAGTGGTGACATGCAGTCACATGGCAATAAGACGTAACGAATACAGACATTGACAAGGACGCAAATACATATTTTTGTAAAACTAAAATTAGAACTAGGTACTAATATAGTTTTTTAAATTACATTGTTACTATCAATTTTGAGTCTTGTTGCGTGTAAATAAAGATTATTATTATAGTATAATTCACTCACCTCAACAGCAATAGCAGTCCTCTCGACAGGTCCGTTTCCACCAATTTGTCCAAAGTAATATTTCTCCATGGAGACGGTCTCATCGGGCTTTACTTCCTTGACCGGCTTCATTTCCTTGGCTTTCACTTCCTTGACCTCCTTCTTGATGTTCTTCAGTGGCACGTCGTCCAGGTCCAGGTCATCGTCAATGTATGAGCGCGCGGGTTTGCGCCGAGAGCGCGGCGCGGGAGTATCTTTGACAGTTTCTTTTGGTTTCTCTTTCTCCTTTTCTTTCTCTTTTTCTTGTTTGATCTTCGTGCGGCGGAGGGCTAGAGGAATCTTAAATGAAATGTAAATGTACGAATTAAATAGTTTAGTTATTCAATGAATGGTAGGAATGAAACTTTATTCATGCATAACATTTACAGCACATTAACAAAAACACTACGAGTACTACAATTTTATATTTCATTAAAACTTAGTCTAAACCAGAGGAAAAAGAAAAGGAATAACACTGGTTGTGCCGCAGTAACGACATGGTTACCAAGCTCGTTACACAACGTGACGCAAAACACAGCGTGTATTAGTTTCAAACTGTCATCTGTCTTTTGTTTCTTTTTACTAAGTACAATGCAAAATATATGAAGCAGAACACAAAATTATGTTCAATGTCAATACGAACTGGCAATGATCCTAACAAGAAAAACGAGTATAAGGGCTATTCTCACCACCTCCTGATAAAGTAACTGTTAACAATCTGATAGACAAATTATCTGTCAATTAAAGCTAGTCAATATTTACTTTCTGATAAAGTACCTGGAGGTGGTGGTAAAGGCTCCAAGACATAAATCATCTAGAGGTCGATCGTTACTTTATCAGGAGGTGGTGAAAAAGGCCCTTAGTGTTGTTTAAACGAATGTTGAGCGTTCCACGCTCGAGCGATGAGGGAGCGTTAGTGAACTTTTAAGTCTGGCGTTAAGGGCTAGTGAGCGGTTATAGTACAAACTTTTAATATTTGATGGTCTTAAACCCTTGTAGTTAAAAGCTCGAGTCTAAAACGGTTAAGGTTCAACAGCACCAAAATAACGTGCCAGCGATCGAGCGTTCAGCGCTTGTTTTATTGATTAAGTCACACAAACAGAATGTTACAGTTACTCGTACTTAATATTTATACTAAAACCTGGTTTGAGTAACATACCAAAATCCAAAAAGTATATAAACCACGAGTATGAATATAGGTGATTATGAAGTCTACTTTAAATATATATATGCTTCGTTACGGAATCGAGATATTGATCCATAGAATATATCCAGTTTTAACAATGCTAGCAACAATACCTCTTCCTCGTCATCGTCTTCCACGTATGTAGTCTTTTCCTTTTTCTTCTTGCGCGGGGGTGGAGAGGGCACGGGCGTAGGCTCCTTCTTCTTGCGGTTGCGTTTGCCGCGACCCGTCTCCAGTTCCGGATCCGGTTCTTGGCGGGTTTTCTGACAAAAATAACTTTTGCGTTATCCCGGGCCCCCATATATTTACAGAGTCCATTTTACACCCTATACAGTGGGGAGTATAATGGGAGAAAGAAAATCTCTCATCGTGTTATACATCATACTCGTCTCATTTCATCCCTCCGAGAGATGAATGGAGTGTGATGAGGAAACTCGTCATTGGGAATCCCTCCCAATCTTTATTTTAACGATACCATATAATCAGCCTTTATACTTTATACAAATGTTTGAGAGATGTACACAAAGGTTGTACACATGTACAACCTGAAAACAAAGTTTTGTATTCAATAACTGCAAAGGACACAATTCTTGATTCATACAGAATACAGAATTTCGGTCTATAATACACCACACAAGGGTCTAGACAGTCTAGAGCGTGGTGTCTATTACAATAAGTATTATTTATTTTTCAACATTAATTACCTTTGAGGGATATTTCCAATTCTTGAACGGGTTCGAGGCGATCTTATTGAAGCGCACCGTGACGGCGTCCTTGGCCTCCAGTTTGGTTTGCTCCGCTATATGTGCCACGATGTTGTCGAACGCCTGCCCGGGGGATATGCCGAACCTGGGAGCAATCCGAATTACAAGACATCTTATATATACATATAATAAAATCATAAGAAAACCATGTCTGTTCATTTAAAATATTTTGAAAAAAGTTACGAATGATACAGAAGCCAAAACTTTTGCAATTTTCGTCTGTTTGTTATAACGCGCATCACGCAAAAATCTGGACGGATTTTAATAAAACTTAGCATAGTTATAGCTTTTGTGCCGGATTAACATTTAGAATACTTTTTATCCGGATCAATTACAGAGTTCAGCGGGAATCATGCTGACCAAGCATAGCCTAACGTCTACGTGGACGAAATCGCGGGCACTGCTAGTTAATAATGGTTTCAGGTTGCCGCGTTTCTGTAACGCATCAGGTATGATTGCTGAGGTTCGCACAAACTGCTTCCATGCAATTGTGCGTAAAAGAATCACGTCCCCGATGCACTGCACCTTAGCGGATAAGTGAGACTGTCCTTAATTGAGGCATTGAGGCTATATTGATGGTCGGGTACATGTACGTTAACTGAAGTGTCTCACTATGAGTACTATGATATTATTTTAAAATTACTCTTTATAGATTTTTTTTTATGGATATTAATCTGAAATAAATTAAATATTCTTACATATTTTGCGCAATCTCAATGAGCGGTAGTCGCCTTGTATAGAGCCTCAATAACGGTGATAACGCGTCCGTCACCAGCCCTACAACCCTTTTATCGTCCACTGTTAGACATGGGCGAAGTTATGCATTGTCTTGTAACTCGGCCGATCGAGCACAGTCCAGTGGTTGTAGGGTTGCAGCATACACCCTTCCACTCAAATATTCGCCTTTTTAAAGTCAATACTTTATGTATATTCTGTAAAGACTTATTATGTATATATATCGTAGATATATATTACGTAATTATGTATACTGTATACTGGCTTAGGTGGCGACTGGTTCGCATAAAAACGGGGCGGTGGCGAATTTACCACTTTTTGAAATTGCTGGTGGTCAACCGGCCCCTAAGCACTTAAAAAACGGGACCTTTTACTACTTACAAAACAGATAGGGGAGAACTAGTCCCTACCAATTCTAAAGACTATTCTTGTTCCTTTCAAGCCTACATAAAACAGCAAGATGGGTATTTAGGAATATCTAAACATTTAATTGTGAGAATAATCATTACATAATATCATACATTGCAAGAGGTAGCTACTTACCATCATTTGGGCCACTTGCCCGTCTGCCTCCATTAATATAAAAAAGAAAATCTATTTATCTATCTACTTACTTCTCCCTCCAAACAAGTTCATCAAGGAACTGTTGAATAATCTGCCTCGATAACAGCGATAGAGTATTCTGGAACATTCGAGGCACGATTCTTCTCAAATACTCCATTATATTGGCGTTGGTATATTTCGTCGGTTGATCGGAGTGCGTTGATGTTTGATGGACATTCTTGAAACCCATAGAGACTAGAGTGCCCTTGTCTACGGTCAAGTCAGTTAAAATGACGGATGAAGGGTGCACCCAGGTGGAGAGCGGTTCCAGAATCTTCTGAAAGCGTTTTTTGTAATTTTTCTCGTGTTCAGCTAAGGGTTCTACAGCGCGAAGGCGAATCTAGAAAGGAAATTATTCCACATTAATACGTAAATGATAAATTATTTATTTAGAAATAATGAATGTCATTTCAATAAGAAAAAGCAGACTTGAAACCCATAGAGACTTGAACTGGTGTGTAAACACAGATCGACTAGATTGGTGTATAAAAAAGATTTATACACCAGAAAAAGGGAGATACGATAAGACTTCCTCTAATGGTATTGAAAGAGACAAAAATAGAAAACTGAATATAAACTTAGAGTATGTATAAAATGGTCAAAAAGTAGTCATTACACAAAAGTTGCTAAAAGAATATTATCTAAAATACCTAGGGACTAATATTGCAATCACTTAATATATCGATTTATAGAACAAGAACCAGTCGAATGCTTTAGATAAAGATTATTAAGATAAAGATTTAGCATTAACATATTGTTGTACGGTCCAAAACTAAATATGAGTGTTATATATTGGACAATTGAGGGTACTTTAGTGTGACATGACAGACAGTGACATGTCACTTCATGACAGTGACAGACAGTGAAGTCCGTAGTGAACCTGCTAAGTGAATGTTAACTTTTAATCAAATTAATGTCAAGAGGTGAATATATAATAATTAGTAAACAAATACTCACCAATTTCTCAGCCGGGTCCAATACGCCCAATACTTCAACTTTCACCTGTCTCTGGGTGCCGTCATGGCTTGTCGTGCCTAAAGATATCACACCAACTTCCACTTTCTTGCCTTGTCCACCCAATAAACCCAAATGCTGATGAATGGCTGACGTACACACCGCTCTCAGCCATGTAAACAAGCCTTTCACATACAAATTATCCACTTTCACCCACTGCACGACGTTTTGTACGTTAGTCTGACAGGCCCAGTGGTAGATTAGTTTTAGTAGAACACTAGGAGGAAACGTAGCGCCCTCAAAAATAGAACTGCAGAATACAGATACGAATCGAGTGGGACAGCACTCGGATATCCACACGTATCCGCCGGAGTAAGGGAACTTTGAGACATCAGAGTACATGCCTGGGAAGAGAAATGTTAGCCATGACAATTTTGTTCGATATTACAAGGTAGAAGATTTGATTAAATTTGGGTATCAATTTTGATGTCATAGACAATTACAGTATTTCACAACTCAAGAGGTTCCAACGATGTACCTATTTGCTCAACTAATTGAAACCAATCTATTTATTTCCTGCCTCAATGTCTGCTTTGACACTTGACGCTTTAAAGCTTTGGACCGGGTATGGCACAAATGCGAATGGGTTGCCAGTTTCCTGACTGGACAGAGCATCAGAGTAGGTATCGATGGTAGCTGCTCAGACACCATGTCCATGCCTCAAGAAGTGTGTTCAAGAACGAATAAACAAACAAATGTTTTTTCTTTATAATATTAGTATGTATAGATAATACATTGGCCCTGTTAAACAACATTATCAGTACATACAATAAATAAATGATTATTCATTTATTCATTTTTACACTACATTGCACAATATCGTACAAAAGGCGAGCTTAATAAGGCATTCTCTGCCAGCCAACCTTTGGGTTGATCAGAAGTTCAATTTGGAAGTTCAATTTATTAGTAACCCCGTCATTTTGCATTCAAGTGTAACGATCTATCCACAAAATGTCGTATGTGTTAGCTACTAAGTTTTTGACATTAAGTCAATTTTCATTTGCTATTAAGATACACATTCACATATTTGTAGTCACATTACCTACATTCGGTAAAGTTCCGTTTGACGAGGTTAGCCGATTGCACGTCTGAGGTGTGTCGTACTGTAGATCAATGAAGTCATTGTTATAAACAGCATGCATATGACAAACTATTTTACAGGAAAATGTCTTTAAAATCTTTGTAGATTAGTACCTGTTTGGGAGAGCTTGTCACTTAATTTTTATCAACTATTTAAAAGTACTTGAGGACCTATGTCCAAAAATTGAAAAAAAAAATACATCATATTATGCGGACGTATAAACTTGAGTTTTATTTTTATCCAAACAAGTTATAGATAGTCGGTAAATTGATTAAATGATTATTGATTACAGACAACGTAAAGAAAAATATCGTGCGAAAACGCACGTGGCTAAGATAAAAAAAAATCTGGATCACGTAATAGTTACTAATTCGCATTGGACTTCCATGATATGCCTCCAAAACACCTCATGAAAAATGATATTGACAATATTGTTTATTTTTTGACTTTTTGAACTAAGAATCTCCAAAAATACACTATAGGGCCCGACTGTACTATTTAAAGTACAGCAAAAATGGCGGAAAATCCCAGAAAATACGAATAGCTACACTAAAACTCACCCAACTTCAACTTGTTCCCGGCATGTATGACGCACCACTGCTCAGCTCGTACTAAGCCCTGCTGGATGAGCCATTCGGTGAACTTCATGGGCGTGTGCATCAGCACCGACTTCACTTTACTGTCGAGAGCGGACCTGTCAGAAGGCGGTGCGGAGTCCTTGGCGCGCAGGTACGGACGCGCCACCACCACCAGGGATGGGAAGGTTTTGCCTATGTAACAAGTATGTTACGTGTTATTGAGTTCAGAACTGCAGGAATATCGAGTTAGCTCTTAATAGCCTTGTTATTCTAAAACAAGGGCTGAATAAACATGGAGTGAACTCAGTGAACTTTCATGGGTGAGCACCGACTGCACTTTGTTGTCGAGATCGGACACGCGCTACCACCACAAGGAAATGTTTTGCTTATGTAAGAATGTTACATGTGTTATTGAATTCAGAATGGTATTGCGGCTGATATTATACTAAATATTGTGAAACATTTATTTGCAGTGGTTTTAGAAAAAGCATCTTCTCCGTGAACACCACAAATCTCTTTTCGAGCACTAGAAGCATTAATACTCTTGTCGAAAAAAAATTTTAAAACATATTTTCTCCTTATTAACTTCCATTTTAAAATTTTTAAAAAATATGAAAAGTAGGTACATTTACTCGCGTTTAAGCTTAATAGCCATTCTTTTGTCCATTCTTCATTATTGTTTATATTCCCTTGGATGGCTTGGTATTGGGTATTAAAGTTTTCAAAAACTTAGTAAGTATCTAATACATATGGGACAATCACAAGACAACACATATCTAAATTGTTATTAAAACATAAACCATTAACATAAAATTAGGTAAATACACACAAAATGAGCAACTAACCTTGCAGTTTATTGAAGGATACTTCTCGAGAATCAGCAATGTTCTTGTTCCCATCCTCTTTGGTGAGGTCCACAACAGCGCAAGTATTTGTTGTACTGCCGGTGAGAAGGCCACCAATGGCAGTGGCTTCAGATGGACGAACATTTGTGACCACACTGTGGACATCTGTAATGCAGATCAGGTTTTTAAATGTCTAACATTTGTAAATACTTGTTTGCCGTGTGGTGTCAGCCGGCTTTAGATTAGCACCACCCCATCTCATCGTATGTAAATGGCGACTAAGCAATAAGTAAATCACCAACCCGCTTGGCCAGTGTGTCCAATTATTACAATTATTGGTAAAATTTGTTGATACAAACACACAGTGTGTATTCATATAAATTTCTATATAATGCTAGTGATAAATACACATTTATAATACATCGGAAAATTAGGTAGCATTCTATAATATTGTAACAATAATGTGTTAAGTTGAAATGAGTAGTGGGCTGTCAGGTGTAAGCACAAACCATTCTCCAAACTGACATCAACTGACTGTTCACATCCAGCTTAAGAAGAGCTAAAATATTCAACATACTTGAAGGTGCCAGAGTCTTGTCCTTAGTTTTAGTATTTTCTTTGTCCTTTTCCTTCTCCTTATTTTCTTTTTCCTTATTTTTCTCCTTCTCCTTCTTCTTTTTCTTGTGAGTACTGCGATCGGGAGACTTGTCTGGAGGTGGTGAGTAGTCTCTGTCTTCGTCACGACCCCTCTTAGGGCGACCTAAAAAACAATAGAAAAAAACTAAGAGCTCTAAATGTTTATCAGTGTAGAGGATGTTGTATATTTTTATGTTGGTATTATATCAGAAAGTTGATTAATTAAACGAGAAATATTCTCAAACTTATTATATCGGTTAACACATTATAATACACGAAAATACATTAAACTGAACTGCTTAGTTGGGAGCATGGGAGACGACTGGCGACCGCCGAGCACAGGACATAAGATTCACTAAAAACTCTATGCTGAAGAAGCTCTACTATGAAAATCTAACATAATAAATAAAACAGCGAGTTGTTGTGTGATGAACAGTATATCGCAACACCAGCCTAGAGGTTCAAAGATAGGCAGCGCATCCGGGGGCGTGCGAAAGTTTGTTATTCTGGACTAATATTGGCATGTATCACGGTTGTCTATGGGCGACAGTATCCACTTACCACTTACGTCCATAAAAAAAAATTATGTATTTATATAATTTTTTTTTTTATTATAAACATCTTTTGTTTTGTTTCCCAGCAGACTAACTGTTCACATACAGGATTTAATAAAGATACTACAAATAAGTTATTAAACATCATAAATAACCTCAATACAAATAAAGATTTACAATACAATAACGCCACCTTAATACCATCTAAACAAGGCAGGCGCCTGGTTTAGATGGTATTAAGGTGGCGTATATAAAAAAAGTTGGTGAATTTTTTTTTACTGCAATGACTAATCTCATTAATACAAAATAACAGGAATATATCCTGACGAATTGCAAAAAGATTGCATCGGACCGATTTATAAAAAAGGAAATCACAATAATTTGGGATCACACTTTTTTCTTCAATTGATAAGCATACATAACTTTTATAAACAATACGAGGTAATAAACAATGCCCATGCAACCGTATGGGCAGTGTGGGGATTTTAAGGCCATACATCCCTCATGCACAAGACAATGTGCAGGAGGAGGCCCATGTCCAGCAGTGGATACTGAAAGGGCTGGTTGCATTGCATTGCATACCCTTTAATTGTACTGCATATTAGAACTTTTTTTATACTGTTTTTATTCTAATTTGTTTTAAAAGGGCTGTTTGCAAATTGTACTACTATTGCATTTATGTGTTTTCACCCCACATAGTATTCAACTATTCATAAATAGTAAATAATACCTCTACATACCTCTCTTAGTTGTCTTAGGCTCCTTAGATACTGACAATGATCTTGATCTAGACCTGATAATGTCAGCGCTCTGCCTTTCCAAATCTTTTAGAACTGGTTGCCTGAAAGGCAAGTGGGGAAATATAGATTTACACTGTGAATAACAAATTTAGTGATGGCACTTTAGTGGGTTAAAAAAACACTAGATCACTGACACACTGAATATAACTAGGAAATTATACTGACAGTCAAGAGATCGAAAAGTAGCGATTCGAAGACAAGACAGGGTGGTCAAATTAAGTGGGAGCATATTAATAAATTAGAAATTTTTTTTCATAGGGAAGTAGGCAGACAAGCAAGCAGTCCCACGTGATGGTAAGTGTTACTGCCACCCATGGACACCTGCAACACCAGGAGGTAGATGAGATGATGAAACCTAAATTCGACTTTGGTGGAAATGTTGACACCCAGGATGCCGATACTCTCAGAGATCTTAAGAGGTAAGCATTCTCTGAAAGCGACGTGCTATGAAAAAAGGGGCCTTTTTAGCAGTGAATACACAGACTTGCATCTCACTGGGATTGAAAACCACTAGGTTTCAAAAACCCCAAATTGAGACTTTGTGTCTTTGATTTGACACATGAGCCTGACGCAACCATCTTCCATTTCAAGGTGAGGGGTATTGGTGTGGCCCTGTACAAGGCAAGCCCAGTGTTGTCATCTGCATAGCACTATATGTCACCAATTTGCAACAGATCATTGATATGCAGAAAATATATAATGACTGATGCTCCGTCCAGTTAGGAAACTGGCATTGGCATAATCCCTCGGGTATCTCAAAAGAGGGCAGCTTGGAAAGCAGGGATTTGTGCCATACCCAGTCAAAAGCTTTCGCTTTAGGCCAACAGCTAGAGCCTCGCCTCTACTTTCAACTGGAAATAGAATTCTGGAACACTGAATTTTTTTATCACATTTAAGAGACAGTTAATCAAAGTTAAAATATTATCATTTATTTTTAAATTATTTTTTTATAAGATATTGAAAACTGATCTTATGAACCTGTGTGAATTTTTCTGTGAATCGATTCTATTGAGTTTCAATTGAAAATGAACCAAAAATCAATTTTTTTGGAAAGAAGTACTATCACTAATAACAATATACACATGCTAATTATTGTAACATAGTTCTTGCAACTCAGGAGTATATCTGCCTTTCTTGAAGTGGTATGCATTGAAAGAGACATTATATCATTCACAATATACCTTTTAAATCCACTGATACGAAAGTTACTTTTCACTTTTAAAGGACACCTATCCACAAGCAAGGTTGACGCGCGCACTGCTGAATCGGAAGAATTAAATAACTATACTAAATATAAACTTACTTTCCAAGCAATTGATAGGCTGTAAATTGATCTCCATTGTAAACAATTTGACCACCCGTGTCCTTCACCATTTCATCTAGTTTGTTTTGAATACTTTTGTACTCGTCGTCGGCATTCTTGTATGCTTTAAGTTGCATCTCGGAGAGCTCCTCTTCCCAGCACTCAAGTTCCAGAGTTGGGACATCAGGGCCAAAGTACGATCTTTTGTAAAGATCTGCTTCTATTATCTCAGCCTGAGGTGGTACAACCTCTTGAGCTGGAGGTGGAGGAACCTGAAAAACATACCCAAATGCATAGGTTACGCGGCTTTTTGCAAATTTGTTTGTATTTTGTTCTAATTATACTAACCTCCTCCTTGTCTACTTTAGGTTTCTCCTTCTTCAGCTTCATTGTGATACTTGCCTACAGGTAAAATTGCGTAAATCACAAATTCATTTAATAGAATCAAAACACTAATAGGCAGCGTAATTTTATCTACAGTAAATGGTAAATGCCAAATTCGAGCCAGAGATATTTTTTCGTTATTATTTATACAGGACTGGATATATAGTTCTTTAAGCCTTTTTAGTGTTACCAATCACGATATGAGAAGTACCCCAAAGTGTTTATTCTACACTGTCTCATTACTAGACGACTTATAAACCTGATACGTGGCATTTAAAATACACCTCTTTAATTTTTAAGGTGATATAAAAATTGTCTCTAGCATGGAAAGGAGACTTGTTAATATCCTGCAGATAACTCAATGAGTCAGAAAAGATGATGGCCCTATTTAGCCTATTGGATTCTTTAAACAATACCGCTTCCAAGAGAGCTATAAACTCCCCAGTAAATATAGAGGTTTCAGGGGGTCATTTTTATTTAAGGACAATATTATATTTAGGAATTCCTATAGCAGAATCTATTTAGATGAATCTGTGTAAACAATTACCTGCCTGGCTATTTTTCGTCTAATATGCTATTGAATGCTATATTTGCATCAGAGGATTTTTTCCAATGCCAAAATTAAGAATAACTCGGATTAAAGAGCAGAGATTCAAAATTTAAATGGAACAGAGGATTCTTAGCAAGTTGAAAAGTAGGGGAAGGGAGTTAAGAAAATTTTAAAGGACTTTTGAGTAAAAGGGAGGTAAAATACAATAGGTAATCTGAGTCTTTGAAGAGGAAACTTATATAATATTGAAAAAGAATTTATCAGTTACAAATTGTCGGCGGACATAAACTTTTCTAAATTATCAATTTCAAACTTGTGATGTAAGAAGGTCATAATTAATCATAATTATTAATAATCTACTAATAGATGTATTAGTGGTAGGTGTTTGGTCATGCCGCGATCGATGCGCTAGCCGCAATCGACACATGATGTAAGCGGCATGGCTCAGAAATCTATCTTTATATTTACACTACGCTGTTATAATACTTTCTAAGGTTGACTCGACCACAGATTATTTTACTAACAACTCGACCACGCTAGAGAAAGCATAGACAAATTCCCCACTCACTTAGTATCACTCACTTCACTACACTATTATAATTGAACATTTCACTCACCCCTGTCAATAATAAAAAAAATCACAACAGCTCCCTAAATTTATGATGAAATTGTTGTGTAAAGTGGTTTTATTACGTTTATAAGCCTAAAAAAGATGGAAGCGGTACCAAAGTTGCCCTTAGTAAGTTTTGAATTGAAAACAAGTTCAGAAAATACACATTTTGGCCCTAAACTGAAACTGGTAAGTAGTTCTTCTAATCTGTCTGCAGGATTACCATACGTAATTTGGGCATTTTTCTTTGTCTCCATTTTCCGTTGTTTTTTCTAGTATATTTCAGAGGCATACAGGGAGGACCCAGACAGCTACAGCAATGAAATGCACCAACTTGAAGGCCTGCGTTCGGCCGCCGTAAGGCCATCTAATGACTCTGCAGGACTAAACGCGTTGAACCGATATTTTTGTCAATTGAGAGCAATGCAAAGCCGATTTCCAATGGGTAAAGGTCAACCAGCGTCGTGTTCATATGTCTGGTGAGTGACAATGTCGAACTATTTTAGTGCTTATTGATTTTTAATCTATAAAGTCCAATGAGTCATGCAAGTTTAGTGTAAGCATTTATTGTTATTGAATTTTGATTAAAGGACTGATAATCATCTTTCTTTAGAAAGAAAAAAGTATTCAATGCATCACACAAAAACATTACACATGAAAAAACAATTATAAAAAAGTTTTAGAAATAGTCGGCCTGTGTATGCCTTATAGATAGTCTTGCTCACTGTATTGCTGAATGTCTAAGACAAGCTATCAGTGCTGATTTCCAGCTGAAGCTTGGGGTGATGTTCATATGAACTAAAGTGGAAGACATGTTGGAATACAATATTAACATAAACAAATAACACAAAATAAACTTTAATAAAAAATAAGACAAAACACATTTTCTTTCCCTCTTAAATATCTTTTTGTGTTTTCATATAGGATCCACAATAATTCCGCTAAAGTTAACTTAAAATGATATAATCAATTTTCCTTTTAGGAAAGACCTCTATGCCAATATGAGCTGTACATCAGCAGACATAAGGTTTGAAATGGCATGTATACTGTACAATATTGGAGCTCTTCACACTCACCTAGGAGCTTCCGAGCCACGCACAACAGCTGACAGTCTTAAAGCTGCATGTACTCATTACCAGCATGCTGCATGGGCATTTCAGTATCTCCGGGAACAGTTCCCACAGCCCCCTGGAATGGACGTTTCATCAGATATAATGAGACTGCTCCAAGAGATATGTTTCGCTCAAGCTCAAGACTGTATCCTTGATAAGAGCATACAGGATACTAGGAAGCCAAGCGTCATAGGTAAATATGTTGTATTTTTTTCGATAGTGGTATTAATTAAACTAGGTGGATCTATTTTTGACTATTTGTGAGTTCAAATTTTTAGTCCATACCACTGAGCTTCAACTTAAGTATGGATTTAAAAAAAACACTACCTCCATGGTAAATGAGAACATTGTGAGGAAATCTTGGCCCACATGGTAGATTACTAGTGATTTATTAGGCGAGGAAGTGCCCCTCAGTGGGATTTAATAAATGGATATATCAACATTCTCACTTTTCGCAGGAGTATGATTTGTTTTTTAATGATGGCATATCTATAAAAAGTGCAATTTTGTACATTTGTGATTTGATAAAATTTGTTTGTCAGTCAAGGTGTCTATGTCAACGCAAAGGTTGACAGAAGCCAATATTTGTTAATTAACTCGATTCATAATTAGACAACAATATTTCAATACATAATATTGAGCTTTTATCTAAGTCTTCTTCTTTCTTACAGGAGCTGTAGCAACACAAGTAATGTTGTTCTACAAGAACTCTCTGGCACTCCTAGGACCATCAACTGGCACAGACAACATCCATGAAATTATTGGCACAAAGCTCTTCAACTACTGGCATCGTCACCTCTCTTTCAAAAAATTCTACATAGGATGTATTGTCTGCTTATATCAAGGTATGAATAATTTTCCTTTGGTATTGACTATTAAGATAGTGCAATGCAATACAATCAGCCCTTTCAGTATCCACTTCTGGACGTGGGCCTTCTCATGCACATTGACTCGTGCATGAGGGATGTAAGGCCTGTGTTTAGTTAATTTAGGATGTAACGCTGCCCAATCGGGTTGGCGAGTCCACTCTTTTAGAGGTGGTGTAGTTCCTCAGGTTTGTTTCTCTACATAATATAAACATCACATCCATGTGTTTGTTTACTTGTGCTAATTCCAGAATCTATTAATCTGTGATCTAAATGGGTTATATCTAGAGTTGCTCAGAGTACTTGTTTATTACTCTCCATGCTCAGCAAATATGGCAATTTTTTTTAGTACTCTTACTTTACGGTGGTTTAGGTGATGAGTATTCCATTAAAATAATGTAGTGTACAAAAATTTTATTGTTAGAGAGATCTAATCAAAACAAGCATATTTAATAAAGTAGTGAGCATTTATTAATTTGAATTAAATGAAACAAACCTAAAATGTAATCAATTAATATTTGAAATTTAACAAAAGCAGGTTATAATGCAGGAATACTAAGCTCCCTGCCCTTTCTGGTAACATTCTGTTTCTTTTTCCATCATAGACATTACCAGCTTCCGAAAACAATTACTTGCCGTATATAGTGCTTACAGGTGTATATCTTGTTTTGTCTTGCCCACCACTCGAATGAATTCTATTCTCGCGGCAATAAATTTTCATTTACATATCGGTCTAATTCTAGTGCGCCGGCACTTCGTGCTCCAGTGCCCGGTTAGAAGCTCTTTCCTCGTGGCAACTCCAAAAACCTGCTAAGCTTCTAAAAAAATTGTGGCGTTTTGTAAAGACCTCCATCTATTAGAATTCAATTCATTTTCATTGCTGCTTGAACTCTTTGTATGGCTTCTAAAAATAGTATCTTCTTTATTAGTTCACATTTCTCTGGATCAAAAAATCTCATTCTGAAGCTGGGGTTCAGCAAAGTAGCCAATGAATAATATTTGTCATCTAACGACGAAGTTGATGCTACCGTGTCGCGATCACGAGATCTTTCGGATAGTGTTTCGTTTTATAAATCCTTTGATTCTTCTTTGTTTGATTTTAATATGGTTTAACATCGATGTTGTAGAAGCATGACGTCCAACACCACTACGTGAAATCAAAGAATTGCACAAAGTACATTTTACTTTGGATTTCACTTCAATTTCGTCATAGGATCTCCAAATTCGTGATCTATTGCGCCCACTCATTTTTTCGAAGTCGCTAAACAGTACTAAACACAATATAACTAGTAAATTTCAGGTTTTTTTTACACAATTATTTTAACAATTTAACGCGGTACGTGTATAATTTGTAGCCAAATAATAAGTTACCGATACGGGGAATGTCGGAATGTCCGTCGGGATGAGAATGTCGCCATCGTGTATAAACGTGTTTCCGCACCCCAAACCTGCGTAAACTTAACCGAGTAATTCGGCCGAGTACCCACTTGGTTCGGCAAACATAAAACCGAATAATACTCGGTTACTCGATATAACTTGTACTCGGCGCATCTATAGTTATACTCGTATATGGTGTAAGACAGAACTTCTGTGTTAATTCATACTTAGTTACTATTTTTTCTAACTAAAAATACTAATAAATAATGGTATTTTAGTTGGCTTCTTATATGTGGTACATTCTCTGACACGTTCAACATAAATTGTAACAATCATACCTAAAGATATAATAGTATAAAACATCGTCAGATGAAGCCACACAACAGTGTTACATAATGCCAGTGGTTTATTAATCTATACATATAATAAAATTGTAACAGGCCGATGTCTGTACATTATAGATATTGAAAAAAAACTAATATGGGGGGTCTTTATTAGAGCAAAAGAAGCCAATACAACGGTTTTTAGAAATTTTGTCTGTCTGTATGTTTGTACACGCATCACGCAAAAACTACTGCATGGAATTGAATGCAGTTTTCACCGATGTATTGCTAAGTTAGACCTTAATACATAGGCTCCATTTTACCGCAGGAAAATATCTTATTCCGATTGTTTTAAATTTAATAAACCGAAGCGAAGTGAGGGCGGGTCGCTAGTCTGGGATAAAATACCTATATTATGAATTTGGATTGATGTCTAGAATTAAAAGGATTGCTTCATTTCCAGTCCTGTTGCCTGTTAAATAGCTGAATTGAAATTGATCTAAGCGTTAGTGCTTTAGCGTTAGCCTTGGTGATATTTCGCATAATGCTACAGCCACACTATCGGACGAACATTCTTAGCACGATGTCGCAACATTACGAGTGTTCGTATTTCTTCGGGAAATGTGATGAACATGTTGGCCACACCTATCGCGACAGCACGAACCGAAGTCCGAGAGAGTGGCCGTAGCGTCAAGCCACGTTCAATGTCAATGTGACTGCTACCACGATACGTTACGCTGGTGATAGCTATTTTCGCTCATTACGGGGAACATTAGCAAGCGTCGCTATTACGGGGAACATTAGCAAGTATCTCTATCGTAAACAGTAGGGAGATGAATGCTCGCTATTGCCACGATACATGGCACGAATCTTTAAATTAACTCAAACAAGCATGCAAATTTTGCTTCCTATAATAATGGTGTCCAATACCTATATTGCTAGTATATTTGATTATGGCTAAACAATGACTTCTCTCTAGGCATGAATGCTGAAGAACAACAAAAGATGGGTGAGCGAGTAGCTTTCTACCATCAAGCAGTAGAAAAACTCGGCGAGGCAAGAAAACTTGCCAAACACATTGAGCCAGTGCAAGTGACCGAAGAGGCGCTAACTTTCACCAATGACGTGGTAGAAGGGAAGAGAAAAGCAGCAAAGAATGAAAATGAGTTTATTTATCACGAGGAAGTGCCGGAAAAAGATTTGCTGATGGATTTGAAGCCAGTTTGCTTGGTGAAAGCGTTGCCGATCAACTTTAATGATCCTGAGGTACATTTTACTAAGATCTATGTTTTTATTACACCAAACGTTACATCAATTGGCTATATCTTAACATCTTTAGCTAGGTGCTAATGTCTTTTTTGACACAAACGTGTATCCTTAGCTTACTTGGCACATAGAATGTGTCTCGTGTTTTTCATCAATGAGAACTTACATTTACAGTTGTCTTAATCTATATAGAATAGGAATAGGATTCTGCAGAGACGGCAGCGTTCCCGCGTCCCTTTTTCCACTTAACTGCCCAGCTCACGTCTTCCATTATGTGTTTATTTGCATCCCATAACATTTTGGCATCTACTTGGGCGATTATGTTGCGGATGTATTTCCGTAGTGTATTTATCCTGGAAGGTTAAAATCCATATAAATCCATTCTTAGATCAACAAAGGTAGGCAACGCATCCGGGAGCATGCCAACGTTTATAATTCTGGACTGATGTTGTCATGTACCGCGGGAGTCCATGGGCGACAGTATCCACTTACCAGCAGATGGACTGCATGCTCGTTTGCCATCATTCTAAAAAAAATTTGAAAATATCGAACATTATCGACTTCTTCCCATAAGTCGTCGATGATGTTGATTTGGGCGATACCGCGGGAAAATTTAGTAATGTCAATGTATTTTTCACAGATATCCGGCACCGACATATTCCCCCGCCTAGTTCCAATAAAGGCGCACGAGGCTGCATCTTTGTATTCTGAAGAAAAGGCTAAACTCCTACGTCACATCGTGAACCAATGTGAAGTTAAGAATATGGAGCTGACCGAGTTCATGTCATCTCTTCAACTAGACCAGTTAGAGGTCCTGGACTCTGATCAAAAGTGAGTATATCCTATCCCATAATATGCAGTTCCATCCCATTAACCTCATCCTATTATACTGTATATTCTCCATTCCTGCCAATGCTTGTACAAAAATTACAAAATGTTGATTTCTTCATATTGACTTACTTTACAATGCAGACCATAATGTGTTGACATTAAAGTTCAGTTTGAGAGTAAAGTGTATGTTGATATTAAAGTTTAGTTTTGAAAGTAAGGTCAGTAAAGTGTATATTGGCTTAGTCATTTTGCCTTTCAACTGTCGATGTATTCCCAAAGAAAAGCATCACATATGCCGATATGCCTATATTTATGTTTGATTGATGTTGGCATATGTCGCATATGTCTGGACGACAGTATGTACTTATCTTTAGGCAGACTGTCTGCTTACTGTCACTTTTTCTAAAAAAAGTATAATTAATATAACATTTTTAGACATTTTATTATTATTATTTGGCAGACAAGTAACTTACACTAATGCATCTATATCTGTTTTTGTTCTCTAAGATATTTTCTCTAAGTTCTCTAAGATAGTTCAAAAATAAAAATCTCTAAGATTTTTATTTTTGAATAGATTAATGTTTTTAGATGATATGACTTCCTTAGGTAATCCATTCCATTGATTGACCAAATCTATTTGCTTTGATGTCACACAAATTATTTGTAGCCATAACTCGTGCCTGTGTACTCTATGGTTGTCATTTCGTAAATAGACTGATCGTAATTGTAATACATTGTTGTATTCGGTTAGTATTTTGAATGTCTCAATGAGGTCTCCACGATTGCGTTTCTTCTGTAGTTAAACAGTCCCAAGATTCTTAGTCTATCAGCATATTACTTGTTCCTTAGTTTGCATGGCATCTTGGTAGCCCATCTCTGAACTGTCTCCAGTACGTCTGTCCTTTATGAAATAAGGACTCCACACTTGGTATGCTTATTGGTCAAGTATTGGTCGTATGTAGGTTTTGTAGAACTTCATGAAGGTTAGAACTGTAATACAGAAGAATGCACTTTTCATTAGAAAAATCACTGAGTTGACTACTGACATAATGTGAGTTCCACATTTTAAGTCGCTACTAATAATTATACCCAAATCTTTTTTGAGTTGTTACTGGATTTAGTTTTTGACCAGCAACATGGTAGGTTTTAAGTGGGTTCTTTTTACCAAAGTGAAGAACAGTTATTAGCATTCAGAGATAAATATCCATTCTCTAGTCTACTGCATTATATTCTTAAGATCCCTCTGTATTGTCTCCTACTGGTTATATGGGTCCCCAAAGAACTTGGTATCAACAGCGAACAGGGAAAATGGAAGATGCAGTACGCCCCGAAAGTCTATTAGGTATAAAGCAAATAAAACTTGACCAAGTACTGTGACCCCTACGGAACGCCACTGTGCACAAAAACATGATTTTATGATTTCTATTTAAAAAAAAATCATGTTATTTTAAATCAATTCAAAAAGATTCAGGTATCATGTGTAGGGGAAACAGAATATGATTTTTCAATTATTGATACTGAAAAAATAATAAAACTCCAGAATTGTCATTACACATTTATTATTCTTTTTATTTATTAACCCAAAGGTGTAATAAATAAACAAAGTGTGAGGTGTGAGATAAGATATGAATCAGATGATAATAAAAATGTTTAATAAATTCCGTTTCCAACATATATCCTTCCTAAATGTATGATTGTGGAATATGCACCCGGAGAAGAGAAAATATAATTTTTACCACTAACATTTTGATAAAAATTGTAACTTCCTGATTCTTTCCAAAATTAATGTAAATATTTATTCCATTTTTACAGAATACCCCAAGAAATAGTTGATAGGTGTGCTGCGATGAATGCTAAAACGGAAATCATACAGACTCTGGTGGACTCTATGAACAACCTGGCAGAGATCATCACTGACGTTGAACATTCACTCACCGAGATAAAGAGTGGCATTCACGTAACGTATAATAATAAGTAGTCGGAAAAGTTCGCGGCCTTTTTGAACGTATGACTTTAGCGTGCTATAGCGGAAATGTGATATACCGTTTGATAGCTGCCTTTTTTGTATTGGCGGCAAATTGAAATTAGAAGTTAAAAGTTTTATTTTTTCATATATTTTAACAATTTTAAAATTAAAGTTAATAAGGAGAAAGTTAGATAAGTTTTACATTTTTTTTTTCGACAAGGGTATGAATGCTTCTGGTGCTCAAAAAGAGAGATACGGAGATGTTTTATCTAAAACTACTGCAATAAAATGGTTCAGTCGCTATGGTCGTCCTATTAAGGTTATCATTGAAAACATTTAAACAGATCGATACATTAGCAGTCATTAAATTGCGTCATAGTCATAGTCATAGTAATAGTCATTGATTTAAGTTTTTATTTGAGAATAAAGAAATTAAAAGGAGTCAATTATTGCAATAATGAATTATGAAATTAGAGCATAGATTCCCAACCTTATTAGAATTACACCCACTTTAAAATAAAAATATATCTGAGCCCCCTAGATAGCATTATTTAATTGAATGAAGGAAAAGGAGCAGGGACAAATGTGCATTCAAAATTTCCATTCAATTCAACACCCAATGGGGGCGGAATCGTCCCGAGAGCGCCCAAGTACTCGAAAACAAACAAAAAAAGTGTCATTGTACGAAATTCTTCCTGCTCCGCCACCGTACTATATCAATAATTATTGGTTAAGGAAATGCGTGCAAACATGCATCCTCAAAGTTTGAGGCATTTGTATTTTCCACAGATGACAGAAACAAGGGACAAATGCCATGCTCAAAATCTTTGAGTGTGATATTGTTTTTGTTACTTTTCATCTTATGTGCGTGGGAATCAGAGCGTTAGATTTGATGTGCAAAATAAAAAATATGTGAGCGACCTCTATGTGCGTTAGTGGTTCACTTCTTTAAAAGTGGCGACATCGGTATTCATCTTAATTTTCAGTAATGGCATATCTTCCTTGTTTGTATGATCTGTGTTATTTCCCAATCTTTACTGGACGTTATGGGCTTAATTTTTCCCTACAGGAAGAGACCCTCAAAGAAAAGGAATACCAGAAGACCATGGGCCCTCGTCCACTTTCCATCGTGCAAACAGAACTGTCTCGCGAGTACCACAAGTACCAAGAGGCACATGCGAGGACCAATGAGAGCAACCAGGTGTTGCACAAGGCCATGACGTTGCACATCGCCAACTTGAGACTCCTGTCACAGCCACTGGACGTACTGCAAGCCAAGATACCCAGCATTGATAATATTGGTGAGTTACACTAAATAGGTTGACTGCAGTCAATATTGATAGATCGTAAAGCAAGGCCGTTGTATCTCACTAACCTGAGGCTCCTGTCATAGACACTGGAAAAGTTTGTCTGACTATTTTTATTTGAAAGTATAAATTTTGTTTACATATTGTAGCAATTGTTTTTTTTTTATACTCAATACATGTTGTTTATTCTTGTCTACAGAGGGTCTAGATCGCGATACAATGAAGGAAATGCGCCGCGTCGTGGGTAAAGCGCGCGTGATGCAAACGCAGCGGGACTCGCTGGTCCAGCAGCTGAGGGAGGCCGTGGCCAGCGACGACATCACTGCCCAGATACTGTCCCGCTCCGAGACCAACGAGGAGATATTCAAGCAGGAGATAGAGAAGCATACGTCCAAGGTGAGAGATACAGGCGAGATACAGCTTGGCTTGGTTAGGAACCAAGAAACCAACTGGGTTATATGTTGACACAAAGTGGAGTTAAATAGTCACTATAAATACAAAATATTTTCTAGTCTTTAAGGTTCTCAAAATTTATTTAAATCAATGTGAAGTTATGTTATAGTGTTTATAGTGTTATCTAGATCATAAAGTGAACAAAATCATGCTTATAATTATTGGTATAATTTTTACAAAATCCGTTCAAGTTTCAGATTTCAAGCTTTTCAAGTTGTTATTTATTTAATCAGAATCTACTAAATTTTACAAAAAAAAAATACGATAAGTAAATAAATAAATATTGCTGACGTAATCGCCATTCAGACCCCCCCCCCCCCCTCCCCCATGTCATCAAAATTCAGACCCCCCTCCTTTGGTTATTTTTGACCCCATGTCATCAAAAATAACCAAAGAAAAGACCTCTGCTTGGGTTACGACCTTTTGGCCGCGACTACAGGAACTGCATTAAAATTATAATAAAATTGTAAGGGATTATTGAAGTTCGGAATTTTATCTCTTACTTAATCCACCCGTCACAAATTGTTACTATAGTGTTAAGAACAATAGAGGATAGTCCTTAATAAGTTCACAATCCTTAATAAGTTGTTGTTGTTCATCACAGTAAATAAATTTACTCTTCATACTGATGAATGGACGAACCTTACTAGAACAGCCGCCTGTTACCAACTAGTGATCAACGTGCATTGGCCACACGATTAGATACCTATTTATTCGCTTGCTGGAATATACTCTGCAATCTATTGCACAATTAAATTGCAACAAACAGTATCGCCGTAAATATTGCTGGGCTATAGTTGCCAGCAAGATGCAATTTTTATAGCCCGTTTACGATCCACTGAGGGGGAGAGTCCACGCTGCAATCCAACAGCCGCTGGGCGTGCTCGACGGGCCACGTTACCCCTCTATCACAGAAGACTACCTTGAAATGTACTGCATTTCCCACTTATTTCTTTCTTATTTTTCTTATTTCCCTAATGTATGTACGTGTTTCGGTAGTGAGTGAGATGTGCCAGAGCCTATTCCCATCCCACCCTTCCCCATTTTCCCAATCCTTTCTCCAAATCTATTCCTATAGCTTCAAAGGTAGGCAGCACATCCGGGGGCGTGCCAACGTTTGTTATTTTGGACTGATGTTGGCATGTATTGCGAATGTCCATGGGCGGCAGTATCCAGTTACCATCAGGTGGACTGTATGCTCGTTTTCCGTCTTCGTACATAAAAAAAAACATAACAATAAGACTATAAAAAACTCTTCCACAACGAGCATCGCTATAACTGCGGACACGTTATGAAAACAGTGGATCACGATACCTTGTTTTTCTCTCTTGCTTCCATCACCATCACTGAATGCAGCCTTAAACCTCCGAAATGAATAACTTCCACAACCGTGACAACAAAAATAGATCTGTTGATCGTAAGAGCTGCAGGAACAGACTGACAGAAATTGGCATAGAATCAAAATTTCAGTTACAATCACTTTTCTCCACTACATCTCCCATTCCCGCCTTTAGTCACATTTAATTTACAAGTTTTCAACCAAAATCCGATGTTAAGTGATGAAAGCCGCCGGAAAAATCTAGTGTTAAACATATTGTAATTTTTAGGTAAAAATAATAGAGCAGAACTTGGCCGCTCAGGAGAACGTCATTAACAAGCTGACCTCGCTGTACGCCGCGTACGGGGAGTCGCGCCGCCTCCTCGCTGATGTTCTCAGGAAGAGAGAAGGACTTATTAATGGTAAAATATGCAATAGTTTAGAGAGAATACTGTTTGCGCCAGTCGACTTGGCATTTTTTTAGTGAAGGGGATAGCGATAACTGTAAATATTAATATATTAAAATTAAAAAAAAAATGATAATGTTTATTAACATTATAACTTCATTGATAACATTATATTTGTAGCGCTTGACTTCTATTTGTGGGAATAATTTTTGCGTTCCAACACAATTCTGTAATACTTTTCAAGCTAATTCCCGTGCTTGACCATGTATTTTGGACTGATGTTGGCATGTATCCCGGATGTCTATGGGCGACAGTATCCACTTACCATCAGGTGGACTGTATGCCCGTCTGCCGTCTTCGTACATAAAAAAAAAATGTATAAACGTTTGTTTTTTCACGGCTGAGGAATGTGTATTTAAACCACTCGGAGAAGTCATTATATAACTTTAAAACGTTTTACTATTGACGCGACGAAAGTGCAGAAAGGTTATTGATGGTTATCTGTGCCATAGCACCAACTGCATACGAGTATAACCGACTGATTCGTATATTGCATAGAATAAAAAATATTTATTTGACATCAACAGATAAACATACCATGATATTTATTAGAGCACTGTTTAAAATGTTAAAGAAAGTCAATTTGCACATTTATTTTTAATTTGGGCCCATATTAACTCGATGACATTGTACTGGCAATGGTACGGCGGAGTTCGGAGAAAGCGATGTCCATGTGCTAGAGCTCGTATCTGTCTCGTATCGCACTTTTGTCGCCTTGTTTTCTTTCACTAGTTTTATCAAGTCTGCTTTCAGCATTTGGACATTGGTTTTAATGGCGTTTTTTTCAACCCAGGTGACCGGTTTGCTTTTTTATTGGCCTGGGTAGCCGCTTTATCCACCTGCATGGAATGGTATGAAGCATTGTCCATTAAAATAACTGAAGGATCCGGCAGGTTGGGTAACAGTTGATGTTCAAATCACTGTCTAAAAGTGTCAGCATTCATCTCCTCATAGTAGTCAGAAGTGCTCCTTGACTCGAAAGCCAGCAACGCGTTCCCCACGAAGCCCGATCCAGTAGAACCGGCGTGTCAGATAATTTAATCAGTCGAGCTCCTTTGCCCATTCGCATTTTAGACGTGGAAGCATTCGTGCCGTCCGTTCACGACCGTGAAAACGTGTGGTCCACATTTAACCACGTCTCGTCGATAAACACCGCGTTTTCCCAATTTATAATTTTCTTCGTTTCCTTTAATAATTCATTTCTTTTCAGTATTATGTCAAATCTTTCCATAACAATTTTTTCTCTTGTCAGTTTTCTTGTATTCAAAGCCAATCTATTTTAATATTTGTGACAATGCCGTTTTTCCTACACTAAATAAGCCAACCTCTTTTAACAACACCAAAAGCACTCTTCTATTCAGAAATTAATTTCTTGAATAATAATAATAATATGATTTCTGATGCGTCTGCTTCACAATTGTCAACACCTATCACGGGCTTTTCAGCTTCACGTTTCAGCATTTTTATGCACTAAAACAACACGTCCAAAGTAGCAGAATCAGAATCCAGTTTCAATAAGCTATAGCTTAAGAATAAGCAGGAACAATAAACAGACGATAGCCGGGTCACAAAAAAAACACCACACAACAGCAAATACTGGGGGAACGTAGTCTGAGGGTACGAGTATGAACGACTGATTGTCTGACTTTGACAGACACAAAATGGTGGCGCTAGTGTAGGTTGGGGTTATGATCGTTAGGCCAGTGATACCATTTTTTAACCGATAATATTTAAAAAAATGCAATGTTGAACTGTCAAATCGGTAATCTGTGAACCGGTCAAACAGCCTAACTTTAGTTAACCATTGCTCGTTTCGGCTTTAACCATTATTTAGGTGCATAATGTGCAATTTAGAATCTGTGCAATTCGAACATGGTTTGCAATAGTGATATAGACGTAAAGAAAATGCACATTTTGCGAATTGCATATTATGCGCCTAAACGTTAACTATTTAAACAATTTTAAATACTATAGCTCTAATCATTTTACTTCTCTAAACCTTAACTTTGTTTCCAGCACTAATAACTTCGTACGACACATACGAGGAACTTCTGGGCAAGTCGCAGAAGGGGCTGGAGTTCTACAAGAAGTTATCTCACAACGTGAATCAGCTGCTGACACGACTTCGTAGCACCTGCCAGGTGCAGGATGAGGAGAGAATGCAGCTGTTGGCCAAGCAGAACAAACAGACCAGTAAAAGTATGTATGCATGTGTATATTTATGTGTGAAGGAGCTGGCGTTGTTCAAGAAACTATCGCACAACGTGAGCCAGCTGTTGAAACGACTATTGAAACTGCAGCTAAACTATTAGGTCTACAATCGTGATTTTTTTCTGAGCGTAGTACAATAGTGGACCTTACAAATACTACAATATCGCTTTCGGTCGTGATCCCATAAATTTCCAAATAACAAAATCTTCTTAAAATTGTTTAAAACGATTGACCTAATAGTTTAGCTGCAGTTACGAAGTTTAGTCTAAAATTTGGATTTTTATCAAAATTTGACAAATATCCAAATAAGTTTTGAACCAATTAAAAATGCGGAACATACCCATCGATGTTAAATCGATTGGGATTAAGGTCCACCGTCGCCTTGTTACACCGTGTATATAGTGAGATATCTCACTATATCACTATATATATTTGTATATAGTGCAAGAGTGATCAGAGTGAGATATGGCAGAGCCCATTCTCATCCTATCCTGTCCGCTCCCATCGCTTGAGTGAATAGTATAATAATGTTCCATTATACTCTTGACTTTCTATCTCCCCCAAGGCGAATTGGGAGGTGTCAGGGGATGTTAAAAATCCCTCATCTTTTTATACTTCCTACTTTTTTTTCGCAACCCTTTCTTCAATAAATTCTTAAATCTCTCAAAGTTAGGCAACACATCGGGGGACGTGCTAATGTTAATCACGACCTATGAACTGATGTTTGCATGTATCGCAGATGTCCACAGTATCCACTTATCATCAGATGGACTGTCGGCTCTTGTTTATCACCTTATTCTAAAATAAAATAACACTGACGTTTCATTACAGGATACAAGCCTTACCACTTACTACCACATGAACTGCATGTCCGTCTACCCCCTTTCTACAATAAATTATATTAATTCTTACATTTATGGTAAGACATGTCTTTAAACATTATTGTTTCTGTTAACAGCACCATCCCCTGCAACTGTGATTCCAGCGGTAGCAAAAACATCTGATGTTCCAAGTTTTCCGACACCAGCTCCAAGCGGGGGAGGCCTCAAGCTTAAGGACTACCTTCCTTACATGAAGAATAGAGCCTTAGCCAGAAGCATCAATCCACAGGGTAAATAATATTATTTTCTTTAAATCTACAGCTTTGAGTATAAAAATATGCACAATTTTAATTATTCGTGTTCATGTTGATCTCTTATGTAATTGTAATATTTTTTGTTTTAGCTCAAATGGAACCATTGCCGCCAGATTCGGGCTACTATCCTGAGTCTATATATCCAACTTCAGTCAGGCCGGCACCAGTGGGCTCTGAAGGTATTTATTATAAATAATCATCTGAATAATAAGAAAAAAATGTTGAATATAAATTAAAACGCCAATTCCTTTACAGCAACAGACATAACCCAAATGAAGATGCCCGACGGCGTAGTGATGCCAACAATGCCAAATCCACAAAACCTTTACAACCGATATGGCACACCGTACAAAAATGAACCTGACCCATATTCTGTACCAACAAACTATGGCTATCCTAACAAAGGATATGAAAAACCAGATGATGGCTCTAATTATGGCTATAGTACTCCATACACACCTCCACACTTCAGCCAAATAACCAGTCCTCAGACATATTCCAATCCATACTATTCCGCTACGCAAGATAACGCAACGCTAATGTCCGACGCTCAGACGTCTTACACCCAAGTAAGCCAGGCTAACTCCAGTCCTAATGTCCAGCATAACCCTTATACTGACCTGTATGGCGCACACAGTGTTGGTACTAGCCAGGCTGCCCCCATCCCTGAGCCAATGCCGATGCACTATAACGCGGCGCAAACAGACTTGACAATGAACTTCTCCCAAATGCAAGTAGCGCCTAAATCCGAGCTGACGTACGGAGAATACTCCCAAACGTACTACAATATTCAGTACCCTCAAGTCTCGACCTCTAATATACCAACTTATAGCAAAGCCCCTCAAAATTCCGCCACAAGCGTTTCGTTCCAGCTACCTTCCAATTTCAGCTCAATGACTAATCCACACGCGGCGGATCAACTAACCCAATACAGTCAAATTCCGACTGTCTCGAATGCGTATAACGTTCAAGACCCCCAATACAGCTACGCTACAACAAGTACATACGAAACTGTGTCTCAGGGCTACACAATTTATACAAACACCGACAGTACGTCAGCTATATCCAGTAGTAGCGTTTCCACTCTCGCTCCGGCGAACGTTGCAGTTTCAAGTACATTCCCTACAGGACCAGAAAATTCACAAGTGATAGACCCCATCGCTTTAGCGCAACTTGAAGCCTTCGATAAACCGATCAAATCGCACGTGACTGGCGAAGCGTTAGCTGCAAATGTGATCCCTCAGAATTTTCAAGCTTACGACGCTGTGAAATATTCCGCTGAGCAAACTTATCAACCGAATACGAGCTACGCGTACACAGATCAGAATGTAAACTACGCGCACAACTATCAAAATCATCCCGGTTATACTTATAACATGACCACGGGGAACTTTGATTACAATTACGGGTCTCAACATTCTTATACAAGCATGGGACAGAATATTAGTCATTCTGTGAGTGAAGATTCCAATTGGTCTACTGACGGAGTCTACTTCAGCGCAGGAACTTTTCAGACTGTACAGTCCCCGTCTGACACCCCTCAAAATGAACAATGCACTACCGACCATGCAGCCAACAATCAGACTTATTACCACTCGCCATATGGGTATCTAACAACTATCCAGTCCAATGAAGTGATCCAGGATAGTCAGCCGGTGTCAACAAATTATGGTGCCAATGTGAATCAGTCTACTTACATGCAGTCTGGGCAAGGGTACGACACCAGTGTCACATATAGTAATAATCAAGGTAAGTAATTTGTAAGGCTAATATTATGCTTGGATTTTTAAAATTATGTATATTTTATTCACAAATCATAAGGACTTACAAAATTGAAGGCTAGTAGAGGCTGTTATATACTGTAAGTTATTGAGTTGTATTTTAATTATTTAAATTATACATTTCTGTAAGTAATTTTATGTAATTATTGCAAATAAATGTATTACAGCAAGAAAAGAATTTCATTTGAATACTCCTTTCAGTGACGACGCCGAAAGATATGCCTGAACCTAATTTTAGCCAAAATATTGGGCATGCGAATCAAGACTCACCAGCAGTTGAAACTGCTGGATATATAAATCAAAATGTACCACCACCAGAACAAAGTACGCAACGTATTGCCGAAAATCCGCCTGCCTCTGTGGAACCAACACAACGCCAAACACCAGTCGCAGAAGTACGTACAGAAATTAAAACTCATGAGCGAAAAAAAGAGGTCGAACGTACGACTTTTGACCTCCTATCAGACATAGATTTTTCAGTTGAACAGAAACCCCTCATGCCAGAAATAAAAGTGCCACAAATATCAGAAAGTGCCATAAAAAAACCGATAGTACCAAAACCCGAACCGATTCTGAAACTGGTTCCTATAGAAGAACTGATAGAGAGGCCGGCAAAGAGGGATTTATTTTCGGACCCTCTACTTTTGAACAAATTTACGCAGGAGGTGAAAAATTTGCAGAAGTTAGTTGATTCGCTGACGAACAAGACTCCAAATGGGTTAACGCTTTTAGATTCTAAGTGGAAGATGTTCCAAGATGTTCAAGTAAGTGCTTATTTCAATTTCTGTTTTTTTTTGACTGAAGCCTGCGTATGTAGATCTTTATGTCATGTAGTCTAGCAAAGTTTACAGTGGAATTAAATTATATAAATTATTAATGGGAAAAATTTTGCATGTGTTACCGTATTTTGACATTAAAATTCCTGATAGTATGTGAAATCTATGCTGAAGGTCTATGTCGAAATATATTGAAATTGTGAAATAGATAATATAATATGTATGTGAAGGGGACAAGTCTTTAAAAGTTTCCTACTCTTCCAGACCAAAGAAAACATGAACAGAACCAAAACTATCGCCATGCAACATTCCGAAGGTAACATAGTGACTGAAGTAGTGCCTTTTGACGACTCTAGACTGACCCTTAAATCTGATCCAGATGCTTACATCAATGCCTCTTATTATAAGGTAGGTAACATATCATGACATATTAGTTATAGAACTTTCTCAGTTTCTTTTTAGGCTCGTTTATTAAACACACACATTAACCTGCTTTGCTCATGTCATGTAATCCATTCACCGTTTCCTATTTTGGTTTGTTCCATTTCTTTTCCATCGCCCTACTTGCGTGATTATTCTTTGAATCATTATAGTTACCAATTACAAATTTTCTTCTTATTTATAAAGTACAATGATTTCGCACTGGTTTTATTACAGCAACTCGCTCCTTGGTGCATTCCTTTAGTTATATCAAATAATCCGACTGAAAATGAACACGGTATATTTTGGAAGGCCGTGTTGGAGAACAAAATTAGCTGTGTTGTTTGTTTGCTGAGCGAAATTGAGGTGAGTAAAATTCGAAATAATTTTGTCACAAAATACAGCTATCACTTTATCAACGCTAGGAAAAAAGTGACTTGGTTAGTCAAGAAACGCCCTTATGTAATTGGCCAATTAAAAAACTCCCCCCGTTAATTGCTCTTTAAGGAACACCCCCTCGTCAGTAAAATGACATGTGTATGAGTCACTTTTTCCATTTGAACAGATTGCAAGCGGAGAGATTTTGCAAATATTTGTAAGCAGTTTTAAATAGCTGTCTATATAAGGAAAGAGTCCATTTAGTTCGACAGAAATATCATTCTTTCATTGCATTTTTTAATGGCATCACGATCCATACTCTTTCTTTTTTATCAGTTATTTATATGTAAAAATCTTGTTACTTGTAAACGTGACTATGTCTAATAAAAATAAAAACCTCAGACTTGACTTACGCCTTACGCTAGGATTTCCTATGTCGTGGGTTTAGAGACAAACGCAGAGACGAACATAAACTACCTAAAGACTGGGAATTGGAAAGCAAGCTGAATATCTATCAACAGGGTTAATCGACAGTCACTGACATAATCTACTCGATCCTCAGATCCAAGGTTACTCCTACTGGCCGACTGCCAAAGGTCAGTCTCTCGAGCTGTCAGGCATCAAAGTGACACTTGATGAGGTCACGTGCAATGTGTACTGGACTGAGCGGAAGCTGACAGCTGCTAGTGGGAAGATAGTGCATAATGTCACACATTACCAGATTAACGTGTTCCCTGTCAAGTGAGTATAAATTATATAATATTCACCGTCACCAGCCCTCTTATCGTCCATTGCTGAACATGGGCCACTTCATGCATACTGTCTTGTGCTAATGTATAATATTATTACACAGTTATTGTTGCATTGTTAACACGGGATTTCCTTGAGGACTTGGTGACTTTGCTACCTTCCTTCTTAGTCGTTTCCTCATTTCTGAGGATCACGAGTCTTGTCAGACGATGTACGCACCCCGAACCTTTAATTAAAAATGTGGAGCGCTAACATGTCAACAAACGTCCTGCTTATCTTTTGAGCATAAGCATCTTTTGGAGAATTATCTTTGGGGTATTGGAAAATGTATTAGAAAATATAGGAAGTATAAGAGTAGAGAGTATACGAGACTACGTTTCCATAATTCATCTCATTTAAATCTCTATCTTATGGAATGTAATGGGATGAGTAAGAAAACTGCCTCTGGTAACACTCACTCACTCCCGAAACGCGTGGATTCATTTCAAATGTGTGTGAATGTGGGGTAGATTGGCCAGTCAAACGCGTCCTGTGGAGATTGCAGCATCGTCCTTTCCATGTCAGATTTGTTAGAAATATCTATTAAATCATTATATATTATGTTTTTATCATCAGCAGAAAGACGGGATAATGCTAAAAAGTTGCGCAATACAAAACTATATTATAGACGAAACGATTTATTAGGTATCACCCCACGACATATAGCCAATTGGCAAGAATTGACTTGTTGTCTAAAACATTGTTTACACATTTGTAAAAAACTCAAAATTTGTATTTGTAGAATCGTATGCACACCGTTAGTACTACTAGCGGACAAGGTCCTCGGCGAGACATACGAAAACCGCCTCAGTAATCAGCTGACCGGCGTGTGGCTGCAGTGCGCCGCGGGCGCGGGCCGGAGTGCTGTCATCGCGCTGCTCGTGATGGTCATGTGCCAAGTGCGGGCCGGACAGATACACTTGTGCGGTGAGTAATTGGTGAAAGAAATGAAAGACGGAAGCACACACACAAACATACACACCTCTAAACACAAACATTCACACCCTCAAATACAAAATACACACCCTCAGCCACCACACGCACCATCAGCTACCTACACATACATATACACCAGTGCGCACACGGTCCCATGCAAACAGGCACGCATGCACATATACACGCACGTACGCACTCATGTAAACATTACAAAATTACACGTGTGAACTCACCCAACTACACAATGCACATACTGCTTCTTAAAATTGTAGTAATGACTAAATATAATGTTAGTTCGTATTTGGCGTATGTTTTGTTAACATTAGTTATTTACTAATACTTAGATCAATTTCATTGGTGTTGCACCTCCACTCCGAACAAAACAATAAAATAAAGATAATCTAAGATTAATTTTTAACAATTTAGGGAAATATAGTTAATTTTTTTGAAGTTCCTAGAAAACTGTTTAAGCCTATTATTCTAGTTAAATTATACATCGTATCATGCAAAAGGTCGGGTAGTTATTAATTTTTTGAATGTTGTAGCAAACGCACTGTTTTTAAGAGATATGTCGCAAAACCAAAACATTGTCGAAAGTTTCTCGGTTTTTTCTATGTGGCAGTGCTCGCGGCTGTTTGTCGAGGTCGAACATTTGAATTTTTAAATGAGACCCTATTTTTAAATGGGTAAGAATAACATACCTATCCAAAAATAAAAAATTACCCGACCTTTTGCATGAAGTCGCCTCTTTTTGGTTAGTATCAAATATACTAACCATAATATACTAGAAACAATAAATAACTTTGATTTTGTCTTTAGAGGGAAAATATATTCGCTTGAACTATAGTTAGGCCGTCGACAGATTACCGATTTAACAGTTAATGGGCATTGAGATAACTTTGAAGTGGCGTACAAGTTACTACAAAAATATTTTCATCGTTAATACGCGCTCTCAAAACAAATTTCACATGAAAATGACAATGACGTGTAATTTTACACTCACGATCAACGTAATTGTTTGGAGCCAGCCCTAAATATTCTTTAATAACAAAGAAATCTTTATTTTTTCAATCCGTGACGCTCTGTTACAATGTTACGTCGTGTGCACTTTTTGTTTTTAAAGATAATGATGTAGTTCAAGATACTGAATACCGATATCAGATACTTATAATCTAGTCTGAGTAAAATGTTAGAAGTGTATGAATTTACTAATTCGATTACTTTTGTGTGATTTGATTAAGTCTAATATTAATCTGTGACAGAACCAGTAGGGTAATTTACGATTAAGATCCGACTTACGATTTACGATTAATTAACATTTTTAAAAACTGTATAACGATCATTAAATCATTGCTTTTTACAAGCTTTTATACAATTCGACTTGTTACTATGTGTGGGTCAGTGATTGTCAGTGACTGATTGACAATCAGTCGTTCGTACTCGTACCCTCAGACTACGTTCCCCCAGTATTTGCTGTTATGTGGTGTTTTTTTTGTGTTCTATCTTCTGTTTGTTTTTCCTGCTTATTACGTCGACCTTGTCGCGAAATTGGATTCTGATTCGTACTTTGGACGTGTTGTTTTAGTGCATAAAAACGCCGAAACGTGGACAAACTTTAAATAGGCAATGGCCTATTTAAATCTATACTATTTCGAGCGTAAGTCGCAAAATGGCGGAGCTTTGGTGCCTGCCACCCAAGTACAAGACAGCGTTTTTAGGCGCTTGGAATTGGTATAAAAACACTTTTCAACATCAATAAAGTAAATTTGGACCCATCTGGAAGTGAGGAAAATGTGTTGCGGACACCAAAGAAAAAGAGAAAAAACGGCATCGAAACCAATGTCCACACGCTGAAAGCAGACTTGATAAAACTAGTAAAAGAAAACGCGACAAAAGTGCTATACGAGATAGACGAACTGGCTCTAGCACACGGACATCGCTTTCTCCGAACTCCACCGTACCATTGCCAGTACAATGCCATCGAGTTAATATGGGCCCAAATTAAAAATAAATGTTTAAATTGACTTTCTTTATCATTTTAAACACAGTGCTATATAATAGATATCTTGGTATGTTTGTGTGTGTTGATGTCAAATAAAGATTTAAATAAGCGTCAAATAAGCTACTGTTCCGATTGTCTATAGTCACATCCCTAGTTACATTAATCTGACATATGTCAAATCGATTATCTGTGCTCGGGCCCTAACTATAGTGTGTATTTCTTGTCGTTTTTGTTCAACCACGACGTATATTTGAATGTATTGTACTTATCTAATGACCTAATAATTATTTTACATTTGTTAGACATGCTGGATGTCGGCTGCATAAACCTATGCAAGCGTAGAAGTAACGTGCTGGAAGACACCAAGTATTTGTCGGACGCGTATAGGGCGGTGTTGTTTTACGTACAGGGCGTACTTTTTTCAGGTAAGTTGGAATTTGATAAATATTGGTATGATCGACAGGAATTACAGCTCATATTAGGCTTGTCCACTACCAACGCTTGTATTTTTTTTCTCTATAATTATTGCACTGCAATAACTTGCAATTTGTTTTTATAATTAGTTTAAGAAAAAGTAACTCAACACTGGCAGTAACGTCATTTCCCCGATTGACCAAAGAGTCAATTGGGTTGCTTAACGACGCGAGGGGGGAATTTTTTGATAGACCATGCTTATTGGTAGTATTAATTGGTCATGACATCTTAGACAGAGTTTGAATATAGTAAGATCAGAAATCTCCTGCCTCGTGTTTAAAATGTCAATTGTATAAAAATGATTAACTATTGTTAATGATGTTAATGGCATAATGATTCTGATATACGCCATGTGGATGGGTTATATAATTAAACGATCAATATCAATTTACAACTGCTTGCGAGAAATTTACTTGAAGTTAGATGATAATACACACTAATACATAAAAATATTTAATTAGTGTTTATACCTGGGCATTTATCTCCTACATCAAAACCTTTATGACACAAGTGATATCGCGCAAACTAGATATTTTATGGCTCGTTAAATATACCAGCTAATTAAACGACCCACCAATAAAAAGTCTGCGGGGGTTTTTAGTAACTATAATACTCTTAAGAACTATAATATCTTTATTTTTCCTTGGAAAATTATTTACAAGTAGGAAAGCAAGTGGTTTACAAGTGGGATGAGATCAAAACAGGATTCTAAAGTTATAAAATAATTTGACTAGTTTTTGGCGACAACTCGAGAATTGAACTCGAGTATTGTCTATAGAAGCACACGGAGAAAAGTTCGGATTATTCAAAGTATCAAAACTTTTTTTCCATAGTTACGCTATAGAGTCGGGGTTTATTAATATATTTAATAATTTCGCATTTTTGCCGACTCGGTGGAACTGACCGCCATTTTGTACACTAGAATAACAATCCTAGAGCATGTCTTTATTGACACAGAATCTTGAAACGATGAAATTTTTAGTTAATCAAGTCTTCCGTTAATCTTTTTTATTTTATATTAAAGGAGGCAGACAGCCAAGCGGTTCAAATGATGGTAAGTGGTTACCGCCACCCATGGACACCTTTTTTTTTTTTTTTACGTGGGGAAATCCATCATGAGATACGCCCCCGCCGACACCTTGGCGGGAGAGTATGCCGGACTCCTACCGACTAAAACCCCACGATTCCATCTCTCCACCTAATGCCGAGGTTACGGGAACGCTTCAGCACTCGTCCGCGACCCCGGCGGTGGCGGCCCGCCAGTGCGGGCCCCGGACTGATATTCGCCGGCCCATGGGGAAAGAGACGCCGTCATCCCAGGCAGTGCCCCTGTACCTGGGTAACCCTTTCTTTTACACTGAAATGTCCGTGACATCCCAGGACCATTCACCTACTTTTTCTCTGCTTGCCCTCTGCTCATACAGAGGGACACGCAGAGACGATCCCTGATTCTCCGCCGTGCCTTCCGCCTAAACAGAGGGACACGCGGAGACCGTCCATGTTTCTCCGAATGTCCCCAGCTTCAATGTACGCGGGTATGCTGTCGAACCTTGCAGAATCCTATTTTCGTTAAGTTAACAATTCCATCAAAAAGGTCCTTTTGCTCGGATTACGTCACATTTATTGTTGTGTCCAAACAGGTACAACAATCTTCAGCGGCGAAGCAGTTTCAGTACCCACCGGGGCGTCAGTCCTCCCCCCTGTTACTCCCACCCCCGCACCAACATCTGCCACCAATCAGAAGCCTCACAAATTCTCCCGGGAATCCTTCGAGGAGATGAAACAATCCCCCGGACTGAAAAGTGGAGATATGAAAGACCCATTGAACTTTTTGGATCCACTTTGGAGTTTAAAGAAGAAATAAATGAGTACTTTTTAGTATTTTGGGATGTATGGTCAATAGTGCTTTTTAACAAAATACTCTAAATCGCATTTTGTCAAACGGTTTTTAGTCAAAGGTGCGTTTCATCAAACCTTGCTGTTCGACAAAAGATTATATACCTACTTAAAAATATTTGCATCAAAAGGAGATTGCATCAAGAGAACTGACCAAACGCGCTTTTGACTAAAAACGGTTAGACGAAACGTACCTTTGGCTAATAGTCTTTTGAAGAAATGCACTTTTGACAAATACAGTATTTTGTCAAAAAGCACTAATGACTATTCGCCCCAAAATCCTTTTTATTTATGTCTTCAAGACGGTAAACTACTGGTCAAGCTATAAACAATGCACTTTAATGTGATTGCAGTAAAGATTATAATTAATTGATTTTTTGTAACTTTACGTACCGTCGCGCGTCGGCCGTATATTTTGGGTGGGTAATTATGTTGATAGACCTAATGTATGTATTATGTATTTCTACTTATGTCATTGCATTTACGATAATTCTGTTTTGTTTTAATTGAAAATAATTCAGTGGTTATTTGATAATATGGAAAATTAATTGAAAAGTTTATTTATTACAATTCAGTTCACTTTTTTTTTGTAAATCTTATAAAAAGGATTATTAATTTGTAGGTATGTGCAAAAACAGTAATTTTATTTTTCAGTTGTCTGCTTTATTATTAGCAACAACACCCGTTAGTAGTTTTATTTATTAACGATCAAATGAACCGATTCAGTATTTCGTTGTTGCAAAATATATTTAGGCTTGATTTATTATATTGTCTTATTACTTTTAATTTTGAGCTAGTTATTTATGTTTAGTGGTTTGAAATGAGAAATTTTGAAAACGAAATTTATACGATATTTTCTTCTCACAATTATCGACGCGGTATTATCGACAATTAAATAGTCTGTTAGAAACAGCTTTATATCGATAGTTTAATATTTTCTGTTTGTTTCACAGGAGCTGGCATGAACAAATATGTTCACTGTATAGTGTTAATGCGAACAAGACATATATACTTGCACCCTCTTAACAGTGAATTTCCATCATTAAAACTAACCACTTTTTATTATACAACTTTTCTAAATATCTCTGACTGTTTGTTACTCTGTACTATTTTCTGCACGCTGTTACGAACGACAACGCGCCACTGCATTCATAAACTGATCTATGTATGTAAATCTGTGTATCCATGTATGTGCGAATGAGTGGTGTGGTGTGTGTGTGTGTTTAAAGTAATAGAGCAAAAGTTGTTGGTTTTCAAGAATGAAATTCAGTGTTAGTATACTGCAGGTATTTTTTTATTTATGTAGCCCTGTATGTGAACAAATCCTCACACTTTCAATTGTCTTATACAGGTTGTTTTTTTTTTTTTAAGAAAGGATTAGCAAACCTTTGTACACTCTTTGATGCCGCAGAAGTAAATTTTTAAAGTTTTTGTATTGTTAAAAATGTTCTCTTGGTTCACTTTCACGCAAGTAGCTACGTTAAATTTAAGAGCGGTTTGTTGAGTGGTAATATAGTGTGGTGACATGTGATTGGCCAAATCCAGTTCCGTGTCGATAATTGTGCGGGGAGACCTTACAGTAATCGATATAATATATTTATATATTGTTATTATTACAAGTACTTTTAAAATATACTGACGGAAATAAAATATAATTCAAACCAATAGTTTTTTTACTTCTATGAACAAACATTCTTATGAAGGGACCTAGACCTACCTATGAAATATCCGTTTTATATAGAAAATCTCTTTTTTATGGAAATTATATACTTATTTAATTAATCGAAGTATTGACCACTATTATCAATGCAATTTTGTTATGTTAATGGAAGTCGATGAATTCTCTGAAGGCTTTTTTCACTGCCTCATCGGAATTGAATTTTTTCCCTGCATAAAGTTATCCCAAAATCCAAAAAAAAAAAATATGGCAAGATCTGGCTAATACGGTGGGTGACAAAGAGTTTCCAATCGAAGCTTCTGGGTCCTGTCGTGAAGTGTGTGCGTGAACGTTATCATAGAGATGCAGTAGACTAGAGCCATTGACCAAACTCTGTTGTTTAATAGCGAGCTTGTCCATCATCGTTTGCAGTTCTTCACCATACACATCTGCATTAATTGTGGTGCCAGATCTCAAGAAGCTATAGTGGCTAATACCGGTACCCCGACAGATTTCCATTTCTTTCGAAATTTGCACAACTTTTTGCATGGAAAAACTTGATTCCGAAATATCTGATTAGGGCTTTTGAAGAATTCATTGATACCCATTCACGAGACTTTTACAGGAGAGGCATCAATCAACTGCCCGTGAGGTGGCGAAAGAGTGTAAACAATATGGGTCAATATTTCGACTAACAATAAATAATTTTAAGCCAAAAAAGTTTTTTTCAGTTTCACAAATCGGTCATTTCATTGGCCATACCTAATAAATTAGAAGTACCACCAGACTCATGTCATTTTTTTCCCCCAGCCAGGGGCGAACTTATAGAAGGCCTGTTTATCTAACAAACCCCAAACCAATGAATAGTAATATTTTTTTTTATAGACGGGCGGGCGAGCAAGCGGTCCCATGTGATGGTAAGTGTTACCGCCGCCCATGGACACCTGCAACACCAGGGGGTATACGGGCGCACCGACGACCTTGCAAAATTCTATTCACAGCTCTCTTGAAGAACCCCATCAGCCTACGGGTTCGCGGTATAAAATAATTTTTGGACCGAACAGTGCGCGACACCTCCGTATCGAGGAAATGCGGATGGACCGCACTTCTGTGACGGGAGGTGCGGTTCTAGAAACCCGAGGTGGTTTACAATTAATTAATATTACAATTAATGGTGCAGATGTCACTTCGGGACCACAGATAACCATCACTGTACATATAATAAAATAGTAACGTGTCGGTACACAATACAGAAATTATTATTGTAAATATTAGAATAAAACATCTTTGCAGCGTATACTAGGAATGATGCAAAGCTGAAAACAATTTTTTTTGGAATTTTTGTCTTGTCAGACAGGACCATACGCGGGGAACAGAAAGTTTTGCGTCAAAGAAAAGCAAATGTTCTACGGGTTACAATTTGTTTATTATATTTTTTACATTATTATTGAGGTGCAAACATCTTGCATCCACGACTACGACTTCACGTAGAAAATTGTGAGATGCACCCAATTTATCACCAGCTATTACACAATCAGTTGAAAGAGGAATGTGCAAAATGCTGGGCAACTTCGACTGACCACGTTACCCCTCTAACAAAAGACTACCCTGAAATATACTGCATTCCCCACTGTATTATATTCTCCTAATGTACGTACCCATTTCCGTAGTGAGTCAAGTAGTATTTCACTCCAGGTCCCAGAGACCATTCCCATCCCATTCTAAATCTTTCTCAATCCTTTCTCGAAATCAATTCCTTAATCTACGAAGACGTCTGGGGGCGTGCGAACGTGTCATTCTGGACTGATGTTTTCATGAATAGTGGATGTCCATGGGCGACATTATCCACTTACCAGCAGATGGACTTTATGATCGTCTGTCGCCTTCTTTGTATAAAAAATTCACGCCTCAGAATCCATTTACGAGTCCAAATTATTTTTTACGTGGTTTCTTTTATTACCAGTTCATCAACATATCTGCCTGATTTACAAGTGCTGATTACAAGTTACAAGTGTATGATTGATCAAGTGCAGTAACATACGTGCATTCTGATAAAAATGTTCGAAAATGCTACAATCGTGTCAACCAGTTTTACAAGTGAGCTCGTACGAGCTTATTTGGACAGTGTACTCATATAAGTAGTGTCAACCCGGTTCAAGCTCCATAACATTTTTGTGTAAAATGTACTGGATCAAGCCAAATGTACCTTTCCCCATAAAATAGTCTGGTGCGTTCTATCGATGCGGTATTTTGAATTTCATGAAAACTAGCAGATTCAGTGTAGTGTATGCATCAAGTACACCGTACTATACGTACACTTTGTGTAAACAATAGGAACTCCCCGGTTGTCGACAATATTTTTATCTGATGTGACATTTAGGATAAAAGAGGTCCGCTAATTTGTATCGTTTTCAGCAGTTATGTGAACAAATAGACCTTAATAATATGCGAATTGTAAACCCTGTTCTGGTGCACTAACCCTTCTCATACATTTACCTTATACCCCAGTTAATCATCTACCAATTCTATGCAGTTTAGTTTTTATTTTGTTGTTAGTTAAATAAATGGTCACATGCAGTGAGGAAGTGGTTCCGGGGTAGGGCATCTCAGAGTCAACGTGCCGCGAGACCGCGACTGGCTCAGTCAGCTCAGCAGTCAACGCCGCGCTGCCGGCATGAATACACCTATTCTCTGTTATTTAACTGCCAATTTGAACCGCGCACGCGCTCTCGCGATCTTTTCGAACACAAACAAAACATTACGAAAATATTGCACCACCCACTTTGTAAACGAAAACATATCAGAGTGACAGTGACGTTTGGTGGAGGTGACACCACTCATTTTATAAAATGTTTTAATTTACCGATGCAGGTCAACAAAAATTTTCAGTGTAATTTCAATGTGAAACTCGATTTATGGGTGTAGAAACGTGATCGATCGGTGAAGTGAAGTGGCTAGTGTTGTGACTGGATGAAAAATGGTTGGTGCGGCTGGGTAGGCGCCATGATGCGCAAAGGTAACGCCGCGGCTGCTGGCGGGACCGAAGTCTCGCTGGACGCCGCTAACTGCATCAACCTTCAGAAAATTCTTCAGGCGTTCAACTCGACTATAAGCGAGGAGCACGCGTGGGCGCTGTTCTACCAGGCTGCCCGGTGTTTCCAGAAGTGTTTCTCTGACGGTTCCACCTGTTACTTGACAACGGAGCCGAGACATGTGCTGGTGCATAAAGACGGTAGCGTTCATCCGAACACGCTGCTTCATCCAGGAGGTTAGTAAAACTCATATTTGAATAGTAAATATAATGCTACCTACTGCTATAAATTGATAAGGATCATCTGCAGTCATCGTGATCTGTTTAGAGTTCAGTGACTTATTTCAAGGCATGAATAGATCTGATGAGATTTTCATGCCCACGAAATTCTTCCCCTTATCCACAGTTTCCAAATTATCTGATAGGTAGACACGTCAGAGATTACGAGACGGATGCTTATCGTAAATATTGGTGAATACAGCAAACATGGTAGTTGGTGATTATTTTCTTTAATTAGTTAATGACCTTGCCTTATCTCCATATTATTATCTACAATATAACATGATAGGAAAGTCACGTAAACTGGTGGCAACTTTTTCCAAATATTACATTACGTAAATTACAACAGTTTTGAGTTTAAAAGAGTGCTTGGAACCCTACTCAGAGTACGTGGAAACCTTGTGCTTCGTACGGATGCAAAAGTTGCGCTACTCATTGACACCGTAAATACCGAGTACCAGGTCAAATACCAGGTATTTATTTATTTGAGGTTTGCAACAGCTATAAACTATACCTACGTATCTTTTAATCAATGTATTGTACCTAATATAATCTTTCTGCATCTTTGTATATCTACTAAGTACAATATATAATATATCATATGATTTGTTGGGATTAAGAGGTATTTGATCGGAAATAAGTAGTATATGAATCGACTTTATGGACTAAGATATTTGGATTGACACAATCTCAATAATGATATTATTTTAGGTAAAAGTCAGATTGTCCAATGTCCTTTTCATAGTTCCTTCGAAATTTCCGCTTCAGAAAACATAGTAAGTACCTATTAATCAGTACTTGACTTTACGAAGTTTCTCGATGTCATACTGCATCGTCTTAGAGACCTTGAGTCCTATATTACTCGGATATCTATTTGGGTTAATGCCAAATAAATATGGCGTATTCTTTTACGAATCCTTTCAGAGTAGGCAGGCAACATGAAATCTACATATTCATTTGGATAGACGAATCCTCATTTGTCTAGCTAGAAATAACATTTACTTTAACTCTACTGCTGTCTTTTACATATTTCATTTCGGCAGATTTGTACGTACGTACTTACGTGTTTCAAATGTTGCAGTCTTTTTAGATTCTGCTCTATTACTACAATTGCGCAATCGATTGTCAAATTATTTACATTATTGTGTACTTTGAAGTACATACATGATTAAATATCCGCTCATGTGCTCATGAATCCGCTCATGAAGCTACAAGTATTGTATTACTATGGTGTGTTTTTGAAACACACACACCACCCCACACCAATAAAATATTTGTATATCGGAGGATCACTAAGTGCCTATCCTAAGTCTAGTGCAGATGATTTTACAGGAGAGTCCATTAAAATCTTAATTTGTAGTTATAATTAAATAATTAATATGTGTTAAGTCCATATTGTTTAATAAATAAAACAAAATGGATTTAACACATAATTTAAATTCATTTTTTTTTAAATTTGTCACGTTATGAACTTAGTACCTACACCGTTACCCTCAACAGCCCTTTTATCGTCCACGGGCGAACGCGGCCGTTCTCACGCACGTTGTTTTGTTTAAGAGGAATAGCCTTAAAACGCCACGATGACGAAGCGGGTCGGCGAGTCCATCCTTTTACGAGGTGGTGTAGTTTCTCAGGAAGGCTTTGTTAATCTAAGATCTTAATAGAATATTAAATTAAATAGTTCGTAAAAATCTCATTTTTATCACATAAAAGGGGGATTTTTGTAATAATGAACTTAGAATTGTATGCTTCTGGTATACAGATATGCTTCTAGTCGTTTCCATCATTATTATATTAATAATGAACAAGCGAGCGGTCTGTTTGTACGTAATACGTATCGCGTGACGAGTGACGGTGAATATAGGCTTTATCTGACACCGGCCGTAGCGCTGACACTCTTATTTGCCTATTTGCTTTTATTATCGGCGTAGTTTCAATTCGCCGACGTCGCTTTATATGCGCTTTATTGTCTACTGACCTATTTATACTAAATGCATTACCGAGATTTACCTATGCGTACATAAAAATAGATGTATCTATTAAACGTTTAAATGTATTTCACGGGAAGACCCGCTTTCCGTGAAATAACTGTTAACTTTAAGAATCCTATTCACGGTTTTCTTACAGATTTTTTACTTACAGTGCTCAATGAATCAATTGATTATTTATTTGCATAAGGCATATATGTAATTAAAAAAATAACAGAAATGTCTGTACAGTACTACTCGCAACACATATGATATTTCTGACATGCAAATATTAGTAATTAATATATAATAATTATGTTACATTCATAGTGATTCAGATTACCTGTTATTAATCCCCGATTTATTAAATAAATTTGTCATTCATTCAAAAGTCTAAAATATTTCTCTACGTATAATTTAACGAGTTTAAAGATAATTGCAGTTAGCATACAAAAACAATACGATAAATCTTTTACCTTCCAATAGGACTGTTTTTAGTTTCTCATATTTGACTTAATATTTTATTTTAACTAATGTGATTGTAATTGCTTTGATTCCTAGTGTAGTTTTAGCCTTAGATCAAAACAAAAGGTTTTTGGTTGATGACAAACCTTTTGATCTAAGGTTTTAGCTAACATATTATGGTTAGCGTAAATAAAAGAAGCTTATAGGAAAGAGTATAAGGAAGGGCAAAGGCTCTTTCATCAAAATCGGTTTAATGGTTTCTAAGATTACCTATAACAATATTCTAAATCTTTTATCTTCTCTATCTTTAAGTCTATCATTAGACAAAATATACACGATTCACAATCTGCCCGTTCTACATTTCAACTCTTTAATGATACGAGTAATTATAAGGTTTATCGCATAATCTGAGAAAATCCCTAAGCAAACTTTCGTAGATTTAACTAGAACATATATTTGCTCCACATATTGCAGTTAAAACTAGTTTTGGTAACGCTGAATGCTTGTCATCTAAAATCATAACAAAAATCTTATTAAATTTTTTCTAACTTCAGTAAATCAAGTTTAAAGTGTGCAAAAAATAATAAACAAATACAAGGCTGTCACTCAAAATAAAATGGTTTTAACCGCATCGATACAAGTGATACAACGTCAAATTGACGTTTTCGCGCTTGTTATCATTCGTAACATTTTCGATGCGTCTCAAGTTCAAGGATTTTTTATACGGACATTGAGTTTAAATATGACGATATTTCTTTAAAATATTTTTAATATTCAATAATGGTTTCGTTCAATCGCAGCAATATAAATTGAACTGTACTCTTCGCTACCTTTAATATGATATCCCACACGCCACGTTTGAAAAAGAAAATATTTTTCGACATGGGATTTATTTAAATTACGTTTGTTGAGATCGGTCCAATAATTTTAGATGTGGTAGACATAATCTGACAAATTATTTACCCATTTTTATTGGCTTCATTACTCACCGTAATCAGGAAAATGTAGTTTGATAAAACTATATTTTTTGTACCAGCAGTCGCGAATGTTTTTCCCTTGCTGGCCTTTTTCAAGGCTCCGCAAGCTAACATATATTTTCCGCGATGCATTTTCGATTATCCACGGCTACTGAAATTAATGCAAAACGCGAGAATAGTTAATACATATTTTAAAATAAAATATCCGAGTTATGTATGTCTTATGTGTATTGTATGTCTCCCAAAAACCTCCAACACGATCTTCTATTCTTTTCAAACAATTCAGACTACTTTGAATACGAAGGTATAATATGGTCTTAGATCAGGTTCAATGCTCATAATTACGTTTATGTCTGTTTACCATAGCTGTTTATAGGATACCACCATTTTGTTTACGTAAATATCTTCGAAACCAAAGCAACTTATCGAAATTTTGGGAAAATTTCATCAACAAATGCCTATGCTTGTCGATAAACTCACATAAAATGATACGTACATGTCAGATACAACTGACGTATCGTATTCAACTCAGATACGAAATTTTCGTATTCAAATTTCGTATCTGACAGCAAAAATTGTGCGATTTCGCCCGTTGCAAATTGTCTGCAAGCCTGCCGAAGGGTTTCGGTACAGGTATAACAGAATCCTGTTAAAGAATACCCAGATACGCAACAACGCCGGGCGAAGTCTTAAGGAATCATTAATCTGTGACATACAAATGAATACAATGAAGAGTTAGAATATTATAATACGGTATGCAAACGTACCTAATATTTCCAGAGTAATTTCTTGTATTAACAACATTCTTCTTAATAGTGACTTAATATCGGAACTTTATTGAAATTGGATATGCTATTTGGGCGGAATAGTAGTCAATAGACTTACCTATTTCCCACGCACCGATTTGAAGAAACAACTCACTTACATAGAGGATGGTTCACATATAAAACAATAAGACGCTCTCATATGGCATGGCTCTCATGTGTTTCATATCAAAAAAGGGAAAACACTAAGTGGAACGATCTCTATAACGAGATAACGCCATACTTTACTTTCATCAGCGCTACAACCCGTTGTGGGTCCTGGCCTCCGCAATCCTTCTCCATTTGTTTCTATCTCTGGCCTCTCTCTTCCAGGATGTTATTCGACTCATACTCGTCAGATCCTCATCTACATCTGTTGCAAATTGCCTGTAACACCTCTACACCTCTCGCCTGTTGCAAATTGTTTGCAAGATGGGTAATAAGCCTGCGGGAGAGACGTCATTTCTTGGAAAAGAAATTTAAAAAAAATATACAGAAAACACGAAACGGGAAAAAATAAAAATTATTTGTTTTTGAGATACTTTCTGCGTTTAGATACCACCCTCCTCTTAAACTAAATTTTAAATTTGGATCCTCCCAAAAGAAATTCTGGATATGTGGCTGATAATATCCATAGTAGTACCCTACTCGTATATTCACAACGATGGTCTAAATAAAAAAACGTCGATTTAAAATTGCTTTATAAGAGCTTTTAGAGTTACTTTGATTAAAAATGAGTATTAATTGAAATATTTGTCTAACTTAGTCTAAATTGATTAAGGACATCCTGTGAAATGCACCAATAAAATTGAATGCGAATTCATATACAATGAACAGCTTTTCTCAATAAACCATAACAATACAATACAGTGTACAGTGTGAATACACCGTAAAATATATTTAAATATATATGTAGCTATATAGTCATCTATGTAATTATGTAGTTTTGAATATCTGAATAGAAGTAAAAAATAACATAACTATAGTTAAAACGCGGGAGGCTCTATAAATAAACGTTTACCTCCACCGAATCGTTCGTGTTGTTTACTTGAATGCCTTAAGGCGAACCTTAAAATAAACCTGACGGGGTCAATAAAGCTCCATTTTTTACGATTTAATAAAAATAAAAATGTAATAGTCAATGGATGAGATCCTTATTAATATAACCCGCCTTTTACGATGGAATGACTGTTGTGAAAGGCTCTTTTCTCTAAATAACTGGTTAGTGAAAGGTATTCTTTTATTTCTCTACTATGCTATAGGTAGTTTTGTTAAAATAATTATCAGCACAGGACGATGACACTTGTTTCTAAATCAACTACTTTGTGTTCCGATAGTAGTTGGCAAAATTATGAGTAAACAACTGTGATTGATGCATCCAATTTTTCGAGTTATTTTAACATGATAATGGGTAACTTTATTCAGTAAAATGAAGACGCCAGTATCAGGTTACACAGTATAGGCCGTATAGACCAAATTTTAAATATCGAATATAATTAGTGTGTGAAATTATTACTCTCCATCTAAAATTGTGAGTTAACAATTATGATTAATGCATCCAATTTTTCCAGTTATTTTAACATGATGTTGGGTAACTTTATCCAGTAAAATGAAGACATGAGTATCAGGTTACACAGTATAGGCCGTATAGACCAAATTTTAAATATAGAATTTAATTCATGCCTAAAATTACTCCCCATCTCTAGCAAATGAAACTTCAACCTTTGAAATTGCTGAGAAATTCAAACAAGTTTGTTTGAATTATCTGAGGAAAGGGATTTTATTTTCTGTTTTAGGCTTTTTTACATTTTGGGACTTATTAAATCTTATAAAATAACGTAATTTATTGTTGCCCTATTTTTAAAATAGGTTGTCAGAGCGTATTTCTATCCATCCTAACAACGAAATTTTATATCCATCCTACACCGACAATAAGGTTTCTTTGCTCAAAAACGTCACATTTAACTAAAGGGGTTAGTTGAAATATATGTAACATAAACAGTAGATAAAACAAAAGGTCCCATTTCACTATACGTAAGATGTTTTATATCAATATTTATTTCAACCTTCACGCTTCATCCTTTCTCAAACAGGATATTTTAATTTATAACATTCAATCGCGCCAATTAAAATTAAAATTTAGCATTTAAACCAGTTCATTTCATTTTATACAAGTTGGAAACGATTCAATAGGTTAATATTTTATTTAATAAGCTCTCAAATTTATTCCTTCGCGCTTACTAGCCTCCTTTTAAAATGTATTCTTCGCCAATAACTGAATTCCGTGGTAAAAAACTGGAGCGTTCTTTGACACCAGCAAATAAAATTGATTTACATAGAAATCCTCTTTACTACGAATCGATAAACAGAATTTGCCTTTGTCGTCAGAGAACCGCTTCCGAACATAAAAAAGCTTTACTATGGACCACAATGAGATAGACTTCGAACCTTCTGGAGTTTTTGTGTTGGGTATTTCACTATAACAGCCTTTTTTCGTCTACCTGTTCTATTGCATCTTCCACGAACTATTTACACGAGTAACCTTTCGAGTAGCAAGCAAATGTGTCAATATTGACAATTTTACAGCCAATAAGCTGGAAAATAAACAACTAACTTGCGAAAAATAAACATTTATTGCCGTCCGCGTTTAAGTGTTGAGTTGTTTAATGAACGATGACTCGAATGTTTGTTTATAGGACTGAATGAGAAGTACTTTTCTCGGAGGCGATTGATGAAAGGATAGTGTTGTTTAATCTTTATATTTCGTGCGTAGGCATAACGTATACGTTAAGTATATGATAACAAAAAAGGAATGTTCAATGATTTTTATGACTTTCGTTGCGGTCTAAACCAGAATCAAAGTTATGAAAGACTTAAGTTATAATAGCATTTAGTGATGAAGCTCCATTGAGTGCCATTGAATAACACTGCCGCTGCTGAAAAATTCGACAATGGTCAATCAAATACTGTTTTTGATATAGTAACAGGTGATAAAAGCTGGATCTACTGCTATGAACCTAAAAATAAGAGGCAATATGCGCAGTGGGTCTTACTTTTTGAAGAGTTACCGACGAAAGTGAAGAAAGGACTGAAAAGAAAATGATTGGCCCCTTCTTTGGCAGATCGGGCCATTTTGCTACTATAACTTAAAATTAATTTTAATTAAGAAAATTAAAAAACAGACTCCGAATTGATATGTGAACAGCTGCTTGCCTTCTGTTTTGGAAAAAGTCACAGAACGACGCGACGCCCACGAAGCAGAATGATCCTCCATCACGACAATGCCCCAGTTCATTCCGCCAGACAAACGAACCAATTAAAGCAAGTAAAGCGTTAGCTTCTGAAGTACCAGGCTACCATGAACATACTGCAGATTGCGTGTAGCCAGTAGTCGATGGGGTGGCCGGTCGACGTCCTTGCCGCGCCAAGATCGCGATCGATAACGCCCCGCTCGCGGTGACGCGGCTCGCAGAATAGATGTAGGTGACGTCACGAGCGAATTCTATTTCTCCAAGTGCACTGTTTCCTTTACTGCACAGTTCCGTTTTACTTAGTCTCTGGAGTAATTTATTATAGGATTAGAGGCGAGCACGTGGGCGTGAATAATGTTTCCTAAGTGTTTGCGAGCTGACATGTTAGGTTATTGAAGTATTGTACGTTATTAATCACTTAAGTACGTAGTAAATATTATACTATAAACTAGCAACTCCCAACTTTTAACACTTATTAAAAATACGAAATATAAAATAGACGCTAGCTGTCAAATATCCATAGGTCACTGAATTGAAACTTAGTTAATCATAGGTCACTGAATTAAAAAGTCAATCATGTGATAATCATTGTACCTACGCTGCAGTGATTCTACGTCAATTAATAATTTTTCACGATAATACTTTCGCGTCATGACAACTGGCGATTATGATATTTGTCATGCAAAAAATACTTCAAACAGTACCGATATCAAAACAACGGCATGAACTTTGACGCTTTAATAACGTTATTTTAATCAGTATTGTTATTTTAAATTATTGTTTAAATAAGACAAAATCTATTGTTTACTTCTGACTGATTAATACAGAAAAATTGTGAAAACAGGCATTTATGTAACAGAATGTAATCGACAAGCTACAATTGAATTTGTAAAATTAATATACATGACTCGAAATGATGCGCAGTGGTTTTCTATTACTTAGATAACAGTATGAAAGTAGTGTGAAGTATTATATTCAATCAAAAACCCGATGTCAATTGCAATAATCAAGTAGTACTCGTAGCCTTCACAAACTAACGTGTGTAGCGGTATCTGAAGTGTCATTTAATGAATGATCATGAAATTTAGGAGGGAAGAGTTAAACTGATGTTACACTTATTATATTGAAAATATTTGCAGTAAATAATTTGCCTCGGGTAAATCTTTACATAATATAAAACAAAGTCGCTTCCCGCCGTCTGTCCCTCTGTATGTACGCTTAGATCTTTTAAACTACGCAACGGATTTTAATGCGGTTTACATCAATGGATAGTGATTCAAGAGGAAGGTTTACACGTATAGTTTAATATTGTTTTAACGAAACCGAAGCGAAGCGAGGGCGGTTCGCTAGTAATATATAAAAAAATGTAACTAAATTCCATTTAATTATACCTAACTTAAAATTTAATTAATGATTTAATAATTAATTAATTACTCACAAGATTAAAATCTACATTTGCAATATATGTAATTGTTTAAATTTTCTGTATCAATTAGTTGTTTACACAACAAAATATACATAATTCTCTGCGGAAGTAGAACTTACTGCCACGTTGCTGAAATTGGATTACAAATAAGGCAGGTGTTACACCGTCGAGGCGTAGATTTCACTGCGATCGGAAGCTGCTGTTATATCTTATAAATTTAAAAGTACTGTTTCTATTTACTGTTGAACATTAACTGTTTTCCATTTTTTCAACATATCATCAATATTCCCCGATCAATCAGAGCGATCTTATAGTACTCCCGCGCATACCTAGAAATTGGTAAGCGTTTGCCACACATTGCTGATATTTATCTATTTAAACGGGTCTTAACGCGAATGTTTACCTTATTTATTTTACTCGATGTTTCGGTTGGGTTGCACCAACCATGGTCACGATCTGACTGAAGCTAAACATTCGCGTTAAGACCCGTTTAAATAGATAAATATGTATGAAAAACGCGAAAATCTCAAACATTGTTTGTCCTGGAATGGTTTGTAAAATTTAACTGTTAGCTACGGGTGTTTAGATCTTTAGCTGTTTCTTTCTAAGGGGACAGTTTAGTCAGTCTATAGTTTTATATAATGTTTCAGCACACAAACCCTTGTGAACAATAATCTGCTGCAGCGCCGGCTCTAGCTCATGTAGCGCCCGGGTGCAGGGCGCCCTCTAGTAGGCGTTTTGAACTTTTTGGAGGTGTCGCGAGCGGCGCTCGGCGCCCCCTAAGACCCTGCGCCCGTGTGCACCGCACCCCCTGCACCATAGGTAAAGCCGGCACTGAATTCAGCGCTCGACAGGCGCCCCCGGGCGCGGGGCGCCCGGGGTGCACCGCACCCCTTGCACCCCCTGGTAAAGACGGCCCTGATCTGCTGTATGTTGAAGTGTTCACATTCCCAATCAGATTACCAAATCCACTCTTAAATCTCTAAAGGTAGGTCAGGCGTCACATCCGGAGGCATTCCCAACGTTTGTCATGCTGGATTGTTGGTAATGAATCACGGATGGATGACATTATCCATTATCGCCAGGTGGAACGCATGCTCGTCTGCCACCTTCTTTTCTTTAAAAAAGAATGGCTATTGAATAAAATAGCAGTTAAAGAAATAAATAAATATATATATTTAGAACAGGGTAATCGAACGGGCTGGTCACCTGATGGTAAGCGGTTACTGCCCCCCCATGAACACTTGCAACCCCAGTGAGGACGCGGGTGCGTTACTGACCCTCACAGTTTATGTTCACAGCTATTTAACAGCAAATCTATCGCTTCATACAAGATAGAGAGCCTAAACATCGCAGTGCAAGGCTTTCATAGCACTATTGAGTGTGACTGTCGGCACATGTCGTTGAGTAGAAGCACGTAGATGCCGACGACACATGCAATTATCTTTACGATCAGGATTCCAGCCTTATAAAGGTGTAATCAAATACTTTTTTTTTTAAATCGATTGACAGGGTAGTGATTGGAGAGAGCTAGTTTTTATTATCGATTAGAAAATGTGAATGTTGACATTCTAAAGTTATAGTAGAATGTTGTAAAGTATTTAGAGTAATCTTCAGGGCTTTTTTTGAAATGGTAGAGGAGCTTGTTTGCGTCCATCATAGACGGTGGTATTGATTAACTATATTAGGTGGCTCCAGCGTATATAATACATACTACCATTATTGAAATACGTGATGTCATTGTTCAATTTTCGTCTCTGCTGTAACTTTTGGCAGACCATACGGATTCGGAGATTTGATTCTATGGCCCGAGGCAAAACTGTCTTGGAATGTTCTGTGTCTTACACGAAGAGTTTGAACACTAGCTTCTACCTCTCTATATCTTTACTTAAAAGATTATTTAGTTACCTCTTTTGACCTTTTACTAATCTTTAGTTTAGGCTGTGTTTTAGACATTTAAAACAACTTTAAATTTTTCAAACGCATTGGGTTTAATAAAGGCTGGATGAATAGTCGTATCTAGGACCTTTTTTGGCCTATAAGCACGGCTCCGACTCAACCGAAGCTCAAGATTCCTTTATTTATCCGGACCTATAGTTTTTTAGAGCTTAAACTAAGTCTACGTTTTTGATATTGTTCACTTACAATTTTAAATTTAATTCTAAATAAATATTCCTTGCGATGATTCAGTGGCATCCCTAAAATTTATTTTTACGGTAGTTAATTTCATCCAATAAATATTCATGATTGTTATCAATACTATTGAACAATTATCATCGACTTTCTATAAAACATGAACGAGTTTAATTGTGTTTTTGTGTAACACTGGTGTTTATCTCTATTAGCTATCGTTAGATAATAAATTGGCGAGTGCTATATCAGATACCGTTGACAATTTTGATTAAAGCGAAACCAATCGATACTCCCATAAAATATTCACGAAGTGTTCGATAGTTGATTTATCGATTCTTTACTGGTTTGGTTAATATTCCTTTTTGTATTAAATGCCCTATTAGGTTACTAAATGTGGTATAATATTAATATAGAACAATCTATTTGCTTAGAGCATTGTTACGATTACATGAAATCTTGGTCATATTTCTCCCTAAATACTGTTGTACAATTATATTATTTACCTCACTGCGTGTTATTAATAGATTATTGTACAATTGTTTGTTTTATTGTACAGTTGTTTGTTATCTATACTAATATTATAAAGAGGTAAACTTTGTAAGTTTGGATGTAGGAGGTAATCTCCGAAACTAATCCGATTCAAAAATTATTTCACCATTTGAAAGGTACATTATTCCAGATGGACACAGGCTATTTATTATGTATATATATTATGTGCAAAAAAAATTGACTGGCATGCAACGCACGCCGGGCACAGCTAGTACTAAATAAAATAATATAAATAGAAATAAAAGTACTCGGAATCAGACTAAAAAATAATATATTAGCAGTGGGTGAAATGGGCTGTGTTACTTTGTTAACTCATAGGAAATTTGAATATGGATATGCCTTGATTCCGGAACTTCCGGGATCCTTGATCATGTTCATGAGCAGAACAATCCTTAAATTATTAAATGCATGTAAATTTCCACTGCGTGTTCACAATGAATACCGGGAATACTATGGTTTCAGATTTTAAGAACAATAACATTAACACAATTTTATAGAAATTATTTATAGAAAAACGATAGCAAATGAGCAGACAGTTCGCATGGTGGTAAATGGATAGTGTTGCCCGTGAACACTTAGGATACATGTCAATGTCAGCATAGAAAGAAACATTGGCACGATCTACCTTTGGAAGTTCAGAAGTGGATTTGAAAAGTGTTCGACAAAGGAATGTCCACACATATCTACGACGTACATTTGCTACATTTTGCTACATTATATATACATTTTGCTAGACGTACGTAGGTAAGTGGCACCACCTAGTTTCAATTGTATTAAAATTAAAATTTTGTATAATTGTATTATATTAATTTTGTATCTAAAATAACTTTCACTATTTTTAAAATATTTTAAATCCACACACAAAAATATAAAAATATTCTTTTAAAATAGTAAACATAATGATTATGAAATACATAGTTAACGATTTTGACTGTTTTGATAATACTCACAGCAATTATGATTGGTTAACTATTGTTTTTTAAACAAAGTAATGTGCGATTAGATAAATATGTATAGGTATTAAGTATATTATACTTTGTGTCAAATAATTTGTTTTTTTCTTTAACTTATACAAAAGTTACCTATATATTTATATTATGTATTATGTATATTATGTATATTATTACCTATATATATTATGTACCTATATATTTGTACATATTTTAAGCCGTTCAGGAATTTCTAATCAATTAGATAAATAACACAATATTAATCCATTTTGACATCTAGTAATAATAATATGATATTAATTATTGAACATACTCGTGAAATAAGCGCGAACAGAAATGAAACTAAAGTGATCTTTTGCTTGGTACACGCCATACATGAAGAATAAGATATGCTACTAAAATAATTATTAGTAGAAAGAAACAACATTTTCAGAAGGCCAATGAAAGAGTAAGACAACCATTTTGTTTCTCTGTGTTTGTGTATCGTTTTTTCTTCGTTTGGTGGCAAAATAACAAACTGAGAAGCGTTTTGTTGTTTTAAAAAAATACATTTGTGACTAGTTCTTTTGCAAATTATGTGACTTTCACCGAATTGGGTATAATAAGAATGTAATAAACACTTAAACGATGATTAAAAGTGTAAAATGTATCGCTTTCTCATCTGAATACGTCGAGACTAAAACTAATATCATTCATACGCTGTCCATGATACGCGCATTGAGGGTTTACAAACCGACGCGCGACGTATCATTGAGGTTCGCGCTATGAATACGATCAGAGAAAAGTATTATTGATTTATGTTTCATATTTAGCGCAATCAAAAGTTCATATTCTTTTACTTACGTCCTTGCGGTATGGAGCGCAACGACGGGTGCGCCATAGGGCAGGATATTTGAACAGGCCTTTAGAGTGACATAATACCACATAAGACGTGTGAAGTTATTAATTGAACTAGGTACCTAAATAACAATTAATAGTTAAAGACTAACGCGGTAAGAGTATCGATGTAAGTAGCAGTTTATCCAGTAATCCCGCGTTACCTTTACGCCTCTGCGTGTTTTACATAATCTACCTGCATTATGCAACGTTCAATAATTATTTAATCGTGGTGCACCGAGCACTTGCATCGGAATTAAAAAATTACAACCTGCACTTGATATTGAGAAACATCAGTGCGTTGAACCGGACCTGAGTTGTGCAACACATATTGTGTTTACCGTGTAATGAGCCATTTATATAAATTGATGAGCCACGAACAGACTCTTACTCGATACATCGAATTAAAATGAGTGATGTTCGAAACGATAACAATGACATTTTTATGAACACGGCTCTCGGACTTGCTTTTCGAAAATCGAACGGTCGTAATGAGCGAGTTTCACATCGTTTGAACGCTATCGACAAACACAATTATGTTGTGAATTATCGATTGTAATTACGTAACAATTGTATTCGAATATTTTTCTTAATCGGAGAGGAAAATCGATAGCCGCCGGGAGTTCTCGCGTTAATAACTTAAAGGAACCTGTTTGTATGGAAGAGAGTTTAATGAGCGTTTCGTAACCGCACTGTCTTGGTTCGTCTTTTGTGCCATGGGAACGGAGAGTCTAGTCTTTTTACTTTTTGCGTATATGATAGATGCAACGAGCGAATTCGTGGGAAGGAGCATGATAGGTGCGAGGCGAAGCACGATGAGAGATAGCTAAAAAGTACTATTCAACATTCTTAAATGGATCTTCTTGTTTTTTTTCTGATTACAATCAGTATAGAAGGCTTCGTTTCCTTTTACGTCAACCATACCATATCCAAGTACTCCTACATAGAAAGTTGAGTGTTATATGAATATTTAATATTTCAAAGTAGGTTTCTCTGAAAAGCAATAGCTGAACAAATAATCATGTGATTAGTCATTAACTTTATCTAAAAGATTGGTACTGATAGCTAGAACTACGAAAAATTAATACCCACCTAACCGATAAGTCATAAAGAGATTTCACTTGATAGAACCCTTTTGTTACAAAAGCGTTAACTCGCCCTTTTTGCGGGGCATTTTGAGAAAGGTCCTTTTATCAGGGTTCATTGTTAAAGCTTGTCACTAGTGTAGCTGTTACACCTGTCACCCTGGCATCTGTTTATCTGCCCCCCGACAGAGAACTGCTCAGGACTGACCTCGAGTCACTCCTCGACTTAGGTAACTCAGTCATCCTGGCAGGCAGGGCCGTCTTTACCAGGGGGTGCAAGGGGTGCGGTGCAACCGGGCGCGGAGCGCCCGGGGGCGCCTGTCGAGCGCTGAATTTTTGGATATTTCATTGAACTTAACGCCATTGCACAGTTTTATATACTTGTTACTTACGACAAATATGTATGCGCAAGCAAAAAAAAAATAGTCATTAACAATAATATTTTTTTTACTTTTATTACGCTTTCGGCGCTTGTCATACCGCATTAAGTAGGTAGGTATGTTAAACTGCTAAAATCTGAGTAAACTCTATATTCACCATGACAATACGAATGGTCCGCGGAGTGAATTTGTTAAAAGCATAAATCTTATAATAGAAATCAAGAAAATGGATCTGTCTAATTGGGAGTAGGTACCTACCTAGACAATTAATTTTGTGAGAAATTTGTATTTTGATTAAAATCTAAGAATGAAATATTTCTTTAAGTAAAATTTAATAAGTTTAATATTTAAAGTAGCGTTCGAATAGTGCCGGCTTTACCTATGGTGCATGGTGTGCGGCGCACACGGGCGCAGGGTGTTAGGGGGCGCCGAGCGCCGCTCGCGACGCCTCCAAAGAGCCTACTAGAGGGCGCCAGGGTATTGATTGCACCCGGGCGCTACATGGGCTAGAGCCGGCACTGCTGGCAGGAGATCTCAATTCCAAGCACCCCAGCTTCAATAGTCATACTTCAAACCGTAACGGAAATCGCCTTTACAGACTTATCGACCTACTGGACTTTGACGTCATAGCTCCCACGACGCCAACTCATTACCCCTCTATAGTTACCCACAGACCCGACGTCCTCGACATCGCCCTTTTCAAAAACATTACCCTACGTCTAAACTCTCTAGAAACCCTTGCCGAGTTAGACTCTGATCACCAGCCCATAATCATGAAATTAGGACAGCAGACCGATTCACCTCCCCATGACAAGACCATTATCGACTGGGCCAAGCTAAAAGAAGCCCTTAAGGCTTCTAGCTCTCCCCACCTCGACTCTATCCCCGACGACCTGACCAGTGCGGATGACACAAACACGGCGGTCTCTGGACTCGGCAGCCACCTTAAGGATTTAATCCAAAGCTCCTCCAGGCGGGTCCCAGCGGCGAATGATCGTCGATGGGAGCTGCCTGAGGGCATTAGGGAGCTGCTAAGAGCCAAGAACGCAGCCATCCGTGCTTACGACTCCTTCCCCTGTATCGAGAATAGGCGTAGAATGCGAGCTTTACAGAGGGACGTAAAGAATCGCATCGCTGAATTCAGAAACAACAATTGGGAAGCCCTGTTGTCAGAGATCTCGCCATCACACACAGCCTACTGGCGGATGGCGAAGTCTATGAAAACAGACAATACTACCTCTATGCCCCCACTGACAAGACCGAACGGTCCTCCCGCATTTGACGATGCAGAGAAGGCCGAATGCCTGGCTGATAGCCTAGAGGCCCAGTGCTCCCCTAGCCGCCAGCCGGTTGACGAGTCCCACGTCGACCTGGTTGACGGAGAGGTGAGTCATCGAGCCTTCATCCCTCCCTCAGACTCCCTTCTACCGGTTACGGTATCAGAAATCCAGGAGATTATTCAAAATCTTAAAATTAAGAAATCTGGTATCGACGGAATACCCAACAGGGTGTTCAAAAGTCTTCCGATCCAACTGATCGCTCTCCTCGCGGCCATCTACTATGCCCCCATGCGGAATCATCTCTTTCCAGCCGCCTGGAAAGAAGCCGTCGTCATCGGCATCCCCAAACCGGGCAAACACCGCTCGGATCCCGCTAGCTACAGACCCATTAGCCTATTGAATACAATGGCTAAAATCTATGAAAGAGTCCTCCATACCCGCCTGCTGAGACACATTGACTCAAAAGGCCTTTTAATCAACGAACAGTTCGGCTTTAGAGCCAAGCATTCCGCAGTCCAACAAGTGCACCGAATAACGGAGCACATACTTTCAGGTCTCAATCAAAAGAGACCTCTCAGAACACTAGCTGTCTTCTTCGACGTAGCGAGGGCCCTTGATAAGGTGTGGCACAACGGTTTAATTTATAAACTGTACCAACTGGAGGTGCCCGAAAGTCTCATTCTCATCATTAGAGACTACCTTACCAATCGCACCTTTCGCTACAGAGTTGAAGGCACGCTATCCAGCCCCCGCCCAATAAGAGCTGGAGCCCCCCAGGGCTCCGTTCTAGCACCCACGCTCTATTCACTCTATACTAACGACACCCCCCACCCCCCAGGAATAGAGCTCGCCCTCTTCGCGTACGACACCGCCCTCTACGCTTCAGATTGGAACGTACGCATGCTCTCTCTACGCTTCCAGCGCGCAGTCACCGCCCTAGGCGAGTGGTTTGTGAAGTGGAGGATAGAGATAAACCCGGGGAAAAGTGCAGCCATTTGCTTCCCTTTTCCCATGGTTAGCTGTCGTACTCCTAAGCTCTCCCCTCTCCCGATAACCCTTCTCGGTCAAACGATTCCTCTCGTCAAAAAGACCAAATATCTCGGAGTCACTCCTTCCGAGACACAGAATGACCTTCCGAGATCATATCAAAACTGTCCGCAACCGAGCCGCCTTTGTGCTCGGTCGCCTCAACCCCCTCATAGGCGGGAAAAGTAAAATGTCGCTTAGAAATAAGTTGACATTATACACATATCTCGTCCGTCCCATCATGACCTATGCCAGCGTTGTGTTCGCTCACGCGGCTCCCTCTAACATCAAAACCCTCCAAGGCCTCCTAAACAGATTCGTGCGCAAGGCCGTGGCTTCACCATGGTACTTGCGTAACGTCGACCTCCACAAGGACTTTGAGCTTCCCTCCAGCGTCAAATACATAAAAGACTGCCCGACGCTACTATGACGCCATCCCACATCATCCCAATCCTCTGATTGTCTCCTCCCTCACCTACACACCGGACAGGAGTGCCCCTCCCCGCCATCGTCGGCCGCGGCACATCCTGGACGATCCCGACGACCCGATCACCGCTGCCAATGCGGTTCTCACTCTGCACTCGAACACTGCATACAGACACCGTCCCCGCCGGCGGAGACGTGGACGTCCCCCCCGATACACCGTTAACACACACCGGCCCTGAGCCAACATGTTCACTAGGTATAGACACGTGCCTGGGCGCTTCTCGCCGACTCGCGACCCCGCGGTATCCCCCCAATGCAACGCCCTAAGCCGAGGTCCGTTCCTTCCGCCGGTTTACCGTCGGGGGAGCCCTTAGGCTCGTTGCAACACACACTTTTGCCCTGGCTGAGCGCCTTCTGCGCTCGCCCTAAACTAAACAAGTCCGGTGACTCTTGAAAGGCCAATAGGGCCACAAGAATTTAGACATTCCGACAAAAAAAAAAAGAAAAAAAAAAGTACTCTTAAAGAACTTTTTCAGATTTTTGGATTGACTAACATAGAAAATTGCAAGGGAAGTAGAATGCAAAGTAATATAGAGATGTTTTAGGTAATAATGGTTTAATAAGGCCTTTGCTGCAATTTCAGTATGTAGCCAAACAATCAAATATAAGTGTGTAGTTTCAGTTTTTGTTGTCTGCGTATTTACAAATAATTTATGTCTAGTTATAGTATATGTCAATTGCCCGGCGCCACGGTTTTATCGATCAAGGTATCTTTTTACGAACCTTATATGACTGACTTTTCCATGAAAACACTGGGGTTTACCTCCTCTCAGGTCAGTTCACAGAAAACTGTTACTTTTGTTCCTATAAAAATCACTGTGCAACTTTTCGCTTCCTTTCACGTAACAGCAAGTATCTATTTTACATTGTCCATACTTTGATGCAAAACGAGCGGTTGACGAGGCTTTGCTCGATTTATGGTCTTCTTCCTTTTTCATTGTTTTTATATGAATTTTATTGTTTTGTTCTTTTGTCCTGGTTTGTCTTTTTGTTCCGATTTTGCCTAGCGTAACGTGGAGTTAGGTACGGGAATGTATAACAATTATATCATCACGTGTATTTTTTTTTAGAAGTAGGCTTTGTTCCGTGAATGACTAATGGATGAAATAGTAGTTTGTATGCTTTGGATTTTTTCATGTCGAGATGTATGTTGTACAAAACCTGTTTATTAATTCACTAACTTTAGTATGTGGTATGTGCAGACCTGCTACCTGTTATATGCCCTATAATTTGTCAATGGGTATAACTAGACGAATATCTTTAATATGGGTGAATTTTATTAACAAATGATTACGAAAAGGTATTACATATTTGTATTACATAATAACGAGTCAAAAGCTAAAGGTCATCGTCATCATTGAAATCAAATAGCAAACATAACATTGGCTAAGTAAAAACTTTCTTTTCCGTAATGATAACTTTATTTTTCAATCCAAAACCGAATACCCCAGTCAATTTGGGTTTCATCTTCTCAAAAAAATCCCATTAAGCTGGATTTTGGCATACACCTGTGTAATAGTGTTCTAAACAAGATATCAAAAATTGTACATTTATATTGCGTGTGCGCTTTGAGACATTCAAGATTAAAAGTCATGAAGTACTGTTTTACTCAAAAATCTCACTTTGTATGGCTCAGAGATCAATAGAGTTTATTACAAAATTACAGATCAGAAAATTTTCTACAAAAATGATTTTATCCATTTTTTCTGTAGAACCAGCTGTTTTTGTCGTAGAAAGAAGAGAAGGTAGGCGTTCAATATCACTATGCATTAATTTTCACGCCTGACACCACCCATGAGATAGAATGCACGACGCGTTTTTTTATATGGTTTCCCCAATAGGCCTAATCCATTGTACGGAATAATATTTTTATTTCAATTTCAAAAATGCAATTTACATTAATATTAATTCTTCCTACTAGGCAGGGCCTGTACCTTAGACACCATGCCAAGTGATGTGACAGAGTATTCTAAGCCAAACTGATACAAATTCATCAATCTATGTAAATGCTGGAATGCAATGAATATATTATTATGTATGAAAAATGTACTTACATATATATACAAGCAAGATTGTTAAATAAGCAAAAAATATTGTACATTATGTTACTGTTAATATTTTCTATAGGGTGACTATTGAGTTAATAAAAAAGGTGTGTTGTTGATAATTAAAATCTATTATGTTATTAATCAGTTCTGGTGCATTGCTGCTTACCTTCGTCATCATCTTCATTTTCTGTCCTATGGCTTTGACATATAAATATATCGATATCTATGTCAAAGCCATCGGTATTTTCTTTTATATCACTTAATTTAAGCGTGACTGACCATGGCAATATTCACAAGCTACTGAGCATTTTCAACCGATTTTTCTGCGTCCACAGTTTCCACCACAACGTTTTGTACAATTACAATATATTTTATTTAATAAATCGTCGGGTACTTTGGTAGCAATCCTGTACTCTGTAGGGGGAGAGTGCATGCTGCATTCTCACAGCCGCATGCTGCATTCTCACAGCCGCTGGCGGCACTCTACAGGCCAGGCCACGTTACCCCTCTCTCACAGAAGACTACCTTGAAATGTACCGTATTTTCTACTTTATCGTATTTTCCCAATGTACGGTTTTGTTTCGGTAGCGAGTGAGATATGCCAGAGGCCATTCCCATCCTATCCCTGCCCATTTTCCCATTCCATTCCTTAATATGCAATGGTAGGCAGGGCATCGGTAGCGTGCCAACGTTTGTCATTCTGGACTGATGTTGGTATGTATCGTGGATGTGTATGGACGACAGTATCCACTTACCATCAGGAGGACTGTATGCTCGTTTGCCGCCTTTTTTTTGATAATATTTTTTTTTAAAAAAACCTCTGTACAGGATCAATGTCCTTTCCCTGCTAAGTTTGTATTTAGTAGTACATTCGGTAAATATGCTGTTGAGCTTCTGCGGTAGTAGGTACGTGGTAAAGATAAACAGCACAACGTCAATATGGGACTATCGCAGATATAAACCGATGGGTTCTATAACAATGGAATAGAACAGGTCTGCTACTCAAGGTTGTATGTATGGTGGATGGGAACTCTTTTTAGTTATATATACTCTACTGTTCATCTATATACTTATAATATAATATACTGTAATAAAGTTAAATTTATTACATAGAGTACAGTGTACCTACGCTTTGCCATAGAGGCTATTATAGCTTGTATACCTTGAAGATCTAAAACGCACACGCGATAACAATGTCGATATTTGATATGTTGTTGAGAAACACTGTTACAAAGGTGTGTGCCAAAATTCAGCTAACTCGAATTTTTTCATGAGATTCCCTGATTTTTTGTCTAAAATCACTGACTGGGTGGGCTATAAGCACGTGACTGATAAACATTTTAGTTGCTTTCATAACGTTTCTGAAACCTTTTACACTTCTTTTTTGAATTACTACAATTTTACTAATATTTTTAAAATTCTACTCTTAAAGTCCTAAGGGCGGATAAAAGGCAATCGAGGGGTGAGTCGTCACTATTCAGTACTAAGATCACCCGCGACGAAATATGTCGGTAGTAGTTCACGATGTGGATATTGGGATTCTGTCTGTTATCTCAGTCTTTTGAAACTATATGGGTGGTCTGCTAAGTTTATATTTTTTATGGCGTTCCTTCGGACGATACATCGAACTGATTAGCTTTGTAATTCCATGTAATTTGCCTTTGGAAGTGAACTGCTTTGGTTTCACTCTGATCGCAAACGGGTAATCGAGATGGAGCTAATAAATTATCCGAGGGGTTTAATGGAGAGGTTTCATGGTGAAGGACTTGCAGTCGAGATTTTATCAAGATAAGATGATTAATTTATATGTAGATTTCACTGCCTCTCAGTAAGTATAGATAGATAAAAATCTTTATTCTATAATTGTCACATTATAACAAAAATGAGGAACAATGTTATAAGAAGAGAATACAGCCAGTCTTACAGCAATATTGCTCAATTTTGCTATACAGCGATTTCTTTCAAACAACCTTTGCAGTATGAGTTAAATAAGAAGCCCCCTAGACGATCTATTATATTGTGCAATCTTACGGATTCCGGAATGTTATTGATCTTCTTTAGGGAGTGTATTGAAACTCGTTTTGGGTGCAAGTTACCATTCGATAATATTGTACAATGACATCATTGTACAGTATTATTGTAAGTTTAGGCTCTGCCTAAGACTGATCGTGATGCACTAAAACTTTTGAGAGTTCTATAAGAACACTATACGAAGATAGTAGGTACTAGATTATTAAACGCAGTAAGCGAACAGTGACTGCTTGAAAACGATTAGCACAATATTACTTTAATTTTAGTAGGTAAAGAATATTCACAATATTCATGTTAGTATATCCTTATCTTCACCTCATCCTTATCCTTATCCTTATCATCCTTAGTATATCATGTAGTATCTTCACAATATCCTGAGGACCACAGCGTTACATCCGAGACATGTTCAGCACAGATGTTTGCACAAATGAAAACAAAACTAGTCACATAGATTAACAGATAACTGAACACGCAACAATGGACTAGAATCCAGCACAAAGATTCAAACTGGTAACGTTTCATAAGCCCGCGCACGCGCTGCGCCCAAGGCCGAGCGGGCTGTCAAATGTCATTGAATGTGAGGAATGAGATCAAGGACGCTGGCAACTTGATACACACCATATTTGACCATTGTTCTGAATATAAACAAGATAGAAATTAATTATCTAGCAAAATAGCCGAAACTGTCGTTAGAAGATTGGTTAAAATGATCGTCAAAATTATCAAAAAATACTTTCATACTATTAAAAAATAATCACGATGAACTTCGGATGGTCACGATGAAAAAATATCCAAACTGAAAAAAAAGTCAAAAACATATAGGAGTTTTCTTCAGATAAGTGTTCCGACGAGTAACAATTGAACTGACAGTCCCCTGGGTAATTTGCCACTCCACTGGCACAGCTTCCGTCTTCTCAATAAGGAACTGCATTCTACAATTAGATAATAGTTAAAACGTTGTCGTCTGTATCTTAGTGAAGAATCTTCCTTTTTCTTTATGTTGAATTTATTTTGTTCCACTGCAGAGGATAAACCGCAGATTTGTTTTTCTGACATGCTGTTTTCTCACGGTGTTTGTCTGTGCTCTAAACTACACATATATAACTGTTTCATTGTATAGTTACCGACGGAATCTATACATGTTAGTGTTCAAGTGATACAAAGACGAAATTATTGCAAAATGGTTATCGGGCATAAACAATTAAATGCTTTACATTAGGATATTTTATTTATGACTGTAGATAATAGAGGTGTATAAGTATTATCTGATAGTATGAATGAACTGAAAAAATGCAGTGTAGTAAACAAGTTTCGATTTCATTGTAGTCTATGAAATTTCCTCCTGCGTCATTTTATAAAAAAATACTTCGACTATAAAGATTCTCATTACGGCTAAAAGACGTAATCACGTCAAGCTAACAATGCAAATTGAATGTAATTACACTACAAACGCAAGCTAGACACATGATTCAATGCATCACAATGGTCTCCTTTCTCCAAACTAAATGTAGGTGTGTGTACGGCCTTGGCAGCGACGACAGTGGGCGGATGGTTTGACATTTGATCAGTTGCATGAACGAGAGTGTAGGCTATCGATTACACCCCATTTCGGTACAAACGATAAGATTGTAAGGTTTCCGGGTTAATGTCGTCAATAAGACGAAGCCTACACACTAGTTAGTAATGATGTCTTTGTCGCAATAGGTTTTGTCACACGGCTAAACTGTTTTTACACAATGAGCATGTGTGGTCGCAATCTGTTTCGGACTGATGATGTTTAATGTTATAAACACCAGATGAAATTTTAAATTTTATTACACCAATGGCCTCTATGGCAATTCATCCACCCTTAATCCCACCGACCTAAGAATATTGGCAAAAAGAATTTCTCACAAAAAGTTTCTTTATTTCTCAATCTCAACAAAATATCAAATAAATCGATCAATTAATTATGGACAAACATTTAATATGCCTTTAAACATTTAATATAATCAAGGACTAAAAATTGAACTGATAGATTTAGCCACGATTAAGTTATCTAGGGCAGTGCTACTCAAACTTATACTATCGGCGATCTACAGCAAAAAAATTGTGCGATAAGCGATCGAGTAGGTTACACAGGAAAAAATAACTTTTATAAATATCATTTGAGTTACACATTCCTTGTTACTATGAACTCTCACTACGCGATAACTGGGTTCAAAGTCGTATGTCTGGTGAAATAGTATTATAAAAAAAAGGTAACAGTGTGAAATAGTAATCGGTAGGTAAATTATCGGTGGCAGAGATAGAGGGCGGTAAATATTTTTTTTTAGTGTGTGTAGTCTACATTGTAGGTAATGTAGAACTATTTCTGCAATCGACCGTAAAGCTCCGGCGTTCGACCGTTTGAGCATCCCTGATCTAAAGTAATAGTATCTACTTACACTGTATAAATAGAACACATAAAATTGATAATCCGTTTTTATTCATACACTTTTAAATCAACAAACCGGTTCATAATCGGACACATGAGTATACATTGTCACGGTCGATGGTAATGCGTTGCCGTCTATATTAATTAGTTAATGTAGATATTTACTTTTAGTTTTTTTATTCCCACGTGCAACTGATGAGATTTGTCGATATGAATTAATGCGTATGTTAATCAAAGTATATTATTGCTTCATAGAGTTAACTTAATTTGTTGTCTATGGCTTCATTTAGGGAATTTCTTTATTGGCGATAGGTTAATTAAGTTGCCAAGTTGATGTGTTAAACGTTTTTAAATTGACATTATTTTTTAAACGGTTTTATTTAGCTCGACCCGTACGGAATTTATTTGTTTATTTATTTGGGTCAAAATTAGAAATTGAAATTTAAGCACCTTCCCGTTGTCGGATTGATCTGAAATTTGGTACACACATTTAATTTAGATGACAATACAATATAATAAAATCAATAACATTATAAATCTAAGATGGCCGCCGATACAAAATGGCGGATTACATATTTTTCCTTAACCCCCTCAATATGGGTATCAAATGAAAGGGCTACACGTAGTTTTCAGTGCACATAAAATATAAAACCGTTTAACTTAAAAGTTTTTTAAGATTGTTATTTATGATGCGGTGATCACACTTCCCTGCAGAGGGACACTTATTGTTTAAGACTTTTATATTTAAGATATATTCAATATGATTAAAACGAGAGTATTTTTTTTGTATTCAATATTATATTTTTTTTTGATGCACTATTTGTTACGTTTACAACGTAAGATATGTAGTGGTTTACGAAATATAACTCTGAAAACTGGTGTTTATAAGAAATTATTTGTTGTTATGTGCATATATCGACGGTGGAAAGGAGAAATTTAATAAGCGACATACAAATTAATAATTGTTATGTAAACGACTTACGCGGCGAACCTGCGGAGGCGGGTGACCACGTTGACGTTGACCGCGGTGACGCCGCGACCACGGTTCATGTAAGTGGACCGAAATATCGGCTATAATAAATAAATATTAAATCGTAAATAACCCATTTACATAACAATTAGATGTTATATTCAACTACGATAACAAAAGTTTAAAATCTGATCTACAAATTACTTTAAAATGTAACATTTAGTTTTGAAAGTGACGTGTGTGTCGCTTATTCCATTTCTCCTTTCTACCATCGATATGCATTTGAATTTTTTTAGTCTACGAAGGATTTCTAAAGCATCATCCTATTTATACCTCTACAGGAAGAAATCGAATACCTTCGCCTATATAATAATATATAGATATAGCCTATAACTCGCAAAATTTGAGCCTGTATATTTTATTGCAATCACTGAAAGATGTTCACGCTTAGGACATCTTAAAATTTTACATTTTACATACCAAGTTCAAAGAGACTGACTGTATACTATATTTGCTTTTGTACAATTTTCTCTGCTGTTTATCTTTTTAAAGTTAAAAACCGGAAATCTGGTATAATCAATATATCTACGAAGCAAGGCGAATTACAAAGCAAAATGGCTTATATATATATTATATAATACATACATAACCCAGTATACGATTACTATTTCAAACGATATAAAACCATAGGAAACTTGACTGCGGTTTGCAACGTTTGAAATGTATACGGAGCATTCAGATGCAGATCGAGTCATACGTCGACCGCATTCTGTAACACTATCTATGAAATATCACTTTGTTCCGATATTTACTTAAACGTATTTACTCATAGTTAGTAGAAGTTACTACTCACTACCCACCCACAATATGTGATAGGGGAAATACTATAGATTGGTCTAAATCGAGCACGGAATTTAAATTTCGTGATTTTTTTACGGTTACTTAAATATGTAACAGTTATGCGATTTATTGCTAATTCGCACAACAATTTGCTGAATGATGCTGAAAATGGTGATAACTTTGAAAGACGATCGTTACCGAAACTTGATAAGCAAGATTTCTCTGGTACCGACGGGACCATATGGACGTTGACCGAACGTGGTTCCAACGATTCCAACGATCCCAGCATGTACTGCAGGAGTCACCCTGGATTATCTGTATTACGAGTACATGTGTATATTATGTAGTCCATGCGATGTCTTGTTTCATAGATTACAATCTCGTTTGAATTTTCTGCTCGTTTGCAATTTTCTTCACGAGTATATATAAAAGGGATCCATCAGATTACGTGTAGTACAGGATTATCGATGACCAGTCCCTTATTATTTGTTATTTTATGGCAGTTTAGAAGAAGTATTGAAAGATGACAAACTCATCTGGAGTAGCATGTGACCACTTCTAACCAATTAACAAAAGCTCCGCGACCTTTAAAAAATCAAACAGGTATATATGTAAGTACTTCTATTCATGTGGTTTATTACTCAGAAATGGATATCATTGGATGAGTATACTGATTGTAATAAGATACTATACTAGGAGCCAAAGAACCACAAGGACGGGAAATAAATATGAATACTGGAGTGCGACCGAATGTATTTTTTTTTATCTGATCTGATATTATATTTTTTCTTCTTAGGGCCGTTGTTTGTGCATGTTAAGTTTATTTAAGTAACCTAGAATCTCGTATCATTTGTTTAAAGTGTTAAACATAATTATGAACATAATATATAAATTTAAACTTTACACTTTTAGTTATGTTTCATCCATATTCATTTAAAAACCCTCAAAAAAAAACCTTAAAATCGACATTGAGGTTATAGAACCTCAAAATTGAATATTGTCGTTTTATGACATTAATCGACGTGGGTTTATCAGACGATGCTAGAGTAACATTCCGTGTACGTTTATTTTCTGTCTTCACCGTATCCGTCTATTTTCTCTATATCTGTCTATATCCTGAGTTGAGAAATATTTACCTATCTGCGACTCTGGCATTTGGAATCTCGTCTTTTAATGTAATAAAAAAATAATGTTCGATTTTGTGGTCTTTTAACACATTGCCTTGTATAGTCAGAATATATGATCATTTAGGCACGCAGTCAGTGATGTTTCGATTAATCAGTTCTTATTTTCAATTAATTGATGAATAGATTTATTACTAAATTAAATTATTTTAAATCAAGAATTCACATCAATTTTTTGAAATATTTACATTTATTACTCGTATAAAAGAAATCTATTTACCATTTCAATGAAATGACTCAGCGCGTAATCATCGCACCATTCATTAGGAAGTCAATGTCAAGCTGATTGTCGTTAACCGTTGAATGACTTACGTTTTGTGTGGGATAGGTAATTAAGTAATTAGATACGTGGGACCTTGGGGGGTTGCAGCCTTGCAGCTGATGTTTTGGACAGTTTACAACTTTGGATTGTGTATCGAAAAAACTTTGATCAGATTATCCAGATAAGATTAGCTCCTAAGGAAAAAATTTCAAGAATGAAAAGGAGACGCGAAAGAGATGAGATTCTAGTGTGTCGTATCAATCGATATTTAAATCGATATTTAAATACCTTCAATGGTGACAAATGAAACTTCAGATTTGTTGAATGTTTTCGTGAGAAATCAAACAAGACAAACCAAACCACCAGACCAGAGACAAAGGTGGTCGAAGTAATCACACGGTTCCTCTGTAAGTTTAATTGGTTTTGTGTTTAGTCCAAGTCAGAGTAACATTTAAAATTTAGTAATGATCCGTGACTTCCTCCTCAGTCTTTGGGCGTAAAAGAATTTAAATGACCACTAGTAAGGAATTTATCACACAACGTAGGATCCGAACCACTAGAGTTCACTAGACGATCCCGGCCATGTCGTTAGCTTCACCTTTACATGTTCTTACTACTTCTTACTGGCCATGTTAGGGAGCAATAATTTATTTTCGATCAAACAATCATTTATTTACATAAATGTATACTTACCTAGTTTCTGGACATTTACCATTTCCGGCGTGCAAGTATTATGTATATTAATATAAAATGTCCAATATTACAAATTGTCACAATCATACATAATTAAATTTGTGACATTGGGTAACATTTTCTTATGCATCTAATTCTTTTCGCCTCTTAACTGTTCACAATTCCAATTTTCACAAAGGGTATACTTTAAATAAATGAGACCGACGCGTAACGTTTTGTAATTTCATTCAAAAATAAATGCCTAAACATCGTAGTAAAATAAAAAAGTATTCCTCCATTGTTTAACTGACAAAAGCCACGTAGGCCATTGACTGTTCTTCCTCAAGTTCAATACTCAAAATCAATGTCACTCAAGTCTTTTTTTCTTTGATGACCGTTACGTCACTGAAACCGACAAGGCGATCCCGCTGACTGTCGCCCGTGTCGTCCGTCCAACTTGCTCCGTCTACCGTGAAGTTTGTTTTGCTCCCCTACATACCAGGTTGGAGCGAGCCCCTTCTGAGGTTTCTGAAACACCGGCCTTGCAAGGTCAGTAACCGGTAAACGCAACGGTGCATCGTAGGTCTAGTATATTTTTTCTTTTTTTTCTTTCTGGGGATATCAACTGACTGAATTGAGTTCTTCTCAAAACTTCTTTTGAATCGAGTTTACTTCGAATCCACTAAACCATTTTTGAATATAATCAACAATAATAACAATTACGTCACAATAATCTTATTCTAATCCTATCGAAGGTTTTGTCTCGAAAAATGTGCTGTACTTTTCACCAAACGTGGAGATAAAATATAGCATTCGCATTTTGGCTAGGTATTTATCTTCGACGAAACACTTAATACAGATAACAAGTCATCGAGATGTTAGTTAAGACAAACAACTGAATCGGGCTTGTAATTGTGCGAACTGTTGTTACTCCGGATATATATTGATTGACGGTAGTTGACCCTGCTTGCTGTACAAAAGATCCCGGGTTCGATTCCCGATCGGACATACATTTGTTTAAAAAAAAGAAAGAATAAATGTATGTTCGGGTCTGGGTGTGTTTGTGTGTATTTATATGTGTCTGGACCCACGACACAGCGAATCCTAGTGTCATTGAGTGTGGCGTTATTTATTTATTTAGTGCTCATCTTCAGATTTTCTATTATACCTAATTTTTACAAACTGATTCTACTTAAAACAGATTTAACCCAATGGATGATTTTGATTATGAGTAAGATCTCTGATGAGTTTCTTTGCGGCAGTTAGCGACATGATTAGGTGCTTCGAGTGGTTCTTTTGTCATTGAATCAAATTTTGGGATTTCTGTTTTTATCGACGAGAACTCTTAGTAACGAAGTGTTGTGACCGCATCAGTCGCGAGCCGTCTTTTTTGGTCTTGTGTCAAATCGACCGTGAAATTTTGATGGTGTCGTGTTTAACCACGCTGAAGTAACGAGGAATTGTTTTTTTATAAGACGCTTTATTTTAATTTACTAATCGTGAACGTAACCACTACGGACAACGTCATGGACAGTTCTCAATGTGATAGGATAGACGAGATTACTTACGTTTTATTTGCGATTACATCTCACAGAGATCACACATCTCAACATATTGCAATCTATAAACTTTCTTAACCTGCATAAAACTGAACAACATAGACGAGACACTTATTTTATTTTATTTTTATTTCTTTGGGGAGCTTATACCATAGCACATCATATTTAAAATTAACGTATTTAAATACATACTTAAAAGTTATTTTTGGCTTTTTGTTCATCCTCCTACTAAATATAAGTAGTTGATATTTTTTTTGCTTCTGTATTTCAGCAATTGTTGGACGTATTATTACTTTCACTGCAAAAAAAGATACCACCGCTATATCTTTACTTGATTCCAAATAACATTAATTTCCTCTTAATGACTATAGCCTTAATTAAACCACCAATGATTCTCGCGCAACTCTACTTTCCTTCGTATTGGGATCGAGTATAACGGTGCTCGCAGTTTTGTCTTGATGTCGCGCACTTGCTGGCCCTTGGCACTGAGCAGGGGAAACTAACACTTTTGTATTTCCATTTAGATTTATGGATATAGACGATGACATTAAATCATACTAATATTATAAAGAGGAAAGATTTGTATTTTTGTATGTTTGTAACGAATAAACTCAAAAACTACGGGACCGATTTCAAGGATTCTTTCACCATTAGAATGCTACATTATCCCTGAGTAACATAGGCTATATTTATTACTAGAAAAAATTAGGGATCCCTCAAAATATATAATAAAGAGGTAAAGTTGGGTGTTTGTGGGTATGTTGGGGGTAATCTCTGGAACTACTGAACCAATTTTAAAAATTCTTTCACAAGTAGTAAGCTACATTATCCGTGTCTAATATAGGCTATATTTCATTTTGAAATCTTGAAAAATCTTATAAACCGAAGCGAAGCGAGGGCGGGTCGCTAGTTGTCAATAAATTTGAAGTATTGCCGTATATTTGAACATTATTTTATTATCTTTATTTGTTTTTAACATTGCTGTATTTAAACTTGTTAATATTTTTCAATCTTTAATAATAGAAAAAATAATTTAAATAATATAGAATTCGTATTGTAGATTTGTATAGTGTTAATCACAGAACTAGGATTTGTATAGAATTAACCACAGAACTAGGATTTGTATAGTGTTAACTACAGAACTGTGATTTTACATATTCCATGGTGTTAATAATTTTGCCAAGTATTTGTCTATTCCACGCGACCCCATATTCAAGCTTATATTCGCGGGGTGTTGAAACAAAATGAGACGTAAAGAGAGCATGTCATAACCAACATTTATAAAGTCGTTAAGCAATTTACGACACTTTTATTTAGCTGTCAAAGAATTCAACGATATCTGATGACAGGCCGTAATTACGAGACGACCGGTTCGACTCATTGTTTCAATGTCAATGTCGGAGTTTACCGCTACTACTGCAACTATTTCATGCTGATTTTGGTCGTCATTAAGTATCACAATTTTTTTATTCAAATACTTAGCGTGATGGTATGTAGGTTATCTAACCCATATTTTGTCACGTAAACTTGTCAAATTCCTTAACGGTATGTAAAAGTCGTGAAAATAACGGAAATGTAAGTTTCTTAGGCATAAGATAATTGGCTTTCTAAATAAAAATAACTTCAAAAAGTTCTGCAAAATACGTGTGATTCGCAAATATTTAGAAAACTTAGACATTCGTCGAGTCTTCGTCAGTTACTTTCGCGTATGTGTTAACTGCTTTAGCCAAATATTCTCTTAGAACATATTTCGTACTTTTAACACTTTCTTCTTCTAAATTTCAATATTTTTATATTTGTAGGAGGCATGTTGTACTAGTCACCTACACGTTTCGTCGACCACTCTCACGCTCTCGACTCAAATTGCACTTGACATTGATTGCGGAATTCCAATGATAGCCGGACGAATCGAAACCAACTTCAGATTTATACTAATATACAATTACAGCTACACTTTTAGAGTTTACTGTGTTTATACTGCAGATGTGATATCCAATAGATTATTCGTGTGATTTTACTTCAATGCGGTGTTCCAAATCTCAGTAATAAAGTAAGTTTCAAATTTACATCGGCTCGGCTAAACGGTCGGCGATCACGGAAACCTATGATACAATAAGCGGCAATAGTTAACCTTAATAAAATTATTGCTATCGTGATCGCATGACTATGGTGTCACAATAAACGTCATGGAAATCGATTAAATTTTCTTTTTAATTTTTATTATAATAATATCAATTTAATTAATGGGTATGGTCTGAATTGTTACGGGTAAAAGTGATCGACCAATACATGACATTTTGGTATTATTTAGTACATGTAGCTAGAAATCTTAATATCTACAATGTTAATATTCAATATTTAGCTACACGTATTGTACTATTGTACTTGTTCACATGATTATTACCATGATATACCCATATAATCAATGTGTACTAAATATGTTACTAAAGGTAGATTGGTCTGCAGTCTGCAGTAATAAGTTTCTAAACCAAAGCGATAAAATCGATTTTATTTGAAACTATTATATATCTATACTTACTATTACTATAATATAATAAAGAGGTAAAATTGTGTGTTTGTTTGTATCTCTGGAACTACTGAACCGATTTCAAAAATTCTTTCACAAATAGGAAGCTACATTATCCGTGTCCGTATTTTATTTTGAAATGTTGAAAAAAAGAATTGAAAAAAGAAAATTTATAAACCGAAGCGAAGCGAGGGCGGGTCGCTAGTCTTAAATATTTTATTAAGATTTTCATTATTATTTAGTGATTATTGTTGGTGGTTGACTGATAGAGAATGGCGTTAGGCATTGAGTCCGCCTTTTGTACATGTCCAATATTTTTTTGTTATTTTTTATAAAAAAAAGGCCGTAGATGAGCATACAGTCCACCTGATGGTAAGTGGATACTGTGGTCCATAGACATCCGTGAGACATGCCAACTTCAGTCCAGAATGACAAACGTTGGCACGCCGCCGGATGCGCTGCCCACCTTTGCGGATTAAGGAATGGATTGGGAGAAAGAGTTGGGAAAATGGGGGGGATAGGATAGGATGGGAATGAGCTCTGGCATATCTCACGCACTTCTATTTGTGCAATGAAGTTTAAATAAATAAATAAATTATCATTTGTGATAGGTAAAGAAAGGGTCGTACCGATTATTTTCGTGGTCAGTCGGCTGTTTACGAGCAGTGACTGGGTATAAATTCCTTATCGGAGCCCCGTAGAGCGGAACGCCCTTGCGCTGCAAAAGTTCCCATGGGAGGCAGGTGCCTTTGTTCGGGAAATTATTTATGCCCCCATTGTTGCACTTTTACAATTACCTGCGAGTAAAAATAGACGGGAGTTGGATTTAAAGGAATATGCCTTGTCGACGCTAACCAAGAGTGTAAATTTTAACCATTCTTGGAAGTACCTATATTTTATTCACGCTTTATTTTTTTGATAGTTAAAATGTTAGTTGGTCTGCAAATTACTCTTTCTTGTAATTTTATTTGTTTCTGTTACAATGTAATTTTTTAAAAGTCTACTTTAGGAAAAAGAAAATAATGAGAGGTGTTAATTGTACAACTGTTTACCTTTTTATAGCAGTTTCAATCAACAAATATAAATTTGTTTCAATTTGTTGGTCCGGTTCGACTGTTCCATCTTACAACATTGAGTGGAGAGTCACTGGCAATATTAAATAAATCTCTTTTGGTTTATTTTGTTTTGTGCCTGCCTAGAGGATACATCCTAAAGACAAATATAAAATAGATTTCATTAAATTAATTTTATATATATATGTAAGTTTAATGCAATTTTATTTATAACTAGCTGTACCCGGTCACGCGTTGCTGTGGCTGCCCAACAGATGGCACTTACCCTGTTTTTGGGTAAAAAGCATGTTTTACCCTGTGATAGGTATATAAAAACACGCACGTATTCGAATGCAACGTTATGTCAAAATTTCAAAGCAATCGGTGAAGAACTTTCGGAGATTTAAGATCTTGAACAAACGAACATTTGTTGATAGATTAATATTTAATGTATTTTTGTCTATATGGAATTATGCAGGTGCATTGGTGCATCATTTAAATATATGTTTGTTCAGCCTGCAATGCCCCGTGAGTAACCTAGTGACAATGCAAACGTCATACTCGGGGAATAGGGACATATTTAGTACATGGAAATGTTGTGTGTCTGGGTTTTACTTAATTAAAATAGAAGAAATACTCAAGTGGAAGTGAAAACGGAAAAGGAAGGTATTCAGGTCATGTTGGGAATTGCGGTTAAGTGGACCGATGATGTTAAGAAAGTCGCCGGTAGTGGCTGCATAAGAAGAGCCGAGGACCGAGCGTGTCTTGGGAGAGGCCTATATCCAGCAGTGGAGAAACACACATAGTAGTAGTCACATAGTGGTAATGTTTAAAAAGGCACTAACTTAGTTGGGTATTGAGTATACGCAATTCTTACATGGAAAAGTATGAGTGAACATGAATACTGTATATTGTTGCAAGCTAAATGACCTTTGATCTTTTCTTGTATTCTATTCTATTCCGGGCTTATATGGAGTCAAATCAACTTAATCGGCCTTTAATTAAATTAAATGTTACCCAGAAGAATTTACCCGAAACCTAATTATCTATAGTGTTTTAATTAATAAGTCCATGGCGAGCGCCATCTCTACAGTTAGATAAATAGAATAAGTTTTATTATCTGTCGTACGTTTTAGATAAAAATATATTTAACCAAAGGTTGCAGAGTTTTGTTGAAGCTTAACAATAATGACATATTATTTATTTGGTAGGGTTATTTTTTTTTAAGGGTAACTCTTCTTTGCGTGGTGATGGAAATTTCCATCATACCATTCAAAAAGGAAAAAAGAATATAAAAAGTAGAGGTATAAACTTTTGTTTTTTTTCCTTTTTTTTCGGAATGCCTAAATTCTTGTGGACCTAATTTTGAAAGGCTCAGGAGTCACCGGACATGTATGGTTTAGGGCAAGCGCAGAAGGCGCTCAGCCAGGAGCAAAGAACATTTGGTTGTATCTGGCAACTCTCTATAGGACTGTTAGGTACATGAAACGGAACGCACCTAATAGAGGTAAAAATAAACGTCATGCATGATTCGACCTTTGAAATTGAAGTTTTGTTGTTAAACAAACATTTAAATTTAAATTCTAGTTTTTACTAACAAAACTTAGCTGTAACGAAGCCGCTCAGTCAAAACAAGTTTTAACTGTAACATATATAAACTTTTAAATTGACGGTAGTTCTGGAATTTTCTGGTTACTGAAGTCTGGAGTCGCGTTGTACTCGTTGTAATTTTTTCCAAATGTTTAAAAACAAAACCATTTGTGATCAACTGATCACTGGAATTTGTAGCTTTAATTTGAAATCTAGTTGAAAATTATATTTTTTTTAAATTGCATAATTTCTATATTCCATTTTGTTTACCCATCACGTGTTTACATTAATCAAGATACGAATAATAAATAATTAAAAGAAAGGAGATGAAAGGAAGTTCGCAAGCAATTTTAAAACGTTTAGTAAAAATAAAGAAAAAAAAATGTCGAAATCATCATTACTTACGATAATTAAACTTATTTAACACCTATTGAAAAGCAATTAAGGAGATTTTATCATTGATCCAGTTTGTATCTAAGAAATGATCTTGTAAATCGATTTGTAATTTTTTTTTCTTCGATTCTTTCTTTCCCTACAACTTTCTGCCTTTCTATTCTTATCTACTTACATTCTAACTCGCGACTGTGATGTATTTCTTTAAACTAATTTTGTATTTCATTCTGCCTTTAGGACTGGATCATATCGCTAGCTATGTTCGACCTTTTATAGCTTTATTAACTATATTTTACTGTTAACAGATTTAGAACCTCAATTACTTTTTTCAGCGATTAGAATTGTCTGTTGAACAGTTTTATATTAATTATGATTTCTCAATTTTTTTATTAGTAACTAATATCGTCACGCTATTTGTGTGCTTTTAGCATGTTTAAGAATCATTGTTGGCAATGAATTGACCGAAGAGCAAGTACGAGTAGGTAGTCACGCTCGAATTATTTATGTTTCTTCTACGATCCATATAAAAATGCAAGCTTACCCCTCGCGCATCGCCTATCTTTTGCTATGTGATCACGGTATTACAGAGCGTAAGCTTGGAAAGCAATTCATGCGAACGTTCGTACCTCTCCGTAACAAAATTATACGTCATTTTTTCTGTTCACGACCTATTGTTCGCCGCGTAACGGGATGTTTGGACTTATCGCGCCAAAAATGATGACCTTACCATACTACAGAACGCTTCGGTTTAATGGGTGAAACTGTATAAGTTGTGTATGATTAACCCGTAATCTGCCATCTTACTTTCTAGATTGCGTTTCTTGGCTGTCCTGTAAGATGCGTGTGAGTTAAGTACCCTATCATTGTACCTGCTATATTGTAGTTTGATGTTATATGTAACACATTTAAAATCTCAAAAACTTTTGTGGTAGAATACGCTTTCTGAAGAATTTGTTAATATTTAATGCATTTTTATAAGTTCAGTCATGTCATAGCAACACTATTTATAATAAATTTCTCGTAATTAAGAAAAATATTCAATCTCTGTAATTCCAATGTTCTCTGCAAATTTGTGTAGACCTCGATAGTCTACATAAGGTTGATTTTTACACTTGACCTATTTACCTATTTCATAGAATTCTAAGTTAAGCTTATTATAGCCAACACATTCCAGTTTCTAAGTATTCTTTAGTAAATAAATATTATTGTCAGTTGCTAGAACTAACATATCGACGTATCGAATGTCTAGATTACTCAAAACACTTACTGTATACGGTTTCATTCAACATTACTTCTACTCTGCACTTTGGCCATTGCAGTATTATCTATGAAGATGCGACGATGACTGATCTCAAATACCGGGAAAGATGCGCTGCTGTGCTCTTATTTATAGAAAGACTAGCGACCCGCCCTCACTTCACTTCGGTTTATAAGTTTTATTTTTCAAAATTTCAAAATAAAATATAGCCTATATTAGACACGGATAATGTACCTTCCTATTTGTGAAAGAATTTTTGAAATCGGTTCTGTAGTTCCAGAGATTAATTACCCCCAACATACAAACACACAATTTTACCTCTTTATTATATAATATTAGTATAGATTATTGCAAATTGATGTAAATTTGAGAGAGGGGAAGGATGCACGTTGAACCACACATCCACTGGACGCACTCGACTGGCCACCGTTACTCCGCACTCACAGAAGTGTACTGTGAAATGTGTCTGTCTGTCCATCCGAACGCGTAGCACGCAGAAACCATGAAATTTAGTTGTAACTTATATACCGGGTAATATTTAGGGGTAAATTTATATAGATCCATTACAGAGTTCCCACGGGAATCAAGCTAATCATACATATTCTAATGTTGCGGGTACTGCTAGTAAACACAAACTTATTATATATAACATTTAGTACAAAAGCTAGCTAGACTGATGTCGGCGCGTATCGCGGACGTCCATTGATGACAGTATCCGCTTAACACCACGTGGAGTGTCTGTTTGACCGCCGCCTTCTTACCATTAAAAAATCTGAAGGTTTGTGCTCCCGTGAGTGTTGTGTTCACAGACCAATAATTGGGGTATTTATTGCAGATGCAATAAATTGTTAGAATAAAATTCAGTAAATCTAGTGATGCTCGAAGGCGTACTTATATATCGGGGGGTTTACGTACCTTTACTTACCGATGCAAACTAGTGGCGTTGTTTTAGTAGTTGCGTGAAATGCAAAAGACAACATAGCTCTGTATTTTTGTGTATGTTTTGCTAGTGTCCCTCCGATTATTTTTCTGTTTTTTTTTAATAATTCAATTGTTTCTATACCTTGCTCTCTTGGATTGCATGGGAATATGCATCAAATGTACATACACCACCGGTACATGCATGCATTTTCCATATATCTGTTTCTTGATCGCAACTAAGAGTTTGCGTACAGTTCGCCTTACTTATATGATTTATTTGGTCATTGTCATTGTCATTTGGTCATATATTGGGTCTGAAATGCGGCCTCCATATAATAAATTGGTCCGTGGTTGTGTTTCACAAAAGTACGAGGTAACATAATGATCTAATTACTTCACAACACATCGTTACTTCCGACACTTTTGTATGTTATCGCGTGTGAAAATGTTCTAAAATGGCACTCCCGTTTACGGAAGCGAACTCCAGCTCTTAACCTCTTGTAATAATGACTTTCTAAACGGTTATTATTTTGCTCGTTTTCCCGATGACCACAACAATGTGCGTTTTAGCCGTCTGCAGGTCACTGTTGTCGTGACGCTAGCTTTTTGCTGTGGTCTTACTTTCACGACATGTCCTTATTAGTGTCGATATTGTACAAATTTCGGTTTCGTTTGAATGCCGCCGGCTCTTGATTGTTTCCTTGTCTCTTTATCGACCGTTGACCTGGGATTACTAAGACGAAGCGAGAAATATTTTCTTTCTCACGCTTCGGTGACAATGACTAGTCATGTTTTGTCTTTTTTTTAATCTGATTCTTTCCTTAATTTTAAGTTGGTACTTATTTTATTCCATACGGTAAGGACTGGAAAATATAACATATCAATATATATCTACCCTCTAAATTTCATTTAACGTAAGAGACAATTGATACATTTTCAGCAGCGGCAGAAAACTTCATTTTTAATCCCTGTAACTTTGTTACTGTTGTTGTTGTTACAGCTCTCTGTCCCTTACTCCAATTGATATTTCCAGACCCGATATGTACATTCGGCAACACGCCGAAACTACTTAATTCTAATTACTGGTAACTTAACGGCCGGGGCTATAGCTTGAGCTGTTGCTGACTGTACCTTAAACAAAGGTAAATTGGAAAACAATAGGATGATCAAAGAAATATCGCAAACATCACAAACGCAGTTTGGAATGAATAAAAACTGGTTTTCCTACTAAATTTTAAATGTAATTAATTGTTATTCCCATTAGTAGATAAATTAATACACAAAACAGGCACGCACTATACAAATATTGACGCATTATTATGTTTGTATTTAATTAATTTTACTAATGTTTTCACGGCCGTTATTAATGAGGTTGGTGTGAATATATTAATTAAAAATAACGGCTGTTAAGCCCATAACGATAACTGTTATTTATCGTGTGAAAGTAGGTACAGGGATAGTTAAATAACAGCAATATGACTAATCTATCACTTATCAGACGTTTGCATATTGTAATAATAAAATAATCAATTATTAAACTTTCAGGTCTGTTTTGTAAAAAAATGTCCTTGGTTCAAAGAGCAAAACGCGTCAGCGTTTTTAACATCCAGTCTGCATATGTATGCATTCAGTCTATGGGAAATAATCAGTGTTAAATGTGATAATAGCTACCTAATTAGAAACTAATAAGTGATAATTTATATTGCATTAAAAAAAATTAATGTATTATGTTTATTAACCAATCGATCAATGACCTTTGACCTTTTATTGTTTGTCTACTGTTTGCTGGGATGTAGGAATCCTATTCCTAACGCCACCTTATTGGTTAATATTAACTTTGTAGCAATTAAAAAATAATTTAATAAAATATATTTAAAAACAAATATTAATTTTATCTAAGCAATGCGATGCGACATTGCCTACAATCTAGTGACACTCTTAGACTAGGCACATTTAGAGCAATCAATCTTATTAAATTAAACAAGTGTCGGTGATCGCTACACTGTTATTGGTAAAATATGATCCTTCAACACTTTCAATACTAATTCTGAATGGCACGTGCCAAGCAGAACAAATATTTGCATAGTAATGACTAATTTATTCACGTAGTAATGATTGATGTAGCAACTTTCTTAAGATCAAACTCTTGTCTTCAGAAAACATACAAAAATATTTCTATAATTTTGATTTTATTCGATTGGGCGTGGTCACTTGTTGTCCAATCATAACAAAGACATTGTAAGCACCTCAAAATCGTCAATGAAAACCGATGGCATTTAGATTAAGTTCCAATAAGTTATTGTCGTTTACTTAGTAATCCGTAATACCAACGCAATAGGGCAAAGTTTACTTAATACCTAATTGGTTCACATTTTGTAATCCTCCTTGTCGTGGTCGAATAAATAGTCATAACGACATTCGGTGTCCATAACTCCCTGTAAAAGGTCACAGTGTACGCCAATTTGTAGAAAGAGAGTAAGAGGTTGTGTCCATAGAGAATATCCGTATTAGTTTATACATTTCACACGCATGATGCTGTTTACATCAATTAACGAGGAAAGAAGAGTATGCATTTATTCGTAATGACCATGAGAACGCGAATGATTTAAATCATTTGTAATAAATAATATGAAACAGTATAAATAAAAATATTAACGTTTTAACAAAACTGTATTATATAATCAGTTCAGTGTTCATAGAGCTAAAGGGTGATACCTAAAAAATCCAGATTTGTCACCCTCTGAAGTGACACTTAAGTTTGGACAGGACTTCGAAATGTTGGAAAGCAGCCCGCAAGATGGACGGATATCATCGCGCAACCACTAAATAGTATTCGTAGATAAGACTGGCAGATGAATGGATGTCATCACGATTGTGAAGCCGCCAGAGAGTGAATGCTTACTTCTAGCAGTATATTGCCTGAAGAAAGAACAGAGCATTTTTAGCAGTGTATGACTATTGCCTGAAGAAAGAACAGAGAATTTCTTCTGCAAAAAGAGAGTTCCAAAGAATGTCAAGTATTAGATGGTCGATCGTAAGTCATCGTTCTCTTTAGATTGACAGGCAATATATCTGTTGCCTGCCCACAAAGTTCCCCCAGTGAACGCGTCTGTAAAGGATGAGTTACTTTGAAACAGAACGAATGCAAGTGCGAACAAGTTCAAAGAGTGTTAGACACACTTGAATGGCATTCGCGTACTTAGCAGACAATTTGAGACAATTCAGTATCTTGAAAACGTTCTGCTTCCATATTACTTTTATGGTTTCAATACTTAAAGCAGTTGGGGCAATTTAGAAGATCAGCTTCAATTCGACCCAGCATTAGACTTTCAATACTTGATACGGCCGTCTCGAGGCTCTCTCCAGCTTTAGAATGAGTCTTGCGTTTGTATTCCAACAAAAATTGTCCTTTATATAACGCCTGGTCACTTCACGCGATCACAAAAGGCGCTTATTTCGTGACTCATTTACGGGTCACCGCGTTGGTTTAACCCGGGGATACGGAACGTCATTTGCGGATTGGACCTTTGCTACTTTAGCATGAACTTTTCTAATCGGTCGGCCAGTAGTTGCCGTTGCAAAACCTTATGTAACGTAACGTGGGGATATAATGTCATTAAGTGACATTAGAGGGAGGTGAAGAAAGGGTCTTTACATACTTCTTTCATGTAAGTTATGACTGTTATGAGTAATACTTGAAGCCAAACTTATAATTTGATCTAAATTGCTGCAATGAAAAAAAAAGTTGAGAATAAACTCTTATTATAGATCCGCCGGATGGATAGGAAGCATAGCATATAATAACATGGTTCTTGTGCAGATTATGTTTGAATATATATTTTTTCTATTTTTCTGTTTATTATTCTGAGTATTGGTATTTTCTTTTTAAAAGTAATTTTAAAGCTGTAGATTGGGAAGGACAGTTAAGAAATTGTTTAAAAAATATTTTCATAACCTTCATAATATGTCTAATAATATCCAAGATTTTTGCGTAAAAAGTAATTTTTTAAATGTTTTTAAATTCTACTGCAACAATGCTAGATTATGATAAGTCATTTTCTTTTAAAAGTATTTTAGTGATAAACAATTGAAATAATTTCATTCTACCTTCTCTGTTTTCAAAAGGATATTAGATTTACAGATTCAGTTCGTATTTGAGCGCCAGTTTAGCGACCCGGCATCTTTAGAGATCGGGAGAAAGCCTTCGCCCCTAGGCGTCCTATATTCAACTTATCTGCCCAGGCCTGTCACATTAATAATTAACTTTCGAGGCTTCCTGCTTCTTGCATTAGAAAATGCGATCTCTATGATCGCGTAATTTAATTATATGGACGCCTACAATATGTATGTAAGTACTTAGTAGAAATTTTATATATTACATAGATAGATATGTAGATAGTTAAAACTCTTTATTGTTCATCAAAACAAAACAAGACGGTAACAGGCATTGTAACACACGAAATGCACAAAAGACGGTGTTATCGCTAATAGCGATCTCTGTCAGACAACTTTTGGGTAGAGAGGAAATAAATATTAGGCTGATACAAACTGCAGCCCATCGGCTTTAGTTTATGCCACTTGGTTGCAGAAATGTGTGCTATGTGAATCACCCACCGGTATGCCATCTCTACCATAAGTAAACAGATTACAATGACTATTTTCTTAAAATCTAGACTATAAAACTTTAAGACAGTTTCATTGTAAGCAGAAAGCTTAAGATGCACCCAAACACAATCAATTTAAGTTGCTTAAAGTGACTTACTCATTTTATAACACCATGATAATGAAAGAAAACAGTCAACATGACTTTGATTTTTGATTGGCTTTGATGTGTTTTTTTCGGTTTCCGTTCGCTATCGAAGTGCCATTCCGAAGCTTGTTTGCTGGTTTGCATGTCAAACTTATAAACCCACGTTTCGTCACCCGTTATGATGCGTTTCATGAATGTGGGATCCGCATTGGCTCATTCAAGCATGTCTGTAGCAAACTGTTGGCGGGTATCTTTTTGAAAAAAAAAACAGTTCTTTCGGGACAAGCCGTGCTGCGACGGGTTTCATACTTAAAACATCAACCAAAATGTTGCGAACGGATTCGTGAGACACGTCAACTTCCTGAGCTCTAGCTAGCGCGACCAATTACCATCACCATGTCCTTCACCTTGTTGATATTTTTTCAGTCGAAGACGTTGAAGGTCGACCAGAACGAGGCAAGTCTTCAACCACTTCACGGCCTTCTTTTAATGCTTTGTACCACTCTTATGCTCTGTATTATAATGTATTCTTATGTATGCTTTGTATTCTTATGCATGCTTTGTATTCTTATGTATTATAAAGTCGACTAACCATAGGCCTTCTATAACATTTTCAATTATTCCCTACAAGAAATATTGCTGGCAACACAAAATTTGAGGTAAATTCTTTGTTCGACATTTTTATCTATTGTAAAATTCGCAAAGTACACCCGGGGTCGTCTAGCAAATATTATATGAAAATTTTCAAACAACTATTTGACAGATCGCGTCAGAACTTTACATGAAAATTAGCTACAATTTGCCAACCTAACAGCAATATATTTTTACGCGGGCATTATTTTTTCAAAATTCCCGATACTTATTGGACAGTAAGTATATGATTAGAAAAAAAATAAACGATTTACTTTACTACCAAACGTGCAAAGATAAATATACGTATATTTCTAAGTCTAAATAAAGTAATACCGCAAGGTTAATGCTTTTTAAACTAATATTTCTAAACATCCAACGCGCTAACATAACAAACCCTTATCTCCTCAGATAATAATTATCACCGCAGTTAATTCTAACGCAGAATTTATAAATTCCCACCGAGCTATCAGCGAACTGATCAGCAATTAAAATAATGCCTTCGATAGAAGAGATCGCTACACGTTGGCACGTCAGACTGTAAACGTGCTTATCTTGAGAACTAGTCATTAACCAGATTTTGTTGCAGTGTTTAGGGTACAGAAAAAAAGTTGTTAAGGTAATTATCAGGAAATGTCGGATAACCCTGATGAAATGCAGCTGAACAGTGAAAGAATGCTTTCTTTCACTGTTCAGTCACTATACAGTATAGTCCCTTAGACTGTATATGTCTACAGGCATGAGTCCTTCCTCTAGAAGTTTCTTCATTGAATTAAATCGGATTCCTGAAGTAAAATGTCAATAGATTTGCCTGTGTTCAATTGATTTTTAAAAGGCGATCGAGAATACCACGATTGTTTAATCTTTCTTCTACATATAAATATTTTTTAAAATCTGTAAAACTGGTATTAGTATTAAGTCAGCAGAACTGGACCGTTCGTTGTTGTTAAAAACTAAACGTGGGGGCGTTATCGAGATTTATTCTATGGGTTGATCTTAGTATTAATAGACCCGCGAAACGTGTTCAATGGAAATGAATCAGCATTAAGTTATAGGTGTCGACGGGCAATAACCCCTAATTTTATAATTGCTATAGACTGCTGTAATACTTGTAGGATGTTATAAATACAGCGGTAATTCATAAGATAAGGCTTTACAGCTTTACTGGCGAACTACTGCCCCGAGTTTACACGGAGATCTTACTCTGATACGTAAACATTACTCCGATGTCTGCAAGGTTTTAATAAGTATTGTTCTGGAAAACATCGCCCCTCCTTTCGAATTAATTCTAGAATAGTATTATAAAAAGATGAAAACCGTATTTAACAAAATGGTAGTTTACGTGATAGTATGCTGACTTCAAACAAAAGTATCTCAACAATCTCAACAATTGTATTAGATGGAATATTTAATTATAAGTTATTTGATCTCGAGAATACTATTTAATATTACATATAAAAAGGTTCTCTCTAATTAGGATCTATATAGGCGCATTCGCTAATTCCATAGTCTTAGAACTGTATCTTTAATTCTCATTATCGCGACCCAAATTAACTATCAAACTAACTCATGTGTTAGTCTGAGTGTAGCCTCTGGATCTTTCATAACACTGTATAAGCCGTTTCAATTAACTGATAAGACATTGATACTGTAAGGCGCCGATAGCGCGGTTCTTATTAGGGCCCGATTTTTACTATTAAATTTTCTATTTACCAAGCACCATTTTTATAGATACCCCATAAATCTGGAAAACAAAATATTTATGTATGGTAACTGTGGGTTATTATAGTCAATAAGTTGACACACGTTACAATAATTGTGTTGGTGGTCAGGCCAGTCTCCTACAAAAGTGTCCATCATTTTTTCCCGTTGTTTAATTAAAAAGAAATGAAGACGTTGTTTTGTATTGTTCGAAATAATGTAACCGGATCACCATTTCGTCATTGGCCTCAATGCACTGTTGATCGTGATAAGATAGAGTAACTACAACGAGTTTGTTTACTATTCCGATAGTGGTTTAGCCACGCAAGGCCGCTGTCCACCAAGGACCCGAAGGTAGTACGCATTAGATAAAGTAGTTCCCGGTTTTGGTATGTTACGGGGGGAGTAAGCACAGCGTGAGCAATACCGCTACTGCACATCGCTTCTGGGTAAACAACACATTGTTGTTTACACAGAGTCCGTAAACAAAAACAATCTGTAGGCTTTGCCCGGTCTAATCAGGGCAATGTGGACACACCAACAAGACTTAGGCAATGTCAAATACGTTTTAATGAGATTTCAAACAAATATTTTTGACAGTTATCAGCGCCAACTACTTGAAAACAGGTTATGCTTTCTTTATTTTTTCACCCTGTTACAGATTGCGAGTGAATTCTGAGTACTATTCTGAAGAGACTCAATGGTTTTCACCGTTACAACATTACGTACTTATCGATTATTTATTTTCGCTAATTTAATAAAAGGGTGTTCAATCACATGTTACTAGAAATAAATCAAAGTATGTAACACCGGATCGCGTGACTACAATGCGCCCGTGTACCAAACGACCAAACAATGCCGATGTTTAATTCTGCCATGTTTGTTTTGGTTAAACCGGTGCACAACAGTAATTCGTTTAGTTTTGAAGCCAGGTCTGTGTAAACATAAACAAGCTTGGAAATTCGGCTTCACGTTTTACTTGACGGACACAGGTGTTTTATTAGTGGAAGCCTCATACCACAATCTTCTAATCGTCCATACCACAATGCTTGAGGTCGAAAGTCCTCAAGTATCCTGTCAGCTATGTGATGTGCGATGCGGAAATGTGGACTCTACCACTTCCTAACCTAAACCTTAGCCCTTTTATCGTTCACTGCCGCACATGGATCTCCTCATGTAAATGGTCTTGTGTATGAGGAATGTATGGCTTTAAAACGCCACGCTGGCTAAGCGAGTTACGCCACCCGTATTGCATCACCTCTGAAAGAGTGGATACTATTTTAGAGGTGGTGTAGTTCCTCATGACTTGTGATAGCGGCTTTGTTATCCCTGTCATCTTTTACGCTATTCTAAAGCCGGCCTTTCACTCTTCACAAGTTGTTTATTATCTAATTATCTTGTTCTTGAGGTTCGTCCGTGAATCTGACTACGAGTACATGAGCTATAATTGCAGGTTCTTTTACATATTCTCGTATATTGTAAACATGTGTAATCGATGACGTCACAGTATTCTATTTATAACAGGCGAATTGAAAAATAGTAATAAACAATCAGTTCACTGAATAGATAAAATTGTTAAGTAGATAAGCCTATAGGGAATATACCTGCATAAGTGATCACGTGGATAGGACAGCGAGTTTATACAAAAAGTATAGTTATCATTATTATCTATGTTTTTTTATGAAATAGATGGCAGAGCGGTAACCAGTAAGTAATTCTCACGATTTTACACTGTATAGTGCTCCAAATGTTCCGCCGACCTTCGATATTATTCCAATCAACAAAACCGCAGTTGGGGGCATTAATAAAAAGAATACTGATGGAAAAAAATTGATCACTACGTTTAACGGTTCCATAAAAAGTTGATTTGATTTAGCCATAACTTTTTTTATACATACTATACTTGACTTTCTAAATAATATACAGTGTAATAAATTTGAGACAAAAACACGACGTTCCCATCAGTTTTTACTCGACCATAGCATAATACAACTCTATTATAATCTTAGATCAAAGCAAAAGGGGAAGATACGGTTACGTTCTTACATTGTGTCAATTGAAAATAGGCTCGATGCACACAAACTCTACATGCACTACATGCATGCATACAAACTCGTACAGCTATAATTGAAGTCACGTTGTACGATACCGAAAGACAGAGGTAGAGCGATGAGTGTGAACAGTAGCAAGAGCGAGACAAGCTAACCGTGTCGCTCGCACATGTTTCGTATAGTTTTATTTCGCTCACTCATTAATGGCCGAATGTAAACTAATATTTTTTTAAATATTTTTAAATATTTTTGGGTGACTTACTTACGCATGAAAAGTGATTCCAGATTGATGAAAAGTGTGTCTTTATGCTTCTAGAGCGATTTGTGCACTGAATAAATAAATGCACAGCAAGGCATTCCTATATGAATTTTCCGCTACAAAATTATGTTCACCGTGCGAGTGTATCACGTACAAGCAAGTCGCTGTTCTATCGGTGACTAAATGAAGCAGGTCCATTGGACTCGGTTTTGCAGGACCACGCACGTTGAGTAACGTATCTTCCTCCTTTTGATTTGATCTAAGATTATAATCGAGTTTTCTCATAAGACCTGTAGAAATTGTTCCTTCGATACGTAATTCGCCGACAATAATAAGCACATTTTTTTTAAATTCTAGGTAGGTAGGTAGGTACTGCTTTTATTAATTAAGGACAATATTTTGAGAATGTACTAACATTATCAAAATATTGTCCTTGGTATATATGATTTCTGTACGTTGATTATTTACTAGGTGAGAACCGTACAAGAAATTGTTAGCGAAGGCATAACTCGTGTTTTTTCTCTCTTCTGTATCTGTATTCAGTTTCGTTTTCTCATTCTGTTACAATTAATCTCAATAACTTTTGGTAGCGTATTGTTTTATATTTTGCTTATTTGTTTGTTTACTATCACGTACCGAATAGTAATTTGTTTACGTTACTTTTTTATAATCATTATATAATAGTTTATGTGAAATGAAAGACGCAATTCCACAAAGAAGCTATTTAACCTACACGAACTAGTCCCTACCCAAATAAGTAATGACTAGCTAAGTACATCTTTTCCGATTTTCCTTTTCCGAACCCCGTAGGATGTTCAGAGCTGAATACGAATAGATTAGATTTGCTATTACTTGTATATGCCACGTACGTGAGGCCATTCCTGTGTTTTTGTCCGTATGCCTGCTTTCTCATTGGTCACACTGAATACTTGCACTTATAGTATTACTATATTACTGTTCATGAATTATCTGCATTTTAATTTATTCAAGATCGCGTGCGATATCGACTACAAGTCATAATTATCATCTTTCTTAAATCATTTTTGGGTACAATTCATAGATTCGAGTTATTGATATATTTATCCTCGTACGCCAACGTTATCAAGTGTTTTATTAATACAAATTATTTCACTAATGAAAATTATCTTATTAATAACATATTTGTAAGTTTCTTTAAAGTGCCTAATAGTTTAATGCTCATATTTTTTGTAACTAAGAAAAAAAGCAAACTATTATGACCGTGTACTTAACTTTTTTACACAATAAGCGAATCGTACTGCGGAACAAACCCCATTTAAAGTGAGAGAGGTTCTCGCTAAGAATTTGTCGTCATTCCTCTGCCAGTGTCGTACCGTAAATTCCGAGGAATTTGTGCTTTAAATTGATAGTATTAAGGGTTCTCGCGATTTTGTTCGTTGATTGCGAATGTGGAATGCTGACATGTACGCATATGTTATATGTTATGCCGGGATGAGTTTGTCACGCGCGGTCTGAGGGTGAACGCCCTAAGCAAATGAACTCTGTTCAAACAAACCTTACTTTACATGTATAAAATTATGAAGCGTTTTATTCTACGTCTTTTCCGCCGTTTTCCATAATGAGGTCTATTTTATTGTAAAATCTCTTCAACTGTGCCTATTAAAATGCTTCGTGTTTCCAATTGAGTCACATTCTGTACTTAATTAAAATCATTTTAAGATCTTTATCCTTACCTCCTGTAAATACTGTTACACACAGATGAACAAATTCCTAATGTGTCAAATCTACTAACGTATCAAGAGATTCTTGGCGTCAATTCAATAGTCAAAAATTCAAAAATGAAAAGCTTGATGTGGTTAATCCTTATTAAGGCGTATTAACATTAACAACCGTTGTCAACTGTACATATATAAACCGTAACCGCACATGGGCCTCCATGTGCACATTGTCTCTGTGCACATGGAGGCCACGCTGGTCAAGCGCGTTGGCGAGTCCACTCTTTTAGAGGTGGCGTAGTACCTCAGGGCTTGTTGTAGAGGCTTTACGGCCTTGTTATCTCTTAGTCGCCTTTTACGACACTCACGGGAAGAGTTTGGGTGGTGGTATTCTATAGCCGGCTGACACCAGACTGTCGTCTAAGTATGTATATACTTGGATTGTATATAAAAAGTGGCATGTGACAGTACTTAGCAGTATGATCGCGTAACCTAACACAACCCTACCTCACTTACCCAAGGAAATGTAACCGCTTGTTTCTCACTAACCGAAGTGCAAAGTGCAGTTATTCTCGTCTTTACGTTGCATTTGCATTATTATGAGTGTTATCAGCAGCTATATTTATCCTCTGATAAGACCATTTCTACTATGTATATGGTAAGTTCAATTTGTAATGCTTTGTGGTAATAATATTTATATATACCATATATATATATATATATAGCTTTTGCTCCCAATTTCACTCGCCTGGAAAAAAACAGTCATATTTTCCGTGATAAAAAGTACTCCTTCGGATTTTAGGCTACCTCTCTGCCATTTTCATTGAAATCGGTTCAGTAGTTTAGTCGTAAAGACGTTAATAAAGAAACAGACACTTTCGGATTTATAGTGTGGATGGTGGCCTTGTGATGTCGGCCGACATTAGGATAGCACCACTCTATTCTTAAAAGGTAACTAAGGGATAACTATCACAAGCCCCGAGAAACTATACCTCCTTTAAACGAGTCGACTCGCCAACCCGCTGTAAGAATAAAAAAAATACAAAAATAAACATAAATCTATATCGCTGTATAAAATTAAATATAAACATACTTCTAGTCGGTTATTTTAATAATTTGTTCGTTATAGCTTTTACTGTACTCTCTAATTTATTGCAATTTTTTCCATCGTGTTCTCTTCTCTATGCTATTAACCTCTTAATGTTATAAGCTTTAGTCACGCTTCATACATTTGTTAAATGTGAGCAAAAACAATGGGTAATGTCTCATTAAGTACATTTCCTTCTTACATACACTCATTAGAAGAGCGCTGATAGCCTATGGGTAGCTATTCTAGACTCATTCATTAGGTCATAAATTCAAATACTTAAGTATTTGAAATACTTCAATTGTACTTAAGAACGAATTTTTTAAATTATCACCAGCTCGGCTGTGAAGGAAAACATTCTGAGGAAACTCGCGTGCGCGAGAATTAAAATCTTGAGCATGTGTATCCACAAATACGTACTAGGCCCGTGTGGCATATTGTGATCCGAGGTCTCCTAGTGTTTTACTATGGGAGGCCTGTGCCCTGTAGTCTCACGTTATAAGCTGATATCAACACACTCATTACAAGCATTTATTTGTAGAAATACTTCCAATCAGTGCAAGTACCCAGAAAAAGTAAATATTTTTCTCCGTTATTTCGGTTATAGTGTATAGGCTGCTGAAGGTAACTTCTGTCAGTCGTCACTCCCACCACTGCGAAAACTCGATGGGTCACTGGCCCACGGGGCGAAGGAGAAAGCCGATCTCCTGGGCTATCTTTTCGCCTCGGACTCGACTCTGGACGATAGAGGTGCATCACCACCGTCTATCTCGAGATGCACAAGCTCCATGCCGGAAATCTGTTTCACGCAGCGTGAAGTCCGGCGAGCTCTAGCAACTCTTGATATCCGAAAGTCGAGTGGGCCAGATGGTATTCCTGCAGTGGTGCTCAAATTATGCGTTCCCGAGTTGTCCCCGGTGCTTACGCGACTCTTTAGACTCTCATACTCCACAAAAAACCTCCCGGCAGCATGGAAGGTAGCTCATGTTCGCCCTTTACCTAAAAAGGGTGACCGCACAGACCCGGCCAACTACAGGCCAATAGCGATCACCTCCCTCCTCTCCAAGGTGATGGAGCGTGTCATAAACACACAGCTCCTTGGGTACCTAGAGGATCACCAACTGATTAGCGACCGTCAATATGGATTTCGCCATAATCGCTCGGCTGGTGATCTTTTAGCGTATTTAACACACCGCTGGGCTCACGCCATTGAGAGTAGAGGCGAGGCTCTGGCTGTAGGCCTAGACATTGCGAAAGCTTTTGACCGGGTATGGCACAAATCTCTGCTTTCCAAGTTACCATCTTTCGGGATACCCGAGGGATTATGCGAATGGGTTGCCAGTTTCCTGACTGGACGGAGCATCAGAGTCGTTATCGATGGTAGCTGCTCCGACACCATGTCTATTAACGCTGGCGTCCCGCAAGGCTCCGTGCTGTCCCCAACTCTGTTCCTTCTGCATATCAACGACCTGTTGCAAATTGGTGACATACGTTGCTATGCAGATGACAGTACTGGTGACACCATGTACAGGGGCCGCGCCAACATCCCTCGGGTCGAAGTAGAAGAGAGTCGCGCCAGGCTTGTGTCTGAAATCGAAGTCTCTTTAGATCTAGTCTCGATTTGGGGTTCTCTGAACCTAGTGGATTTCAACCCCAGTAAGACGCAAGTCTGTGCATTCACCGCTAAAAAAAACCCCTTTGTCGTAGCACCTCGCTTTCAGAGCATGCCTCTTAAGATCTCGGAGAGTATCGGGATCCTTGGTGTCGACATTTCCAGCAAAGTTGAATTTAGGGGTCATCTGGAAAATAAGGCCAAAATGGCTTCCAAAAAGCTCGGTGTGCTGAACAGAGCGAAGCGGTACTTCACCCCTGGGCATCTCCTTATGCTTTACAAAGCTCAAGTGAGGCCCCATATGGAGTATTGCTCCCATCTCTGGGCCGGCGCACCGAAATACCAACTGGACCCATTTGACTCCATCCAACGACGTGCTGTTCGTATTGTCGACGATCCCACTCTCACGGGCGGTTTAGAATCCCTCAGCAGTCGGAGAGACGTTGCGTCTCTCTGTGTGTTCTACCGCCTGTACAATGGGGAATGCTCTGAAGAATTGTTCAATATAATTCCCACCTCGGGTTTCTATAACCGCACCTCCCGTCACAGAAGTGCGGTCCATCCGCATTTCCTCGATACGGAGGTGTCGCGCACTGTTCGGTCCAAAAATTACTTTATACCGCGAACCCGTAGGCTGTGGAACGAACTGCCTCAAGAGGTCTTTCCATTAAGCTACGATATGGGGTTCTTCAAGAGAGCTGTGAATAGGATTTTGCAAGGTCGGCGGCGCGCCCGCATACCCCCTGGTGTTGCAGGTGTCCATGGGCGGCGGTAACACTTACCATCACGTGGGACCGCCTGCTCGTCCGCCCACTAGTCTATAAAAAAAAAAAAAAAATTAGATTTAGTCTTCCTTAATTAAACATATTTTTTAAAGAAAGTAGCCATTGGTATCTTACACTAGAATTCCCTGTGACGTGGCCCTAGTAACAAATACAGGCTAAAACATTCGTTCGCATGATTACAAACTTTTTTGCGTTCGTAAATGAGTTATTATGCTGACTTTAACGTTCTAAATGGAAAGTTCTAATTAAAAAGTTACTAACTAAAACCGAAAGTTAACTAACGTTAAAATTAAGTTACGTTAATTAATTAAAGTTACCACTATAAGTTACAACAAATGAGAACGTTAAAGTCACTTTAATAACTATTACGAATGTTTTAGTGCAAACGAATGCTTTAGTTAGTTCATTGTTTCTCAAGCTGGGGGTCGCGACCCCTATGGACCCCGGTCAATTTTATAGGTGGTCGTTGTTGATCAGGAAAAATGAAGCACTTAGCTACGAATAACCTACTATTAATTAAGTAACTATTTATAATTAAATGTTAAACAGTAAAACATAATTAGGACCGAATCATTCGTAAGGTGGTCGTGTTATTCACTTTAATTTTGGACTTTTAGGGGGTTGCGACAAACGTTGAGAAGCGATGCTTTAGTCTGTACATATTCATATATCTATAGGTTTGTTAGTGGAGCACGTCACAGGGGAATTCTAGAGAGGGATAGTAAACGAGTCTTTCTTTAAACAATATATGTTTAGTCAATAAAGGCTCAATCTAACGTCACTGTAGTGACCTCTATAGCTGTAATTGGTTTGTTTTACAACGTAGTTTTTACAGATAGCGTTACTAAATCATCTATTAAATAAATTGATGAGTTGCAAAGGAGTTTGTATTTATTCGAGTTTTTATTTATGGTGAATACTTATATTCCGATTATTCTTCTTGTGAATGTAATGTTATTTAAGGATTTGAATATCATGGTCGTTTCATGTCATTTGAATTCAAAACACAACATAAAAGTTTATTTTTATTTCACTGGCCACCCTTTAGTACCTCAACAGATAAAAAAAATATCGTTCGTTGATCTCAAACTTTTGTGTCTTTTTGCAAAGTTGTTTTTTTATTGAATCACTTTAATAAAACTCAGTCACGATTATCGGTTTATGTAACGTTATGATAAAACTGATACTTTGAACTGTGACTGAATCGATATATCTTTATAATTCGTTTGTGACTTTCTGTCGTAGGTCGGCCAGAGATTTACTCTTCAAGCTTTTGATAATTTCTTTAAGTGCCGTACATTCCACCGGTATTTCTTTAAGTGCAGTTGCATAATGTTCTGATAAAAACCATCAATCGTGAGTATCAAAAGTTATACAAACTGCGATTTCTTAAATCAAATCACGGAAATCTGAAACTTGATTCGGTTACTGGTTGTTTGGACGCCTTTTGTAAGGATTCTCTTCTTAAAATAAACATTTTTACATCTACTTTTTTCTGTTTTAATTTCTTAGTTCAGAATGTCTGTTTCGGAATGAAAATAAGTTTTTACAAGAAGATATTGTGTCATGGATTTGACATGTGTCATGGATAGAATACATACACTTGTTTATCTATTGTGCGGATTTAATTAGATTTTCTTTCGTAGGGTAATCTTTATACTTCATTCACTTGCTCTCTGTTTCGACGAGAATTCAACTTTTCGGTTTCTAATTTATTTAGATTTACAATCGTAATGCTTTTTAACAGAAAACATTAATTAATGCCATCGGCATAAAAAATAATTTCATAATTTATAATTCTTTATTTGCATGAATGCAAGTGGCACATTGGATTAGCTACAATATTTTTTTTTTACTGTCGCCCATATCATATTCACGTTAGTCCAAAACTTTGGCACGCCCCACGATATGCTGCCTACCTTTGTTGATGAAAGAATGGATTTTGAGAAAGGGTCGGGGACGTGGGAAGGGATAGGATGGGAATGGGCTCTGGCATATCTCACTCACTACCGATACACGTACATACATTGGTGAATATGATAAAGTGGGAAATGCAGTACATTTCAAAGTAGTATTCCGTGAGAGAGGGGTAACGAGGCCAGTCCAGTGCGCCCAGCGGCTGTTGGATTGCAGCGTGCACTCTCCCCCTTTAGAATTATATTATTACTAATTAAATTTTTTTTAAAGGAATTACTTTATAATTTAACGTTAATGAAGATATTGGTCAAAACAAGTCAAGAAAAAACAGATAGTCTCACTCTAACGTCTCTCAATGCAGCAAATATTCATTGAAAGATTAGAACCACTTATTAACGAGCCATACGTAAATATAAATAAAGTTTGCTGCATTATGTAGACATCCCCTTATCTAAACCGACAAGCGTCTTATTAGCGATAATCAGTGAACTAGGGCGTCCCGTAACAGCAGTTAGACACGGTGTACGAAATACAACAATTTTTGCAAAATTACTCTCTGCTGATACGTGCAACCGTGAAATTATAGGATAAGCAATGAGAACAACGACCTCTGCTAAAGATAGCTCTACATACATACGAGTACATTAGAGTTGATAAAAACAATTGAAGAAATGAGAAAATTTCACTGTGTCATCTCATTTAACTAATTTATTTATTTGTCTTCTGATTAGGAGAACTAAATATTTAGACTTGCATAAAATCAAATAATGATAGAGATACCCGGGAAGATGATAAATATTATTTTTATTTATTCAAAAAAATAACAATACATGTATTTCTTGATATTATATTAAATTATATAAATCCATTGCGGTTATGTGTGTGATTTTACATTTTCCCATTTCCATTTGCTAACTTATCAATACCTTTGTTTCTATGTTATATTTCTATTTTGCAAAATTACTTATGAATCGGCGATGAACCGAAACAATACAAATCAATTCAATGAATAATTTAATACTTTGTTTTATTTTATTCATAACTTTCTGGGCATTTTCATTCAGTTCCGTTGTATCTTGCTATTCTTCGTTGACTTCTCATCTTTTATCTTCTTCACAGTGGATTACTTCAGATGTCTCGAAGTTAGTAGAGTGTGTTCTAAGTTATTTACATGTTGTTACAGTGTTACTCGAGATTATGGTGATAGGCGTGCGTGTCCTTAGGCCTAGTCGTTAAAGCCTGTGTAATGCGTGTGATAGGTTCATTTCAACGTTAGCATGTATAAAACAAGACTGAAATGTTTGAGACTGAAACGTTAGCCCAGTAGTAACGTCAAATCCGACTGAAATGGTGGGATCGTCTAGATGTTCAACAGCTTAACTGGTTTTTAAAATTCTGAACTAATTTCTGATTGTAGTACTAGCATATTTGCAATAGTGAGTGTTGCCAATGATCTTGTTAATGTCCATACTATGACAATTTTGAAACAATACCAAATTGATAATTTTACTATTGGACGAGTAGAGCCGAAGATCGTGTGTAATGGAGAGTCGTGGGAGAGGCCTATATCTAGCAGTGGAGTTCAATTTGAATTTTGTTTTATAGAAAATATGTGTCCATGGATATCCGACTATACATGCCGACATCGGTCCAGAGTGACAAACTTTGGCCCGCCTCCGGATTTGCCGCTTATCTTTAGTCGAATAGGTAGTTTTGATTGTCAAAACTGGTGTAGGATAATAATTAAATCGTTCCTTTTTCTAATAGATATTTCATTGGTTACAGATGACAGCAGCAGAGAAGAAGTCACGTCAGAACAACAGGTGAGTTCATAACAGTTCAATAAATACTCTTTCTTTTTAAAAATAAGCCAATTCAAGGATATTAATGTGGTTTTGGGTAGCAAGCAGTATTATAGATCACGGATCATCAGGAGCATAGATATGCGACAGCATATAGAGCATAGCGACCTTTCCGTTCGCTCAGATGAGCGAACGGAAAGGTCACACACAACACAATCCTGTACAGATATGTACAATGGCACTCACCCGATGCCAGGGATTTAAGAGACCACAGGATTGCAAAGCTTATAGGACAAACACACATGTACACATATATACACACACGCACACAATTACACACACAAACAGGTCTTATTTATGTTTCTAATTTTTTTTTTCACTTCCTTTTATTTTGTACTTTTAAATAAGAGTATTATTTCTTTGAGAAATCTAATTGTCTGTACACTGGTTATTATTGTTAAATTAAATCGTTACTTTAGATAAAGCTGTAGATTTCTATGTAAATAAATAAACAAAAATATCGTCCTTGCATCGTGCGTGGTTCTCTAATTTGTACCTCTGTGTAAAATAAATTGGTATGACTTTTTTATTTCTCGCTGGGACTTCACCAATGGAAGACGTTAATTTCGCAATTCCAATGTTATTTATTACAGACTAAGCTCGCAAAAGTAATATTTCACAGCTGGTTTCTGCTTCTGATCTATCATTAATGTAATTACTCATAATTACAAGTTGGTGCAAAGAAATTATTTGTAATTCATCACACACGATCCCTTCGGACAGCGGAATGCTATTTACTTTTTTATGTTTACCGTGTTATTATTGGTGCACCTGTCTGTAGTAACGCATTTATACGTGCGAATTCTATTACTGCTCTTATTGTTTATTCGACCTAAAGGTGCCATTACACCAAAGGAGACCACATAAGCGTTTTTATAATATCACTGTAAAGATATGATTCCGAAGGCGGCGACAGCGACACTTTTACATATCACGAATTTTATACTGTCAAGGACAGCGAAACTTTTACAAAAAAATGGACATGCGAGCAGATAGCACATAACGACTTATCAAAAGACCCATTTGCATTTATGTTCAGGCGGAGCAGCTCAGACATTTGAACGTGAATGAGTGAATGATCTGTGACCGAAATATTGCGCACATCATTCACTGTAAGTAAACGGTAAACTAATAAAGTGATTGTGAAACAGGCAATTGTTAGCTTGGTGATGAATCATTAATGTCATTGACATAAAGGAATTGACTAACAACGCGACATTATTTTCGATGCTGTGAATGTAACATTTTTGATGTGTATATCGATTGCGATTGCTGGTATTGTAGTACTTGGTGTCATATGTTATCTCTGGCATAACAATATATTGGCCAAACGGACTTGCGGGTCCACTCTTCAGACTTCGGGACTTCAGAGGTGGTGTAATTCCTCAAGGCTCGTGGTGCCGCTTTGTTATTCCTTAATCGCCTTTGACGACACTTACGGGAAGCTTAGTCGCCTTTGACGCCACCCGCGGGAAGATATGGGGTGGAGGTATTGTACAGCCGGCCCACACCATACGACCATACGCATCATTGTGATAAATGATGTTGTGACAAGGAAACGAGAGAATTTAAAGAGTTATCGCGCCTCATAGTTCGCAACAAACTATCGCTTGTCTGCTCCAGGCTTTATGCTGGACCAAGAGGCATATTATACGTAGACTCCCATTATATTACATTATTATGACTTGTAATTCAGAATTCATTACTAATGTGAACAAACGTAGTCACAACGCGTGAAGAATTCAACCAATTAACCCTTTTGTCCGTGTAATATAATGATTGGATTATTTTTTTGTTATGTTGCAAGTATTATAGATACTGTTGCATATTTTTCCACGCGTATGTATTTAAACAAATGTAGAAGACAAATTGCCGTTTGTTTTTTTTAGGTTTTTATTTATTTATTTATACATTTCATTGCACATTATCTTCCAAAAGGCAAGCTTATGCTTTACGGTATTCTCTACTAGCCAACCTTTGTGTTGACCACGGAGGTTAAATTGGGTTTTGTTAATTTGATTAACAAAAGATTCAATAGATTCGAGGAAGTTATCAATATTTGATATAGACGGATATCGATATATACCGAGAATGGTTAGCATATTATCTATTTCAATGCAAAGACCGTCGCAATCTCTATAACTTACATTTACGTTATCGTCAAAGAAAAGTGTGTACATAGAAGAAACCATGTCTATAATCGTTAACAGACACACTATACAAGACTCAAACTGCGAGACTTCAGCAATAAACGCGTACTTGTCGGTTTTATACGCGCCGACTGCGGCGGGCTGTAATCGAAATTTATGATTCGGCCACACACCAGATTGGAACACGTTGAGATCCGCCTGGTATACTAACTCAGTGGGTTACTGTATCCTACTTACGATTTATAGAAAAGTACGTACCTACTACTATGAGTTTTGTAGGTAGTAAACGCAGTATCCTTTTAGCGCTAAAGCGCGAAGGACAGCTCAGACAAGTCACAGTTACATACTTTTGTATCTTACGTTAATTCAAACGTATCTTGTAGTAGGTACCGTTAGAACAGGAATGCAATAAAATATTTTCATTCACTTTATTTACTTTATTAAACACTAGCGACCCGCCTTGGCTTCGCTTTATAAGCGTTTTTTTTTTTCAAAGTTTCAAAATAAAATATAGACTATATTACAGACGGATAATGTAGCTTCCCTATTTGTGAAAGAATTTTTGAAATCGGTTCAGTAGTTCCAGAGATTACCCCCAACATACCTACAAACACACAATTTTACCTCTTTATTATATTAGTATAGACAAAAGTTTTGGAATGACTCGTTTACACGTGTAAGAATTATTATGGAGTTTACATAATTTTAAAGAATTTGTTTTTTTATAATCCAATTGAATTTGGGCCATATTGGGGAATCATTTTGATAAAAGTTTTTAAATCGTGACATATTTCTTCAGCAACATCGGATTCGAAGATTGATTTGTTGTCATGATATTTTTTATTTAGACCTTTATTATATTCGATTGTGCTTTAATTCGCATGTTCTAGGACAAGTTAGTAAATAAACCGCAAAACGCAACGGTACCTACCATCAGATTCTGAGTTAGTGCCATCCCGCCCGCCGCCCATCCATCAATTTGATCGATGCAGCCGGCAACTGGGTTTGTGAAACCCGGCTGCTGTTGGTCAGTTGAAAACTTTATTAGGACCTTTGTGGATGACTCAGACTTCTTGTATTGACACGACAATTAGTGTTCCTCTTTGAAGACCTTTCAAATCATTCTTATGTTCAGACAGAGTTCAGAGAGCCATAGACTCTTGCAACACCAGGAGGGATGCAAAAGAGTTGTCGACCGTATAGAAGACATTGACAGCTCTCTTCAACATCTCCATGACGTATTTAGTGAAAAGAAAGCTTCAATTAGCAGTTTGTTCTACACTTTTTGAGTTCACCGTAAAAAATGTCTTGACGGATCTCACTGTCCGCTATAACTCGGTCTATGAACTGTCAATAACAGTGCTGGTATGAAATTGGACAGGCCTTCAGAACATTTTTTCTTATTATACAGGCGGTAGATTACACAAAATTGCAATTCAAGATTTTATTGCTAATGAGCTGCTAACGTTTACTAATGTTATGGGCATCTCTTTTCCTGCTGGCTCAGTATCTCAAACCAACTGTCTGTTGTTTCCTTTCCCTTTTGATTGTTGCTGTTATTTGTGTACTTATTATTTGTGTTAGTCCAAAAATAACTTAAATGTACTGGAAACAAAAACGAAGGGAGAATAGTTAATTCGTGCAAACGTTCACGTTTTATGTGATTGAACGCACGAATTGTAACATTTCGCTAATGACCAAATACACGGTTTATTTTTTATCGTAATAATTGCTTCGTTTTATATAAGCGTTTAGACATTCTTTTGAAAATTCAAAATTTCGATCTTTTGTGTTGTTATCTATGTAGTTGGTATTCGTTGGTCATTGAAATTGTTTCTATTAACTTGATTAATTATTTCACCGAATATTTTCTAGAATTATATGTTTGCACAAAAATTTTTGTACTGGTTTATGTAACACAATTCAATCGCGACCAGTTCTCAAGGATTCGTGCAATCTGGGTTCAATCACTTCACCGACGCGGTGAATGAAATACAAACCAACGAAATGAAGTAGTACACTATTGTTTATGATTCAGCTAATATGTGGTGGCTACAGAAGTTGCCGGTGTTGCTGTGATAGAAAACAGGAACCCTGTAAAGGAAGCAGTCGCTGCGAGTACTGGACTGGTCACTTTTTGCGATAAGAATCGATCGAGCGAAAGTGAATCGATCTTTGCTATCGATGTTGCTTTGTGATCGTTCTTTGAAGATGTTACGTATTGAATCGGTCATTTATCTGATAATTATGACGCTTCCTTCATATTAATAATAGCTTACGGAAATAATTTTTATTCATATTGGAATCATGATTGCTGTCATGATTTCATTGTATTGAAGTCATGATAATTTATTTGTATATTTATTGGAATGCTTTACAACAGTAAGATGTGAAAAAAAACGGCATTACATCAACAAGCACAATCATTCTTTACAACTGTAGAGAAATGTCTCTACATATCTTATAAAGATACTTACTTTTTCTTGCCTCAATTGCAGTAAAGTAAAATAAGACTAATATGTTAAATAAAATTTACAGAACATTAATAGATCAGACATTTTCTCGTATTTAACATATTTTTCTCGTAAACGTAACTTCTATATACGAGTATACACTAATGTTCGGTGGCTTCCCGGTTTGACCTGGAAGAAAATCAATGTTCATTATATTCTCTTACAAAATCTAAATATTTCAAAAAATTCTCGACCAATTTTGCTAAAAGCCAAATAGCACCTTTCGAAATAAATAGATTACACATTACTGGAAATCACAACAAAATACTCATATACTCATAAACAAACAGACACGCAAACAGACAAACAGGCAGACATACACTAAATTGCGCTCTTACGTACGTATGTAGAGAAGACCATTACTATTCATCAGGCCTTTAGAGAAGAAATTATCAGAGGCAGGGCATCAGAGTGACGAGTTTGCTTTGATATAGAAGCCTGTTAATTCAACAAATACTATGGTATTTCAAGCAACGGTTTTGATTTATTACTACATAATTAATAAAAGTTGTAATTCTATAGCTGAAACAGATACAAGAAGTTTTATGTTTATTTTATGTTTGGTACTTATTCGTTTTTGATAGATCGGTAGTATAGGTGGATCGGGAAGCTGAAATGGCAGTGGCCCCTATCTGTCGCAGAATTGATAAGCAATGTTGTAGTCCCTAAATAGAGACCACGTACCGCCTACCGGGAGACGTATTGGACGTTCTCTGGTCATGTATACTGACGAACGTAAAGAAATTCAGCGATAGAGGCTGCAGAAGATGAGTAGATCCATTGGATATACTGCATTACGAGTGTATCCAGCAAGGGTCATAGGGCGATCGGTATGTTTTGCTATAAGTACGGTAACTTGCCCATTTACCAATCTAAGTGTTGCAAAAATTTTAATAAAGTTTCAACTGTGGTTTTAACAAAGTACTATATACTAGATAATATAACTTAATAATTACTATTTTGGTAATCATTAATTCACAGCGTCAAACCAAATAAAATGCTATATTGTGAAATAAAAATTTTCACGCTCAGATCATGAAGGTCGTCAAAATTGTACAAATTTTTTAACGTCACTTTATGACATCATAATCTATTTCGTTTAAACTTTAACATTGTGATTCATAGCAAAGATGAGGTAACATTATCACCGGCTGCATCCGTTCCGGTGGCCATTTCCTCATTTGAATTATTTCCGGTTGGACAATGTGTGCAGTCGTTTTGAAAAAATCACTTGTTTGCTTGTTATGCCATTGTCTCAAATTAACTTTTTGTTGTATTAGCAAAACTCGGGACAAAAGGTAAACAAAAAAACAATTGGCCTAATTTTTCGCAAGGTCAATTTAACAGTTCTGCTAAATGATGATAATTCCACTTAAGTTAAACGTTGCAGTTCTACATTTATGGGTTTCTAAAAAAAAATATATAAAAATTTAATTGTTATTTTAGTGATTTAAAATCATAATTTCATTGTGTAAATTTTTCTTCTCGTTGACCCTTCCTTTTAGACTATAATCATATCTACGGTTACCTTACTCCACATAAAACGCTGAATGTCTCTCATACCATCTCAATTCACAGATAAATGCACGAAACCGTAATGCTAACGTGCCGTCCGAGTTTACATGTTTGTGAAACACAAATTACTCACTCTGAAGTTAAGACGAGTGTTTAATTGGACAGTTGACTTGTATTTACGTCCCACGGCTCGGATTGCGGCCCGAATGATGTTTAAATAGCCTCTTAGTGATTTGCTAGAGTTAATTATGTTCCTTTGCATCTTGATGGCTCTATTCTGCTGTGAGAAGCGGGCATTCCAATTGTATATATTGTTAAGAATTGATAGTTAAGATTCCACCTCTGAGTTGTTTAAGAGTAGCTTCATCGTTTGTTGTCGCCATATGTTACTACTGGATTATTATTACATTTTGCAGCTGATAATGTTTTATGCTAATTGCTTAAAGCTATAAATTATTATTAAACGACCAAAGAAAAAATTAATAGATGTACTTTCTCACACAGTTATTGAAGTCTCACAAGATGTTGAAGAGGCAATGAAAGCACCAACCATGAAAATAGTGGTCGAATTGCGTTGCGCTGACACCAAGTCATTTTCAATGAACAACTGATGATGATGACAATTTCGATGAATTCCAAACCGCCGTAACTGTCCGTCCGAATGCCATCCAACGCAAAATCGTTCGTGCGCTTAATCTGTAATGATATTACATCGGAACAAGTAGTTCATGGTTCGTTAACCAACCTAATATTACAACAATCATAAACATTGCTTTGTTTTTTATATCGCGTTCTTCTGCGGGTTTGCGGTCGCTCTGTGGCATATTATTAACAAACACATTGTTAAAATAGAAGTAATTTTTCCCTTTACATTCTCCAGATATAAAGATGCTGCTGCTATTTATAATCACTTGGAGATATCGTGTGCAACAGATGATCCAAACGCTACTGTATTTCTTCTTTAATTCTACATATTGTAATTCTACTGTATTTATTGTTCTGAAATAGCTTTCCTATTTACACGTGAACTTTAAAATTACAATGCGTCTGAAACTTGTCTAGGTGGATATTACATTGAAATAATAGGTCATCAACTTATCCCTATAGCACATTACAAGTTTATTACGCGAATAATTTTGCATCGGCTATTATATTTTCCGATAAAGCGGTGATCAGGAAGGTAGTGCGATTGCGTACCAGTAACTCGGCGCCCGGGGCTCAACAGCTCTCTTGAACTTGACACAGATTTGTCGCACGTAACACGTGTTCGCGCTGAATTATCACTATTGTAACATAGGAGTTTTGTTTAAAGCCTCCTAATCGCCATGTTCTCATTGTAGGCAAAGGATGTTTTTATGTTAAGTCTCCCAAATTTTATTATTTTTGCACCAACTAATGAAGTATATTTATTAGTTTAATCAACATTATTAATTGGGGCTCTGTCCTCTATCTGTCAACATTGGCTAAATTTATTTAGAATAAAAGTTAGTTGAGCAAATTTACATGGCCAAACCTGCTTTTTCTAGACTAATTTTTTGTGCGAAATACTGTTCATGTTTTGCTGTCTACCGCACATTAATCCTTCCTAAATTTCTCTTGACAAATGAAAACTAGAATTACTTATAAATATATTATTACCTACTGTTACTAGATTTATTAGTAAGGGTTCTGATAATGTCTAATCGTAATATACCCAATGGTGTTGGAACTACCGTTACTCAATGAAACCTCTAATAGGTTCTAGGTAACAGCTATGTAATCGGCTGAACAGTTAGCTTGTAGAGTTCATCCTGTGGGAAACCGATCTGCACCTTAGATGAAGTTAACAAGTAATTAAAAAAGGAAAAGATATAGGAAGTTGTTGTACCAACTCGCACGAGTTCAGTAAGGTGGATTATGGTTGAAATTCTCCTCATGATTAAAACAGTAAATCTTTGTTTAGCAGTTACAATAATTAAAATAATTGTAAAGCATTAATTAATTGATTATAATACCTACAGGATTACTCTAGTGTGGATACCGATGGATTCCATTGCGTAGTATTAATTGCGTAGTTGTGTACTTTTACTAGTAAATGATAAACATTGTGCTCTTAAATTTGTAAAATTTCATAAAGTAATGTGGTTTGCTTCATTTTGCATTAGACGAATTGTTGATTAATCATTGATATTAAACATGCAATGACATTAAATACTTCGTTTGTGACTATTCACAAACGTTGCACGTCTATACGTTGCAATGATACCTAAACAATTTTAATGCTCCTAGGTACTTGTACAGAAAACACCTTTTGAAATGATGATTAAGAAATCCTAAATAGGCAACAAATGTAAATTTTTGATTAACGACAGATTTGACTAGAATTTAACACTATCGTTTACTTTATACTACATTGTAAATTAAGCTTGGGTTGGCAATATTTCTTATAAAATAATGCACATTCCAGAGAGCAGGTCAACGCTTGCAAGATACACGTACAATTCATCAGGGCTCTATGCACTTCTAGGTAATATTATAGTCGGTCGGGACCTTTTTAGTGCTGTGATATGTTAATTCCTGTGATTTATAGTGCCACACAATCAAATGTATCCATGAACGAACCAAAATCATTTAATGGACCCGACTAATTGCTTACATTCGTATCTGATCTTGGCTTTTGTTACGGCCAGTCAAACTAATTGACATTTGTCCATATTGACCGCCATTTTAGGCGCCTCCAAATTTCAAACGACAGTGTTATATTTGCTGCTAGTTTATCAGTTATGGTTTGAGTTTTTGCTTCAGAAGTAAAGTGTTAAAGGCGTGAGGTTGGAAGTAGCGGTGGTCACAGCTGGAATGTTAAGTTTGTCACGATGTTCAGCAGTGCTATTGTAGCATTTCGTCTAAAGTTCTCAAAGATCACTCCCACGGTTCTCTGCAAATGGAATACTATTGTCCGAGGCAATCCCCTGAGACAATTCTTGACCTTGTTCTAAATTTATGATCATAGTCGTACTTAGTGCGATTCGATTAATATCTCTTTGAAGATTCATCTTCATATTCCAAGTTCACTTAGTTACGATGTTATTGTTACTAAACATTTGAGAAATTTTACTTTTAATGATCCACCAAACTGCACTGGGCCTGCGTAGTTGGTGGATTACGGCCTGAACCCAAGTGCTTTACTAGGGGAGGCCTGTGCCCCTTTAATGGGATGTTATTGATACAAGTACAAACCAATGCAATTAGCCCTTTCAATAGGTATCCACAGCTGGACATGAACCACCTCAGCTATACATCCCTCATTCACACCACACAGTTGAATTAATTATTACTAATTTTGATCTTGTTATTCATTAAAGAACTTGTAACATTTCTTTACGTTTTCAAATTTTAATTTAGTAAGTTGAATCTGAGTTAAGATTTATTCAATGTTAGTAGGTTCAGCGAGTACAATGTTAAATGTATGTTTAGTGGTCATAACATTGTAGTTAATTCTTCTAGAATGTATTTTTTTAATAGAAATTTGTAATTATGAACTTCATCATCAATCATATAAGTAGCTACCGCTATGTATATTATTAACTAAGTCGTTTTATATTCCTATTTTTGATTGAATCTTTGACTCTCGCAAGGACAAGTCCTAATTAAATAGTATACGTGTCGTAATTATCTGGTACGGGGACTAATAAAAGTATTGGTTTAAGTGGCTTCTTGTGTAGTAGACCATTTTCTTTTATTAGAAACATTACATTTGCTCATAAATATTTTAATCTTCGTAAATGTTAATGGGTTTGCAGGTAATAGTGAGAATGTGTTTTTATTTCCGTGGATGATACTGTATGGTTAAATGGCAAAAGGTATATCGATATACTCCAGTGATTACTAAAGCAGTTTTCATTCTAAAATCATACAGTTGTTTTACTGTCGTGTTTTCAAGAGTTATTTTCTTGTTTAATTTATAATTGCATTTGTAAAGTTAAGGTCTGCTTTAGAAGTTGGGTTCTTGTATAAAAATACATAATAATGTACTATCCTCTAGCAACAAAGTGCAATTTATGGAATGCATTATATCACAAAAAAGTGATTTTAAATATAAAGTGATATATGTATTTGTTGAAGTATTTGTTGCACCAATAGACAAATAATACTCTTATTGTCACGCGTGCAACCGTGCAGCTGCAACCCGAAATTGTGTAGTTCAAACTTATTTTTTTTATCGATTTTAGTTAATTATGAATTAAAAGTGATAATAACTAACATTTTGCTATTGCGTAGCCAACATCGGTGTATACCAAATAAACCACATTGTTTTGCACACAAGTGCCTGCCCCTGAGATATTTATCCTAAGAAAATCTTTAATCACTATTCTAATATTTAAGTTATATTTTAAACTGGAATAGAAAAGAAAGCCTCTTAGTAAACAAATAAATAAGCACTTTTATCCGCGGCGTGCGCATGCGCACGGTCAAGGTGAGCCGTTCGCTTTTTATTGGCGCACGTAAGTTCAGCGCTCTCGGTGATGAAGTGACTCTGCCGACATTTTTGTTGCTGTCGGTGAGCGTGCTCAGGCTGCTTGTCGCTATGACTGTACGTGATGCAGATACTGCAATAAATATAAGAGTTTGATTTTGTCTTTTATCTACGCAGTAACAATAGATGTTGTTATGCCGATTGAAGTTAATCTGGATATCCTGACGTTAGAAGACCTTAATAGAGTCTTAATAAAAACACATAGGTTTACAAATCATTTACTAGCACAATGTAATATTCTATACAGGCGAGGTATTGTGACAGCGGTCAAATGAAGACTAACTCGGCACCATCGAGTACATACAGTGCTGCCGCACAATGTAACGTGAGAAACTAGGGTCGACACTTTTTGACTCTAACAGTTCGGCTGTCCTGACACTGACGATGTCCTCATCGGCATGCCCATCAGAGTCCATGTGTAGCCCTTATATTAGCATAGGCGGTTGCCTCGGTGTATGACATCTTCGTCATACACCGCAAGTAGGTGTCCGGGGATCACTACGATACCGCTACCATGCAGTTGTCAAAATAAATATCTATTCATGTACGTCTGCTGAACAGGATGTACATCAGCGGATGTACATGCTGCTCAGCAGGGATCAGTTCGTCACCATCTGCTGGAGCAGGTGTAATCAGCAATACACATCTGCCGTAGCAGGTAACCAATAATAAACATCTGCCGGAGCAGGCAATCAACAACACACACACATCTGCCGGAGCAGGCAATCAACACTACACATCTGCCGGAGCAGGTATACACATCTGCCGGAGCAGGCAATCAACAATACACATCTGCCGGAGCAGGTATACACATCTGCCGGAGCAGGCAATCCACAATACACATCTGCCGGAGCACGTATACACATCTGCCGGAGCAGGCAATCAACAATACACATCTGCCGGAGCAGGTATACACATCTGCCGGAGCAGGCAATCAACAATACACATCTGCCGGAGCAGGTATACACATCTGCCGGAGCAGGCAATCAACAATACACATCTGCCGGAGCAGGTATACACATCTGCCGGAGCAGGCAATCAACAATACACATCTGCCGGAGCAGGTATACACATCTGCCGGAGCAGGCAATCAACAATACACATCTGCCAGAGCAGGTATACACATCTGCCGGAGCAGGCAATCCACAATACACATCTGCCGGAGCAGGTATACACATCTGCCGGAGCAGGCAATCAATAATACACATCTGTCGGAGCAGGTATACACATCTGCCGGAGCAGGCAATAAACAATACACATCTGCCGGAGCAGGTATACACATCTGCCGGAGCAGGCAATCAACAATACACATCTGCCGGAGCAGGTATACACATCTGCCGAAGCAGGCAATCCACAATACACATCTGCCGGAGCAGGTATACACATCTGCCGGAGCAGGCAATCAACAATACACATCTGCCGGAGCAGGTACACACATCTGCCGGAGCAGGCAATCAACAATACACATCTGCCGGAGCAGGTATACACATCTGCCGGAGTAGGCAATCAACAATACACATCTGCCGGAGCAGGTATACACCTCTGCCGAAGCAGGCAATCCACAATACACATCTGCCGGAGCAGGTATACACATCTGCCGGAGCAGGCAATCAACAATACACATCTGCCGGAGCAGGTACACACATCTGCCGGAGCAGGCAATCAACAATACACATCTGCCGGAGCAGGTATACACATCTGCCGGAGTAGGCAATCAACAATACACATCTGCCGGAGCAGGTATACACCTCTGCCGGAGCAGGCAATCTTTCTAACGTCGGGTCGTCAACGTCTCTCATGTTCATTATTTATTCCTGCGATTCCTCGTCGCTTTCTGAAAGTGCCTGATTATGCCAGGGCTTCATACGATCAATGGCAACGGTATTCTGATAACTTCGCCTACCTTTGGTACATGAGCGTACTGTGTAGCGATCATGTCGTAACACTGTAATTACTTTGTACGGACCAGCATACCTGTCAACTAATTTTCCACTCATTATACCCCTCTTCCGAAGTTTCCGCTCAACCATCACCAAGTCTCCAACCTGGTATTGATGTGCATCTTTCCGCTTTTCATCAAACTTTCGTTTCATATATTCGGAATTACGTTCCATCCTCACTGCTGCCCCAGCTCTTAATGCTGGTAAATCTGGTACAACAGTCGCTCCCACTAAATCTCCAGATAGTCGTGGATGGAGACCACATACCAATTCCAGCGGTGTTTTACCAGTTCCCTTACATACCGTTGAGTTAAGGCCAAGTTGAACTCTGGGTACGTGTTTCACCCAGCCTTTTTGATCGTCTCCCACAACTGCCACCAGGGAATCCAGAATTGTTCGATTAAATCGCTCAACTTGACCATTGGCTCGGGGCGATGCTACAGCATTAAGTACATGCTTTATTCCATGGGTTTTGCAAAACCCCTCGAACTTATGACTCGTAAAAGCTGTTCCCTGATCACTAATTATTCGCGTGGGGTATCCAAACGTCTTTATAAATCTCTCGAGAGTGGTTAAGGTTCCCTGTGTATTAGAGTTTGCAACGGCTTCCAACCAAATATACTTCGTAGACGCATCTATGATTGCTAATATGTAAGTTTTTCCACTATCACGACAGAATGGTCCAAGGTGGTCCATATGAAGGGTATGGAATGGTATTGTTGGTTTAGGGATTGGGTGTAGTAAGCCTGGTTGTTTGCCTGGAGGCCTCTTAGCGAATTGACATGGAATACATCCCCTCACATATTTTTCTACAGTTTGTTTCATACGTGGAAACCAGTATTTTCCCTTCAGGGCACCAAAACATTTCTCAGAACCAACATGTCCATTCTCATCGTGGTACAATTTCAAAATGTATCTTCGTGCCACTCTTGGTAATACAGGAATAAGTGAGTCTCCCACAACACGACATAAGCGTTCGCCAAGTAGCTGAAATTCCTTAGTAAGCCCACACTTTTTACCTTTATTAGCTCCAGTTTCTCTCTTAATGTTCAGTATTAGTTCTTGAGTGTTAGTATCGCTAGCCTGAATCGCGTCAATATAATCTTCCTCCTCAATTCTATTAACTTCTATAGGATTACGGCTTAGAGCATCTACATGACCCATCTTTGTTCCTGGGCGGTATTCTACATTAAAATCATAATCTTGTAGCATGAGCCACCATCTTCCGATCCTAGGAGACATATCTCTTTTTACCCACACAGCGCGCAGAGCGTTACAGTCAGTTACCACGGTGAATTTTATCCCGGAGAGATAGACTCTAAACTTTTGAATACTAAAAACAACTGCCAGAGCTTCTAACTCAAAACTGTGATATTTTTGTTCAACTTCACTGGTCTGGCGGCTGACATAAGCCACTGGCTTCCAGACACCGTCCTTTTGCTTTTGAACCAGAATGCCACCTAAGCCTAGCTTCGAAGCGTCGGTATGCACCTGCGTCTCCAAGGTGCTATCGTACAATGATAACACAGGTTCCTCTGTTAATGCCTGTTTCAGTGATTTGAATGCATCTCCTTGTTGTTTTTCCCAATGCCGACTACCATAATTCTTAGTGAGTTTAGTAATCGGTTGAGCTACACTAGCAAAGTTCTTGACGAATTTTTCTGAAGTAACTAGCCAGGCCGATGAATTGTCGAATCTCATGAACATTCGTCGGAATTTTTAATTGTGCAACGGCTTCAACTTTCATTCGCGAAGGTTTCATTTCTCCATTGCCCATCTCATGTACCAAATACTCAATAGAGGTCATTAAAAAGCCGCATTTCTCCAGCATTATCTTAAGACCAGCTTCTGAGATTAGTTTAAGAACTGTTCTAAGATTTCTCAATCCATCATCTACGTCATTTCCTTCGACATTCATCAACCGTGTGGCCCGGAAGCTCACAGAAGGAACATTTCTTAGACTGATTACGTTTCTTAAAGCAGTCTGCCTCCACGTGACCAACACGATGACAAAAGTGACAACGTCGGTCCTCCTTGGGTTTAGTTGTTGTGTCAGTCACCGTAGACTGCAGTCTCACCTTCCTGGCTCTACAGGTTCTTGCTTTGTGTCCCTTTTGCCCACACACAAAACATGAGCCCTCAGTTCTTCTTGAGACGTCGCTAGATTTCCTTGTCTCAAACTGGACGTTACCTTGATAGATGCTCGCTAGGTAGCTTAATAATGTTGTAGTATCCCGACAGCCCGCCGAGACAGCACCGACTTCAATCATTTTATCGCCGATTGTACCTATAACCGCTTCTGTGATTACGTTGTCCGGCAAGCCGCACGACATTCCAACGCCCAATTTTTCGTAATAAAATTTGATTGGGTCTTCATCTACCTTCCTTACTTCATTCACCAAAGCACGCAGCATGGTCAATGTGTTTCTAGTGAATGGGAAGGCTTTAGTCAGTCGGGCTTTCCAATCATCCCATGGTACATCATAATCCTCCAAACGCTCGTACCAATCTTTAGCGTAACCACGAAGTTTTGCAGTGCAATTACAAATTATTGTTCTCTCATCCCACCCGTACATTGTAGCGATGGATTCAATGTTTCTCACCCAGTGGTCTATAGATACTGGGGAGGTCTGCGGGTCGAACTCAGGTATAGCATCATTGCGCCCGAGATAGTGAACTACGTGCCCTATAGTTGGCGTTGTGGAACGGATCTCCTTAGTGGCGCGCCATCTGCGCTTATGGTTACGCCGAACGTTATTATCTTCAGAGGAAGATGACGAGGATGAGGAACTAACACGCTTGGGACGTTTCTGCTTTTTGTGCCGCCCCATTTTAACAGTATACTAAACTATATAGTTAATATATATTATAACAATACAAACGAGTTCACTATGAGCACTCTATAACTTTATAATTATAACTCGTGTCCCAGCGTTTAATTCGCTTCAAACTGTACATGTCTATGTAGTATAACAGAGGAACAATATGAAACAAAGAGGCAATAGTCCTATGAACAATAACATGAAACGGGCTCACCAAGTCCTCAGGTACTTATAATGTAAACATCGGGGTACACTGGGTTGCGCGGATGATGACGCAATCGGGCATCGGGTGGACACGACACGGGTCTCCTCCGGTAACTGCGTACTTGCGCAATCGTAGTGCTTTGTTCTACAACTGCATAATAGTCACAAAACACTAACTTCACTGCACTATAAATTCATTAGATCGATGAGTGCAAAGTTCTGATCCCACTTCTGACTAATAGAGTCTTAATAAAAACACATAGGTTTACAAATCATTTACTAGCACAATGTAATATTCTATACAGGCGAGGTATTGTGACAGCGGTCAAATGAAGACTAACTCGGCACCATCGAGTACATACAGTGCTGCCGCACAATGTAACGTGAGAAACTAGGGTCGACACTTTTTGACTCTAACAACCTGTAGGGGAATTCTGGTTATTCGATAAAATAACCGATATCAGTTCAGGACAGTTATCGAAGCAAATGCATGTCGAATCAAAAATTCGTATCGAAACTGGATGATTCTAAAATGATTAGAGTTTATAAATTCGACACATTTTCATGAATCCGACCATAACAGATTAAACAGATGCGCTCTTTATTACCTAGTGATCAATCATTCCCCGAATGTATAAAAGTAAATCAGTTTTATATATTATTGTGGTTGCGTTACATTTATAGTTGTTTAATTTTAATAATGATATCATTTAATTATCTCCAGGCATATGTGTCATCCCTTTATCAAGTTGAAATTGAAATGGGGAATTCCACTGATGATAAGTTAAATATATTTGTCGTCGTACGGGCTCAGATTCATGTTTTTAATTAAACAAAATAAACAAGCTTTAAAGGCAGTGTTTAAATAGGTTTTTGAATAATTTCTAGCAAAATTATTCCAGCATCTGCTAAACCTGTGTTTGCAAATGACGATGAAGTTAATGAATACAACGTTTAATATGATCTTCCCGGAAAGTGTGAATACATTTCTTATTTAGAATACATACATTTCTTCCTTCAGTGCTCCAATTACGATCCAGTATGCTTGGTCTTTATCTATGGTTATTTAGAGATGTCCAGCCATGCAGTCCTTACATCTTTTCTTGGAACTTCTACCTGGTCTTCTCTGTTGGGGTCTGCACCTGGTGATTACTTTAGTATCCTTGGTGTCATCTGTATTTCGGACATGATCTGCCTAGCGCAATCTTTGTGAGTTGTTAAACCGAGATTGTGAGTTACACCAATTATTTTGTTAAATTCACGGTCATCATCTGATTAAATAAACACTAAAGTCAGATTTTTTATTCGAGTCAGGTATATGACATGTAGAACTGTCAATGAAGTGTTATCTCCGTACAAATTTCACTCTGTTTGACAGTTCTACATGTCACATCCCTGACTCGAGTAAAAAATCCGACTTTAGGTAATGATGCACAAATCATACAAACATACAAACCGACATGGCATACTTCATATTATACGACGTAATTGTATGAACTAGTAGCTACTGAAAGTCAGGCAGCTACGTTAGAACCTACATACATAAAGCCAGACAGACCGACAGACAGGTAACAACTACGTATGTATGTGCAGTCAGCTCCGTGATTTCCAACATGAATGTTACAACCGTCTATTATCGATTACACGGGCGTCTGATAGATCCTCGCGTTCGTTGCCGAGCAATTTGCATATCCAGATATGGCTTGTAAAGTGGGCACGGGTTCATACACTTAAGTGTACGAGTAACCGTTGAATTTCAACGCACGCGATTCAAATTCTATTTATGTGATCAATGCTATTTATGTGATCAACGCTATTTATGTGATCAATGCTATTTATGTGATCAATGCTATTTATGTGATCAACGCTATTTATGTGATCAACGCTATTTATAAAGTTCCGATTTCTAGATAGCGACTATAAATAGAACTGCTACAATTTCATTGAAATTCCGTACCCTTTGAATAAATTCTTCCATTACAATATAATCACGATCGTAAATAAAGCATGTAAATATCGTAAATATGAAAGAGTGAGTTGATTGCTATCAACAAAACTTAACGTTGATCGATCTATATCAGCCTATGAAGTTTCCTTACGGTGTTTACGTTCACCGCGGACCTAATTGAAAATTCGTATTTAAACGACTTCACGAATCTAATCAAGAATTGATACCCCTAGGCAATCAAATAAATTATAGTTCGCAAAATAATTTTTAAAATGAATATTTAGACATTAAAATCTAGATCATAGTCAAAAACCATCTACAGTGTAGATTCTACACCATACAAATATTCAGTTGCTCGCCATAGGTCCCAGTGAGGAATTCCGCCGGTTCACGGTGTTAGTGGCGCGCGGGAACCTTCGCGCACGTAGATAGATATTTCAATGCTTACAAACTCTATTGAACTGAAATTCTATGAAATGGAAACACTAAATGTGTAATTGGGGATACCAATTACTTAGGAGTTTGAAATATTTCTAGTTGGCACTATAATACCATTTAGATGTCGGGTTTCAGTTGAAATTTAAAATATATCATTTTTTACATTCTATATAACTTAAATTTCTGGAAATCTTTTCCATACTATGCGAAATGATATTAGTCTATAATACAATCCATCACGCTAGCTCAGTGCGGATAATATTATCTAAAATACGATTTGTTTCATTTTAAAGAACAATGCCAAAGTTCCATACACGTAAAGCATTTTTTATTGTGTGTCAATGGGATTGTTTGTTTTATCATAAATCAGTCTTTGAATTGTTAACTGGAGTTTGTAGTGTGAAGATTAAAATTTATAAATACATTTATTGGCCTACCGTTAGCGTTTATAAAAAATAACTATTTATTAAGATAATTACTTCATTGTGTACAAAAACTACGCCAAATTTGACCTTGTTATTTAGGCTTCAGTTTTTGTGCATCTTTCAAGAGTGATACTTTTTATAACGTCGAGCATCGTGCACTCATTTCTTTTTATCTTCTTCACTCAGTCACTCTCTGTCTTTACTCAATTTAGTATAAGTAATTATAAAGTTTTATCGGTCATTTATACGGCGCGTGAATTGAGAACTTTGGAGAACGTCGGAAATGTTGAATCGTACTCGGGATCGGGGCCACGATTGTATCTAACGGTCCCTGCCGCGCCCTGTCATCCAATATGTACGATATTTTGTAGTTTCTAGGTAATATCAGTGTTAGCTTCATCGTTAATTAATTAATTCAATTAAATATGGAACTTAGTTATATCCTGAGATTACATTTTTACGGTCAATAAAACAGTGAATACGTTTAAAGGTCACAGCAGATGTTGCAGCTTTTATAGATATGAAATCTATGGATGATTCCATAGGTTTCACGAAATTGATAACATTAACAATATTTGTTTGTTTTGTTTACTGCAGAAGGTCGATCTTCAGTGATAATATGGAACGCGGGCTTTAGAAATGTCACTAGTAATACTATGTATAAACAATACGTTATCGATTGTAGCTGCTCCGACACCATGTCTATTAACGCTGGCGTCCCGCAAGGCTCCGTGCTGTCCCCAACTCTGTTCCTTCTGCATATCAACGACCTGCTGCAAATTGGTGACATGCGTTGCTATGCAGATGACAGTACTGGAGACGCTTTGTACAGGGGCCGCGCCAACATACCTCGGGTCGAAGTGGAAGAGAGTCGCGCCAGGCTTGTGTCTGAAATCGAAGACTCTTTAGATCTAGTCTCGATTTGGGGTTCTCTGAACCTAGTGGATTTCAACCCCAGTAAGACGCAAGTCTGTGCATTCACCGCTAAAAAAACCCCCTTTGTCGTAGCACCTCGCTTTCAGAGCATGCCTCTTAAGATCTCGGAGAGTATCGGGATCCTTGGTGTCGACATTTCCAGCAAAGTCGAATTTAGGGGTCATCTGGAAAATAAGGCCAAAATGGCTTTCAAAAAAGCTTGGTGTGCTGAACAGAGCGAAGCGGTACTTCACCCCTGGGCAACTCCTTATGCTTTACAAAGCTCAAGTGAGGCCCCATATGGAGTATTGCTCCCATCTCTGGGCCGGCGCACCGAAATACCAACTGGACCCATTTGACTCCATCCAACGACGTGCTGTTCGTATTGTCGACGATCCCACTCTCACGGGCGGTTTAGAATCCCTCAGCAGTCGGAGAGACGTTGCATCTCTCTGTGTGTTCTACCGCCTGTACAATGGGGAATGCTCTGAAGAATTGATCAATATAATTCCCACCTCGGGTTTCTATAACCGCACCTCCCGTCACAGAAGTGCGGTCCATCCGCATTACCTCGATACGGAGGTGTCGCGCACTGTTCGGTCCAAAAATTACTTTATACCGCGAACCCGTAGGCTGTGGAACGAACTGCCTCAAGAGGTCTTTCCATTAAGCTACGATATGGGGTTCTTCAAGAGAGCTGTGAATAGGATTTTGCAAGGTCGGCGGCGCGCCCGCATACCCCCTGGTGTTGCAGGTGTCCATGGGCGGCGGTAACACTTACCATCACGTGGGACCGCTTGCTCGTCCGCCCACTAGTATATATAAAAAATAAAAAAAATAAAAAAATATGATCATAGTATGAGAAGACCTGGTATCCAGCAGTGAATAGATTGAGAATGATAATACTGATGAAGACTTGGACGGTTTATTGGAGGCCACGATCACTGCAACTGTGGATTGGTTTCCATGATAAAGATGCGATATATTTAACAAGGAAGCTTGTACTGCGGTTAAACAGTCATTATATAGCACTATGATATCTTCAAAGTATAACCAAACCACATGCTTACGACTACGTAAACGAGCTCGCAATAAACACGGATGATCACGTTTCGAATCATGTTAACATGTGACTCTCGTGGTAATATTATTGCTAATATTTGTGATTATGGTAGAGATTATATTGCAGTCGCTTCTTCCTTCTAAAACAAACAACTAACTGATCGTTTGAAAATTTAAACTGATATTATGCAAATAAAAGTTAATACAAACAGGAAATAATTACATCTAATTAAATGTTGTGGTAAGTTCTTTAGTCACGTTAACACTTAAATGTTTTTGACATTTGTACAATTTTGTTTATGCATTGAGGACATTTTCAATTTCATTTTAGGTCAGAGAATGGCAAAAAATTCTAATTTATAAACTTGTTCATCCGTGTAAATCTAATTTGTCAGATGATGGAGTCATAATTTGTGTGTCAGAAGTTAAAATGTTAATCTTATTACAACGATTTTAGCAGAAACGTGCTATAGTATGTCATATCAGGCATCTATAAAATCATTCAGCGGTGTCTACAGGCTGTTTACACTATATGGTAGGCCAAATGAGAAATACTATTTGAAAACATCTAATATAATTAAAACTTCTTTATCCAAATGCCTGAGCCTACCTGTGGCGCACTCCATATGTCTGTAATCAACGATTGACTTTTTAACATTTTAACCGACTTTTTCTGTATCATCTATCTCTATGACCAATTTATGATTCCGACATGACACACATTGATCTTCAAAACCCGTCCTACGTCCAATTTAAATTCAAACCAACAAATTTATTAAGTAAGACGTTTTCCGTTAAAAACCGAACTTCGTAACCGGTTTTACTCATTGATACAACTAGCATAATCGATATATCACTCTGATTGGGCGGAACCGGTTCTATTTGACCGTTAAATGTTCGTTTGCACGGCAACATTTACATGATAATTTTGAGTGTTTGATCAGTTTTAACATCATTGTGGTAATCGGCAAATATTTATAGAATTGTCAAGTTTATTGATTGGAGACGCTTGTGTAAATTTGTTTAGTGCTCCCGTGTACCGTTGAAACGTGGTACAAATACACTCTCGGACACCTGAATCGAGGCACCCTGCATTTTCATTTTTGATGGATGGCCTGAAGCTTAAAAAAACGTGTTGATCGATCAACAAGTTTTTATGCAGTTTTGGGGCTGGCTTACTTAACCATTATTTAAAACAACGGTTTACTTAAAAATCGTTTATTCAGTAACTTGTATTCCTCCCCAGACTGTCCATGACCTTCGCCATAACTCACTTTCTCTTCATAACTCACAGGAAAAACAATTTAACGAAACTTTTATTGAAAAACAAGCCTACAAAATAAAAAAATGCTCCAATTCAAACTTTCTGCTGCCTTATTTTTTTTAAAACAATTAACCTCCGCTTTTCTTCTGAGGTATAAATTCGTGAATTCAAATTTGGAATAAAAGCACACCAGAGCTTTAAAACTGTATAAAACCCAACATTATTTTTATGTTTCAGGCAAAGGCCTGAATCGAGCCACCTTGCATTTTTATGTATAAAGTATATATAAAAATGCAAGGTGGCTCGATTAAGGTGTCCGGAAATGTATTTACAAATGAAGATAACTGTAATTAATATTACCACGTCTGCAACAAGTGAAATACCCACTTAAAAATCTATACATACTTACAAACTTAATACTGTAAAGCAAAACTTTGCAGTCGTTTTCAATAATTTCTACAGTTATCTAATTTTATACTTAGTTCATAGATTTTATTACTTCTCACATTGAATTGACAGTCTGCTCGTTTATATTTACATCCTTGGTTGTGTTTTTACTGAAATTGGATAATAAAACGTACCGTGTTCCATAAACTTCGTTTCGCTTACATTTAACTCGTGTTGTCACTTTAACGTTTATTTAATTTGAGTAACAAGTACCCCATTTCGTAAATTGCCGTTTTTGTAAATTGGTAATTGCTAAATTACTCGTAAATAAGATTTATAAAGAGGTAATTATCGAAGTACAAGAATTCTTATGTGGCTTCGTATCGGATAGCAAAAACATTTGTTTGTAAGTTTTAAGCAAAATGATATTGAAAGTGGAACGAAATGACACGTGTGACAAAACAGATTGATAGTGGTTAATGGTGACATTTGAGATGGTAGATACATATTTACTATGGACTGTAAATTGATTTATAACTAAATTCTCATAAAATACAGATTTATCTTATTGGAAAGCCAAGCAATATTCTTCGTGGGATTAAAACCTAACATCACTGCTTTTATATTGGAGGTGTCTGTAATTTTCAACTAATCTTAATAGAAGCTCGTGAACACTAAGAGGCAGATTGATTAGAGAGCTCAAGTACCAGCTTTCCATTGTTAAGTATTCCGAAGACCCAATACTCACTTTTGTCGTTTTGAAGAACTATTTTCGTTCCTTTGTGTACACTTATCACTGAATCTGTGAAATGTAGAAACACTGATGATTTACATTCTAAATTAACAAGTTTGGTTCTAATTTCACGCCCACATATAGAAGTTGTCACAAACTACGAACTTGAATAATGAAAACAAAGAACGCAAAGTGGTACATAAATTTGATAGTGCGAAATATGTGCGACGAAGTAGTCTACTTATTAATCCGTGAATCGGTTAGAAACGTAAACTTTAATACAACATTTCACAAATCTAGATCATTGTCATCAATCCTACAAAACGACGTCGTATTGAATCAATCCAATCGATGTATCTCCACTGTGCTGGCGTTATACTTACAATGCTGGCGGTTACACATACTCTTCGGCTGTTGTCATGTAGCTATTACAGTCGAACTATAACGACAAACGAAGTCGTTGGTTCACCTGATCGGAGGGGGTCCCACGTGGCCTCTGACGGTAAGCCTCCTAATCCATTAGTTCAAAGTCACACAGGTATGGTGGAAGCTATTGCTTCGAGTTTCTTTGTCGGAAGAGATCCGAAACGAATAGATTCCCCAAAGAACGAAAGTGAGCATGCTGAATTAGCAATGGCCAGGTCATATATGCCGCAGGACAGACATCCGTTGCGGTAGATGAATCCTTATATGAAGACCACGTGCCGGTAAGCGAAGTGCGGGATGTGTTGAATATTAAAACACAAATTGGTGTTCAGACAAATTAGGTTTTAAAGATTTTTCTGATTGTTGGATTTATATTTCTCAATATTTGATTTCTGTTTTATCAGCTCTGTCCTACTAAAGGTTGAGCCATTGTTAGCCGATGTTGTCTGGCTATAAAATCTCGTTATCGTAATTTTATGGCTGACGCAACTGTATTTTATGATGCTTGAAATACACATCCTCTATACAATTAGTCAAGAGTTTGGGAAATTAGATGTCGTGTTAAGTTGGTAAAACCCATAGTTTTATCAAATACATAATTATGTGCTGCAAAATTATGTGGCTAAAAATGTTCTTTTACATATATTTTTATTCAATAAAAGTTTCCTAAGCTTAATTATATTTGGCCATTCACCTTCACTTGTAGGTTGTTGTTTGTTGTTTCTGTTCTTAGTAGGTCAAAGTCTCTTTGAGTCCTTATGAGCCCGAACGCGCTTATTTCGTTGAAAAACAATCTAAAAAGGCTTTTAGTTTTGTATTTCTCAATATTATGAATCTAGTCTTTTATTAATTGTTTATTATTTCAATTCAATATTCAATTTGCTCAATAGCAAAATGAGTGGAACGAACTTGTCACAAAACGGTAATGAGATACTCATCAACTGTAATGTTTTTTAATGTCGTTTTTCTTCGCCAATATTATTCAATAGGTAATTTCCACGTGCCTTTAGAAGAATGACCATTACAGTTTTTGCACGGCAGGTGTCGTCCAAGGAATGTCCAGTCGCTTCGCCATGCACTGATGCGAATGCACCTGCTTCAAAAAAGTTTATGCCATGTTATTAAAGTGGATATACCGTATTATAAAATTCTAGTTTTATGCCCATATAATTATGTTATAGTATGTTAAATCAATTATTTTAAGTTTATTACTATAATATTTGCTTTATAGAGCATATCTACTCTTTGTTATTATTACTTCTTGTTCTTTCTTAGTTCAACATTTGCAGAAAACTGTCGTGTCTGTTTCATTATTATCCATTATTTTTAAATAGAAATTATTATTTTTTGACCTAATAACAAATGTTTCATCTGGACAGAGAATGTTGTTGTTTCGGATGTTGATTAAGTAAAATAACTATTTGATTAACACTCGAGCTGAAGTGATAGTGTCCCTTTTTAGTTTTTAGGTTAACATCTTTTAGTCTTTTTCTTCTTTTTATTATATTATCTTGCTGTGGATCTGTGTTATCCGATTAAATAAATATAAATAAATCACGGAATACATAAATGGCATACTTGGGAAAATTAATTGTATTCTTTAGGATTTTTTTTCCCTAATTATGTAGCTAACTTCTTCAATTAACATCTGTTTATTCGTACTGTTAAAGATTATCCTATTTGGCTTTCCGTTTTGGAGTCATTCCACTTTCTGTGCAGTGTTCGAGAATGTTCATTAACAATTACAAGTAGCGTTAGCGGATCGCGTACGTTTGGCGCAACCAGATTAAGATTCTGTATCCATAAATGAGTGCACTAGTAATTTCTAACTTATCATAGAAATATAAGTTAATTGATCGGGAGGATGTCCGTTTATAGATTTATCTTTAATTTTTTAACCACGTTTTAACCTTGGGAAATGTATTGCGTTTGGTTTTAAATATTGTTGATTTTCTAGTTATTATAATTATTTCAATATCTGAATCGTGTTGAACCAGAGTGATCTAAATAAGGATATATTATATAAATGAAAAATACGATAAATAAGTGATGTTAGTACTGAGTTCAATTAGTTTGTGTTTGAAAGCATTTAAAAATTATAGCAATTAAAGCGAATTGCTTTAAATACTGAAACTTATATAGGTGTAGTGAATAATTTAGATTAAGTAGGTGTATCTATCTATATATATATATCTATCTGTCTTGGAATATTCGTTTAGACCTTGAACGTGGGAAATGTTCTAGCGCCACAAATAACCTCTGAACATTGATTTTGACGCGAGCACCCGCGAGCCATCTACTCTTATACTTCCTAATTTATTCAGACACTTCACTGGCGTTGCAATTGTATTCTGAACTTGTTTCGACGGTTTTCAACATTTATCTTTCATCCAATACTCCGCTCCATCTGATTTTCTCCCTTCAACCCATTATATACCTTCACCATCGTTCCTAATATTCACATTCAGATTTCTAAATTTCGTTGTTTGTTACTTATTTTGGCATTTATCGTAAATGATTTTTTCCTGATGTCTATGGTCTATAGCCGTCCAACTGGGAGTATATGTTTTTCTGTCAACTTCTGTCCCTATAATACTTTCATGTTTTTTTTATTGAAGCTACAATAGAACCATAATTCCTTCTATCGTTAATGTTAACCATCTCATTTTCTTCAATCACTTGTCTTTCCATTTTATTGTTTTTACTTGAATTCTAGAACATGTCATAAAACCATGCTACGATATTATTACTCGTATGAGTACCTATTATTAGACCGTTAATAGATTTCAATCTAATGCTAATTGATTTTTAGTTGAAGGTACTTCTATCCTCTAAGTGCACGTTGAAGTGCGTCCCACTGCAGGTCACACCCCTTCCCTAGTAAATCACTGGGCGCTTTCGGGCCGTAATCCACCACGCGGGTCCAGTGCGGATTGGTTATCCTCTAAGTGCACGTTGAAGTGCGTCCCACTGCAGGTCACAGGCCTTCCCTAGTAAATCACTGGGCGCTTTCGGGCCGTAATCCACCACGCGGGTCCAGTGCGGATTGGTGGATAAGTACACACTCCAGATTTTTCTCATTTCTAAAGCATGCGTGTTTCCTCACGATGTTTTCCTCTCACCGCAGAGTAGTGACAATTTTTAAAAATCCGTACCAGTGGTCTGGGCCGAGGATTTGAACTCACTATTACACGAATGCGAGTCGAGTATAGATACCTCTAGAGTCTAGGCTATTGCCGCTCTAAAACTTATGAAAAGCGCATAAATAGTAATAATTCAATAGTAAGTATACAAGCGATGGTGGTCATGAAAGACGACAACAATCGTATCTATATGAAGAGTTAAAAGAAATCAATAAAAAGAATATATGAATGAAGAAAAAAGTCAGGTTTCATTACGTTTCCCTATAGGTTTCATTTGCAAATGTTCGTAAGTTTTATCTTCAAGCTCATATAAGCTAGACCTAAAGTCCTAAATAAGTAACGCCTCGGTAATTTGTACTGTGACATTTTATAGTGTACGAATTTTATAGTTTATAGTCAACAAAATACTAACAAAGAATTTTGTAAAAGTATGTTTCTTTTTTTATATTCGCATCGCAATAATATAAATCCCATAAACTTGTACCGTTATACCTACTCGTATCATGTGAAGCTATGAGATCCCCTACTATTTTTAAACGTTAGATTGACCTGAAACGACATGAAAAGTATTGTACTGTTTAGAAGTTCCTTAACAAGGAGCTGCTGTGTTCAGTACGATTTATTGCGCACCCAAAAAATATAGCAGTAGAACTAACCCCGAAGCCATTACCTTTTTATACTGACCCTTTTAATATTTTTTTGTTATCATAATTCATAATTTGTAATAATAAGGTAATAATAAGATGGAAAAAAAATTAACAGAAGCTCTACATGTCAGTCATAAAAATGGCATGCAAAATTTAAATGTAACACAAAAGAATTTAACATAATAAGAAAATTTGCATAATAGGTAAGAGTTACATAATTAATACAAGAAAACAGCTAAGTATAGCTAAATATATATAACTTATATAGCTAAGTAATTACATTTACATTATTAACATCTATAATAATGTAAATTACTTACTTTATCATTATAAAGTATCATTATAATTTATCATTATACTTTATCATTATAAGAAACTATCTACGAATACTATCTAATTTGTTCATGAATCTGCAAGACAAGGAAAGATAATACTATATAATATTACTGCAAGACAACAATGTTATAAATTTAAGTTATTAAATTAAAAAAATAGTAAATTATTTAATAATTATTAAATTCTCATAAAAAAAATCGTTGCGGCTTAAAAAAAACAGGTTCAGAATAGACATTGTTAAAATAATGTCTATTTTTAAATCAATCTGACCCTCGCCTTGATCTGACACTATGTAGTAACGTTATCTATTAAGTCTATCGATTCGCGATAATTATATTATGACACGCATCAATACGTCACTGCAACACATACGTAGAGTGAGTTGTTATCGGGGCTTTGTGGTATGGGTTAAGCATGGGTACACCATTTAAGACGTCGCATCGGTTCTTCAACAGTCGGAGATGAAAATTTATGGCATAATTTAGAGACTCATAATGGGTGTCATTGAATGTGTGTTGTGAAGATAAATCTAAACAATGTGTCATAATTTTGTGGGCCTAATAAAAAATATTATAATATTTTAATTACATATTTTTATTAATTTTATTATAATTACCGCGGGGAGTGCAGTGTGAGACATCCTTCGGTCAGATAGACCGACGATACGAAGAAGTTCCCGGAGGTGACTGGATAAGAAGAGCCGAAGATCGTGGCGAGATGCGGGAGAAGTCTATATCCACCACAGGAGAGTTCAATCGGGTTATTAGCTTAATTTCATCTTGAACTTGTTATTTACCACAAAATAATGTTCACACAAAACTAGACATGAAAAGTATTTTTTTATCAGATGTGATTAAAGGCCCATCACAAAAGTAAAAAAAGATATGTTGACCGAAAAACCTCCGAAACTACCCGTATCAAATTAGATTACCCCCTCCCCCATACAATATGAAATTAGGGTGTGGGAACATTCGTAAGTGGTATGTTATAAAAGGTTCGTAGACTCGAAAAATAAGATGATAAAAAATAGATTTTAGTGTCCGAACGTTAGTGATTATCTCGTCACTATGTGGTAAAAAAGCTGGCGATTAGTTGAAAATTATACGTTGGACGTGCTAATAGAGGATTTCTTCTAATGGATAACAGCAAAGTAAAAAATAGCACTGGGTTTTTATTCTCTTTTGAGTTTCTCGTTACTTTATGTTGCTTTAAAACACTAGCGAAAATAATTTGTATTTCCATATTTGCCTATAATGTGACACTGCATGGCAAATACTTCCCTTTATAAAAGGCAAAGACTAAAAGTAGTTTCGGACTATAATCCACCACACGGGCCTAGTATATTTTGGTGGATATTACACATTACCTATCTGGAGCATTACATGCGCTGCAGTTTTTTTTTAATTCTCGGGTTTTATGGCGATGTTTTCCTTCACCACCGAGTTAGTGATTATTGAAAAATTCGTAACTTTAGAAATTCAGTCGTATGGACTCGGAGTTCGAACCCATGAGTTCACAAATGTAGCTATCACCGCTTCTCAATTTGTATTGTCAATCTTGAATTAAACTTGCAAGTATTTATCGTTGTATCACTGTTATTTATGCCTTTTGGTATTTTGGTTACAAATAAACTTGTACTTGTCCTCTACTGTTATTTTAGATAATTGTAAAATTTTGATAATTGTGTAACTAAAGTGCCTAAATAGATACAACATCGAATAAAAGTACAAAATTTGTACATAGAAACGGTGGCCAATGGGCCGTCTACAAGATGATAATTGGTCATTGCTGTCCATGGACGCCTGCAATACCGGTGGGAATGCGAGTGCGCTGCCAATCTTGCACAATCTTATTCACAGTAATGTTAACCTGAAATAGCTTGTTAACGCTTTATCTTCCGCTACCGCTTATGCCTCACACTCAGCAGCCCAGTGACCGGGTGCCCAAATATCGAACAGGTTGCTCGCAAGTGGTCCACGCAACCCGTTCGACCACTTGCTCCGTTGCAATACTTACTATTGTCTATGCAGTTTGTGTAGGTTTGTGGTAGGCCGTGGCATGCACTGGGAGTCTATGGTGACTTAAAAATGTTTAGATAATGATTGATATACGTTTGTAGCTGCGTATTCGACCGTATTTAATATATACTTAGCAATCCACGTCAATGTCGCTGTATTTAGCCTATTTTCTCTCATATATCATCTCAAAGAAGAAGAAGAAAGACAGAAAATGTATTTATTCGTTCTTACACCACAATTACGAACGTACGGTGACACATTAAATAAAGATATATCTAAGTGTATTGTGTGTGTCGCGACAACATACTATATCTATTGTATTACTCACAGTAATACCAATAACCAGCAAAAAACGCTTTTGATACAATTTCAGCAGGATATTAAAACATCCTCTAAATCACATATACGATTTAGTCGCATCTTGTGAGCTTACTCGTATATGCCGCGTCCCTTGAGGTGTTTTGTTTTCGTGTGAACTAATAGCACGTGACTGTGACAGCTAAATTTATTTTACCTAGAACTTTGTGGAATAAATAACTACCGTCATTTACCGCCATTACTGTTAAATACGTCAACAATATAGGTCGTTGCGATGATTGGTCATTATTAAACGTCTCCTCATAAAATTACTTTCCATATTTATTGTTGATTTCGCGTAAAACTCTCACCGTACGGAATTCGCGCGTCTGATCTGGGTCAGCGGGACAGGTGAATTCTGCTGGATATTATAGTCACTAATAGCCTGGTATCTATACATATAAAGAGAAATGTCCTGACTGACTGACTGATTCATCAAAGTCGACTTGAAACATGAAACCTAAAAACATAAATTTTGTTTCTTTTTATGGTGTAAAGATTTACTACGAAAAGATTTCTCAAAATTTAACTTCTAATGGCATGAATCGGAGTATCAAAATTTGTGGGGAAAAAAGGATGGTTCTGTTAATTTTTACTTTGGTATACATTTTCTGCAGTAAAAATAAATGAATAATTAAACAGTTATTTTATTGTTTTTCAAAATTGTATCGGAGGGCTAAAAGACACCTGTCAAATTTTTTATGAAGTCAATTAAACTCACGCGAACGAAGCTACGTGGACAACAGCTAGTTTTAATGTATTTTCGTAAGACGACGCGGTTTCTCTGTTTGTCTGTCAGTATGTCTGCTTGTACAATTGTTTGTATTTTTACGATTTAAAGTACAAGTACTTGTTGTAGTAAATTTAAATATACGAGTATTCTGCCAAAATAAATCAGAAATTTTAAAATACATCAGGTATTGTGAGGGAAGATTTTGAAAATAATATTGTTCCAGGCCTTATGAACGAAATCACCAAAAAAAAAAAAACTCGGTTTCAAAAAGGCGAAACCGTGAGCAAATGCTAGTTGAACACAAATTCCTTTAATGTTTATAGCTCGTGATCGAGTCTCGGTGGTGGTCCATGTGTGTCTTGTCCACCGTCTTGAGGTTGTTTAATATTGACGACCCGGTTGGTTAAATTTGTAATGTGTAGTTTGTCGGAGAAATTTTAAGTGTTCGAGTTTTTATGCAGATGCGTTTTAATTGCATACAATTTCATCGCTCTATATTCAATTCACTGTCAATTCCGTTGGTCTGTGCAGATTGAGTGGATCAGTAAGTCGCATGATTTAATCAAAAGTCCTTCTTCTAGTGTCTTAGCCCTACTAAAAATTAGCTGCCATCTTCGTAAATATTGTTCTGCATCTCGTCAAGCGAAAAGATTGATCTGCACTAGCAATAAGTTTCCCGCTTTTTAGCTAATTATTTTCTTCAATTTCATCTATCATAATAAGTTAAAAGTGAATAAAAAGTACCTAAATACTGAACCTATAGTCCTGACTAAATACTTCTACTGGAGACATTTGGATCCATACTTTCGCCCACCGCTGTTCAAAGGATTCTGACGTCACCACGCTTTTCTACCGCCCTAATTCATTACAATCTTGTAAGAATCTTGGATGATACGAGTAGATTTCGTGAGTCACACTTAGATAACTACCACATAACAGCTACCCGGGTGTCGGTAACGGTGTCAATGGACAGGTCGCGTACCTCTCATCTTGTTATACACGTGTTGCGAATAACCAATAATTAATTAATTAGTGCGTGAATATCTGATGAAAATGTCGTCTACTACAATTTTGGTTATAGAAGGTTTTATTTTCCAGGAATGTGGGTTAGGTTTGGACATGATAACTAATGAGTTAGCACAACTGTACAATATTAAATTAGTTGTTTTCTTATATGGAGTGTAACAATGTTAACTGGAGTTTAGAGTAGGCGCTAGTTGACTATGGATAGTTCTATGGTAGACGGATACACAGAACCAGTGCGAATAAACTGCAGCTTTTATATTTATAACCTGTTAATGATACATAAGACTGATATCACCTTGTCTTTTAAGACCAAAATGTCTACTATCAACTCCTCATCCATTTTTGTCATCTATCTCATCAAGTTAATGCCTTCTATCAGCAACCTTAGCACATGCGCATAATTTGCCGATCGCGTAAAGTTTGTCCCTTGACCTTTGACTAATTCGCGTCCATTTCATTCTTAGCCTTTTACCTTTAATTGGTACATGGGTCACTAAATCATGATGCCAATGGCCCCTCCTACCAGCGTTATGCGCACGCGCATAATTAACGGTTCCACGCTGAGCCCTTGTACACTTCCGTCGCTTGTAACACGCGATGCGCACGCGACCTGCATTGTAATGCACCTTTGTGATTTTTTCACACGCATCTGGTCAAAAAGCATTAGAGTTAATTGTATATTAGACAATGAACTGTGAGATATAATATTATAAACTATATTTTTTAAACTAAATTTAGTTATTTTTAAAACTAAATAGTAAAGTTACGTCGTATTTAGATTCTACTGATAATGTCTGTTTCTTAAAATGTTTTCGTAGAAGTTCAAAGTATTTATAAAGGAAAATATTTTATTGAGCATATTTAACAGGCAGGTTTTAAATTCAAACGAAAAGTAGCCAAAAATGTATGCAGTGTCTCGTGTCACAGAGGTAGGACTCTGTAGGCTAACACCCGTTGGAATTGTCAACGATTCTACTCTCACACGCGATTTAGAATGACTCACCGTCCAGAGAGATACTGCATCTCCCTGCGTTTATAATATACATATCTATTGAAGAGCTGATACCAACCTCTGGCTTCTAGAATCGCACTTCTCGTTACAGAAGTACGGTTCAGCAGTACTTTATTGACAAAGAGATGTTGTGGAACCCTGATTTTTCTACGGAGCTATCACAAGGGGTTCTTCAAGAGATCTATAAATATGATTATACAAGTACCGTAGCGCTCTCGCATCTCCTATGATATTACAGTTTTCTATGGCCGGCGGTGGTGAGGATCACTTATCAAGTTATCATGCGTACCGTCCGCCCGCTTGTCATCTCTTCTACTAACTACTAACAACGAAAAAATCAACAAGCAACGAAGCGCTTGGTAACGGCATTCTACGTATCATATTATGTGCGAGTTATTTTTGATTACAAATAATACTTATCTATTACTTTTGCATTATACATTCTCTACGTGTCATTAGTGAAATGAGGCTGCACCGATCGATAGTTTAAATTTCTCCATCACTTACACTCTCGAAATCAATAAAAGTACCAAACAATGGAACAAGTGAAATTATTCTCTAAACGTCTAACAAACTTCCAACACTACGTCCAATCACGTACAATCGACGTTATTTCTGGTAATACTACTTCTTATTTATACAATAAAATTTGGCCTTTAATGTAAAACGCTAAGGTTCATATTAATTTGGTAGTAGTTCAAAATGTGTGGAGAACTGTACGCGTAGACCACGAAAGTGAACTCAATCACTTTCATCTCAACTTTTTGTACATCGTGTAATGAACGCAGTAAGATATTTGCATCTATGTGGTACATCGTTGTTTTTTTACTCACCCAAAAAAACTTTGGACACCTTAAAAAAGTCAGGTATGTGATTGTATTCCAGTGAAGTTTAGGAGCGATATTATTTGAAGCTATTTGTAGAGACATTGTGACATTTTAACATGCAATATTTTATCGTGATAACTCGAATGGCAATGATTGAAAACATTGTGTTTATACTCGTATCAATGTGTAATTACGGTAGATGTCATCAATAACGTGTAAATTTATTTTACGTGTGCAAGATGTAATATGCGAGCTATCGAGACGCATTATGTGGATGTTTCCGATATTATTTAAATTTTTTTTTATTGTGTTCCGTTTGCGGGTTTAGAGTTAGAACGATTTAGAGATATTGGTTTATGGGAGTTAGAGCGGAGTTATGTAAAACGACTAGAGTGTTTAGTAATAGTGCGGAAGTGGAAGAATATCACTTGCACTGGTTGACAAGGTTTACACAGAACCAGTTTGGTACACGACCTGCCGTCCCCGCTCCATCAATCAAAAGCTGAACAAAAACGTTTAATTTTATTGCTTCTCATAAACATTATTTATTCACTTCAATATTGCTTTGCTATACTTCCCTTTCGTAATGCTACTTTTCGGAATCTTACCTTATCTTAACAAAATCTTAACTTAATCTTCCATTCGGATTCCTTCAGTCGTATTTCTATTTCCTTCACTTCATTCAATTCAATCACTTGGACCCAGTGAGATTTTTTGTGTACCTAATTTTAACTTCTTCTATTTCAACTTTTGGTATCTAAACATGACATCCACATACTCCAGGATATTCGGCACTCGTAGAAGCCTGATAACTTCTTAGACTACTCATTCTGTATCCCGGAAAATCGTCACTTTCGTACAGAATGTGCATCATGGTATTTTCGGGCTTCCTATATCGTCTTCTTGTTGTGAATAAATAAATAAATTCGTACAATTCACTTCACATAAATGAAAGTGTAAGGAGAAAAACTGATACAAATATTATGTTTTACTTTTACATTACAAATGATGTTGCGTTACGATCGTTTAGCATCGAACTTAAATCTTCCAACGATTCTGCCTCGATGTCTATGTCATTGGCAAAATGAATATGCAGAGGTGAGTACCATTTCCTACGTCCTTTCCAGTCTAGTATTCTAAATGCATTTTCCAGCGCGTTTGCGAACAGTTTCGTAGATATTACATCTACCTGTCTCATACTTCAATGCAGCTGGATCCGCCTGGTCTGTTGGTCTTGAATTTGGACCGTCATGCTCACAGTGTTATACAGACATCTCAGCACCTCGATATATCGCCAATCAACTCGGCACCGCTGCCCAGAACGAGGATAACTAAAGATTCCAGAACAGCCCAGAACTCGATAGAGTCGAGGAGGGTGGGGGGCGCCCTCCGGCCAAGTGGACTGACGACTTAAAGAATTTCGCCGCTGGTAGTTGTATGAGAAGAGCCTAGGATCGTGTGTGGTGGCGAGCTTCAGGAGAGGCCCATATCCAGCAGTGGAGAGACATAGGCCGATGGTATGTTATGGTATTACAATTAGATTGAGAACGTATTCTTATATATTTTGTATCGAAATCGTCAATTTGTGGTCAGTGTATATTGATTACTGTGACCATTAATACGATCGATTCACCTTGCAATTAGAGATATTCACCTTTTATATAGATAATGATATTGCGGCTATCAAGGGATAATATAAGTAAGAAAGAAGTGGGTAATAGTGACTGTCAAGAGAAAAGGTTTGGAAAAAAAAAACTTTCGGTGTTGCTCCGATGACTACTCGCATACTCATACTACCGTGTGATTTTGCTGTCCATCTGCAGCTTCATCTATATAAAAATACCGTCATTCTTGGCTTTTGATGGATAGACCTTGATGGTAATCCTAAGTCAAATGATTAGCCCCGAAATACTTTAGAACTTATACTTACACTTTACACTCGTGCGGGTCGAACGTGATATGAAAGTTCTTATACACATTAGAAACAAATACTTTTCAATGTTTAGGAGTGGTAAATAACATTGAGCGAGCTCCAGTTTCACCGCCACTTGGCATATTTACTTTCGATCTTTAGAGCGGTGTGTTGTCCAATATGGCGCATAATGCTGCGCCTACGCTGTGCTCGTTGAATAGTAGCTAGAGAAGTACGCTATTGTTGTGTGCAGCGTTTATAATTTTCAGGAATATATTATTCCATCTAGTGTTTTCTTGATACTTAAATGCTATATTTTCATCAGGCACACCGATTTATTACCCTTTGTCTATAAAGCCACGATAATATAAAATTATATATTTAACATTTCACGATGATGACGTCTGATCATTATTAACGTTCGATCAGTAACGTTTATTTTAGTGCCCTTTTCAGGTATTAGATTTTCAGGTATTTGATTACATACGTTATCATTTTTCAAAATGCATTTTTCAAATTTTTATGTTATACTAGCTTTTGCTCGCGACTTCGTTCACGTAGAATACATAAGTAATAGTCTATGTATTAATCCGGATTACATTCTACCTGTTTGTCAAATTCAACGAAATCGGTCCAGCCTTTTCGACTTGATTAAATAACAGACATTCAAACTTTGGCTGACATGACATGATGACGAACGACATAAATTCCATCCAATTTAATATACGCTTACTCGGTTTTTCAGTTTATATACGTTTAGTTGCAACTATTTAAAGTGAGTGGGTTGTATAAATTTTTCCCACAGAGTTCATTGAGCGTTGATACAGCGATAACAATAACAATGCCCCGCACTGTTTCTTATAATGGTGGACCGGACGAAAGTTTTAATCATCTGCCAATCCCATGCAAAAATATTAGGGCTACTGCACATGAGATGCTTTTCGTTGCGTTACACACCCAGTGCCACGTTGGTCAAGACACAAGAACTGCAAAAAATGATGACTGCTCATTATAAAACAACTCGTTTTTTTTATGGAAAAAAGATAGCAGACGAGCAGAGTCCACCTGATAGGTATGTGGATACTATCGTCCATGGGACATCCGCGACACATGTCAACATCAGTCTAGAATGACAAACGTTGGCTAGCCCCCGGATGCGCTGCCTACCTATGGAGATTTAAATAGTCATTATTTAAATCTCCATAGGTATTCGAGGAAGGTTTGGGAAAATGGGGAGGAATACGATAGGATGGGATAGAATATCTCACTCACTACCGAAACATGTACGTACATTGGATAAATCGGTACAGCAATTGGAAAAGGGCAAAATAGGCTTTCTTTTTTCTTACATTATGTCGGAAATGGGAATATCGGGAATTTACCTGCAAATGTCTTTTTACGAGTACATTGGTCTAACCTACGTCTAAAGTTTTACATGTAATAGCATCGTCAGTAGCATACCATACCATGTACTATCAGCCTGCGTCTCTCCACTGCTGGATATGGGCCTCTCCTAAGGAACACTGTCACACACGGCCTTCTGCTCTGATTATTCAGCCACTACGGGCGACTTTCTTCAAGTCGTCAGTCCACCCGCTCGGAGGGCGTCCCACGCGTTTCCTGGTACGTGGTCGAGGACTTGTCTATTCCATCGCTTATCGTCAGTAATATGTGGTATTTAAAAGATATTTAAGTTTCAATACACATTGATTATTTTTTTCTAATGATAAAAATCAGTACAGAAGCCAACCGAATTGAAGCGCTAGTTTGATCCAACTTTTTGACATTGGCTTTATTAAAAGAAAGTGTAATGAAAGTTTTTGTTATTATGTATCAACCCTTTACAAAATGATAATTTGCTTTGTGATTGCTTCATTAAATTTCAAAGAAAGTATGATACGTAACGTTACGAATTCGCTTTGTACGCGAACTTTCTTCGTGTCATTGTGTTTAATTTACGACTTAGTTAATACCTTGAGCTGTGTTGGTATAAGGTTGTTATACATTATTCGAACATTACATATTATACAGACATCATCACGGCTGAATAAAGTTCAAATGACTAAATAGATACTTTTTTAAACTTTACGAGTAAGTACTCGTATACGAGTATATGCCGATTTTCAACTGAAGCCCAGAGCGACGTTTGGGCGGAAGTGATAGAATGAATACTTTTATAGAATACTAGCTGTGCCCGGCATGCGTTGCATGCCCGTCAATTTTTTTGCACTTAATATATAGCCTATGTCCATCTGGAATAATGTACCTTTCAAATGGTGAAAGAATTTTTGAAATCGGATTAGTAGTTTCGGAGATCACCTCCTATATCCAAACTTACAAACTTTACCTCTTTATAATATTAATATAGACATACAATATAATTAAAAACAGAGTAATAAAAACAATATCGCTCACAAATATATTAATAACAGTAGTGTTTTTGTGCTCATTGAAATGCCTCGTTCCTTCTTAACAAGTAAGTCTTTCGCTAGTTCGTTACCGATTCTCACATGGATAGTTAAGATCTCCAACTCGTGTGTAGACTCGATCTTAATCAATGCATGTTAAATTCTAATTAGAAACGAAGGTTCAGCGATATCGATTAATCGATACTAAAGATAGGAAAGGTCAGTCTGTGTTTATTGTCACTGTGCTCGAAGAGAGAAATGGAGAAATTTCGAATACAATCTGTTAGAGATGTACTTGATGGGTTTTGTACTATTTCGCAATCAAAAATGTAATTACTTGTTTTATGTTTTTTTTCTATGTGATCTCTTTTGAATCGAATATAAAACACCGGTTGCAAATACTTCTGATAGGCGGGGCTTGTAAACAATACAATATTTTTATAATTACTGGCTTTTTATTTGTTATTTTTATCACACATATTTTTTAATTATTTAGAAAACAATCAGTCACATGGTCTTACTCAAATTTGAGTCCGATTTCGTCAGACTATGATTTCCTTAAAAATTACTCGTATCTGAAAATTGTGAAATTCAATAGCGGTAACAAAAGTGAATCATGTAAATGATCGGATCTGTCTAAATTAAATATACGAACTATTACAAAATCAGAAGAAGAAAGTCGCCTAACGTAAACAACCATCTATGGGCGACAGTATCCACTTACCATCAGGGGGACTGTATACTGGTCTGCCACCTTCGTACATAAAAAAAAACTATAAAAATAAAACCAAATATGTGCATAAAGAACGTGCCTAGTTAAACAACTTGTTTAATTGTAGTAGTAGTGTACGTAGGTAGTTGTAGCTCGACCACAAGTGCATGCGCGTGTTGTCAATGAATGAAACGACCAATTCTCCCGCAAAAACAACACTAAAATTACAATTTGTGTGTAACGCGAAACATGTAAAATGATTAGAAAGGCGCAACCGTCACGCAAGCGGGTCATCTCGCGTGTTTGCCTAATTCCGGTAATGCGCATATTATCTGGTAACAAAGTAACATGATCATTGTTTGTGCTGTATAAATGGCGAAACTTTGATTCGTTGTAAAGAAATAAAGTATTGTAGTAAAATACTTCATGACAGAAATGATAGATCGTGTGATAGCACTGTTGAAACTACAATGTGATCATGTGATGTGTTATTTACATAGTTTATGGGATCCTAATACTCCTCATTTAGTTATAATCGCTATTGTCAACCACTTTTCCAAATCTTCTTAAATTTCCGAATGCAGGCAGTTCATCTGAGATCATGCCAAAGATCATTACTTTCGACTGATGTTAGTATACTGCATAAGTCCGTAGATAGTCTATTCGTCTTTGTACAAAGATATGGGCAATTTGCAGTATACCAAAATAAATTTAAATTGTTAAAACTTTGAAAACACAGAAGGAAGGCAGATGCCTGTAGGTATCTATATATTTCTATATGTATCTAGGAATGTATATACAGACATTATTTCCTTATTGCACCATCTACCTCTATTTCGTCTACAGACATCTCACCACCCAAAGGCGGGCTGGAAGAATTCGCTTTAACGATAAGGCCGTCGGTTGTACTTGTAATAACTTGTACTTTGTATTACTCTGTATGTTTTTGGTGTACAATAAAGTGTATGTATGTATCTAAGTCCTAAGGGCATGCTGATGACCCACTTAAATCTTAGAGCTATAAATTAAATGATCACTGACAGTTTAAACACAAACTTGTATATTGGTATTATTGAAGTTTTAAAAAGCGATTTTACATATAAGCGTTAAGTACTTACAACAAATAATAACCAATATTGCGTCATTGTATTTCTCCACTCAATTAAAACCAGGCTAAGTAGTATTATGAAATGTTAATCGCAAAATAGTCGTGTCAACTTCCTGGTGAATTCAATAAAGATGCCGTTTGTAACAAATACGTATATGAAACACGTAATTAGATAATTGTCCGATATTTGGAAACACTGTGGATTATTTGGAATTAATAGACTCATTGTTATAAATAAGAATTAGATATTCTTATCTGATAATAGACATTATTTTAAAGATGTTGATTACTGATTATGTAACCATATTAAGAAAAAAATATTGTAATTGTTTTTGGAGAAGATTGGGTGACCCATTAATACAAAGCATTACAACACTGTGACATTCATAAATATGTTTCGCGATCTAAAAAAGTATGCAAAACTTAGCATGTATCCCGCTAACAGTCATTAAATAATAAAATGTTCAATGAAAATCAAGCATCAAGTCAATCTTTCATTATTTCGTAACGATATCGCAATGACATCGAAACTCAAAATAGGTTTCACTACAATCTATTCCATATCAACCAAAAAATCGATTTATGGACACGATTCGAACGTGGGCGATTCGCAAGGCCATAATAATCGAGTAGCGACTTAATCGATGTCCACCCACGGGACTAATTTAGTGATCGTTTGCCGATTTTTGTTTATGCTTAACATTTTGGGCTAGAAAGTGAATTTACTTTCGCTGGTTTTAAATTGGCACAGTTTATTCTATTAAGCTTGTGTAGGTGTATGGGAGGGACGATTGACAGGCACTTATGTCAGTGTTTATTGATCAATTATAAAGAAATAATTTATAAACTGAACGTGTAATTTAGCCTGTGTCATGGAGAGAAAGTGATGGAGAATATCGGAGATTATTAGATTATTATAAATTTAGATAAACATGTCGCAGAGCTGCAAAAATGATAGATGGTGCCATGTGTCGATACTGTGATTAATAAGATGTTTTTTTTGTAGCTACTAGCGGCAATTAGAAACTGTAAAGTTTTAGCTACATAGATATTTGCTTTGCAGGTGGACTGACGACTTGAAGAAAGTCGCCCGTAGTGGCTGGATAAGAAGAGCTGAAGACCGTATGTGGTGGCGGTGCTTGGGAGAGGCCTATATCTAGCAGTGGAGAGACACAGGCCGATGGTACGGTATTCAGTTTGATTTCATCTTTATTTGAGAAAATGATTTGTAACAATAAGGACAAGCAAGCACGTCGCTCTATCTACAACTTAACTAATACATTTAAACACTACACATACGGAGGATATATTGTGTTAAGCACGACAAGCAATAAGGACAAGCAAGCACGTCGCTCTATCTACAACTTAACTAATACATTTAAACACTACACATACGGAGGATATATTGTGATTGTCTGTTTTTCGTGCTAGTCGCTGGTCAAATTCCTTTTAAGTGTAAAATAACTTTATTTTTGCGTCGCTACTTCTGACAAAGAAAAATATCATGAACTTGTTCTGTTGCAGTCCTTAAAATGAAGACTACAATCGTACATGACTCATAAAAGACTCTTGCTGTTCTCAACACTTTCATTTTATTTATTGTTGTGTGATGTGACCAACGAGAGGAAACAGAGAACACTTGATCTCTTTCAAATCATTCCAATAATATTTTAAACAAGTCATTACGAGTATTATAAATAGAAACTTCGCAATACTATTCCGAGTTGGTATTACTAACAATAACTCATAGTGTTTGTGTGGTCTTGTCATTCCTCCGCCTTGCTAAATTGTCCACCCGCTGTTCTGGCTGGTCGGTGGTCGGTCTCTTGCGTCACCGATACAGAAAAACTGTCATTTGCATAACGATGTGCATTATCCGCTCTCGTTATTATTGCGAAATGGCGCGTAACAAACGATAGCGCGCGCCTTTAGTTGAGTAAGATTGGAATTTGGAACCGAAGTGTCATGGAAATCGATAGATTTATGTTGTCTCTGATGATGTATGCATAATTCTGAGCTTATTTGAAGTTGTTTCTGATATAAGGTATGAAGTGTGTGAACGGAAAAATACGGTTAGACGACAGATTAAAACAGACAGATCATATATGGCTCTAAATAACGCGTACATATAGGATAGTGTAACATCTTATCAATGTCGGCAGCGCACATACCCCCTGGTGTTGCAAATTTGGTTTGTTAGACGGCGGTGACCACTTACCATCATGTGGGCCGCTTGCTCGTCTGCCTCCTTTTCTACATGCACTACAAGTAGTATTTATCCTCAGTAACTCTCTTGAACAGTTCCCACAGCAGTGGCACTTAACTCAAATCTTCAATCTCCTTCTAATGAACGAGTTTAGTAATTCAATTAAATTCTTAGAAGTTTTCAAACATCAATCAAGACAGGCGTAATTAAGAGGAGCGTAAGATTGTTTACCAAATTACGCGTGCGATATAATAACGCTGCGAAAGTATTACGTGAAAGCGGATCCACGACAGCTATGAAAATTCCGGTGAACAAAAATTAGTTGAGTGTGTCTCGTGTGAAATGAACGGGTTCCGTCGATGATTATAGATGCGAGGAATAATGGATCACACTATTTTTCATGCATGACACCTTTTCTAAACTAAATTTATAAGTGCTTGACGCTTATATCAATTACTAGTTATTGTTCGCGGTTTCAATCCCATTAATGGGGATAAAAACTATTGAACTATCCTACTTGTATGCGTGTGCTTCTAGCAGCAATTCATTGTCTTGTTTCAGATTACAAACTAATAATTTTCGCATTTATAATGTTAAGATTAAGATTATTCATGGATTTTGTAACTGTAAGTCCAAGTAAGAAAATGTTTGTACCAAAACCTTCCAGATATTCTTGTATAGAAATATTTATTATGAATAGCTTTCTCGTTACTGTGCTGCCCTCTACGGAGCATTTATGCATAATTTGTTTCGTTCCTCTGATCGGGCAGCGATGTGACGATATTTCTCCTCTATAAACGCACGGTCCACTCCTGTGACCAAAAGTTTTTTTTTAAATTTTAGTATATTGTTATTATGTTTGCCGCCATTTTGCGTGAAAATATCTACCTACGGATTTTAAATACTCTTTCATGTTCATTTTACCAAACATCGTTGTTTTTGCGTTAAGAAAAAACTGATTAGAGAAAGCTTAGTAGTGTCTACTGTCTATACGAAGTGCATAGAAAAAAGAATTTTCATTTTGACGGAACCCTACGAAACTAGGTGGGTAAAAATGCGAATATTATAGCGTGTAAATAATAAATATACATTAATCTGACATTCACCTTTCCCTAAGCATTGTTGCACAACTGTATCGCTCAACCCGTCGTGGGAAGATCAATGCGACGTAGAAATGAGCAATTGTTGCTCAGGTTACCGTTTGTTTCATTTACAACAACGATGTCTGTTACGAAACACATTTCACTCAAATCAAACGTGTTAATTAAAATGCCCTTTTGATGACAATGCCACAGTCATCACAGAATATTAGAATGCAGTATCCGCTGTTCTGTACCGTGACAATACACACGCTCGAGGGAGATTCAATTAAAATGTTTGTTACTGTTTTACGTAAATGTTAATTTGTATTAATTCAGTGATCGCTGGCTGCAGCGCACATTCATCTTCGTCCATAATTTTTTTACGTAGACTTGTCGGTTTTTTTTTAAACGTGACATGACGTGAATGTACGTCGCGTTGACACGTTGACGTTAGAATTTCTATTTGTTAGAATTAATGGTCTCACTGAAAGTTCTATTTGTTTGGGTTTCTAATTGAAAATAGCAAGAGCGATACTTTAATACTAGTGATAATGTAAAAGTTTATGAGTGTGTTTCGTTTGAACGCTGCTCGAGAAAGCATATGTTCCGTGTTAGAGAAAGGTTTGATTTTAATCGAATACTGTCGGTTTACACAACAATTCCGCATGCATAGAGAACCCCCAAGCAAACCTGGCGATGCATAATGATTTCGGAAACGCAAGATTTTTTCTTATTTGGAGAACAATACCTACTTAATAACATAATTGTAAAGTCTGCAACCGTCGATAGGAGAAGATAAAGAAGCATTGTCTGCCTTCAGTCCGCAGGACAAGAGAGAAGTCATTACTAACATCAAATGTCATGAATTAATAAACTATATGTATACTTTTTCACCAAACGACCGACCAGTATATGAATTTTGAACCTAGTGTTCCACTGTAATGAAAAAGAAAATTTCCTCTCTACATCCATTCCGTGTACTCCTGTGGAATGAAAGTGCGGAATTCAATTACCTGACTGTCAGCGACGTGAAATGACGTCGAGTGACGTCACCGCTCTCTGTACCACTCGGGGGAAATGTAATGACACTTTAGTTTACATTCAAATGGAATTGCAGAAATGAAAACACAGTTTCCGATCACCAGATTTGCTTTGTATAATTATTAAATTTAAGAACTATAGTTTTATATGTGCTAATGACGCTTTTTATTCTGAACATCATTTTTAGTCACTGAACATTCAAATAATACAATATTCTATAGTTACGGTGATAATATGGTGAGAGGCGACCAATATTGGGTCAATATTGGTCATTATTATTGAGCAGTCAATGTCGGTGAAACTGTCGCCATGACAAATTAACAATATTATCGTGTCCAAACTATGAGTTTAATTAACTTACTATACATAATACTTTGAATTTGAAAACGTAAAGAAAAGAAACTCCTGTCATATATTATTAATAAAGTATTGTCCAACCGAACGTCACATAATTACTAACATTTTGCGTTCCCAAACTTATAATTGTCGCTTTAGGTGAAATGCCAGGTTTGTTCTACAACGTTGTATTTGCGATTGACGCCACCTAGCCGCCAATCGATTAAGTTCATAATGAGTTGTAGTTGGTACTTCGTCGAATGTTCTATGGGTCAATAGATACTATACTCCTATCATCACTAAATAAACCGAAAGTTGACTGGGGGGAAACACTTTGTACTTGTAATATCATTAAATTCCATTTTTTTTACTAATATAAGTCCGCTTTGAAAAAAATTCAAACAAGATTTACAATAGATCCTTCTGAATTTCATATGCGATGTAAAAGTCAGAAGGAATCATCTATTATTTACTTTTGTACGCTTTACTTTTGTATAACCCACAGCTTGTCGGAAATACATTTTTATGTCATACCTTTTTAACGAATCAAGACATGTTTGTAGCACATAGTCGCGTCTCTGGTGTTCCTTTTATCACTATTTATTAAGAGTACTTTACCATAAATATTTAAATGTCGATAGACATCTCCAACGTGGCCTCTAAAGGTAGGCCTCATCCGTAAGTTTGATTCAAACTTACGGAGTCATTCAAAGTCAAAGTCATTCAGCGAGCTATGGAGATTTTTTTTGTTGGAGATTGGAGATTGGAGTTTTTTTGCGGGATTGGATCCAAAATGAAGAGATTCGCAAGAGAACTAAATTCACCGACAGACATAGCTCGTGGAATCGGCATGCTAAAGTGGCAATGGGCAGGTCATATTGGCTAATTCCACAACTCTCATCCCACAACAGTGTGATCCCACGGCACCAAATACAAATACTGAAACAAAAAATTATTTTCTGTTCATTAAATCGTGTCATTTCTTGTTTCTTATTTATTTTGGTACCGTCGCGAAGAAGTTTTAATTATTTTAAATAACTTTGTAAAAAAAAAATCATTTAAATATAAGGTAATACTAATGAAAACATAAGATCCGTTTTATAAAATTTAATAATCAGTATTAGTACATCTTTTTTCTTCGGCTAGTAATTACAATTAGCATTCATAGTTTTGAATTTTGAACATAATTACTTTTTAATTACAACTTTTTAAGTTAAATGTCATGTACTATTTTAAAAAATAATTTTATTTGCACTCGTAGTGCGCTGGAAAGGAGTATTATTAATAAGATACATTTCAGTATCTTAAAACTACAGTCAGCAATCGTAAAATCGTCGAAAAATCAGACTTTACAACAAAAATAAAATATAGTAGAAATACAGCTTAAAAAAATCATCACAAAGTTAAATTAAAATGATATATGTGACGACAACGTGCAAATATTTTCTTTATAAATTTTAGTTTACTATACCGTACCATCAGCCTTTGTCTCTCCACTGCTGGATATAGGCCTCTCCCACGGACCGCCACCACACACGGTCTTCCGCTCTTCTCATCCAGCCGCTACCGGCGACTTTCTTCATGTCGTCAGTCTACCTGGCCAGGGGATTTAAAGTTAAAGGCCGGTTTAAATAAGGTTAGCGCCTTATTTAAACGAATATAGCGGATAGTTCATCAATGAAAATATATATCGTAGTCGTATTTCTACTTTACTAATTTATTTAGTATACTTTACTTGTACTACTTTTTTGACATGTACTGCGAATAGTATATCACTTAGCAGAGATAAAGTTATATTCTTGAATTGAATTCTTTGGATTTTGTTAATTTATTCAATTCAGTATTTTCTGTTATACTGTTAGCTATAAATTTTAAACTAACAGGTTTTTACAATATGATTTTCGCCTTAAAATTTATTAAATGTTTAGTTAGGGAGGGTAGATGGATAAATGACAGTAGATGGATGACCTCACAAGAATGCCACACGTAGGTGCTTAGAAACAAAACGTCAGGTGGTCATATAATTGGTGGGAACAATCTGAACGTAACCGGAATATCATATTTGCCATAGGACCGATAACCGATGGGGTAGACGAGTCCTCGAATGGAGGCCACGTACTGGAAAGCGGGGTACTGTGGGACGCCTTCCGGCCAGGTGAACTGACGATTTGAATAATTTCATCGATGGTGTTTGGATGAGAAAAGCCGAAGGTCGTGTGTGGTGAGAGCCTTGGGAGAGACCTATATCCAGCAGTGGAGAGACATGCGCTGATTGTATAGTATGACACCTCATTTGTGGAAATCTTTTCAGTAGTTTAAATTCTACGAGGGTAGAAACACAATTCACATTAGAAATACGGGTAAGATTAAATTGAAATATATACGGGTACTGCCATAATATATGACTCTTCCTTTTATCTTAACCGTAGTCGGTTAAGATAATATGTCCCATAAAGGTTATAGTACCGATGACAGTTTCCTATTTACGATATTTGGTTACCTCCCTACTATATATATGTATGTTGTATAAGCAGTGTGACGTACAATCTAATAAGACAACTTTAGTTTCTTTTAAGAAACGCCGATAAATCAATGTTTTACTCCTTCAACTTTATACTTTATACTTCAACTCGAGCCTCGTTTAGACGGTCCGACGAGGCGAGTGCAACAACAGTTTAGTTTACTGTGTAATAACAACGTCGCGCTTGCGCTTTAATAGTTTTTATTGTAATAAATTAGACATATTTTCACTGAAAAGATTATTTATGAAAAAAAACTTCTTAATCAATCTGATGTTATTTGAGGAAGGGATGTAATTGTCATAAATTGACTTATTATGTATTAACATACTAATATATTTTATTGTATTATTTTTAAAATCAGATGGCAGAGTACGTTTATATTTAAACATAACTATAATTAAATTTTATTTAACTAAATTTTAAGATAGAATGCCTTAATCAAAGTCAGGATGGGGAGGGTGCACTCTGCAATCCCATTTGCTGGGCGCACTCGATTGGCCAAGTCTCTCGTCGAAAACTACCTTAAAATTTACTGCATTTTGTTCAAAATCAATTTGTTCCAAAAAACGTTTTTACTTATTTGAAATGTAGTTAGTTAACAGAACTGAGACTGAGTCACTTACTATTTGACTTCCAACTGATTCGCCAATTCAACCGCAGCACATTCGTGTAATAGTGTCAATCTCAAGGTGACATTACAGCAAGTCGTAACATTACGGCGTTTAAATAACGGAGAGAGCAGACATAATACGATGTAATGAGTTATTTACTCTATGGCGTTAGTTTATAGTACTTGTTACTTGTCATATGGCAGACAGCAATTAACTACAAGATTGTTGTAATGATGGAGCAACAGATGTCACAAGGAAGTGTTACGATTTACCCATAGAAAGCTAAGGAATATTTAGATTTCTATGGATTTACCGGACAACACGTTATTACTACTTCTTGGTTACATATCGTGTTTATTAACAGTTCAATTAGTTTATAAATTTCGGGATTCTAATAATGTGGAATTTTTTAAAACCTTATGTTAAAAAACACATTCTTCCATCGGAATAATAATTTAAACTTTCTCTATTTGTACCCCATTAAAATAATATCTATATATTTTTGTGGAAATTGATTGATTTCTTTTTTAATATCAGGCATCTAGACCGCATATTCCTTTTAGAATTGATAGCAGAACATGTGTATGGGAGAAAATAGAAGTCACGCAGCTGGATTTTTTTTCGTAACTTTTCAAACTAATTTCTGTAGACATAGTAAGCCTAAATTATGCGTTAAAATAAGTAAGCGATATAATAGATTTTCTACGAAAAGTTGCATAACGATTTCCTTGTGAAACCGTACACATACTCGTAAAAGTTGTTAGACTATATTTTTTGTTTAGCAAAATATACTATGGCGTTTCGGAGCATTATGACGCGAGGAAGTCTCTTTATAGAATTTATAACTGGATTTAGATAAGTTTTTTTTGTTATTTATATGTGTTCTAATGCATTTTTACTCGCAAAAGTTCTGACCCAAAATGTTCGATGATGGGTAACACTGTAACAGTAAAGCAGATGACTGCTGGCTACTCGAGCACATCGGCTGCAATAAATTAACGATCAGGTTTAATTGCAGCGGCCTAATTGAGTGACATTGACCCACGCGTTGACTCGCTTCGGATTGTTTAAATAATTACTATTAAATTAAACAATGGGCAAAGGTTTAGCATAAATTACCTTTAAGTTATAAATCTGTGGTAATTTGCAGTGGGTAGAGAAATTTCTCAAATCCCACGGGCATGTATTAAATTCTCACATCAAGAAGTATTTCTTGATCGGGACAGTTCTGTAGTTTTTGCTTAGTCCACGCAATCTGAGATAGTGTACATTGTACGTTATTTTTTTTATTTTATTTATTCCAACACACTCACTAAACCTTTCTACACTGAAAAATGTAGAACTGCAAAGCAATTTGTCGGCGGACAATGCCCTCGTTACTAAAGTACATTTTTGTAAATTTTAATATATAATATATCTATAATATGAATATATAATATATATAATATATTGTCTACAATATATTATGAATATATAATATATTGTATATTGTCTACTATCACACAATGGCCAAAACCAGTTTTAAAAACATTAATAGATGATGCTTTTGTAGTCATTTACGAAGTACGAATCCTGGAGTGATCGCCTGTTTAAATTACCTATCTAATTTAATAATAATAATAGCCAGCTAAATCTTCATATTGTTTGTAAGTAAATGCTTCCTACTTACACTACATGGTGTTTCAAATACCTTGTTACGCAAGTCCTTAGCACCGTTCGAAATAATGTTTCGATGTAAACAAAAGACAGGTTTACGTTCTCGGAAATGGTTGACAATGATCATGTAAATTACGGCGGCTTGAGTATTATGTGCGTTTTGTTTGTTGTCTGTTGTTGTGTGTGTACAGTGCCCGGAAAATATTCCTATTTTCCTGAGTTCCCCCAGCTATGAGAATTACCGATGAGATATGACATTGTGCATACTTCTTAGTCTGTCTACTTATGTTCTTAGTCATGCTAATCACCCAATTCCGTTTTTGAAGCTTTTTTGTTTTCCTGAAGTGTCTGGGAATTTCCTGAAGTCCAGGAGTGTCTGACTCTCGGTGATGTTTGTCCGATGTACCACCACACCCCTACGTCTCAACAGCACATGGGCTGGTATTTCCCCAGCTTCCATGCGCCAGAGTCTTCTGCACAGAGGACTGTCGGGCCGTTGCACGTTCCAAATGTCCGGAGTACTTGCTCTTAGTTCTAGCTAAATCAGTGAGAACAGTAACAATATGAATATCGCTTGTTGATCGCAATGACAATATATCGCTACAATCATTCACATATTCTCGACATGACTCCAAGCATAGCCCTCTCCATGCCTCGGCGAGTGACTTTTGATTTATGGAGAAGGCCTACCGTTATAGGCCACGTTTCATCACTATACGTGCCCTGCCAGTGTAGGGCGCACTGATTGAAGACTTTCGTCTTCAAGCATTGTGGTAAAGCCAACGAGAAGAGCCGACGCATTGTCCCAAATGCTGCCCAGCTAAATTGAATGCGTCTATCGACCTCCTTGCTGAAGTTGGACTTGCCTAGTTGGATTGTTTACCCAACGTAAACTTCGAGGTTTACGGTCAACAACTTCGAGTGTCACGTCATGCTTCGGGATTAGTCCCGGAAGAACATGTTCATTTATAATAACATAATTTTTATTTTGTCTAAGTTCATTCCGAGACTCGGAATGAACTTAGACATGTCTGCGTTAAGGTCGACTTGAAGAAATTCGCCGGAGGTGTTTGGATGAGAAGAGCCAAAGGTTGTTGCTCAGGAAGACAACCAATAAATACTCTTACCAATAAAATTATACGTAATAATTACTTTTCCTTCATTATCAATGATCTCTTTGTCTAACTTTATGCGTTTCTATCTCTTTCTTTGACCTGGACATTATGTTTCTATTCATTGTTTGTTTTGACTAGTTTTCGAAAACATACACGAGCATGCTTACTCTTTAAAACGAGTCTTGATGAAACTAAACCTGTCTTCAGTTAAAATTTACATATTGTTTCATAATAAAACGTAACATACGCTTTCAGCTCTCACAAGGCATTACGTGTGATTGACGAACAAAGCACAGGATTTCCGTATCTTACAGTAGCTGGAGACAACGGCTGAAAGTTGCACAGCTGCTAAATATTCAAGAGGCCGTAACTCACGACTGTCGAGCCCTCAGACACCACGCACACAACATAAATGATACAGTAGGTCGTGTGACTCATTATAATTATAATTTTCGCCTTAACGATTGACCGAAGTACTCGCACACCTGTTTGACTATGTTCTATTGACGCGAGCAATAATTGTAGGGGGAGAGCAATAATTGTGGGCTGCATTCCCACAGCCGCTAGGCGCACTCGACTGACCACGTTACCCCTACTACCTCGAAATGTACTGCCTTTCCTACTTTATCGTATTTCCCCAATGTATGTACGTGTTTCGGTAGTGAGTGAGATATGCCAGAGCCCATTTCCATCCCGTCCTATCCTATCCCTCCCCATTTTCCCAACCCGTTCTCCCAATCCATTCCTTAATCTGCAAAGGTGGGTAGCGCATCCACGGGCGTGCAAACGTTTGTCATTCTAGACATGTTGGCATGTATCGCGGATGTCTGTGGGTTACAGTTTCCACTTACCACGGACTATATGCTCGTCAGCCGCCTTTTTTCTATAATAAAATATATTTGTTCATGGCGTTTTCAAGCAGAACAGAAGTCTTGCATCGGTATGGTGATGTAACTGTGATTCTATGGAACGAAAAATACTTGAGACACTGGTATGTATGTGTAATGTGCGTATGTGTAACTGGTCCGTATACAGAAGGCGTATGCCGAGCATTTGTGTAGAGTTGAACTACTTATTTGTTTATGTATTGTGTAACAGAGGACATGTACGAGGAACCACGTTTTATACAATAGTGAATGATTGAATACGTATGAAATGCGAATTGAGGCAAACTACAATTTAAGTAAATAAATAAATAATTTATTTGTCACATTGTAAATTACACAAACAAAGCGTTAATACAGAGTTAATTATCCCAGTACACAAAAGGTCGCAAGCTCAGCGTATTCTGTGAGTACTCGTCTGCACAGCGCTGATTTTCAGCTTACCCCTGTCTCATTATTACAATGGTCCTAAAATGCTATGCGTGGGTAGTCGCATATTTTATCTATACATATAATAAAATTGTAGCAGGCCGATGTCTGTACATTATAGATATTGAAAAAAAAACTAGGGGGGTCTTTATTAGAGGAACAGAAGCCAAAACAACAGTTTTTAGAAATTTTGTCTGTCTGTCTGTATGTTTGTACACGCATCACGCAAAAACTACTGCATGGGATTGAATGAAGTTTTTACCGATGTATTGCTAGAGGTCTAACTTAAAATATAGGCTCCATTTTACCGCAGGAAAATATCTTATTCCAATTGTTTTAAATTTAGTAAACCGAAGCGAAGTGAGGACGGGTCGCTAGTTTAAAATAAAATTGTGAACAAACTACAAAATCGATTCTAAAAGCGAATAAACAATATAAATAATTAATTCCAAGATAAGTACAAATATTTATATGAGATGGATAATTACCTTCAAATCAGGCGATTCTGTCACTAGAGAGGTACAAAAATGAATGGAATTATTTATGAGTTTGTGTCTCTACTGCTGGATATAGGCCTCTCCCAAAGCTCGCTACTACACACGATCTTCAGCATTATTCAATATAATTTTAATATAACAATATAATTATTCGTATTGCCGGCAATGTGCAATAAATCGGGCCTAAACGCAAATAACAAACGTACACACCAGCCGTGGTCATGAGTTGACTGAAGAGCCTTTCCTAATGTGAAGATCAATTGTGGGTAGTTGATAAAACTGCTCGTAGCTCCCATTCTGGACTTTCGCCCATTCATAGCCTTTTCAGTCAACTCGCGACCGCGACTGGTGTAACACGTGCCAAAACGTCGAGTAGGAATAAAAGGTAAACAATTACCTTTATATGCGGGTTCACACCCGATTTAGAATATAAAATGTGTATAAAACGTACACTACATTAACAATGTCCGCGGACGTATTCGACCAAGGTTAAAATTTGTTAATCACTGGATTCCGCGTCGACGACAGTTTATATCCATTTTCCTGATTGAATTATTTCTTAATTTCAATCGCTTCTCGTACAATCCTGGGATAATAGTGACAATCTGTATATATAAAAAAGAGGATGTTGGTATATTTGATGTTAATAAACTTCGACACCGTTTGGCCGATCACCATGAAAGTTGGCAAATATATGTATTTTTTCATGGAGAAGCTTTTTATGCTATCGGCTTTGTTGTAATTCGCCACTAGATGGCGCTGCAGCACATCAACTTCTATAGCAGGACAACGTCTGTGGGGTTTTGCTAGTATAATATAAAATATAATATAACAATATAAAATTATTTTCAAATGTGCGTGTAATTCTTCTCATGTATTAAAATCTTAGAAAAACATTTTAGCAATCAGCTGCTTCCGAAATGACTTGCTTACACAACAAATGTTTCTGCAAATCATGTTTTTTTATTTACATAACAAAGATTGAACACTAAGATGAGCTATTAAATGACTGCTCTACACACACATTTGACATTTCACTCTAGAGGCCGTTTGAAAATGCGTTTCAATTTCTGTAAGTACAGAAAACCATAACGGTCTAAATTAGGTTAGTAGTAAATACACGACTTGTGTTTTAAATGTCTATATACATGTGAATGTACGTACGTAAAGGGCAATGCATTAAATTGGTTCAAAACATTTGTTTACTGCTTATACAGGCTGATTGTTTTTGATAAGAGTATAAATGTGGTAGTTTATTATAACTATTGACATTTATTTTCACTTCTTTTGGAAACATCTATTTCTCTTATGAGTATTTTTCATTTATTAACACTGACTAAGTTTTCAGTTTTATACTTATTAGTTACATCGTAACATTAAATTGGAGTTACTGAAATGTAAGTGTGTTTATAAATCATTTTCAAAATAACAGGAAAAATCGTAATTTTTTTAGGAAATATTATAAATACGAAGTAGTGCAGTTTGTTATATTTGACAGTAAATAAAAGTTACCTTCTGTGATTGCGCAATACAGTCAGTAAATTTCCTTACTTGAGACAAGTTTGGAATTCAGTAAACTATTTGGCTTTAGATTTAGAACTATGATACGACTTGTATGTACTAACTTGTAGAGTAACAATTCATCATACGACAAAGAAGAGAACAACCAAGGCTAATCCACGTACCATCTAGATTTACAGCAAGAAAGAGAGGGGCGGGACATTATTTTTAATTTTTGTTTCATTTAATTCCATTAAAATATTTGTTTTTTGTTCCTTTATTATAAATGAATGAATTTAATCGCCCATATTATTAGAATGATTTATTAAAGATAATCTATTTTTTATTACAGAAACATCAACCCGTATTTGCATGTTTCGTGAAGGCAATCACGGTCACAGACAGGCGACAAATCAAATTAATTAATAGACGCGCGCGGGTCGCGATTCCAGCGACTATTACATTAGTCGAATTGGGAACAGACCAGAATTAAAGTGAAGTAACTGTGACACAACTCATGAAATGTTGTCCCATATTTATTTGAAAATACGACGCCATGTGATAAAAGGGCTTAATGCTATAAAAGGGCTACGTTTAACATGAAACATATTTGTTCAGAATTCCATACTCAATCTGCCTGACTTCAAGGTACTTGCAAATGAAATATATTACTTTTCATACTAATTTAGAATCTTACGGCATATATTTTATTTTAGCTGTTAGAAACTTTTTTTTTATGGACGAAGGCGGCAGACGTACATACAGTTCACCTGATGGTAAGTAGATATTGTCGCCTATAGACTTCCGCGATACATGGCAACATTAATCCAAAATGACAAACTTTGCCACGATCCCGGATGCGCTGCCTACCTTTGGAGATATAGGAATGGATTTGAAGAATGGGTTGGGGAAATGGGGAGGGACAGGATGAGAATGGGCTCTGGCACATCTCACTCACTACGGAAACACGTAATACATTACTTAAAAAAAATACTCTATTACTCTTCTCTGTAGTGTGGATCATCTTTTAAGAAACGAAATCAAATTATTTCCGAAATATGTTTGTGGGTACTATTTTTCATAAAAGGGTTCCGTAACAAAAATGTTCATCATACGTTCATTCCTTGACAACGAACGTGGCACACCGAGGATTTTCCTCGTCATTAGCCGGACTAGTTTGACCAATTGTCATATTACCCATCCATCAACTTGTATCAACAACACAAGTTAATATGCAAATTGCAAAACTGGCAACTATGTTTTCATGCAATTCGGAATTCGTGAATATTTTTTAAGTTAACGTTAAATAACGGTAATAAACTACAAACAACACTTTTTAACACATTTTAAATGATGAATTCTAATAAATTTGCCCTTGTGAACGCGTTAGCACGCGTTATCGGTTTGCGTTTACGTAGTCACCTTGTGTCTTGTTAGTGCGGCGGGACTTCCTTCCGTAAAATGCAGGAAGTTTGTGACAGCCTTCCATTAAGTTTACGTTATCTGCTAGTCAGACTTCAGTCGATTCTGGCCTGTACTTGGTACAGTTGAGGTATAAGTTATAAACTATACGTAACGATAGGCATTGTGTTACTTTGCCTTGAGAATCATTGTGGAAATAATAATTAATGAAGGACACGTGAAAAAAAAGTGAAAATGCATTTCTCTACAAAGGGAAGATAAAACAAGGCTTGTAAAAAAAACACGTCGCGTAATTTTGTTTTGGTTCTCTGAATTTAGAAACATGGATTTGTTGATGTACAAGTATTAATTAAATAAGTCTACAATAACAGATTTAATAGTTAATTGCTAGGATTATTTACACGGACAATACATAATATATACACGATTGTTCTCGAGAGCTGAATTGTGACGGAGTTTACACATCTCTATTTCTCGCCCTTACCATTCTTTATGATTTCCAGTAAACGGGAACTCCTTCACTAAAAGCCCCTAAAAAACCTATAAAATTATGTTGTTTTTTGACTTTATATGTAGCTTCTAATTGCCTGCAATCGTTATACAAAGGTATAATTATTACTTAGATATGATCACTTCTAAAATCATTTGTCCTATAAAATGTACACTGCGGGAATTGAAACCACAAGTCTAGCGAGTCACACTACCAATTATGCCAAATGGGCCGTCAGCATCAACGAAACGGACTTTCCCCTTCAACCCGTACATGGGCTCCACAGACCCACTGTGCCGTTTTCGGTGGCCGAATGAACCCTTTAAGCTTTAAGTAGAGAGAGGTTATCATCTTAGTGTCATCTATAGATAGAAGTGCCCGTATTGCTAGTTAAAGGAGCCGAAGTTGGAATTGTTTAGGGCTGCTACACGTGAGCGTCTAGTCGCGTGTACGATTGCTAATTTGTAGTGATTGAGTCATTGCGTCCAAGAATGTGGTGTTTACATTTAACAATAAAATAATATTCATGTTATGACACACAAGCGCCGTACAAAGTAATGAATCTTGTTGTTTTTGCGATTCATGTAATGGATAATTATATTTTGACGGCTTATTCGACAAATGAAAATCACCTATATTTTAATTAAATCATTTAATTTTAATTAGGTACACGTACATAATATGAACATAATATTTTATGTGGCGAGCTGAGTAGATATGTTGTTAACAATAAGTGCAGTCGTTTTCTAACTTCCGAATTTTAAGCTCCCAGTAATTTGAGATTTGATTTCATGGATTTATTTTTGAATCTTAATATGTATTTTTATCATCACACCACACTCAACTACCCTCGCCGATAATCTATAAATTTGGTTTTATTGAATCCAAATATGTATCAATAAAATGGATTCAATATTAACAATAGATAGTACGATAAAATACCCTGTAAGAAAGTGATTTCAAACGTTTGTTCAAGCAATAATAGAAATATAGACACTATAGTTTACCATCTTCGTCGATGTTCGAGCGTGTACTTGTACATCAGCGTTGTGGTCACAAATTGTGCTCCACAGCACCACGCTGAGCCAGATAACCTTTTTCAACACACAGTCTAGCTAATTAGCATTTATATACAACTTTTTTTGTTGAGTGTGTTGTGTTAAGTTAAATAAAACGTTTTCTTTCAATAAAACATTTTGAGTTTTAATATAAGAATAAAATTATATAATATGTATATCATTGATGTTAAATCGCAAAAAAGGTGAAGTTAAATTTTTAATAAGCTTTCGAAACAAACGACCGGCCGATAGCGTGTAGCGGATCTTATAACGCATTTGTTAAATCAACAAATCGAATCGAACAAAAGTAGGCTCGAACATAGTATCAATAACTTATCAATAATATCTGTGTATCTCCGATGCCGCAGGCCATATAAATGAGATAAAATGCTAATTTCATAAGTCAATGTCTCGAAGAATTAAATCAGTGTGTCACTCGACGCGCGTGCGCTGATCGTTTAACTGTGTCAATGGATTTTCGCGTGTTTCCATTTGCACACTCTATTGTTTATTTTAATAGCAGATTTGTTGATATTTAAAATCCCAATGGAAAACTGTTGTCCATCAAAACTAAAATGGAGGAATACTGAGGATGAATAAAAGCTTTGTTTTCATTCTCTTTCATTTTATTTACTATTTGAGCGGAACCAGTATGAAGTATTTATTCTGTATTATCTACAGCGAATGAATATCTCATTTCTATACCACTTCTTGTGCAAAACATATTATAGCTAGGCGTACACTTATGCGTAAGAAATACACATAGTTACAATTCATCTTGCGCAAAGAATGACTGAAACATATTATCTAAGTTGTTTGCATGTGATGGGTGTGGTCACCACGAATGTTACTTTTGTCGTGTGATCGTGGACACGTGTTCATAATACGTTTGTTAATGGCGAATCTAATACAGGCGCGTCGGAACAGGTATTTATGAATGATGTTGCGCGTTCACTATGTAGCGCGTTGAACTTGCGCACGAAATAGATACATACATGTTGTATATATAACTTCAGTGTGGTATACATATTGTATATAACTTTAGTCTTAGATTTTATTACTATATCGTAGTTTCTTAAAGGGCAGCCAATGATCTAACACTAATTTGCTTTGAAGAAGAAATAAATAACGGAGATATTCTAGGTTACTGCCGCCTGTCTGAAAATGTGTTTTAAGTAATCTAGCATTTTACTATTTTAACCTGTTTGATTACTTAAATTCTATTCCTATTAATTATATTCTGGTAGGATTTTCGTCGGGAATTAAAGCTATTATAGGAATTTGTATAGCTGGGGAATGTTCTGAGGCATGAAAGATATACGGTACTGTAACTGATTATGATGAGCGTGATTACTGGCAAAGGAGGTGATGATGGTCGTAAGAAGGGTCGGGTATGCGTTCGCGAGTACTGCCCAGCTTCCTCTCGCGAGTCAATATGAGGAGTTGACTGCCAAACAGCATTTTTAGAAAAAAAAATGGATAAAGATAACATAATCTGAACTGCATGGTGTATCTGTTTAGTACTGATACTAAACAGATAAACCATAGCTAAGGTACGCCTCCCGGTACTGATAGCGGAAGGCGTGTTATATACTTCTAAGAGTTCTAAGCAATCAAGTAAGATTCAGGCAATTCAGTTAACGGCGTTAAAACTGTCGTGTTTTAATTCGTATTATGAAGGCTAATAAACTACGAGAATCGACTGACGTTCTACGCTGATTACAGATGTTGTAGTGATAGTTTTTATAGATAGTGACTTTTTCTACATAATAGTTCATGCGGTGTTACACATCAGTTTTTCACAGTTGACTGCGAGGCATGTATTATTACATTATTCTGGCGGCACGTAATCCTGAATTCGTCACTAATGACTTTAAAGAACGCAACCGTAGCGCTTGAATAATTTTAATTAACTCATTAACTTTTTGTTCGTGTACTGCAAATTGAACAATTTTTTGGTACAATGATTTGCTGTGAAATTTCACATGCGGCTTATCGCTCGGTGCTTCCATTGTAAATTGTTTAGTAGAATATTAAAAAAAAAGAACGTAAACAAAGAAGAATTACCATTACGTACTGTCAGCTCGTGGCCGTCTGGTGTTGGTCGACTTTACAATAGCCCTACCACATCTCTTTCCGTGGGTGTCGTAAAACCGCTACCACAAGCACAGACCGCTGGACCAGCGCTGCGTCTTAGGGCTATATATCCTTCATTTATGCACAAGACAATGTAAATGTCCAACAGCCTTTTTATACGTTTACGGTTACTACCATACCATCAGCCTATGTCTCTCCACTGCTGGATATAGGCCACTCCCAAGGACCGCTACCATACACGATCTTCAACTCTTCTCATCCAGCCACTACCGGCGATTTTCTTCAAGTCGTCAGTCCACCTGGCCGGCGGGCGTCCCACGCTAGGTTTCCCGGTAGGTGGTCTCCATTCGAGGTCTCGCCTCCCCCATCGGTTATCGATCCCGCGGCATATATGGCCTGCCCACTGCCAGTTCAGCTTGCCGATTCTTTGAGCTGTCAGCAACTTTAATTCTTCGTCGTATTTCTTCGTTGAGGATTTCGTTGCGGAGATGTGGTGACATATTTTCCTGAATCCTCGAATTACGGTTACTATACGGCTCGTAACTCTCCATTGCTGCTTATGGGCCTCTCCCAAGGTATGAAGCCGCATATACGGTCTTCAGCTTTACTCCTACAGCCGGAGACTTTCTTTAAGTTCAAAATCACAATATTAGATTTTCATGATTCAATCAGAACATTTAATACCCTTAGCTTGATAATACATTGCATATTGAGCATGGCATATTGTCATATGCCAGACCGTCTTGTTTAGTGCTGTGTTTTGTTATGTCGTTACAATAACTTACGTATGTTTGATGTATTATTATTTGTGTTTTACAATATTCCATGGCGTCTTTGCATAATGTCATCAATCAAATCGTGTGCAGTCACTAGATCACTGAGACAAACAGGCAAGCAGGTCATAATCGTTCGCAGTACGTTTCCTACGCTGGCTGATTGATATGTACGAGTTATTCATACAAACGCACTCGCTGCCTGCATTTATGCTGCTAACATGTTGTAAATTACACAGTGGCTGTTTGTCAGGCCTCGTCGGAGACAAAAAAAAAATGGATGCCGAAAAAATAGAAAAATTGGTACATTTTATCAATTTTTTCACACTAATAATAATAATATTAAAAAAGTTTATTGCCACATTACGCAAAAGATTACATGACACGACAATTACGGTTGCACTGCGGTAAATAGAATTGTCCAATGAAGACTGTAAAGTTCTCGCCTCCAACGGACACCACCTACCGGGAAACGTAGCGTGCAAGGTCTTCCGGTCATGGACTTACGACTTGAAGAATGTTGCCGATAGTGGCTGAATTAGATCCGCAGAATTTTGGAGATGGTTGATGATCCGCACTATCCGCTATCCACTATACACTATCCACTATCCGCAGAATAGTGGAGAGACAGGTTGATGATATGGCATACATAACATGAATTTAAGATAAAAGGCTCTAACTGAAAGATTGCTGTTAGTTAGCGCTTAGACATATAGGAGTAGAAATAATCAATAAGCGTAGCATTTGATTTATTGATAAAAATTATTCATTTCATTTGTCATATAACTAGCAATACATTTATAAAGTATGTTGTGATGCCTGAATGTGTACACATTTAAGCAAAGCCGCAAAACAAAACTAGTTAAATATCGACTTAATGTACAGTCGGCCCACACCGACTCTTATCTACATTAGTTTTTACTGACATTAGTGTGACAGATGTCACACTGAGTGCTCGCAAAAACCACATAAGTTTAATAGCGGTTCCCACACAGGCGACTGCTAAAAAACACTATATGTCCAGCCACTTAATTGATATGGCGATAGTCTTGCGTAATTGATGAACATTAATTCACTTTTAATATAAATAGTCGTTGTTAGTGTTAAAGTAAGCCGACTCTAGAAATACGCCGCCGCGTTTTTACTCTTAAAGTGAGCGGCGTTTTTTTATGCTGAATGGTCCTTCGTTAGATGGTAAATCTAGCGAAGTGTATTACGTTATTTACATTATATGTGGAACTATAATCTTAATTCTATAAAATAGTTCTTAAAAACAAAAGAAGAGCTCCTGGGTATATAGAAAATAGAGTTGTGTCTATTTACGCCTAACCGAAGACCAATACGGAAGCCCAAGTCCTAGATGTAGTTACTAAAGGTATGTGGCATTGTAGTATCTCAGTGGACGACGTCGCTGAAAGGGCGTAGTGAAGATAGTATTGCAATCGACCTCCAAAAGATTGTCGAAAAATGACTAGGTGACCACGACGAGGTGGCAACACTTTTAAGCCGATTTATCGCACATAAAAAAGAATAAAAACGGGTAGTTTTGAGGGGGTGATTTACCCCTTCCCCTCTTGAATCGAAACAATTAATATCCTTCCTTCATCTATGATGCAAAAGCTATCATTTTCACAAAGGAAAACAAGTTGCCCCCTCGTCGTGGTTACCTAGTCGTCTTTTGGCGGATTTTTGGGGGTTGACTGCAGTACTAATAAGAAGATCGAGGAAGGTGTACCTCACCATCGTGTTGGCTTTAAACACAGATTCATAAGAACACCATATTTTTATGATCTGTAGCTTTAAGCATAGAGGAATGACAAGCCACGTTCTACGTTATAAACCGACCGTTTAACTCGCGTATCGCCTGCGCGGTAAGAAGGGAGCGGGGGGAAATGTTAGCGGATGGGTGAAAGGGGTGCGCGGAGCAGAGAGCTTACGTCAAGTGCGGCAGTGCGCTGGCTGTGCTCGCAGCGCGCGGTTGGTATTTTTGTTACGGACGCTTGGACATTAACGCACAAGGTATACGACTGCCAAGATAAATCTCAAGATGAATCGCTCTTCCAGTTTTGCGAACAAAATTAACAAGCAAGCTAAACAAATAGCATACAATGTATATTCCTTTTTTAAAGCCAGAAAACAAGATCATAATTCTACAGAGTATCTTGAAGACGTAAACCTAAACAAACTTGTTGCTAAAGCTACAGGACTTTCGGTGACTACCATATGTAAAATAATAAAAGAAGGAAATGAACTGAAAGATGAACAAAATAATGTAAATTTTAAATCACCAAAAAAAATTAAACAAATCCGAAAGAAAAAAATTGAAGTTGACAGTTTTACAGAGGGCGTTGTTAGAAGAAAAATAACTCAATTTTATACGGTTTTTAAGAAGGTTCCTACATTAAAAATTTTGAATGCGAAACTCAGAGAAGAAGGAATTTTAAATTGTGGCCGAGAATATTTGAGAACATTGATTCATAAACTTGGCTTTCGATTTAAGAAATGTCAATCAAAAAGAAAATTACTGATTGAACAACCAAACATCGTATCGTGGCGGTGGCGTTATCTTAATGCGATAAAGAAGCACAGAAGAGATCAAAGAAACATTGTTTACCTCGATGAAACATATGTCAATTCGTCATTAAATGTACCGGCGTGTTGGCAATCCAATGAAGAACGAGGGGTGCTGTCGCATATTGGCAAAGGGCCACGTTTAATTATTGTACATGCTGGTGGACAAGCCGGATTTATCGATGGAGCTCTTTTAATTTTTAAATCCAAAAGCAAAACCGGAGATTATCATAGCGATATGAATTTTGTAAACTTCAGCAAATGGACTAGAGAAAAGCTATTGCCAAATTTACCGCCAAGCTCAGTTATTATTATGGATAATGCCGCATACCACTCGGTACAAGAGGACAAAAAGCCTACAATGACATCCACAAAAGCCACCATGCAGACCTGGCTGCAAAGACACAATGTTGAATTTGATACGTCTTTAAGAAAATGTGATTTATTGAATTTAATTAAACAACACGCGACAGAAAATACTTACAAAATAGATGAAATTTTAAAGGCGGCAGGTCATGAAGTCTTACGACTGCCTCCATATCACCCAGACTTGAACCCAATCGAATTGGTTTGGGGGGATATCAAAGGAATGAATATTGTCTGCACGATCGCATCGTTGATGAAGAGATGGACCGATTTATTATTAATTTGCAAGATTCTGACTCCTCAAGCTACACAGACAGTGATGATGATTCAAGCGATATGGATATTAGTGACGAATAGTCCTATAAAAATTTTATCTGTGGTTAAATATTTCTTAAACGGAGTTAATTATTGTTTTATGATTTTGTACCTATGAAGCTATTATAAAATATTTGTAAAACTTAAAAATAAATACTTAAAAAAAAGATACTTATTATTTTATTCTTTACCAACAATGTCTATCTCGAGATAAATCTTTGGATTATTGACTCCGTGTGTAGCGTTACCCGCCCCCGCTCCCTTCTTACCGCGCAGGCGATACGCGAGTTAAACGGTCGGCTTATAAGTGAGCATATTGCTCTTCTATCTAAACAATAAAAACACAGCTTCTATACTTAGCCAATAAAAGTGGTTTTGGAAAAGTATTGTCCTGATTCACAGTAGCTGTCTACATTTACTATTGAATCGTATTATTAGAAATGTCTGATAAGCCGACAACCAGACTGTTTACATCTGTCAAACATTGAAAGCCAGCATTATATCAATGTGTTTTTTTTAGATTGAACATATTTATGAGGACTTAATTTATATACTAATCGCTCAAGAAGATCAACAATCATTAAACTCAGGATATAAACACGTGAACAACCTTCAATTATTTTTACAATGATGATTCCAAAATAGTCTTCTTGAGATAATTTCAAACTACATCCTTTGAACCATTGTTGTTCAACAAAGACGCAAATAACATCTCGCCCAAAGGACTTTCATTGTTAGAAATATGCATTGCTATAATATTATGTACATTCAACTACATATTTTGTGACGAATACAATTTATATAAAATTATTGTGAACTAGCGATCCGCCCTCGCTTCGGTTTATGTTCTTTTTTTTTTCAAAATTTCGAAATAAAATATAGCCTATATCATCGGACACGGATAATATAGCTTCCTATTCGTGAAAGAATTTTTGAAATCGGTCCAGTAGTTCCAGAGATTACCCCCAACATACAAACAAACACACAATTTCACCTCTTCATTATATTAGTATAGATAATAGAAAAAGTTATAAAATAATAACACCTATAGAGATGATGATAAGGTTGTCTCTTCATTTTTTTATGTGTAAAAATATTCAGTTTCTGTTTACAAATTGTAATACAGTATGTATGTTAACATTAAGTTTTTGGCCGAGATAAGAAGATGGTCGAGCTAGAACTTATATACAAATAAAATATTTATTTGTAGAACAATTATAAAATACTATGTATTATATCGTAACGAGTCAAATGGTTTATTTCTACGCGTTTAATTATTTTTATTTATTTATTTTATTATAAGCTGTACAAAACGGAAGGACAAAAAAACAAAATACAAGAAATCATTTGACAAAAAGCTAGTTGACCCCCTTAACAATGTACTGACACCAATTTCGATGACATGTATGTATGTATGACATTGTATGACATTAGGTTTCGATAAGCAGGTTAATGTCGTGGCGTTACTATAATCTTACCATTGTAATTATAAATACAATTTTTATTATGCAAAATTATGATAATGTTATTACGAGTATATTATATGCAAACAAATTCGATTTTGTTTGTTAATATAAGGCACTTTTATTAATGCACAGATCCATAACAAGATCGATAAAATTCTAGGCGAAGATAAAATGAGATTTGTAAGAAAGGCATTTATTTCAGTACTAAACACTATAATTGTACGTTCAACTGTACCATATTGTTACGGTCATAGTTGCGTGCGCTTACGCAACACATTGCAATCCCATATTGCACGCGATTTGCATACAATGAGTCCGAGATGCTCCGATACCTTCGGCTATTGGCGGATTGGAATAATATAATAACATAGTAATACTATGTAAAAAGTAGGTCTTAAGAGCCTTTCTAACATAAGAGGAAGATCGATGAAGAATATGCTAAGCCCTTAAACACATAGTAGTGGCGCGTAGGGCGTCGGCATTGTATTAGTTCCAAGTGACAGATAGATCGATATATAGATACACTTGATTGTATTACAAAAAAGAAATACATAATACAGTAACTAATAGTACAATTGCAGTTCTTATCGCTAAAGCGATTTCTTCCAGCCAACCTTTAGCTTATAAGAATCTGAAGACTGAAGAAATCACATAAGGGCATCAACTTATAACGCCATTCTGAACCACTGTAACCTTAAGGGTTGTACCTATGGGTGAAGCAAAAAAACTAATTTTTAAATTGCTTCTCTCTTTAAACTACGCTGAGACAGAGAATATCCTAGCTAAAGTATCCTTACTTATATGTATGTTTTTTTCTTTTTTGTCATGTTTTTAAGTTTCATTTGTACAACCTCTTTGTTTGGGTTTATTTTGTACTGTTTTGTTTTCTGTGCTATTAAGTATCTCTTACTCTCTTTATTGTAATGTACTACCTACGTAACTTTGTAAAATCTGCTATGTAATTTTTAACTGGTTCCTCGCGATACAGGCGAAGCCTAGTGCCGGAATCCCTGGCAATGTTGTTACAAATTGTAAATAAATAAATAAAATAAAACAAAATAGATAGTAGACAGCGCAATAAGAAATTAATTATTATACAATATATAAATACATAACTAATGTTGTTTTTAAACGTTTGTGACTTCAGAAATTTATGGTTTTCTTGCTACTTGAGTATTCATATTAAAATACCAGAAATAATTCACACAAAGTCAAGTTTAAAAGTTAAGTAAATTAAGTTAAAAATATATTAATAAATATGTGAATTAAACACTTACGTTGTTTATTTTTTTATGAAATTTTGATAATAAAGGACATGTATAAATGGGATCCTAATCCGAGGGCGCAACTAATAAAAAAACCACAACAGAGAAAAAAAAAAAGCAAAATTCACCGAAACGAAACCATACCGCGATGTAGAATCGATATAGTGACATCTGTTGGCCCTAATAGGAATTAAATCATTAAATTTACCGAATTAAAAGATTCCAAATTTCTATTTTTGAAATTATTATTATTAAAGTTTCATAATATTATGGTGTAATAAAAACTTATTGGAATAAATATGTCGGGCTATATGATGTGTATGAAAAGAGTGGCTGAATGGGAAGAGCCTAAAATCGCGTGTAGTGGGGAGTCTTGGGGAGCTCTATATCCAGTAATGGATACATATTTAGGCTGATGGTATGGTGTGGTAATTAATACATTTCTGTTATTGTACTTTGCGTATTTGTCTCTGTAAACATTAATATTTTTGTATGTTTCATGAATAATTTGCACGCTAATTCGATTTGGACTTGTGAGTGTGACGAATTGGCTATTTCCTATTGCTATGCACATCGTAAATAAGTGAATTGAGTAATAACTAAATTTGCTTCTCTTTTTAAATTGGGGTCACATCCCTATTTCTTTATAATCTTCAAGACTAAAGGTTAAATATAATGATAATGAGAATGAATCTGTTAGACAAATTATTACAAACTCGAGCTCGTGATTTATTTATCTCTCCTTAACCGTTATTAATTCAAATCGCAGCAAAGTAATTGTGAGAATAGTTGCTACCATCAGAGGCGTCCCATTAATCTTATTGCCAAACTATGGTTTAATGGAGTGTGGCGTTGCAGGAGTGGTTGCATTCAAATGCTCATGTTGTAATGTGGGCCACAATGGTCCGGTCGGACGTTCCAGTGGCTGGGTGTGATGTGATAGTCACGGTTCGCGTATCCCGCGGGTGCAAGAGTTCCGCTAATTTAGATTTAACTACATATTAGTTATATTGAGCCTGAAGATGATACGAATTGTGGTGAGATTGTTTAAGGTAAAGGATTTGTGTACTGAATAGCGTTTAACAAAATCAAAAAACTGAGGTACTAATAACCATTCCAAAATATGTCGATATCAGCTTATAAAGCGATGCTAACGGTAATCAGCCAACACTTTTATAATCCACTGTTGTTATCCATTGGGCGTCCTCATTCACACTGCCTTGTCCTTGGCTTTAAAACGCCGCGCTGGCCAAGCGGGTTGGCGAGTCCTCTCTTTTAGAGGTGGCATAATTCGTTAGGTAGCGACTTTGTTATCCTTTAGTGCCCGTTTACGACACCTACGGGAAGTGATCATAGTCATGGGTACTAAAGTTTTATAAACTCTGATAAATTTAAAGAAAATCTCAAAATTAATTTAAAAAGATTGAAAGTGATGTGACGACGATTAGTTATTTTCATCTGCGACCGTTCCCCGCTCGGTCTTCTGCTTTACTCCACACAACCGGGAGATGCGTTTCGTTATGCAAGAGTAGGCCTAGCGACAGTGGCTCTGCCCGAGATAATTACATATGATATTTATCATAACAAAAAAAATAGAATTTTCACTAACCTTACGTCATTTGCAATCTGCTCATGACCATTTTACCATATTGTGTTACTTTTTGACTCGCATAAAAGATAATGACAGAAAATATTAAAATTAAAATCTTTAATTGTAACGATATGTTTGGTTATTATGAATGAATGGAATGAAATGAAAATTTTGTTAGTAAGATCATACATATGTTAGTAATAAAAATAGCCTAGGCATTCAGCACACTGTCACAGTTCTGAAAATCAAGGCAACTGCATTTCCCTGCTATATCCATGTTGATGTTACGGTTGTCGGGCATTCGGTGCAGCAGAGATAACAATTTGTCTCATGGATTAACAATACAAACGAAGGATTTTGTTTGGTCATAAATTATACTTAGATTGTGTAGGTTTTTAATTCATTAATCAACATCATCAAGCTGTACCTTTCACTATTCTGCCGTCCGCTAACTGAAAGGCAGCTAAGTGATAACTTTGAGTTTTAGGTGGTGGCAAACGGGCGGACGGCCCAACTGAGTTTTGGTAATATGTTGAACTCGTAAGTATTGAAATACTGGCAAAAAAAAACGTCTCTAGGATATGTGAACAGATACGAATTTTTTTTTAACACTGCTTAGAGAAATAATTCCAAGACAGGCCGATAGAGAATTTTCAGCTTTATGACACCGTGTAGAAAATCTGAAATGGACATTTTTTTAGCTGCCTTTTAGTTAGCGGACGACAGTATTGGACATAGCATAATTAATTGTAATTTTAATATTATTCAAAACTTTCAACATACAGATGGTTATTGCAAAAATGTCGCCCAAAGGATTAGATTTGAGGTCAAAACAATGAACTCTTATTCTCCTACCAGTGAGGTCAAAAATTTTCTGGCCGGACATATTTCGTAGCAATATATTGCGATAAGAAATATTGCTTATAGACATAAAAGAACGCAATACTACTGTGACTGGAAGCTATTGTGCTAACCTTATAGAACAATTACGAGAAGCTATTAAGCAGAAACGTCGTGGAAAACTAAGCAAAGGTGTCCGGCTTCTCTATGACAATGCACCCGTCCACGCCGCCGCAGTTGCCGCCGCAGTTACGAAAGTTGCTGTTTCAAAGTGTGGCTTCACGGAAATTCGCCACCCACCCTATAGTCCTGACTTGGCTCCCAGTGATTACTATTTGCTCTCAAAACTTGAGTGCCCGTCTTCTTTATCAGGCCGGAAACTTTTGGACCTCCCCTCGTACTTTATACTATGGTAAACGTGCGCCCTAAAAATTGTGCAAATTTCCGTTGGAAGTTTCTGGAAAATTGATTTCTCTGTATTCATAAAATTGACAGGCATGTGGTAAAGCATGTTTATGCAATAAAGGATATTTATTTACATAGATTAGAACATAATTAATAAAATACTAAATAACTTTTGGTTGTCAAAAATGGTGGATAATAAAATGTCGTAGAACAAAAGTTTATTGCTCTATGTATAAAAATATCTTTGTATATACGTGAATATAAAAAAAAATACTGACCTAAGGGAAATAAGCTTATGCCATTTATACATGACTACACCGTTCATGTACAATGATTTCCATACGTGTGCCCTAAAACTGTGAAGGTATGTGTATCGTATTTTCAGTTAAAGTTACATTGTATCATTAACTAGCGACCCGCCCAAACTTCGCTTCGGTTTATTAAATTTAAAACAACCGGAATAAGATATTTTCCTGCGGTAAAATGGAGCCTATATTTTAATACATCGGTGAAAACTGCATTCAATTCCATGCAGTAGTTTGTTCATGCGTGTACAAACATACAGACAGACAGACAGACAAAATTTCTAAAAACTGTTGTTTTGGCTTCTGTTGCTCTAATAAAGACGTCTAATATTAGTTTTTTTTCAATTTCTATAATGTACAGACATCGGCCTGTTACAATTTTATTATATGTATAGATAACCAAATAATAGAGCTCATAGGACTGGACAGCTAGTCAGCACGTAATAGAGGAAATTTCAGTTTCATTACGGCTTTCTCTGTCAGAGAACTATGAGTTCTGCCTCTAATGTGGGTGTTTTCTTGCTTTCTGGTATTGTGTGTCTGTCACATGACCACATGACAGATTCGTAACGTTGGTGCACTAGCGGTTTTCGTTCAACCATAGCATTTTGTGTTCATTTGATGGAACAGTTTTCTATCCGGGATTTGTTCAAATTATGATTGATGTACTTTCTCAGTAAATATGCCACGAATAGTTCGTGTGTTGTTAACTAAGTTTTTGAAAGTATATTCAAATTGAAGGTTTACGTTAAAACGGATAATGCAATTGTTACATGGAAACATTTATAGATATGTTTGTATAGAGGGCAACATCCGTTTGTCTATCTGTACGGATTCATCTCGTAAACTACATGCCCGATTTTATTCTGGTTTCCACTACTCTCAAACCTAAAGTAAAGGGCACTCATTCCGGAATTGTTCTATTAAAACCTACCCTGTCGTTTTGAAAATATAAGAAGGCGCTTAAAATTGTCATAATAATGCTCTAATATCTATAAACACTGAAAACTATTCTTTAATTAGAAATCAAAATATAGATCGCCAATTGAAACTCGCGTGGAGGATCAATACACAAAATTTCCTCAAGATGACTAAGTTCATATTTCCAATAACATCACGCTACTCGTATTACTTCCAGAACTGTTTTTATTGTTATCTTCCAACCTGTAATATATATTTTTCCATTGTTCCAGTTGGTTGTGAATCTCGCTCTAGTGATATACCATGCGCTGGACTACGCGCACTCCGAGGACGAGGAGAGGCTCATATCGCCCGACCTCGAGGGCCTCATCACGGAGATGACTGCGTGTGATATTGCAGGTACATATACAGCTATTTAGTCTATGAGAATTTATTTATTTAGATACTTTATTGTACACACAAATGATAAAAATAGTTACAAAAGAAAATACATACAAAAAGTAGGATTTTTTATGAATCTCAATAATTTAATTTTCTGTTTCACTCATTTGCAGTGAATTTTGGTGTCATTTTATAGGTTTACGGGAAAACTATCAATCTAGCACGAAAGAGAAAGAAAAATGTAAGGATCTCGTTTTAGTTTAAAAAAATAAAAAATAAGTCGTGTGTCAATATTTTAGAACAGATTGCATAATAGTGTTGTAAAAATAAGCGCTTGAGCACTAATGAGCTATAAGAATGTTTTTTTATCGAACGTAAGCGGCAAACGAGCTGACAGTCCACCTGACGTTAAATGGATACTGGCACCCATGGACATTCGCGATACATGCCAACATCAGTCAAGCATGGGATTCGTGCACCCTTCCTTTTAACTGTTTTAGAGTTGAACTTTTAACCGTTTAGACTCGAGGGTTTAAGACCATCAAACGTTAAAAAATTAACGCCCCAGTCTTAAATGTTCATTGGCGGACTAATTCTGAGATCGAGAATGGTCTATTTATCCGGACCATGGATCTTCTGAAGAGCTCCACGTCGTAGCTTAATGAACAAAACCTCAGTTGGCAGTTCATTCTACAACTATCGTATTCGCGGCACGAAGTGTCTTGAAAATTTGATCTTCTGAAGAGCTCCACGTTGTAGCTTAATGAATAAAACCTCAGTTGGCAGTTCATTCTACAACTATCGTATTCGCGGCATAAAGTGTCTTGAAAATTTCACTGTGCGCTGTAACTGTTTGTTAAGGAAGAGCAGATATCAAAACGAAAATGCATAGTTCTGTCTCTTGTACGGTAGCGTTCAACATTCTTTTGAATTTAGTCATCAGTCTCTCTATTGAAGTTACAAACTGATCACCTTCTGGTGCTGGGATCGAATAATCTGAGATTCAACTTATTGCAAGGTTTTTTTTTATTTTTATGCAGAAAGTAATCAATAAACTAATAAAACATTCGTCAACTGTGCAAACTGGTAACTGTTAAATGTCCAAATAGATTACCAGTAATAAGAATGGTACCTGGTACCAAGTGCAATTTAGAATAAATTGTGATTTTTACGAACTAATGGTATGATCGTAGCGCGATCACAATACAATGCTTTAAGTAGGATCATCATTATTAGTGATTTTGTGTCGTTGTTAGAGAAGGTTATTTTTTAAACTAAACTAATTGAGGCTTTGATCGCAACGTAGGTTTATATTTAGTAATTCTAGCTTTCTGTTGGAAATTAGTCCTATAAATAAACTCTCTACCTTTCATCGTTGAGAATTTGACCTTTGATCTAAATTATTGATCTAGTAATAAAGGCTAGAATCGAATGGCTTTTGATACGTTAGCTTGTTGCCGAATGTACCGATCGTCTATTTGTTATTACTTTCTCCAGGCTTCTGAAACCATTGGAGTCATTGATTTGAAGAGCGATATTGAGGGCGAACCGAAAATTATTGTTGACAAAATAAATAAAACAACGTTTTGATAGGTAGTCACGAGATCGATCAAATGGTCTTACAAAATTGAGATCAATATACACCCACTGAATGATGCACTAGAAGTGTGGACTAAAAAAATAATCAGCGTAGAAATATTAAAACCGGAATCCCAAATAAAGAAATGGAAAAAGGAATCGTTCTTTATTATATAAATACGAGTATTACAATAAAAAGTCTACACTCATGAAAATAAAGATTTTCCATCTTAGACCTACTCTTAATTCAAAGCTTCAGTCAAGTCTTCCTGGCAACGTAAAGTAGATTTTTTTTTATATTCCATATCCCAAAAATTGTTCATAATGTAATTCACGCACAAGATGATTGGCGACTCGCTAGTGAACTCACAGCCATTTCTACATATCCTTTATTATTAACATTAACATGTGGGTTTAGTTTAACCTGATGTTGATCTATGTTATCGACCCACCTGGCTGCTGGACGGTCTATACTTCTTTTTCCAGTTCTGGGCCATTACTGTGTTAGGGTTTTGCTCCATCTGCCATCACTACCTCTGGCTACATGTTCTAACCCACCGCCATTTTGGTCACGCTATCCTCTTTATAAGTGTATACAAATGAGAATCCGCCTGTGTGTTTTTATAGGCGCTATATTAAATTTAAAATATTTTCTGCTTTCCTCATCGTGCAATTTGTACAATTTAGTTTCCTCTAGCGTCTGAATCTGAACTTTCACCCTATTGACCTTTATGTGCTGTCACGTCTTCAACTAAAATAAATTCCGCTCACGGCGTAGATGATTCAAGGCGTCCGATTCAGCTTCTGTTAAAGCATGAATACACTTGTTTCAATGAAATTTCAATATGTTTTTCCATGTGAGATTTTTTTTCCTGTATTTGGTGTTAATTTTGAGCGTAGATTTATCCGTTTCGCGTCTTCTTCCTACTGTCTATTGGAATGTACTTTTACTACTACGATACATGAATTCTCTATATTGACAAATAGTGAGATAAAGCTCACATCGTCAGTACATCTAGTTTTATTTTTATCATAAGTATGTTTAACTTAAACGTCTAGATTTTTCAATTCATTTTTATTCAAACCAATTAATAGGGCCCAATTTTAAGGCACGTAGCTAACTGTTCCGATACATTGCGCATAGTTTAACAGTTACATTGATAGACATGAAAAGAATAATATCAGTGCGCGCATAAATTTTAGTATTACCGAATTTGTTTTGGTTAAAACGCGTGGTATGAACACGATGACAGAGTAATTGAAATCTGTACCTCATGCTGTGACAGAGGATAAATGTGAATTAAACTAAACGCGTTTTATAAATTAGTATTACTATTTTTGTTGCTATATTGATGTCAAATCAGCTCAGATTTCGATGACATTGACCCTTTGCGTGAGCATTGAATTAATCGGTTTGAGTATTATCAGCATTATTACGAAAGTAATCACTGTGTATTGTTTGCTCTATTTTAAAGCTATATCTATATTTCCATTATATTATTACAAACATTTTTCATTAGGCTGTTCCTTGGATTTTTCATATACTTTTTAATTACCTTAGCTTTAAGGAGAGTCCTTAACTCATGAACAAATACAAATTTCTTTGCAGCTCAACTTACTCAATATGGGGCTAATTGGCGTGAACCGCAATTACAACGTTGTAGAACAAATCTATTCATTCTGTTAGATCAACAAATATAATAATTCGTGCAATAATCCACGAAAAGGAATTTGATTGCTTGCGTTCATTGTCATAAAAAATCCTTTAAACTGTTTTTACAAAAAAAAATAAAAAAATAAAAAGGAATATATTTTTACAAATAAACATATCATTATATGTCAATTAACTCAGAATTATGAGCGGAATCCACGGTTTCAGGCTTTGGGAAATTCCTTGGACACACCCTGTAATTGTCAGTGAGCTTCTAAATACTAGAGTGGCAACGTCTTACAAACTGTTCTCAGAAATATGTAACCACTTGCGACTTCAAAAGACGTAGCTTTGAAACCGATAAATATTCCAAAGTAAACTATGTTTGTCTCGTTTCTTCTACACAACTTCTTCGTTTAAACTAATCACGTCGAAATGAAACAAGACATTGTTATCGGAAAAAATGGCGAGAGTTGCCAGTGGTCAGAAATAATTTCCCCAGAATTAATGAATTACTTGGGTATAAAGGCTCTTATTAACAGGTATTATTAACAGATTGTAATGAAACTTTCAATAGATCATATAGATCTAATGAAATTGACAAGGATTACAGGTAGGAAGAAAAAATATTTATATGCGTTAACGAAAATATTATATTTTAAGACTATTTACATTGTGTAAAATTATTATTGTTTAAAATGGAATAATATTTTTTTTGTTTATGACAATCATTTTAAAAAAATATATTTCAATTGTAAATTAATTAAATTGTAAATATATTATTTTAAACCTCAAAAGTTATTATATTGATCAAACACCACTGTGTAACATGAGTTTGTTATATAATTGCCTTTTACTCTCTTTTTTGTTATTTAAAGTATACATTTTACTTTCGTGGTATAATCTTATTTTGATATATTTGTGAATAATCGCGTTGATCAACAAAAGAGAATGATCCATTTGTAATGACGACACATGTTCCGCTGAATGAATTGCAAATTCTCTGATCGACAAATTGGTTTAAATTTTTTCAAGTGTTTTCGTAGCTAAATACATAGGACCATAATTAGGGTTCAAAGACTTTCCACCAGACATGGCAATAGCCAATCTAATCACGGCTTCACATGATATGCAAATGTCAAAAACCTGTTGCGTTGGATAACATAGACCTCCTTTGTCTTTAATAATTATTATTTTGTGAAACCACAAAAGCTCAGTAGCTAACAATGCTTTGATGCATAAATCACATTTGAGCTCATTCCCCAATCTTGCCACAACGTAACCTGCTATATACCCAACAATAATTTTATGATGATTACAGATTATGATAAAAAACATAAATTACTATTAATACTTTTGACTTACAGTCATTCATCATTTACAAACCTCCCAACGGTGTGGGAAAATCAAAATAGTTTTTACTGGCAACATTGATGGCAAACACAATGCGTGATAAATTTACTTCGTTTTGTAATGTTATTTTGGAAAATCTGAACAAAATTGTGCAAACTTACTTGTGAAAAGTAACACCACTTGCTTTATCATCCTTTTCGGACCGTGACATACAAATTTTAACGCCACATTTCACCATTTTGGTAACTTTATCGTTAGGCCGCAGATACGTTCACGCTCACCGACGTCAAGCTAGCAACTGAAGTCAGATATGCCTGCAGGCATCTACGAAGTGGTAACGTTAACTAATGAATACTGCTAATCTAGTCATATGTACATCAATGGTAATTGTTACTATTCATGCTTACGCAAATGCTTTTTCTTAAACTTCTTTTTTTAACCACGAAAAGATTATTAAGATAAGAAGCCTTTCTAATTCACACCTTTTACTACTTTACATATTAATTAGATCATTACTAAGATAATAGTTTTATGCAAAGCGGTTAGGATTGTAATACACATGCCAGTAAATAAGCATGCCAGGCGGAAGTACCTGGCATACAAATAACTGGCACTAATAACATATACAAATAACTAGTGATCACGACTATTCACGGCTCAATACACATGCCAGCAAGATGCACGATAGTTACTACAAACGCTTCGTGAGTGCCAGTTGACCGAGTTTAATCAGAAGGGGTCGTCCAACCCAGAATCACACGTTTTTTGAGTTATCATATTCGTGAAATGCTCTAATGACGATGATTTTCTGACAAAAAAACAATAAAAATAATCCATATTTTTGTAATTAAAATGACTTCCTAAGAACTTGATATTTGACATAACTAAGATTCATTGTCATTGAGTTTCATTTATCGTAATTTATTACATATTTTTTCGTTTTTTAGAATAGTATCAAGTGATTCTGGTTCCTGTGAAACCAGATGTTTCTCCTTTGTTTTTTTCCATTAAGCAGAAAAGAACCAGATGTTGGTAATTCTTTTTCATGCTTTGTTCAATAAGCAGAAATATTAATGACCCAAATTATTACTATTGATGAAACAGGGACCACGCATGTATAAGGTCATAGTCGCTCTTATATAATGTATAAATTAAATACAAATAATAGATAAAAAAACAGTCATTTTTGTTATAAACCAGTGTTTACAGCGTAGAAAATTCACTTACGTTACAGCCACCAAGTGAGGGTAAATAGCCGTCAGAATGTATCTTTTCGATTCTCTTCTGCAGTATACCGGTTATGATGAAGTGACTTCGGTAACAATTTTTCAGGAGATGATGAAAATGTAGCTCAAGTAGAAGAGCTTGGCAAAGGGTTTAACGAAATGCTTAAACATGAATTTACGACGTCTACCAATTCCGAATTCTGATGATTCATATACCATGTACTACGGTCCTTACCTATTAAATTGCCGTTTTATATGGAAAAAATCAAATATATTTTTGTATTGCAATTATATTATTTAATTAATCGAAGTATTTTAATGGAAGTTGATTGATGCCCTGCCATAGAAATCCCGGGGACGAGAATCGATGAATTCTCTGAAGGCGTTTTTCACTGCCTCATCGGAGTTGAATTTTTTCCCCAACGCGCATGTGTATCACGGCCCTCACTGTATGTGATTGTTGGAACATCATCACGGCAGACGTGTGTGGGAGTGAACACGTGGGAGCCCCACTTGCTCATTGTACACTTGACATTCCTTATTGTTGTGACTGCGATCGTTACGGGTTCGATGCAGGTCGGGATTAATTAATTGGGTTTTTATATGTAATTGCATTGTGATGTCTATAGCTGGTACTGTGTCTTCTTATGCTTTTTACGTGTGAATCTTGTATTTATTCATATTGTTATATTGTTCATTATATGAACAACCTAGGTAATATTGGTATAATGATAGACAATTATCTAATAAACTGGATTGCAAAAATTCCGGGTCGCTAATAAATGGCGTGATAGTTTCTTAAATACATAAGACTAATTTGCGAAACTATAGTATATTGTAGATGACTGATTAATATATATAAAAAAATGTGTAACACGTTCTGTACACTATATAACTTTAATTAAATACTAAAAAATAAGAAAATGTCGCTTCTAACTTATGACAACAAAAATACACTTCGCAGTAAATCTTAAAAAATAAAAGTTTTTTTGACAATTTAATATTTTGTATTTCCTCCACGAACCCGTATCACTTCAATAAGACGATGTGGCATGCTGTAAACCAAATTTTTAATACGATTTTGGTCTATGTTTGCCCATTCTTTCACTAGCGCATTCTTTAACTCGTGTAAGGTAACGGGAGCAGGAGAGCGTTGTCTCACGCATCTCCCGAGCTCGTCCCATGCATGTTCTATGGGATTTAAGTCTGGGCTGCGAGCTGGCCACTCCATGCAGGTAATACCGACGTCTTGAATATACATATTGACCAAATGAGCAGTATGTGGTCGCGCATTATCGTGCATAAGAATGGAAATTGCACCCATATTCACTAAGAATGGACCAGCATGCTCATTTAAAATCTCTCCTACGTATCTGACAGCAGTCAGAGAACCGTTTTCTATGATCACTAACTCCGTGCGATCCTCTGAAGATATCCCAGCCCAAACCATTATTGATCCTCCACCGAATGGCACCTTTTCTTCAAAACACGCTTGATGATACCGTTCTCCTGGCCGTCTAAGTACTCTTCGTCTCCCGTCGTGCGTAAATAAACAAAATCTGGACTCATCGGAAAACATAACCTTGGACCAATCTTCATCTGTCCATCGGATGTGTTCTCGAGCAAACCGTAACCTGGCAACTCGATGTTCTCTGAGCAGTTTGGGGCCGTTTGCTGGTCTATAAGGCTTTATATCAGCTTCACGAAGACGTCGCAGAATCGTATTAGAGCTCACATTGTTGTGGTGAATTTCTTGAAGACTGTTTCGGACCTGAACAGCCGTGAGATGTCGATTTCTTAACATAGTGCTCACGATGAATCGGTCTTCTCGTGTAGTTGTGCACCTTGGCCTGCCATTTCCTGGTCTCCTGATGTTCATGCCGGTCTCTTGAAATCGCTGCAGTACTCTTTGGACCGTTGATAAAGATACTCCTACTGTTCTAGCAGTGCTACGCTGACTTCTTCCTTCTTGTACCATGGTAATAATCCGTGTACATTCTTCAGGTGATAACGACATGATATTGCATTGAATACTCTGATCAATCCAAGGAACCATTTATAATGACAGCTCCGTTTGAAACAAAAGCAGAAAAAATATTCTTTTCCTAATTTTAAATTTTGAAATTTTTCAAAATGCAGAATATTTTTTTTTAAATCTGTAACTTGTAGAAATGAAACCTCTTTAGAGATTTAGAACAAGCATTAGTAACCTCCTTACTACATATTATTTATTCGAGCGACCTAGGTATATAATTTATGGAGATATCACGGTTTTTATTAGCGACCCGGAATTTTTGCCATCCAGTGTAGGTAGTCGGAAAAGTTCGCGGCCTTTTTGAACGTATGACTTTAGCGTGCTATATATCTGGCAACACTGACCACTATCGGGAACGTGATATCGTTTGACAGCTGACCTTTTGTAATAGCGGCATATTGAAATTAAAAGTTTTATCTTTTCATATTTTTTAATATTTTTATAATGGAAGTTAATAAGGTGAAATTTAGATATGTTTTACAATTTTTTTTCGATAAAGGTAAGAACGCTTCTAGTGCTCAAAAAGAGATTTGCGTTGTTTACGGAGAAGATGCTTTATCTATAACTATTACAAGAAAATGGTTCAGTCGATTCAGGTCTGGTAATTTTGATGTGAATGATGTTCTTCCCCGTGGTCAGATAGTCCACATGGTGGTAAGTGGATACTGTCGCCCCTCACATCTTTGTTACATGCCAACATTAGGCAATTGTAACAAAAGTTGGCATCTTCCAGGACAAATGTTAGCACCCGTTAGCAGGACAACATAATTGGAGTTCTGTCATCCACAGTTTGACAGCTGATAGATCAGTTTGACGTTAATCTATTATATCTGTCAGTAGACTCATTAATGCCAAAGGAATCGACGTTAAGAGCCTTAGATATTGATTATTTATTGGTTGAGCAGGATCTCTTCATATTGAAAAAGTCATAGAAATTATGTCTTCTATACTGTGGTAACAGTTAGTTGGTTACACTCAGGTTGGTTGGTCCTTATTAGAAGTTTTGAAACAATTTTAAATTAACTTATATTAGATTGTACACGCAATAATAATAAAATATGACTTAACGACTACGAAATTAACTAATAGTTTCTAAATTCTAATAATAAAATAATAATAATAATGGGCTGGCTATGGAATATTACCACCCCATCTTTTCCCTTGGGTGTAGTATAAAGCGACTAAGGGATCACAGAGCAGCTACCACAAACTCTAAGAAACTACACGACCTCTAAAAGAGTGGGCTTGCCAACCCGCTTGGTCAGCGCGATGTTCTATGGCCATTTATCCCTCATGCACAAGACAATGTGCAGGAGGAGGCTCATGTCCTGCAGTGGATACTGAAAGGGCTGGTTGCATTGCAATAATAAAATTTCAAATATCGTCTGAAGAATTACGTAGCCGATGTAACCAAAGCAAAAATTACATTGCGATTTTCTGTCAGCAGTTGATATGGAATCACTTAGTTATTTATTTCAGGTAAATCATTTACAATCTAAAACAGATAATCTCGTATGTGCTTCGTATAAATGCTAAAGTTATTCCGAGAAGGGTACCAGTTGCATTACAATGGTGGGAGAATCCCTCAATCTACATATTCCCATTGCTTTCTGGTGCACTGGGCGCGCGATTTCCGCTTATTCTTATTATTTTAACATTTTGAAGTGTTAGTAAAACAAAAGTGTTGTTTAGACCTAAAATACTGACACTGTTCTCACGATTAGAATATAAAACTTTACTCTCAATACATATAAAATAATTAACGTTACATAGAGTTTATATCAGTTTCAAGTTTTGATTTCTTTGGTCTTCTGTAACTAGATTTAATTTTATGAAAACATAAACACGTGGACGATTGATTAGCCCAGTTGATGGTCCTTCTGCCTGCTGTATTAAAGGTCCCGCGTTCGACTCCCGGTAAGACTCTCAATTGTTTAATGTCAAATATTTGATAGAATTTTGTGATCGTTTATCTGTGTGTTTCTGGATCTGCGCCACGGAATCCTAGAGTGTTGCTGCCTACGCTACAAGAGCTAGTACTAAGATTTAGGGAACAGGAATATTTCTTAGTCAACAATTTAAAATAATAAATAATTTTATATTTTCTTACAATTATTTATTTGCGTTGTTTTACTGCTTACAAAAGGTTGTTTTGTTGAAATCTTAATTAAATCTCTCCTTATGAAATCCTTATTAAATTAAGTAAAATATTTTCCATAACATTCGAGATAACAACAATCGTATGGAAGATATTCAAATGAAGACTTATTACATATTTCATTCATTCTATGAACCCATAGTTAGTTAGTATCTTACGTGAGCTATGTTACGTCTACATAATCTTTAATACCTGTTAATACTATGTCAATGTCCGATAGTTACACGTTATTGGTCATTTATCTAATTTCACTAAATTACCGAACGCTCTGCCGCTTAGTAATAGTGGTCTATAAAACTAACTTGGAACATTTGCATCCTGTTTATTAGCAAAGTTGTATAATCGGATCTATTAGTTTATTGCGTGTACAAATGATATAAATGTGATTAATAATGACTTTTTTAACAAAGTCAATACTCGGATTCCATGTGATGGATCCAGAGATACAAAAACGTTTGTTTTTTAAACAAATAATTTGTTGACCTAGCGCCTAGGCTAATCAATCAATTTTTTTCGTGTCGCCAAATATCTTGTTGCCAGCGTCTTGATGTTTTTTTATTTGACGCTTATGTCCAATAACTGTATTTGGTATGTGTTATTATTTTGTGTTTAGTGAAAAAAAGACTAGATACCATGCACCACCTTCATGCATTTCTATTTAACCAAAGGGTTGACTGGCAAAGAATGCCACAAGGCATTAAGTCCGCCTTCTGTATAATTTCTGTGCAATAAAGTTTACATGAATAAAGTAAATGTCTATGTAAGGATGCCTACGGACGACAGTATACATTTACCATCTTGTGGACTGTCTGCTGCCTTTTTTCCATAAAAAAATTGGTGTTCCATTTTCTAGCGTTCCAAGCAATCAATACAATTTTATTCTCCTAACTTAACTGCATCCCGCAACTTTATTTGTATCTTTAAATATACCTACTTACGACATGCTTTTGGACACAATTACAATTCAATTATCACTGCTATTTGATGTATAAGTAGTTTTTGAAAATATTCGAAATATTATTTCTGTGTATGTTATTATTTCGTATATATTTCTACTAGCGACCCGCCCTCGCTTCACTTCGGTTTCGTTATATTACAACTAATTAACACAAAACAATATTAAACTATACGTATAAACCTTCCTCTTGAATCACTCTATCTATTGATGAAAACCGCATTAAAATCCGTTGCGTAGTTTAAAAGATCTAAGCGTACATACAGAGGGACAGACGGCGGGAAGCGACTTTGTTTTATACTATGTAAAGATTTTGTAATGTCGTATCTTTGAAAAACAAAATTATTAGATTTTTTTCTAAGCGTTAGTAATTAATTTATGTGAACAAAATAGAACAGGTGACTTAATTGTTACGGAACTTACATTTTATTATAGCCCATTATACATAATACGCATTTCAGTGCGCCGTAAAGCTAACTAGGCACTCGCGTCCTGTTACCCGCGAGATTGTTTAAATTTTCACTTTCTACCGACACTGTCGATTAATTCCAACACGCGGGTTATCGACCAGCTCATCGTGTCGTCGCGTGTCTACACTGGTGACATTTTGAGACCACCTTAACCTTTGATTCCTGCTCATGTCGCGTTTCTAACAGCGCGTTTCGCGCAATTTCCTATGGTCCGTCACACTTGCACCGAAGAAAGTATACAAGCAGATAGATGAATGACTGAAGGCGGATGACCTAATTTCACCAAAATCATTTGTGAGCGGCTAAGAGCAGTAATCCAACGTAAAATTAATAATACGAGTCTATCAACTATCTACATCTATGTACTCATAGTTAATTTCAACTTCTATCCAAAGACTGCCACCACACATGGTCTTTCGCTGTTGTTATCCAACCATCACCGGCGACTTCCTTCAAATCGTTAGTTCAGCAGTGAAGAGATAGAGATTGTATGTTATGATGCATATTAAACTCGGCATTTTAACTACACGCAAAGCTATATAATTTTGTGATAAATGAATACGTAATTAAAAGTTAATTAAAATGTTTACATCTAAATAACACATCTTTCCTTAATAATTAATTCTTAAGTAAGGAATATTTTTTAAGGCTAACGGTTTCAACTGGAGTACTCGTACATGCTCTCGGTGACCAACCTTTCCCGCTGGCTTTAGTTTTTTGATCAAAATTATAATTTACAACGGACTGCACTAATGATTTTCTCATATCAAAATAAGCAAGGACAAATCAAGCTTCGTCAATCAATTTAAGTATGTAAACGTATTGAAGTGTTACAAAGCCATAAAAGTCATTCAATTCCAACGCTTTACAACTACAACGCAGAACACTAAAGCAAACAGCACAAGTGGTACACCTGTACCAATTATTATTGATAACCATAAAATTACACGGGATACGAAACGGTACACTTTCCGGTGCCCGCTATTAAAATGCTATAAATCCATCGCAGCCTTCCATCTAGGGTGATTCTTAGCTGTACTCTATAAATTTTACGTTAAAATTTGTGTAATTATAATGTAACACGCTCCCTCTCTCTCTCTCCACTATATTATATTATATCTTGGTTTATTGGTATATAGTATCTGTATAAATATATTAAATGAATAGTATGTGCATATATGTTTCTAATAATTATAATATGTTCACCATCTACGAGTATCTATCTTCCTGCACAAATGTTGCCGGGAAGAGATCGGTTTAGCGGTAAGGCCTACCTTTTGTATACCTACTTATTTATTTAAACTTTTGCGTTACTTTCATTGTATTCTTTGATGCTCAATTATTTGTACTTACTTACTTATATCTCTTTTTACCCAATCACTACTGGCAAAGTAGTTGGTCCATGTAACCGGGCGGAAAAATTTAACATTTTTTTATTCCTATTTATTTTCTATACTTTATGTAGCTGATTGTGTTGCAATACGTTCGTTGTAAAATAATTTATAAAGCATCAAAACTACATACTGCTAAAAATATAATTACCTTTATCATGTACTCATAATTCACTGCTTAGATAAAGCTGTGTAATGTGTTTTGATGCAGCCCGTTATCAGGGGGATATTTTTATACCCTTAACTTTTTTATAATTTTAAGATTTGTGGTTTTATCTATGGTTTAGCAACTTATTCCTAGAATCACGCTTTAGGAAGTTTCTTCGTAACCAGGTAAGAGAGGGGGAAAATTACAACTCGATTATAAATCTAGACATAGCAGGGTAAAAACCGTCTACAGGAAAAGGAGAAAATATGACGACCGAAGAGTCGATGAAGTGTTCGAGTTATAATATGTGTTATTATTTATTATAGCGAAAAGGTGTGCATGTTTTTTTAATATTTAAAAAAAAAATCTAAATGTATCTGATATATTTATTCTTCTTGAAATAAAATATCACTGTTTCAAACGTCTGTGAAATAAAAATAAAATATAATTAAATGAGCAACAGAAAAAAGCAAATCGATGGTAGCAAATTTTAAGGTTTTAGTTGTCTGGTGACAATATAGAATTAGAAGTTTTCCGTCGACTTGGTGACGTGATGACATTTTTAGTAATTTAACATTATTTACTTCAGTTATTGAAAAATGTGTAATAGTAAATAATACGAATAATATGAAATAATTTCTTCATTTATTCAGGTTATTTTGTTGATCATGATTTGCTTTTCATTTAGTATGTTTTGTTTAAATACAAACCAATAAAAATATGTAAGAAATGATACTATACTATACAATCATATTTTAATATTTCACGCTGGAATCAAATCTGAAATAAGCACTCAGCTCGACGCGGTCATTCCAAAGATTTTTCCATTATAATGCTCGACGGGTGTCCACCTAACTGTTTATTTTAGTTACATGAAAAGTGACAAGTGGACAATCGAATCGAACCGAAAGTATCGATTGTATTGAACGATGTATCGAGTAGGTCAGTCGGCCGTTTGGTCAGGTGAGGCTGCACAATGGGCTATATGACGTGTAGCATTGTTCACCTATCAGCTGATATTTTTAGTCGCCGATCCACTAGAGCGATGACACTATCACGATGATCTGACGGCTCTTGATCGATGTTTGCATCAATTCGAGGTCACGCGCCAAGTTCGGTTTTCGTTCATGTGAATTTTCTTTACTTTCTTTCTTATCATTTGATAGCTGTTTTTTACGTCGCATTTTACATATTCAATTTCTCGATTATGCACTCGGTTACGCAAAGGTTATTTACGGCTTTAAATATTTGAAAATATATCAAATAGTAATGACGCGATCGGCTAATGACCGCTCGCATGACGCTGCGCAAGGCCGCGAAAATATTCTTAAGAAGAAAGTACATTCGGTTCTTTTATCACCGCTTTTGCGTGTAGATAGATAGATCTAGGAAGCGTCACGAAATTCCCACGTCCGGTATTTCGCATACAGTCTGCAGCGCAGATTGTGATGATAACGTTTTTTCTAATTCTGTTTCATTTGTTGGTCTATTTTTTAATAGTTAGTATTTTTACTGTATTAACCTAATAACCATATAAATAATCGTAATGGGTTTGCTACGAGTGTAGGTTATCGAATCTAAATGTTTTCTAGTCTATATCTAACATAAGATAAGATGTTAATTCAACCATTTCTAACAGATTTTGTATGGAAAGAGAACATGTATTAAGAGCTACGAGTATCTCTGTTTTCTTTTGTTTATTTATAGTTTGCGGTAAGATGCAAGCTGTAATCCCACAGCCGCTGGGTGCACTCGACTGTCCAAGTTACCTCTTTCTCACAGAAGACTACCGTAAAATGTACTACCATTTCTCCCCGATCCTATTCCCCCAATATACGTACGCGCTTCGGTAATAAGGAGATACATATACCAGAGCCCATTTCTATTTTATTCGCTCCTATCCCATCGAATGAAGAGTATAATGGACTAAAAGTAACGCCTTCTTCCGCTACATTCTTGACTTCTCATCCTAACCCATCCCCCAACTGAGATTGGGGTATGTAACGGGATGAGGAAAACACCTCGGCCCGTTATACTACCAATCTTTACATTTCACATATCTTTCATTAAATCCCTTTGAAATCTCTACGGGTACCTACCTACAGGTATCGCAACGAGGGCGTGTCAATATTTGTCATTCTGGACTGATATTGACACATATCGCGGATTTCCATGGGCGACAGTATCTACTTATCGCCAGATGGATTGTCTGTTCGTCTACCGCCTTTTTTCTCTAAAAAAAAAGAATAACACGAGCTGCGCGTGAAACTGTACAATGATATGAATATTCGGATATCAGATCGCTTCGCATCCGTAACGGTCGGTTCACTTCGTTGTGAATGTTGTTTTTGCGCGTGCATCCAGATTATGTTTCGGCGATTTCGCGGTAAATAGTCGACGAAACGAGATACTACATTATTATGGTCACATGCCATATACAACCGTTAAGTGCGTGATATTTTGACTTAGATTTGCGGAGACGTCTTCCAATGGGAACGCTGAACGATATTTTAGACGATTTTTAAGAGAATTGAATTAATTTCGTATTATATCAGAACCTCTAAAAAAGGCATTATATAAACAAAAAAGAAGAATGTAATCCTATATCTGTCTAAAACGTCCCAGTCCAAATACTTCCTTTGTTGGGGTTATCTAGGCTTCATGACTTGCGGCAGCTGTTCGTTGTGTTGTTGCTCACTTAGCACTAACTATGGAACATAATGGATACATGGTGATTATGGTGGGAATAACTACCTGCTCTAAATAGATAATTGATTTGTTTACCATTTATTAATGTATGATTATTTATTAGTTTAATGATTATTAGTTTAAAAGGCTTTATGTAAGGTTTAATCTCACAGTAGTGGCTTCGAAAGATATTTAGGTACTTGCACATAAAAGTGACTATTCATATATTTTAGTAATATATATGACAGTATACCAATCAGTGTACAGTGTACGTACGCGTGTAATTTATTGAGTTTACGATTCTAACTTTATTTAATACCAGCGACCCGGCCTCGCTTCGCTTCGGTTTATAAGTTGAATTTTTTTTTTTTCAAAATTTCTTAATAAAATATAGCCTATATTAAACACGGATAATGTAGTTTCCTATTTGTGAAATAATTTTTGAAATCGGTTCAGTAGTTCCAGAGATTACCGCCAACATACCCACAAACAAACACACAATTTTACCTCTTTATTATATTAGTATAGAAGTATCACATTATCTCATGTGATGGAATTCAGGAGAAAGCTAAATAAAATGCAGAGGGTCTTTACAGTTACGTCCCGTAGTAAAATGTTAGGAATTTGTGGAAGGAATTTAAGATGAACTTAATAATCAATACACTATTTATTTTTAGGAATAATCCTCGTAACTATAATATTATACCATTATATGATTATATTTGAAATATAAACTCTGGATATAAATCTCTCGCAATACGTAGGGTGACTAAATGAAATTTGAGATACTCACTCAATATTCAGAAAGAGATCTCATTCGAGCTGTACCGCTTTTAAAACATTATTAATTCGAAATTCGAATTCCGAAAGTCATTTAGTCAAAACGAAAAAAATAAAAATGTGGTATTCACTTTTTTATTGCATTACGCGTGCTTTTCTTTACAACAATGGAATTCGAACGAGAACATTTTCGTGTAGTAATGATGTTATACGATTTTAAAATTAGTTTAAATGAAAGTCGGTGTAAAGATAAATAATCATCTATCATATAAGTATCAGCTTTTAGGGACCTACTTTGGAGACTTTTACTTAGGGACCTTAGTGCCTACTAGCACCGTCTCGTTTAACAATTTTTAGATGGTTTTCTCAAATTAAACAAGGAAAATTTTCCTTAAAAGATGATGATAGACGTGACCGTCCTGCGACTTCTGTAACGAATGAAAACATCTAGGCTGTAAACAAAAAAGGTTGCACTAAGACCCAAAATCACCTTACAAACAGATAGAGGAAGACTCCTAAGATTTCATCGCCGGTCATTCATAAAATTTTACACCAACACCTTCAAGTCCAGAAGCTTTGTTCGCGTTGGGTTCACTGACTGCTGAACAAACAAAAGCTCGCGTGTCATGGTGCAGGGAAATGATTGTAAAATTCGAAAATGGAGAGGGATGGAATATACATATTTTATACTATTACTGGAGATGAAAGTTGAATCTATCAGTATGACCCACTTACTAAGCGGTAATCAACGGATCAAGGTGTATCCAGACGAAGAGCCTCCCAGGAAGGCCAAACGTGGGCGCAGTGGGCAAAAAAATGGTGGCACCACTCTTCTCTGCTGATGGCCATTTAGCGACAATTTCTTTAGTTCTCAAATTTATTTCTCAAAAAAAACTGTTAATGCCCAATGGTACAGTTAAGTGTGTTTACCAACTGTATTTGATGTGTTAAATCAAAAACGTCTTAAAATAGGTTTGAGAGCACTTTTCTTGCACCATAACAGTGCATCATCTCACAAAGCAAAACATACCCAAGAGTTTTTGAAGACCACAGAGATCCAAGAATTGAGTCACCCTCCTTATAGCCCTGATTTAGCTCCATGCGACTTCTTTCTCTCTCCAAAAGTGATGCTGGGACTCCGTGGTATTCTTTTCGACAGCCCTGAGAACGCTCGGAATGCTTTTATGGCAGCTGTTGAGGACTTCGCTAAAGAAGAGTATCGCCAGTGCTTTAAATCTTGGTTTAGACGAATGAATTGCTGTACAGAGACTAATGGAGAGTATTTTGAGAAATTGTAATAAAAAATTGTGTTGTAACCCAAATGTTGTTTTTGTTTCTCAAAATTTACCTAGTCACCCACATATATCACCACCACACACGATCATCCGATCCCCGTAACTATTGTATTAATATACCTATCTGGTTTACAGATTTATTACAAAAACTGGCGAAGTTTGTAAACTTTCTTAAATCCTTCCGCAGTTCGTTACACCCTTGGTAACGTTTTACCAATTTACACATATCTCTAAAGATCCTCAATATATAGACAGGTAGAAAAATATGTTACACACCAATATAAAAGTAAGGCTAATACAGATATTGTAGATGTATACAAAAGATAGTCTTATCGTTAAAAGTGATATCTGCCACAGACGTTTTGGGTAAATAAACAATTAAATAATCACACACACAGGATATAATAATAAACAGAGGAAATGAACAAATTGAAAAAATGTAAAAGTGATGAATAAATAAATGATTTAGGTACAGTATACATAATAGAGATTCCAAATCGTGCGATTATCGCTCTTCGACAATTTAAATGTCTCTTTTTGTGCTTATGGTTATGACATTCTTATACTGTTAATAAGAGACTTTCGCACGCTTTGCAACTCATGTTGTAATGAAAGGATAGACATATTATAGGCAATATTTAGGCATCAATCATACTGTTCCATTCAACTTACATCGATAAGTGGAAGTATTCTAAAATATGTAAGTTGAAAATTAAAAAGGGAAATTTTAACACACGACAACCACTACTTGCAATCACTTGTTACATATTTTTCAATTATAATGCACCTGACACACTTGCAACATTGAAGAGAAACTTTGTAGTCTCATCGCTGTTGAAAGTGCACGCTGCAACTTTCCAAATTGCTCTGTCAACTCGATTTTATATTAAAATCGAATCAGGTAATCGAGACTGTAGATTTATATTTATTTATTTAAAGAATTACGTATCAATTGGCCCAGTTGGCTACTGACCCCGCCTGTAGGCTAGGGGTGGACTCCCGGCCGGACAAACATTTGTGGAAAGACGGGTGTTTGGTCGTGTCTGGATGTTGCACGTGTTGTGTTCGGCTTTGTCTCTCGACCCACGACACAAGGAATCCTAGTGTGGGCCATTGAGTGTGGTGTTATTTATTTAAAATTTAAACGTGTACCGTATGTTACTGTAAAAGCCCGAATAATGGTAAATCCTAAGATTATCCAGTGAAACCTAAAATTTACCCAGTACCAACGGTAAGTCCTCGAAATATTTTGAAATAGTTGTTCGCTTACATTTGCTAACGTTCACTAATAAATCTTAGGCTTTACCTTAGATACGTGGTAAATGTAGAAAAACATTTATGTTGAAACACGTACGCACATTAAATAACTATGCATGCAAGCATTGTATGAATTTAATTGATCAATCGAGGAAGGCTCCCTCTCTTAATTGGTCAAAAGGTGAGATCATGTCATTGATAGTGATGACATCACATTTTTATAGAACAGAATATAATCGCACATGGTCGATTACTTTATTAAATAACTGCAACCTGTTCCAAAAAAATCATGTCTGCAAAACTGTTTGCTAAAGAACCCAGTTGTCTAACTCAGCACATGGTAATAATTATATTCCTACAATGGCCCATCAATCATTCTATGCGGAACCACGGCAGATCGTTGTTGACGGTAATCGATCTCCGCCCGTCCCATGTTCGCGTTGTGTTGTCGATAAGGATTTTTACACTACCTAACGTGTCGTGTTAACGTTCATATTTTTTAAGTGGTAAGTGGATACCAACGCCCATGAACATCCGCGATACGTGCCAACATCAGTGCAGAATGACAAATGTCGTCACGTCCACGGATACGCTGCTTGCCGTTGGAGATTCAGGATTGGATTTGGAGAAAAGGTTGAGAAAATGGACGGCGATAGAATAGAATGTAATGGGACGTACGTACGTTAGAGAAAAGGGATAAAGTGGGAAGTGCAGTATATTTCATGGTAGTCTTCTATGAGAAAGGGGTTTTCTTTTTTGTTTAAAAAAATAATCCAGAATACATGTTTCACAGGGTTCCCACAGTGACACCAGTTTTAGTGGAAGTTATTTTTATGGAAAATATTATGAAGAAGTCAAAGACGGCAATCTTATCTGACGTAGCGTGCTAACCACTTTCTAAAGAATTTTGCTAGACTACAAATTTTAGATCTTGTGAAAAATGGATACATCAAACGGATAGATGGATTGATTGTACGCGAACCGTTTGCTGGTTTGCTAAGGTTTTTTTTTGTATAATTTTGGGTTATATATTAATTCTAGTGGTATTGCCAACAGTAAATTGACTATGCCAGTATTACATATTATTGTATTACAATAGGTATAACAACAGCATGATTGCTGGTTATATGCGCATGCGCCTCCAAAGCACATAGACATCAACGGCTCACCAGGATTCAAGTAAGGGATAAACATGATTAGCCGAGTCGGTAATGCCAGGGGCATTACCGACTTATGATTATGATAGTTGCCTTATGATAGTCTGGATTAAATTTCGAGTGGAAAAACATTTTTTAAATACAATTTGTTCGAGTGTTGCATACTTTCTGTTCTACGTATGCCTCCGAATTCGCAACATAGTTGTATGTAGTTTCTATCTATACTAATAATATAATAAAGAGGTAAAATTGTGTGTTTATATGTATGTTGGGGGTAATCTCTGGAACTACTGAACCGATTTCAAAAATTCTTTCACAAATAGGAAGCTACATTATCCGTGTCTAACATAGGCTATAGGTTATTTTGAAATTGTGAAAAAAAAAATTCATAAAATAAGCTCTTATTTTTTTTATTTTTTTTTATATAATAGTGGGCGGACGAGCTAGCGGTCCCACGTGATGGTAAGTGTTACCGCTGCCCATGGACACCTGCAACACCAGGGGGTATGCGGGCGTGCCGCCGACCTTGCAAAATCCTATTCACAGCTCTTTTGAAGAACCCCATATCGTAGCTTAATGGAAAGACCTCTTGAGGCAGTTCGTTCCACAGCCTACGGGTTCGCGGTATAAAGTAATTTTTGACCGAACAGTGCGCGACACCTCCGTATCGAGGAAATGCGTATGGACCGCACTTCTGTGACGGGAGGTGCGGTTATAGAAACCCGAGGTGAGAATTATATTGAACAATTCTTCAGAGCATTCCCCATTGTACAGGCGGTAGAACACACAGAGAGACGCAACGTCTCTCCGATTGCTGAGGGATTCTAAACCGCCCGTGAGAGTGGGATCGTCGACAATACGAACAGCACGTCGTTGGATGGAGTCAAATGGGTCCAGTTGGTATTTCGGTGCGCCGGCCCAGAGGTGGGAGCAATACTCCATATGGGGCCTCACTTGAGCTTTGTAAAGCATAAGGAGATGCCCAGGGGTGAAGTACCGCTTCGCTCTGTTCAGCACACCGAGCTTTTTGGAAGCCATTTTGGCCTTATTTTCCAGATGACCCCTAAATTCGATTTTGCTGGAAATGTCGACACCAAGGATCCCGATACTCTCCGAGATCTTAAGAGGCATGCTCTGAAAGCGAGGTGCTACGACAAAGGGGGTTTTTTTAGCGGTGAATGCACAGACTTGCGTCTTACTGGGGTTGAAATCCACTAGGTTCAGAGAACCCCAAATCGAGACTAGATCTAAAGAGTCTTCGATTTCAGACACAAGCCTGGCGCGACTCCCTTCCACTTCGACCCGAGGGATGTTGGCGCGGCCCCTGTACAAAGCGTCTCCAGTACTGTCATCTGCATAGCAACGCATGTCACCAATTTGCAACAGGTCGTTGATATGCAGAAGGAACAGAGTTGGGGACAGCACGGAGCCTTGCAGGACGCCAGCGTTAATAGACATGGTGTCGGAGCAGCTACCATCGATAACGACTCTGATGCTCCGTCCAGTCAGGAAACTGGCAACCCATTCGTATAATCCCTCAGGTATCCCTTAAGATGGTAACTTGGAAAGCAGCGATTTGTGCCATACCCGATCAAAAGCTTTCGCAATGTCTAGGCCTACAGCCAGAGCCTCGCCTCTACTCTCAATGGCATAAGCCCAGCGGTGTGTTCAATACGCTAAAAGATCACCAGCCGAACGATTATGGCGAAATCCATATTGACGGTCGCTAATCAGCTGGCGATCCTCTAGGTACATACCCAAGGAGCTGTGTGTTTATGACACGCTCTATCACCTTGGAGAGGAGGGAGGTGATCGCTATTGGCCTGTAGTTGGCCGGGTCTGTGCAGTCACCCATTTTAGGTAAAGGGTGAACATGAGCTACCTTCCATGCTGACGGGAAGCTTTTTGTGGAGTATGAGAGCCTAAAGAGTCGCGTAAGCACCGGGGACAACTCGGGAACGCAAAATTTAAGCAAAATCTTATAAACCGAAGCGAAGCAAGGACGGGTCGCTATTAATAATAATTGACGTAGCCATTTAAGATAATCCGTTTGCCTCCATAAACAAAGAAATAATCGCGTCACTTGTAACAAGTATACTAGCGAATATGTCGCACGTAGGTGCCGGTGGGTGGGCGCAGCAACTCAAATGTCGTGCCACTAGGAAATACACACAGCAGTAAATTTTGTAATTGTCACGTGGAGGCATGTCGGAGCTGTTTGATGCTTCGAAGGTATTCACCTTTTATTACGTACTTGTAATGGTGTTAGGTTGTTGAGAGGTTAACGTTTAATTACATGCTCATACGAGTATTGAGATAGATTTTGTGTCATTAAAATATACTTGTTCCTAGAAGTTGTGATTATCATGGAGCCCTTTTTGATTTGACCGCTTGATACGGTGTTCGGAATTTTTTAAGACGGTCTTGTGGTGTTGGCCTGCTTAAAGATAGCACCACCCCATTTATTCCCGTGTGTGCCGAAAAAGGAGACTAGGGGACAACAAAGCCGCTACCGCAAACCCTGACGAACTACACCATCCCTAAAAAAGTGACTCGCCAACCCATTTGGCCCGTGAGGCGTTAAGACTATACATCATTATGCGCAAAACAATGTGCATGAGGAGGTCCATGTCCAGCAGTAGACGATGAAGGGGCTGGTTACCATTACGGTTATGGTTTATTGAAGCTCCACCTTCTGTGAAGGCGTACGACGCCGTGTGAACATTTTTAAGCAACTTCTTTCGAGCTACTGGCGTCCCCTGGCTGCGGGTAATCGCGACTATGGTATAGTCATCATGTACACATCTATAGGACCCATGTATATTAAATTCTGCCTCGGGTTATTAAATCCTAAACGCCATACTGTCAATTGCATCGTTTCATAACGGCATATCGTTTAATTCCAAATGGAGGCGCTAAAAGCGTGCCCTCGCCGTTTATGTCGCTAACAGAACGCGCCATCCACATTTGTAATTTTAACGCTATTTTATGCGGGTACCCCTTACGTATGTAGACACTACGTTTTACGTTGATTTGTAGATATTTTATTGAAGCATTTAATTACGTATTATTAACAAAATTTTAATAATTATAGTGTCTATCTCGCTCACATTGCAGTCACTTCAGCTAGTATCGCGGAACATTAACATAGTTGCACTCGTGACTAAAGCCAGTCTATTGTTTTAGACTATAAAATCAACGAAAGATTTTCAACGAAGTTATAATTTTACTACGTCAACTGAGCTTCTCTGGTTAGAATTCCCTGTATCATTAGGCCAAAGATACACACAAATACTTCTTAATTCTCACCGACCGGACCCGTGATCCTCCACTGTATTTCCAAAGTAAGGTCCTAAAGTGAAAACTGTTTCTTCGGCTGGTCATCAAACCTTTAGCGTTATTTCTAAAACATACATGTTCGGTTTGTATTGAAAGGCTATTAAACATCACAAGATTTCCGTTTCCCAGTTCAAAATTTGTATTAATATCCAACCGGGAAACGAATCCAGAACATTTTGCGTAGTAGGCAAAATAAGACTGGGTTTAATTAGACGTCCAGTACTAATAAAATTCTCGGGCAAAAGCTGTATAGTTGCGATTATTACTACAACCATATCTCTATGAGGAAGCAATGTATTAAAAAACATGAGGTCAATGAAGCTATAAAAATAACTCGATCGGCAATAAATAAGCTACCCCCAGTCGTACAGACTTGTAAGGCGAACCAGTCCTGTTCTAGCCGTCTTTATGGTGACACTATGTTCTATATACCGTTATTGCTCTTATGGGGAAATACGAGCAGACGAGCTGCACGCATATCATCCATAAGGGCCGCTATTTGTTGCCCTTTTGCACGTTTGCCAAGTTTATTGGTAGTCTTTAGCGTCTTGGTACTTGTGACAACAGTGTGAGGAAAATATAGTAGTTGAGTAATATGCAAAGCGTTCCGGTATGTTTATTGAATACGCTCTTTGTAATTCGTACATGCTTTGGTCTATTTTAAGGCAAGGCAAGAATATTTCTACTGTAACAAAAGTCAATCGTTATACATTTATAATGACTGTGTGATGGTGTAAGAATGTGCGTAGAGAAAGTGTCAAGCATATACATTATTAAAATTCTTAACTTAAACATTATTGCATCTTTAATTAGATATTTATTGTTTTAACAAAAAGCACACTTTATGCTATAAAACATTTTCTCCCAGCCAATCTAGAGGCTATTTAGTGATGTTAGGGTATATTCCATTCTTGTTAATACTTATTTATTGTTAAAAATTAAGTGACAGTTCAAGCTAGATTACCATACCAGGGCTAGGTTCATTTAATCGAGTGATTAAGAGAAGCGTTCTCCTCTTAAGTTGGCTTCTCATATATACCCTTTAAACTGTATATTGTAGTCTGTTGATCGTCGTAACTAATCACACTGCATAGAAACGTTACATCGGATTTGCAATATCATAGCTTGATATCTTAATATATATCATATCTTAATATCTTAATCATAGCTTAATATAACGTAATATCATAGCGATTGGAATGCCTTGTAAGTTTGTGAACATACTTGTAAAATTTTATGTATGTGTATTTATCTGTTTGCAATGTAAACAATGTTTGCGGGTCCTCACCCGTGTAATGCAACATGTATGAACCCCTATAATTAGAGAGGTTCATACATGTTACATGAATTAATCTAACAATCTCTATAATTGTTTACTCTGATGCACACATGAAGTATATTTTTATAGTAACTACAGGGCTATTTATGATAAGGATTTATTATAGTCTAAGATTTTAAAGCTCGATTTTTAAACCCTTGAGGTTAAAAGCTCGAGTTTAAAACGGTTAATGTTAAGCTTATTAACGTTTATTTGCGCTCGTACGTCCAGCGCTTATTTTTACAACACTAGATGAGTTAGATGATATGTGGGTGTCAAAGCAATCAGTGTTTTGAGGGCCAAGGGGAGTTATAATTCCACTCAATTACTACCGCCTATGATACCTGGCCCTCTGAGATTGTACAATACAGAGGATTGTGAGTGCCATTGCTCCTAAGAAAGCCGCCAGTAATGAATTTTTAAGCTATTCCGATATGTGCTTGATTTAAGCCAAGTCAAAACAGTGTTTACCTGTACACAGCCTCCAGCATAGTATAATGTGAAAGTCCATAGCGCCGGTACTGGTAACAATATGATAAAATTGTTATTAATAGTGGACTATACGTTATATGTTGCGATTAGCGCTTTTGTTTGCTGGTGATCGATGTGGGATGCTTTCTAAAAGATTCTTTTTAGTGAAAAGCGTTTGTGGATGGCAGGCTTTCTGATTGTGATATTTTTTAAAGGTATGTATGTAGAAGGTATGTAAAGAATGTAGAATACGCAGTTTTTGATTTTTATATATTTTTAACGTACTATAATTTTAACGGAAACATATAGTGTGGGTTCAGGGTATCTAAATGAATAATGAAGAGGGGATCTAGATTTAATAAATCAGTCATCATGTACACCTTGTTTAACTTGGACCCTTACACCACTACACAGACAATCAGATGATTTATTATTATTTGCTTTATTTTATATTTTATTGTACGAGGGCGTACCCAAAAGAAACCGAACTGATGTTGTGCGGGACAGAGTATTAGTAGTACCGCGTTTTTGCCGGTAGGGGCGTATAGACATACTTCTCAACATTCAGTATGCCAACGGCCGTCATCGTAGAAGGTTGCGTTACGTTGGTGTAATTTTTTTTTTTAAAGTTATTTTGCGTACTCTTCGTTTTTGTAATGGCTGATTTGCGTGAACAGCGCGCGGCCGTCAAGTTTTGCTTCCTGCTCGGGAAAACGGGCACAGAAACCCTTGAGATGTTGAAAACGGCTTACAAAGGTGATGCTTTAGGGAAAACTCAAGTATTTGAGTGGTTTTCTCGTTTCAAAAGTGGTGAAATGTCGATAGAAGATCAAGCTCGCTCTGGACGTCCTTCGACGTCGCGAACCGACAAAAATGTAAAAAATATTCACAAAATTATCCTGGAAGATCGACGGCAAACCATCGAAGAAGTAGCGGAGAGATCTGGTGTGACATGGAGTTCAGTACAGAGAATTTTAAGTGAAGATTTGGGGATGAGACGGGTGGCTGCAAAATTTGTTCCTCGAGTGCTGACTGAGCAGCAAAAACAAGGCCGCGTGGAATCATGCTCTTCTTTGAAAGAAGAATTCCAAAATGACCCAAATTTCTTTTCCAAGGTCATTACAGGTGACGAATCATGGTGCTATGGATATGACCCTGAAACCAAGCAACAATCGAGCCAATGGAAGACTCCAGCATCGCCTCGCCCTAAAAAAGCTCGTCAAGTGAGATCAAACATTAAGACAATGCTCATTTGTTTTTTTGACGTGAGAGGAGTCGTTCATTCAGAGTTTGTTCCACCTGGTCAAACAGTTAACCAGGCATTTTACCTAGAGGTATTAAAAAGATTACGCAACAGTTTGAGGCGGAAAAGACCTGATTTGTGGCAGTCGGGGGAATGGTTTTTTCATCACGACAATGCTCCTGCTCACACAGCCCTTTCTGTACGGCGGTTTTTGACCAAAAATGGTATGACCACTGTGTCCCATCCACCCTATTCACCCGACCTGGCTCCCTGCGACTTCTTTTTATTCCCAAGAATGAAAAGAGACATGAAAGGAAAGCGTTTCGCGGACATTGATGAAGTAAAAAAAAAAACGACGGAGGCGTTGGCAGGCATCACAAAAGATGAGTTTAAAAAATGCTTCGAAAATTGGAACAAAAGATTGGACAAGTGCATTAACTCCAACGGAGAGTACTTTGAAGGAGATTAAATGTTTTTTGTAAAAAAATTAAATAAATAACTTTGTACAAAAATAGTTCGGTTTCTTTTGGGTACGCCCTCGTACACACACAATATATTACGTGATTACATGATTAAAAAGGAGATGTATAAAAGGTAAGCATATTTTCTGTTGAGATCTGGTTGTAAGCGGCTTACTCCCGCTGTTTCCTATCAAACAGACCTAGGGGTTAATGTTTTACCGACAGTTCTAGTCTAATTGATATCACAGACATTTTATGTCCCCTCCTCATTTTATGTCTCTGCCTCAAGAGGTCTTTTCATTAAACTACGATATGGGGTTCTTCAAGAAAGTTCTGAATAGGATTTTGCAACATTCGCAACCGCATACCCCTTGGTGTTGCAGGTGTCCATGGGCGGCGGTAACACTTACCATCACGTGGAACCGTTTGCTCGTCCGCCTACTACCCTGTACCCTACCCGTACCCTATATCTCTCCACTACTGGATGTTATACTCATAGGCCTTATCCAACGCTCGTCACTAGTCCTGAAAATGTACTATTTAAGGCTTTTGTATATCTTTACGTTTTACGTTTACGTTTTTAGCATTCACTTTAATGCCTCTGCCTATGTTATAAGGATTCGTTTTTCAATCCAACCATCACTAGTTCAAAGACGTTTGCTCTTGATCTGGTTAGTTTGTATTCGTCTTTGTGTCTCTCTATATTAATATTTGTTATATTTGATCTATCGTATTTAATACGTAATAGGCAGTGTGTTTAGCTGGTGTAACTAGATAATGATCTAACTAATCTAGGTCTTCCCTCATCTCTTAACAAAATTATATCCTTGTCATAAAGAAAGTTCACTCCTTGTCAAAGGGAGAAAACACTTTTAATTATTCTTTCATGTCGTCTTTCTGGGGCAATGTCTTCTTCATCATCTTTTGTTTCCGATTTGATTTAATTAGACTTTGCATGTCATTGACGTATAATTTCGCCTGCTGTCCCTACATTTGCTTATGCACCGTCAAAGATTTCACATACAATGTACCGTCTCCCGTTATCGCAGGCTCCATGGGAAGCCGCCTTATCCGAAGACAACGGGTTACTGTTACTCGTTCTCTCCCACGAGAGATGCGCACTTCCCCAAGCAATTGTACTCGCACAATAGTCACTATTGCATATTGATTCGTTTCCTAGCAATAACTAGTAAGAACGTTTGTTACTTCGAATCATTAAATTCATCAGTAGGCGTGTTTTTCTAAATCGATTGTAATTGTTGAAAATTATCTTTGCATTTAATTAAGATTCAAGTGATGATTTTATTTATCTATTTACTTTGATATCGCGCTAGATAATTTCTAATACATTTCATTCGATCTAATTTCCGGAGATATTACAATACATGTATTCTAGATTGATGGATGTCGAGGGGTACTCACATTCATGAGGTCGTATCTTCAGATCTTTGAGATTCTACTTAAGTATTGATCAATTGTCACTAGTTCGGCGCTGAAGAAAATACCAAGACGAATTCAATAATTCAATAAAATATAGGAATCTTTAAAAATCCACACTGGGTTCGAGTGCTGACTTCGACCTAAGGATTGTAAGGGAAGGCTGGTATTGGAATAAGTATACTTAATCATATGTAGTTATGTATTGTAAAGTGTATATTGTTATATTTATCTAATAAACTAGCTGACTTCAGCTGACTTAATCTAGCTCGTAACCATGGTTGGTATACCCCAGTCGAAGCATCGAGTAAATTAAAAAGATGATACCCGTTTAATAGGTTACCGTTTAATAGGTAACATTTAGAAGTTACTGGTATATTTATATTGTTCTTCCAAAACTCATAATAAGACAAAGAACATAAAAGTTAACAAATAGCGTTCATAAGGGATCACAGTCAGCAAAGTATCAGGCTATTGTCATATCTGAGTCAGAGTACTCAAAATAAGCATAAACATCGCGTATAATAAATATGAGTTCGTTACGCAAGTCATGTCCGTGCGCTATTATCGCGATTTATCCGTCGGAGCGCCCGCCGACGTAGCGCCAGACCGGGCAATGATGCAGATAGATTGAGGCCCTAGCAGACGAAGTAGTCATATAATCACAGAAGTTCCTTGAAATTAACACCTAGATCATTCGATAATAGCACTCCAGCTGAATTGGGAGTAAATCCAATACTATACTTATCATCAGTCCATGTCTCTTCACTGCTGGATATAGGCCTCTCCCAAAGCTCACCACCACACGCCATCCTCGGCTCTTCTCGTCTAACGTAAATGCAATGAAGACCAAATCAGAAATTTTGAGTTGTCTATTCAGATTGATAATTTTGTTACTTTATAACCAAATTGTGACTCTTATTATAATAATTACAATATTTAAGGCTGTTTTGCCGAAGCGAGAGCATTGGCTATTCAATTTTGTAATAGCCATTTAAATATTTTAAGAACGTTAATAAATAAATAGTTTTCCTTGCAAGTTTAGAGTGTGGGGGACCTCTTATTGACTCTATTTGATAAGTGCTATTGTTTACGCGTCGTTTGAAACAAAGGAGACCCGTTTGTAAAGTTTTAGAACAATACTAGCCAACAAACATATCTATCGGAATATCGGTAGGTACATACATAGGTAATAAAATTTACTAGTGTTGTATGGTATTTATTTGTTAGGTAAAATGAAGCCGACTAATATAAATGTGGAGTGATTTATAGAAATACAAAAGAAAGAAATTTAAAATGATATATGAAGTCATTATCGACTTCGGTCGGACCCGAGAAATCCTGTATCCTGAGTGTAGCTTGATCTTGATTGAGTGTAGTTATTTACTTATTACTAGCTGTGCCCGGTATACGTTGCGTTAGAATTTTTTTGTCAGAAACCTGCGCGGCCGCGCGCACAATTCGCCAAAGTTTCATCGAAATCGGATGGATGGTTTAGGAACGCATAGAAGACGAACAACAAACGTTATTTTTTATATTTATTTTTAAAAGGAAGCAATAAAACGCGCAGAAAAGTTTCATTTTATTTAGTTTTATTTATTTAACTTTTACAAATAAAACGTGCATAAAGATAATTTCTTGGTGTGAGTTTAGCACGGCATTGCACATTCGCTTTAGGGTAGTTAGGTAAAATTGATACTTGGTTGTGTTTGTAACTGTCCACCACAATGAATAACTGACTATATTTGATGATTTAGATGACCATCAATTTCTTAGTCTCTCTTTTTTCAATAACATATAACTAAGATTTCATTACCTTGGTAATGTATAAAAGTACACGTCCTTTGCGTCGATTAAATTTACTTATTAACATAAACAACAGCTTTGGGTAAAGAAATGTATCAAGAGTCTACGGACGTTATCAAACGTCGGCCGTAATAAGGGAAAAAGGATCGTAATGAGAAAATTTCCCTTGTCTTCACAAGGGAAATTTTCTCATAGCGGAGACTACCCTGACGGAAACCCACAGGATATGATATCAAGCAATACGCTTGCGTAACAAAATGTATGATATGATGCATGTTCATACAAAATGTACGAACATCACAGGATTTGATCTCATCCAATGATTCAATTTTTTTTCCGTTCCGCTCCATTCAATTTCTCTTAAAGGATCCCCGCATATGCACTCGTTTATTTCCACTGATACGTAATTTCATCTCATCGCATTCTAATAAGGAAATACATTAATACGTACCTAATTCCATTTCATCATGACGGTGATCAGTTACGTCACGCCGCAGGCACGAGGTGGTTGTTGAAATGCCAAACGCGAAGGCTAATAGAATTTCAAATTATTCGCAATTTCAATTCGGAGAAGTATTTACTTACATCTGCCTATATATCAGTATTGTCGTCTTCGTCGTGTATATGGGAAGTAAACGCAAGTGGGAATAGTATAATTTAAGAGCATGTAAATAAATGTTAATATTGCCAATGCTAATGCAGCTAAATTGTCCAGTTACCGATTAGAAATATTATGAGAAGCTATCGGCTTTATGGATTACTTTTGCTTTTCTCATCCAATTACTCTCTTCTGCTTTTCTCATTCAATTACTCTCTTGTACTTTCTCATTTAATTACTCTCTTCTGCTTTTCTCATTCAATTACTCTCTTCTGCTTTTCTCATTCAATTACTCTCTTCTGCTTTTCTCATTCAATTATTCATTTCTGCTTTCAAATTCAATTACTCTCTTCTGCTTTTCTCATTCAATTACTCTCTTCAGCTTTTCTCATTCAGTTACTCTGTTCTGATTTTCTCATTCAATTACTCTCTTCTGCTTTTCTCATTCAATTATTCTCTTCTGCTTTTCTCATTCAATTACTGTCTTCTGCTTTTCTCATTCAATCACTAGTTTCTTCATGTCTTCAGTTCATCTGACCAGAGAGCGTCCTAAAGAAAAGTTATGCAATATAATGGAAATCTTTAATGAAAATCGCCGCATCGACGACATTTAAGTGACGTGCAGTTATAATACTACACATAATAATTATTATAATAAACGCACGTCATAATACAAATGTTGTTTTATCCACAGCATTCGTTACATATTATACTATAAATGTCATTCAATTCTATTAAACTTTTACTTTCGTATAACTTACAAAATAATAATTGAAAGTGAAATTATATTAGCATTCATTGCAACTGACTGATCGCTTTATTATGTAAAATATGACTTAAGTTTATGTAAATAACTGTTTCATTGTTACGTAGTGTTGCGGCTACGAATTATGCGTTCGTCACGGGAAACAATTCATATTAGGAGAGTATAATACGAGTATCGATTCCTATAAATAAGAAAATGTCGAAGATTTGCGTAGATTTTGCGAACAGAAAATGATTATAATTTATCTATTAATAGGTACATATAATAAAACTCTAGAACCAGCGTGTCTACATTGGATATATTTACTAACAATTGATTGGGGGCGATGAAGGAAGAGTATCAGAATACAAAAAGACGATTTTGAAAAGTTTCGTCTCTCTGTGTGTCTGTTTGTCTGTTCGAACACGCTAATCCAAAACTACGGATCCGATTTTCATTGGGTTTCCACAGGTTAACTACGTTTAGCTTAGCGCTTCGAATAGGCTTTTATTTCAACGATATCGGCTGACTGGAAGAACATATAACCCAATTTAGAGTTTAAAAACTAAAATTCCACGCGTACGAGTGTCGCGGCCACAGCTAGTAATAAATACAAAACCTGTTTTCCACGAAAAGTTAGGATAAGATATACATCTTACCCGTTTTATTGATTATTGCTTAAATTTATTTCTGACCTTACAAAAGTATATTGTAAGTGCACAGTATGTTTTTACATTTAATCTGGTTTATCGGATTATTTATATATTAATCTTTCTTTTCCATCTTTCTGAGTTGCAGCGTTCTAATACTTGATATGAAAGTGTATTATTAAGTAATAATTATTTGGTAGATTTCATTATTGCGCACCAGACATACGGTGTCGGAGCTGACAACGACACCAACACCAAAATCTCCACGTAATTTAAAATCAATCCGAATTCAAAGTCTTTTAAATCTCCTCGTCACTCAGGCTTATATACTTAAGAAGGTTTGGTATAAGTAATCGTCTATATCATCAGCTACCTTATGAAAAATATGACAAACCCTTTGTCGCGATGCCTTACTGCCAAGTGGACCGGCTTAAAGAAGTAGGTAGGTTTTAAATGACACATAGCACTAATGTGAGACCATAGATCCAATTCACACATAAATATTTACCGTCAATCACACGTCCCAACATATTAAAGCCAACCTCCAGCCATTATTCAATTTATTGACCAATAAATTAAAATGAATGAAATGTATGGCCACCATTCTCATTCCTAATTGGTCAAGTGTATACTGATGTGTTTACAAAGAATGCTAGCCACTGATGCATTCTATTGTTCTCTTGATACTGATTGATGACTGTACGTATATAAAGATGATTCTTCTCTTTTTGTTCAAAATAATGTGAGTGATGTCTTTATTTCGATCTGTATTGAATTGTATTGGGATCATCGTTTTTAATTTTCATTTTAGTTTGTTTTTAATTTTGTAGTTTTTTGTTCTATGTCGTTTTCAAAGTACCGACCGGCTTTAGAAACGTACTCGTATGAGTTGTTGTTGATCATCGTTGTTTATATCCATTTATCAAAAAATAATGATCTTATTGTCATGAAGGTATTATTATTATAATATTAAATTATATTTCAAGATATAGACTGCACTAATTGCATTTAATTTCTATTACAGTCATCTATAGATATTTGCGATGTACCATTAAAACTAATTGTCATTATGTACTGTTTAAAATTTGAATTTCATTTATTGGTCAATTTATCTTCAATTTTCACTTTGAGTTTTTAAGATGCATGCACTAAATAATTATTAGTTATAATTGCTAGTTATTGGTTGCCTTATATTCTTACTTGGTTGCTGGTTAATTGGTTGCTGATTGTTAGTAGACTGCTAGTCAAACCTTACAGGAACATGAAACGCGTACCCAAAAGGGTACTTTAAATATTCCAACTAAATACCCAAATATTCCAACAAAATACAAGGGGTCACTTTACTTGCCTTTTTATTATCTTTAAATTTTTATCACAATTCAATTCGTTCGTGACCTTTTCATAATGTAAATATAACAACAATTCGTGTCTGAAATATCATCTAACATTTAATTATCTCAAACTCTTTAGCGTGACTGCCATAATTGAAGTATTTGTTTCACTGACTTTGAATGATAACCTGTCATTTTGTTGTTTTTCTTGTCAAAGGCAATCGTGTTATTTATTATAATCAGTGCCTTATACTTGAAAAGCTGTTGTGTTTTGCTTCTTATTCAAAATAGAAGATTGACTTACAAAGCATCCATATTCATTCAATTAGCTGTAAGCTAAAGATTTAAGGGATTAATTAAGCATTTACTCGTAGTTGTTAATCCTGGCTGTCTATTACTATGTTAATAGTAACAGCGGCCTCGGCACCTAATGTCATAAATCTCCTAATTTTGCTAATTTTTATTTGCCTAACAGGACTCCAGCGTATAAAGTATAAAAATATACTTAAATCTGTATAATAAAATACATATTAAAATAACATGAAAACCTAAATCAAAACCTTAGGTAATTTTTCAACAACAAAAACCGGTTGCATCACAACTCGCCAGCACATTAATCCGTTTTCAATGTCAGTGCTAACTATTACGATCAATCGATCGATCACCACTCGATTCAAAGCGCCGGCATGCGCTTGCGCAACGCGATCGATATACGCACGATAGTGTCAGCGAGTGCAGCGGGTCGTGATCCGGTCGTGTGCAATACAGACCACACGTGTGTTTCAAGGTTCCGTTAGTCATCTCCGGAACCCTTTCAATTTGAAGGAAAAGGGAAATACAATAGTAGGTACTTATCGATATCAACAGAGTACCCATCCCTTTTAATCACAATGGGGTTTTGGTTTAAATATCCACGAGAGATATTTTTTAATTCTTGGGCACGCGAGTTTCCTCACAATGTTTTTCTTCACCGCCGGATTTCTGATGATAAAAAACCCGTAGTTGGGTAGAAACGTAGTGGTACGATTTTACCCGTACAATTACCGACTTTTATGTACCCTTTATTTCCATTTATAGTTTCAGTAGTTACGAATCAGAATTGAGATTAGGAATTCTAGATCTGTGGTCACCACTCATCAAATTCATATTTATTGACCGGTGACATTAAAATAAAATTAGACGGTTTGTTTAAGTTTCAATAACATTTGATACTATTGGAACAATATGAAATACAAATTCCAGTGTTGTTTCGAAAGTTAAAACACATTATTGACCGTTAGAGACATTCCAGTAATGTCAATCTCTTTATTGATGTGATGACGTTATATTGGCGCCATTTTTAGTATAACGAAGCGAAGCGTAGCTCTACCGTAGCTGCTTTACAGAGTGTGTTAAGGAAATTATTCAATCGAGTTTTATTAGATTTGTCCGACGCTTTATACTATCTTGTAAAGATCTTTATACTGTCTTAGGGTCTAATATAATATTGTTGCTCACTAAACCTGGTCACTCTACATAAGTTGGCACAAGTTATGCGTGAAAGGAGAACGAACCAAGTCAGCACATAGGTATTTACCACAACGTGTCACAAAGTTCAGGTCAATGGTGTTACAGATTACATGTATCTTGAAGCTACGTAAAATACTTAAGACTGTTTAGAAATTTAAGATCGGTATCTTACATTTCCAAACAGTGTAAGTATTTTATTGCTTAATTAATTATGGGTGCTATAAATCCGATGTTATATCTGTGATCGGGGACCTCTATACTTTAATTTTAAGGTATAAAATGTGTACAATTCAATTTAAGTATCTCTATAATTACCTTGAAGTGCTTAATATTGTCTTTATTAAATTTCACATCAAAATTGAAAAAAAACTTGAAAACTCGTATTGGTTTGAATTTACTTTGTTAAATTACAAAATGTTATTTTCAGATGATGACGAAGAATGTGGCGCCCTGTCGGAAGGTTCGGAGACGTCGGAGTGCGGTCGCGCAGACACCGACGATGAGGGCATCGAGAGGGACTCCGAACCGGCGCCGCGCCGATTCCGACGGCGACGACGGTTCATGCTGAAAGACGTTATTGAGGTATTACCGCTGTGAAGTATAACTTTGCGATGACTAAAATAAAACAATAACTAAAAGGCTCATTTTCACAAGGAGAGTATTTCGAACTCATGCAGGAGAAAATCGGTCAAAAATATGTTTGTCTAATGTTGTCATCGAATTTTTATCATCGTGATAAGTTCCTGTAACTTATGAAGAATCGTATGAAGTTTGGTCACGTACGAGAATCGTGTACAATATTCTCGCTCGAACCGTTCGAGAAACGCTGCTTGTGTAACTGAGTCTTAATGCAATAATGAAGATGGGTTAATTTGCTCTTACCCTAGGTCTGGGTTTTAGCACATATACCTAGTCGCTATCGAGTACACATTGGCAAAACTTGAAGCAATACATGCGGGGCATGCGTTGCAATTAATCAGTGCACTCAAATACTTTGGATTTTTATCATCGCACCTCTCGTTACTGAAGGGCGGTTCATTCTCACTTCCTTGATCAGATGTCGTTCCGCAGTAAACTATCGTCTGATGCCAACGCTGCTGTGTCGGCCACTTCTCATCCTTCTTGAATATATATATATTATAGTAGGTATTATAGTACTATTATAGTAGGGCGGCCAAATAATATATCGGGGAATTCCGTGGGACTCACTCGGGTTATAGCCAATACCTAGCAAAATCTTTTAGAGCATGATCTCCTGAGTATGGAAATGATGACTTGACGTTATATCTCCCGGCCTCCACTGTCTAGGAGAGCGACATCCGACATCCATGCTCTAAACGATTATGCTAGGTATATCAGCAGTGAGTCCGACCAAAATCGTTATTTGACTACTTTTTGGAATTTGGCCGCCCTACTATTATTAAAACTGCCTCTATTTCACTCGTCTCCTCGTGTCCGGTTAATCTAATGGAGTGAAAGAGATATTTTCTCCATAAGTTTTATGTTTATTATGACTAAAATATATGGGGAAAAGTAATTTATATAGATTAATTCTACAAAAAGCTCTTAGAAGCTCAGCACGTTTTCTAAAACATTAAATATATCAAAACAACAGATTCCATTAAAACTATTTTAAATAATTGATCTAAAAACGTGTCATTGCGTCATAAAATTATAATCACTTGAGTGCACGAATATCAAATTCACTTAACGACTCGTCAAAGGTCCATAAGCCGTGATCTCCGTAATAACTTCCTAATACGTGATAGTGAAAGCAGATGTCATCACTACCCACGTGTGTTGCAACGCACTTCATCTAGAATTGGAGCTGTATACGGCTGCAAGCGCATTGCAGCGATACGCGAATGATGACTTTGAGTTGACAGCTGATGTGTCAAAGTCACGCTCACTGTAATTAAGGTGGCATAATCATTTATTTATTTGTATTTCGATTTATATTCTTCACTTCAATAATGTTAAATAATTTATTTCAGATAATAATGTTTTATACTTGACAAAACTAATTTAAAAACGTTAAATTAAAATTAACTTTAATTCAGTTAATTCAATTTAAAATTGAATCAAACTGAAATTAAATTTATGTTAGCGCTTTATTAGCTATTTTTCTTTGTATATCCATCACTAGAAATTTATTACTTTTGGCACTAAAATGGTAGGTACTAAATTTTCACGATTAAGACCTTCCTTTGCACAATTTTCGTCAGTCCTGATTTTTAATTAGTCCTGAGTTTATTAAAGGTTGTAACTAGTAAATGACAAATTAGAGATCGTTTCAAATCATTTATAGATAGCTTTAACGCACACGCTTTATAAAACACTAGCGACATGACCTCGCTTCACTTCGGTTTATAAGAGCTTTTATTTTTCAATTTTTTTTTTCAAAATTTAAATATAGCCTATATTAGACAAGGATAATTTAACTTCCTATTTGTGAAAGAATATTTGAAATCGGTTCAGTAGTTCCAGAGATTACCCCCAACATACAAACACACAATTTTAGCTCTGTATTATATTAGTATAAACTAGCTGTGCCCGGCAGGCCTTGCACGCCCGTCAATTTTTTTGCACATAATATATAGCCTATGTCCATCTGGAATAATGTACCTTTCAAATGGTGAAAGAATTTTTGAAATCGGATAAGTAGTTTCGGAGATTACCTCCTACATCCAAACTTACAAACTTTACCTCTTTATAATATTAGTATAGATTTCATAAAAAGAAATACTAGTATCTACTATAAAAAGGATCTACTAATAAGATTTCTCTCTGTACTATTTTGGTACCTATTTCTGATAGAAATAGTAAAATAATGTTCAATTGCGCATCAAACCTTATATGGAGAAGCTATTCGTTGGATAAGGATCGCTGTCGTCTCCAGAGTGAAAGTTGGGATGGGGTAACGTCGAGTTACCCAAAATATATGTTTATCATATATGGATATGAGCATATGTAAGTAATAGTTTAGATGTCGACATATTTTCACAAAGTTAGTGCAATGATTATGATGACATACTTTTGTTTTCTTTTTAAGGAAAAAAAGGCGGTAGTAGAGAATACAGTCCATCTGATGGTAAGTGGATACTGTCGTCCATAGACATCTCCGAATAAACATAATCATATCAAATAAAATACTATGATAAAGAAAGTACGTGCCACTAAAAATATTTTGTATGTGTATTTTTGAACACCACACGGAAATAACTGAGAATTAAAAATAGATAAAAACACGAAATTTCAACATACCATACTAATACCGCTAAATGTAATTTTATCTGTTGAGAAATTCAACATTTTACTTTCTTTCTGGTCAAGAAAGGCTTAATTTTGAAACTTCCGTGAATTGTCAACTGCATAATTAAATTTGTCACTTAAATCGATACCGTGATAATGAACACTTTCAACATATCGCAGTATAATATGCAAAAATATTTGTATAGTACCATATGTTGCAATTTAAATGACTACTTACCTCTGTTTATATCGAATTTAAGTATATAATTTGATAGTTTTGTTTTACTTATCCTTTTCGCATTTCTTGAGAATGGAATATAATTTTTTTGACGGATACATCTACGACTATAAATCTATCCATTTATCTAACCCACTGTGAATAAAATAAATTTAAAAATTTAGTTATTAACAAAAAGAAAATATTGATGCACATACATACAAGTACCTTGAAATGTACCGCATTTCCTACTTTATCGTATTTCCCTAATGTACGTACGTGTTGCGGCTAGTGAGTGAGATATGCCAGAGCCCATTCCCATCCCATCCTATCTCTCTCCATTTTCCCACCTCTTTCTACCAATCCATTCCTTAATCTGCGAAGGTGGGCAGCGCATCCGGAGGTGTGCCAACGTTTGCATAGTGGATGTCTATAGCCGACAGTATCTCCTTACCATCAGGTGTACCGTATGCCCGTCTACCACCTTCTTACTGTAAAAAAGGTTAAAAAAATGCCTATACATCAATACTTATAACATCAGGCTCTAGATAAATTTATATCTTCTATAGACCAACGAACTACGCAATAAGACACTTATGAGAATTTCTTAATCAGTTCAAGATTAGCATATAGAAGGTCGTTTAACCCCCTTAGACCTTCGACCATGTACGTACAAATATTGGGGTTAATGGTTTGTTTAATGGGCATCGGGACACTCGATTAATAAACTTAAGTTAAACCACGCCTTTGTATGCTAACGCAGAAATGTAGGAGATACGTAGCATGTTGTTTGTGGAACGACGGTTAACTGTGTACGGGAAAGAATATTGCTGCAATGAGTACACTAACATTTATTTAAGTTAATAACGAAAGCTAAAAACATTTCCTTCAAGTAAGTTTTCATTATCAAACAGTAATTAATTCTTATATCAACTGATAACGTAACGGTCTTCATTGCAGCTTCCGTTTCATTCGCAGTAGTCTCTCTCAACAATAACTAAAATATAATCGAATAGAAAAATCACTTTGATAAATAGGAAAATAAACCGAATACTTGTATTCACTTTATTATCTACTATTATAACACCAAGCTTATTAAAACAGCAAAGAAAGTAACGTATTTTTCTAATAATATTCCTTTTATAGATTTCTTATCACCTCCTCTCTATATCTGTAACTATATATACCGCACAGTGAGAATGAAAGAGACTCGACTGAAAATTTAAGCAAATTCAGTTTAATACAGTGCTCAAATTAAGCTAGCATCAATTTTATATTTTGGATGGAAGTTATTCACTTTCGGAAAGCCCACAAAACAGAAATATTTTAACGCGATTGTGCCATAAATTCCCTTTCTTCAGACATTATGAGGTCTTCGCAAACTGGGTCACTGGGGCGGTTGAACCCATCAATAATAAAGTAGTGTTAGATGTTACTCTCTTGAACTACTTAAAAGAGATTTTAGTGTAGGAAGAAATGGCACGTGGAGGCGAAAAACTATTCAGTGTTCGTTGGGTCGTAAAGGGTCGCAGAATTGTAAATGAGACCGACTTGAAATATTCGTAGTGAGATTGCGGAGAGGCGACCCTTCTAAGGGCAACACTTTATTTAGTTTTCTCAGTTTAATATCTATCTACCTACAAATTTACCTCCCTATATATTTACCTGCTTATCAGCTGATATAGAATACAGACGAATAGTGGAATGCTCTTATCGAGTAAATCATTTCCACGAATTTATACGCTGTTTATTTCTCAGAAACGTAAGAAACCTCTTGCTGATTGTATTATTTTAGAAGGTGGCACACGAACAGTGTTCACATGATGGTAAGCGGTTACTACAGACCGGAAGCTCGGTAGTAATACAGATAATATGTGACACCGCGCCAATATCTGTCAGTGGCGAACACTGTAACATCCGCAAATACGCTGTCTTTTTATTTGCCATATAGGGGTATACTCGCAGATAGGAAATAAGATTTGAAAGAATAATTAGGAAGGATTGAAAATACAAAGTATAATGGCAGTCACTTAATAATAATAAGTATAATAATTAGGATAATTTTGACAGATCAATTCGTTGGGAATGTTATTGGGTTGGATTAGGTGGGATTGGAAGGAAAATGTGCTTTGGCAACTGTCACTTCCTTTCGAAACATGCTGGTACGTTTTACGATAATTTTCAACGAAAGTGGGGTAACTCGGTCCGTCGGTGACGCCCAGTTAACTGTAAGATTAACATCGCCATCGCCCTCCACTTTATTAGAAATACATCTTATTATACATACAAGTAGCACCTGATGATAAAAGCAACCATTTCTACTTGGAGACGTTTCACTTGGACGATACTTTCATCATGTCAAAAGCTTATAATTTACACAGCCGTTTTCACGCATGAAATAAACTACACTTGAAACTTGTTTCAGTGACTAGAGTAATAAATTAACCATTGGCTCTTGCTTACAACACCTAATATAAAGTTGTGCTGCTTTTGGTTGAATATTTCTCCAAGTTTGAAGACAATAATTTACTTAGTAAGACAATACTTAGTAAGTACTGCGTAAATCATTGTTTATTTTATACTATCGACCCGTCCCGACTTTGCTCAGGTTGCCTAACATGCGTATGTCCATTTGTAAAATTGGAAAAATTTACAAAATCGGACGAATAGTTTACGGTTTAACTCCAACATAACGGATGTCCCAGATTGAACGCCGGATTTAATTTGGGAAAAAAAAAATAAAGTCATTGTTTCTACGGCGGTGTGACATGTGGCACCGTCCTGTTGGAACCACAGTTGCTCGAGTTCCATATCTATAAACTATAACTAACCATCTATAAACAAACCAGAATTGCCAACCGCCAATCAAAAAAAATGGCGCGAAATTTCAATCCGCCGCTCAATCTGGGACACCCTATAAAAACAAACAAAAAAATCTCACAATAATAATCTCTTTATAATGTTGGTATAGATTTGTATTTATCCATAAATGAAACTAGTGACCTGTCAATTAGTTGTAAATACCCCTGATCCATTGGAGAGTATTGACGCTGTTACAAACTTGCATTATCAGTCGGCTTGTGTTTGCTTCTGCTGCACACACAATTGCAGCAAACACTGTTTCTTCATTGTAGTTGTGGAAATGTAATCCATAATCTATTGTTGTTTATTATAAATAGATTATAACTTTCGCAATCAATGAAGGTGGTTGGATGAGAAAACCCGAAGATTGTGTGTGGTGGCGACCTTTGAGAGAAGCCTATATACGGCAGGCGAGAGATATAGGCTAGAGATATGATATGGTTCACTATTTGAGACGTAATCTGAACAAAGGGACCTTATTGTCTACTGTACTTATTAACTTTGCTAAAAATCGACAACCTTTGGTTGTTTCAAGATTCTGTTTTCGATATTTCACTTCAGTTTAAATATCGGATTCAATTATTTATTTGTCGACTATGTTTTACAATAATGATCTTACAGGAACTTAGTCACTTGGGTAAGTCATAAGATACATAGTAATATCTTACGACTTATATGAGAAATTAGAACCGACAGGGTTCAAATTTATTATTTTCTTTAACAGAATCCGCGATAGAAGTAATAATTTTAGTTCAACTCGTAAAACGTTTCAAATAGACAATGAGCATATAAATGACATAAATTGCATATAAATAAATGCCTTTAGGCGTAATTATATTCGAAGGGATCCTATATAATGGTCTTTTCTGAGCCCTTCAGTTGGCGAAACTTATTCATTCGTCACGCGGCTGATCGGCTATAAACAAACCACCAGACGACTTCATAACCCGCATTAGTATTGACATACAAAGGCTGGATAATGACCACATCGCAGTAGGCGTAAGTCGATAGTTGGGCGTCGGATAATCGTTACAAGTTACAATGTAGATCGTAATTCAAACAAATCGTCACGTTGCGAAACTGTTTGCATTTTGATCGTCACTCATTATTTCCACGCTCGCTGTTAGTGGTTTTCCCACGACTCTGTGTCATCTTTCACCTATTTTGATTTGGACATTCAAAATAACTTCCAACATCAGTCCAGAATGATAAACGTTGACGCGGATGCGTCGTCTACCATGGGAGATTTGGAACCGATTTTAAAAAGGCTGGGAACTAGGGAATGGGATTAGGAGTTTTCTCATCTAATTAAATTCCCCATTCTTTTTTGGCGGAGGGGATGGAACGGAAAAAGGAGTGGGGAGTATAATAGAGTAAAGAAAGACTTTATTTCATTATACTTCTCTGTAGATGGGATTGGATAGGATAGAAGTAGGAAATATAATGGCGATGGGAGACGTCCGTCCATCCATCATATTCCCCACACGATAGAACGGAAGGGGATGGATTGAAATAGGAAATGGCATATTTTACTGCTTCAGAAACACATTGTTATAAGAATTTTACCGCAGTCTTCTATGAGTGAGTTTTAAGTAACATCATATAATTTGTGACGCAGTTATATAATAAATTGTAGTTTCTATACCTATAGAAGTCTCACATACTCAATGTAATAAGACAAAAGTTTAACTGTTGGTGGAGTAAAGCGGTCTGTGGACGACACGCCTCGTAGTGAAATTAGGGTAAGCTGATTTCATAGTGACTGAAATTTGAAAAATTTAAAAAGGGACACACATACGAGGTTGTGGTTTATAAGACGCCAGTCAGTTTTTTTACCTTGACCTACTGCAAACGACTAATAACAAAATAATAACACTTTTCGCGTATGTGTAATAAAACGTCGAAATGGTTTCAGTTTTGTAACAATGTAGTTATGTTGGAAATTAAAAGGCTAAATTGCAGTGCTCAAGTCTCATTAGCGTGTAGCAATTGGACCCGCCCCTGTTTCTCACGGGTTTATTTCGGACTTCTCCTATAGGCAGATTTCGCGATTTTTAACATTTTCAGGCTTAGTGCTGGTTTGACTATCTGACACTTGACACTCCGTTTTATGCGATGCTCGTAAAGTCTTCATTAATGTTAAAATTTAATGTTTCTTTTAATAGTCCCGTATGCATTCCTTTACCATTCATCCGATTGCGATGAAACTTTGGTGAGTTGCCGTGCGCACGCCCACGAAGCTTTATGAATTAGTACTTGAAGACCACGCGAACGAAGTCGCGGGCAGCAGCCAGTTTTTTTTTTTTTAATTTATCACAAGTTTTGTCATTTATGGACGTGTGTCCAGGTCTTTCTTAATCTTACTTTGCATCTCTTTCCATTTTCTCATAATCTCTATTGATAGTAAAATTAAACTTTTATGAAATTTGTAGGCGAACGTGTTACGACATTTTCCATGTCGAAACATAACACGCATAACTACGTAATTTAGTCGATTTTGACAATGTGAAATCGACCGAATATCACGATAGAACATGTAAAATTGCATTTCGCATATAATCACTTCAAAACATTCAAGTGAACATACCGACAATCGATCTAATAACACCTACGCTGTTTCACAAATCGATTAAAATTTTGCGACACCGCGTGGGTATCGGAAATTGGTAAACAGAGCTGTCGTTAAATGAAATAGTTTAGTTAATATCTTATTATACTTACTAGATAAAAAAAAATCCATCGTGCGATTTTACTTCTACTTATAATTAAGTGAACCGTTTCTAATGTACGGATATGGGTGCAATTGGTAATTATTATTTATTTATTACTTTGGAATTTAATAAGAATTTAGGAAGATTTTTTGTTTTTGTAAGGGAAAATCTGTAATTAATTTTATATTCATTGGAAGCAAAAAGAAGAATTTAGAGGCGCCAAGAAACACTGAAATTAATATATTTTTCCGATTAGTCACATGGGGCCACCGCGGCCCTAAATTACAGTTTGCCGCCCCGTACGACATCGAAGCCGAAATAAAGAATTACAGACTACCTATAATGCCCATAAAGGAATACTGTTTTGAAACCTAAAATAGTTTGAATCAAACAGTGCTGTCCCCGACATTATTACTTCGATTCCTCAGTAGGTGACAGCGAATTGATATGTGGCCCTTTCAATCACGAAGGGGTTTTGACTAGAACAGGTCTTAGAACTTCTTTTTATTCTTGGACTCGCGGCTTTCGTCATGATGTTTTCCTTCACCGCTGAATTAGTGATAATTTAAGACTTAACTTGAAACTCAGTGATACGAGCCTCGAGGATTGAAATACGTATCGAGAGTAGAGATGCTCCTAATCTATCGCAGTTCAAAGCAGGTGGTAACAATCAGACAAACTAGATGTTATAGCCAGATGTAATGTAGCGTGGAAATCCTTTCGACCAGATGGACTGATGTCTTGAATATGGTTGTCGGTAATGGCTAGATGAGAAGAGCAGGAGACCGTGTTTGGTGGCGGTCCTTAAGAAAGGCCTATCTCCAGCAGAGGAGAGACACAGGCTATGGTATAGCATGATAGATATTACAGTCCCCATATTACAGTCTTTCTTAATATTTCTTATATTGCGGTTGAATATATTTCTGCCATTGATATATGCACATAAAACTGAATAATTCCACGTGAACGACTCACATTCGCGTTTGAACCGTTTTACTCGGTCGTCGATCATCGCGTTTAACATGCGACCTGTTTTCGGCTACCGCGGGTTGAGTTACAACCGGTTCACCTACCCAAATTATTCTATTAACCTTTACTTGTAACGACATGCCATCAGGTAAATTTACATCAGAGCGGTTATTGTCGACTCACAAATTATAAATAATTAAATATGATTAATAAAATAACGTTTACTCATACCCATTTATTACATAATTATCATTTCAATATTATTGAAATTAAAATTAAGTAAAAAATGATAAATTAAAGTTTACAAACAAATGTAATTTACTCTCACATTGATAAATTATTTTATTTTATTTATTTTTCTTTTCTTTTGCGAAAACAAACAGTAACATATTATCATAACATACGTAGGGGGAAGTCCCGTAACGCCGGACGGCACCTAGCGTCGGACACTTGTACTGTCTCAATAAATCGCAACGCGTTCAGTTCGAAAACTGGTGAAAGGGGCGCGGGAGACCATAACGATACACGGTCACGGGACGCGGTTTGCCAGTGACACGCGAGGCCAAGGTAGGAGCGGTCGATTGCAACATTTGGTGGGAATACACTGCCTCACATAAGATCGAAGTAAGTATTACTGCTATGTTTTTGTATTTAAATGTTTATGGTAATTATTATTATACGTAGTGTTCCATAAATATTTGAAGTTTGTAATAAACTTTTGTTGATTTCCCAAACATTTTTGATTGAAATCACGTAATTTGGAGATCTTCTGTCCCGTGGAACCGGACACAAAGTCGTCCCGTAACGCCGGACAGGTAACAGGTTGTTCTTTATCGTAAGTTATTATATTTTTATAATAACTTTTGTACGTTGTTTTAGAGGTTAGAAGAACAGGAAGAAATTGAAATGGAAGAAACGAAAAAGAAAGGAAAATTACAATTGTGACGAAACTGGAGTTAGCTGTGTGCAAAAACATCAAAAAGTTCTTGCTCCGAAGACTGTTCGACAAGTAGGAAAGCTCACTTCTGCTGAGAGAGGGAAAAATATAACAGTTTTATTTTGCATGAGTGCCAACGGTCACTTCATTTTCTGTCTTTCCCAGGCAAAGGATGAACGATCGACTGATGATTAATGCTCAAGCTGAAAGTGTAGGTGTGGCCCAGCCCAAAGGCTGGATCAACAGTGATTTTTTCCTTCAATGGCTGCAGCTATTCATGAAACACTCACGCCCTACAAAAGAGAGCCCTGTGTTGGTCTTGCTGGATGGCCATTGTAGTCACAAGACATTGGCAGTTATCAATTTTTGCTGAGAAAACAACATTCATTTGATAAGCTCACTACCACACACCACCCACAAGCTACAACCGCTGGATAGAACATTCATGAAGCCATTTAAAGATGCCTACAACCAACGATGTGACATTTGGATAAGAGCAAATGCTGGATCTCGGATAACTGACTACGATATTGCCGGTCTCGTCAATGAAGCGTTCATAAAAGTAGCTCGGCTGGATATTGCGGTTTCTGGGTTCAAATGCACAGGAATTTACCCATTCGATAGAAATGTTTTTTCTGACCTGGATTATTTGCCTGCAGACATGACCAACATTCCACTAGAAGAGCCAGGAGATTCCTCAAACACACCAGGCTGCAGTTTCAAACCATCTAGCTTTAATTCAGATGTTGTCCAGATAATCCATAACTTGTCGCCATTGCCAGATGCTGCCAAAAAACGATCAGTAGCTCTGAAGAGAAAATGCGAGAAAAGTGAAATCCTAACTTCATCACCATACAAAATTATTGTTGAAGAGAAGAAAAAGAGAATGAAAAGAACATTAAGGACCAAAAGAAACGAATGGGAAATAAGCTTAGAACAGCAATAGAAAAGAAGGAGAAACAAACCAAAGGAAAGGCCAAAGTAAAAAGTGGAGATAAAGCAAAGGAAAAAGAACCATTTACTCAAATAACCAACACGGGAACTACTTGCATAGTGTGCTTAGGATACAGTGCTCCAGCTGTCGTGGGTGGGCTCATGAAGCATGTGCAGACATCCCTGAATGTTCAGATGCCTACATTTGCGATCGATGCATGATGTTTTAAAGATATTCGGTGCTGGGGGTACGAAGTTAAGTCCGTCCGGTACTAGGTGCCACTCGCAGTAATTGCAAATTTTTTTACCTAAGTTTAATTTAAGTTTGTAAGAATGTTTATGCAGAGGTTGCAATTTTGTTCATTTATTTTGATTATATACTATGTTGACGTAGTTTATTCATAAAAAAAGTTAAATTTTTCGAAGCAGTTTTTTTCTTATTCTCTGAAAACCTTAGGTGTCCGCCACTAGGGGACTTCCCCCTACATTTCAATTATTTTACTAAATGATAAACCAACTACATTATCCACAATTCACCATTGGCAGGGATATGAAACATCCAAAAGATAAGTAATTTTAAAAAAAGAATCAAATATAGTATTAACCACAAATGTTATTAGCACACTAATATTAAATATGACCATCCAAATACCTTTTTACCATTAGTTCATAGGTCATTCTCTTTACCACTGACTTATACATTAATAAGCACCTCGATGTATCTCAGGCTTTACTGATTTACTTACCTACATGAAGAAAACCGATTCGTAAAGTCGAGAAAAACATCGAGAGAAAATATTGTATTCTAGTATTCACATACTTATTACAAACATATTTGTATAGTGAGAGGAGATAGGTCACAATCGAGCTATCGGCTAAACTTTGTATTTATTAGTGGAAATGTCGACAGATAACTATTTTTATTAGTTAATTATTTTGAATTTCGTCCAATTGAAAGGACAGTTGTCTTTCAGATTGAAATAGCTATTTAAATATTACTTTCTTTGTGCTATAATCTGTTTTGTCTCAGGCTCCTTCTCAGTCCTCTTGCACTTGGTTCTCCAATAGTGCAGTCATTAGTTTATTATTCGTTTGTATTTCGCAATAGCGTGACATTGCGTTAATTGCAAACGCAACGTAATCTCGATATGATAATCGTTGCAGCAGACATGGGACTACGTGCATGTCGAGCCAATTTCGTAGTTCGTGAATGAATGAATTTGAAATTAGTTTAATTTGCATCCTTTGCGATTGCAACTTTGTTGCATTGAATACCTTTAAATAATTTGAATCGGAAACATTTTTGAAATAGGAATTTTGTGCTACGTTGTTCGATAATTGGAGCAATTTTATTTTTGCTGACTTATTAAAAGAATAGATTTGTTCTACAACGCCATATCTGCAGTTGGCGCCACCTAACCGTCTATGTACTGCATTGTTGCTAAAGAAGAAGTGTCATGAAGCTTGTATTTGCATGATTGAATGATCGATTAGTCAATACAATACCTATTTTAAAGTATTTTTGCGTTTAACAAACATTAATCTATAGTACAGATTGTATACATATAATAAAATTGTAACAGAGCCGTGCTGTACATTAAACATTTTTTTGAAAAAATCGTTTCTCTGTACTCTATGAACGATACAGAAACCAGACATTTTTAGTTTTTTTGTCTGTCTGTCTCACGCATCACGCAAACCTCACTGGACAGAATTTAATGTCACTTGGCATTGTTAAGGCGTGTATAGACATCACGAATCATGCGCCGCGAATGGTTCGCCACACATGCTTCAGGCTGTGTGGACGTGGGTGCTCATTGTGATCATTCAGCAGATTCACGCCCTGCCTCAGATGCGAGCAGCGTGGTTGTTTGCGTGCTCACCCTGAGTATGTGCCGTTCGGACGGATACATTTTTGTACGTCGCATGCCTCAGGCTGAGGCATGTGTGGCGAACCATTCGCGGCGGATGCCTCGTGATGTCTATACGCGCCTCTACAGTTTATGACTGAGTTAACGTTTAGAGTACATTTTATCCCGATCCGTTTTCGAGTTGCCACGAGAATCACTCGAAAGTACACTCGAACGAAGTCTTTAGCACCGCTAGTATCATAATTAAATTACATTAACTAAATTAAATTAAATTAACAATTAAATGTTGTTTTGCAGCGCTGTGTGTGGCATTGCGGGGGCGGCGGGCGCTGTGCGCGGGACGCCGCCGCGGCGCATTACCGCGCGGTGTGCCGGGCCCTCGTCGCGGAGGCCCTGGAGCTGGCCTCCTTCCTCGCCAGGGTTAAGGTCGGCGGCGCTAGGGACATGGGCGCCGCTGAGGACTCCGCCATGCATTTGGACACGTTGCAATTCTCTGATTGGGTGTGTATTTAATTCTTTTGTCAGAATACAGGGTCGGTTAGCGACATTTGTGATTAAGATTAATCTAATCTGCATAGATTGATCTTCTGTTCCGCTTTTTTAGACGCACCAGTTCTAGCACAGCGATAAAACGCGCCCTATTTACACATTTAAATTTAAAGTAAACTATTTTTATAATGTACGTATTTATGTACTGCTCTGTATCAGTCGATAACGATCCACTGCAGAGGTATGGCTGCTTCTATAATTATAACGGAATTAACCATTCATATTTTAAAAATAATGCCTCATATTTATCTATTTAAACGGGTCTTAACGCGAACGTTTACCTTATTTATTTTATTCGACGTTGAAGTAGGGTAGTCTACGTCGTGAGTTGCGGGCAGTTGCATCAACTACCCTCATTTGGTCTGCATATTCCGGCAACTTGCGGCACACAACACTCACAATATCAGAAGTAGCGTCAGACGAAAAATCGCTTAGATAAATTTTATTAAATTTATTAATCACTGAATTCCACGTCGAGGACAATTTGTATCCATCTTCTCGATTGGAATTTCTATGTTTTTTTATTTCAATTGCTTCACGCACAATCCTGGAGCAATAGTGGCGACCAGTGGAGAGGATTTTTGCACCATGAAGTTCTATCCAGTGATTGATCCCGGCGTTTGAGTACATGGTCCTTTATCGCCGATTTATTCGTCTGACGATTCTTTACAGCTGCGATATGTTCTTTGACCCTTTCTGTTACGGTGCGCTTTGTTTGACCTATGTAGGAACTACCACAGCTGCAGTCAATCTTATAGACACCTGACATCTGATAGGGTATTTGCATCTTTTGGTGTGCGTAGGTTTTTCGCAACTTTGGAAGACGGTCTTAATGGAGTATTTTCTTAATACTGTTCCAATTTTGTCCGTCACTCCTATAACGTACGGCATAAATGCTGACTCCCGTTGTCAGCTGACCTCTAGATGGCTCAGCATGTAAAATAAATGGCATTAAGACTCGTTTAAGTAGATAAATATGTGTGAAAAACACGAAAATCTCAAATAATTCCTCACAGAAGAAATTAGAATTCCTTAAAATTCGTTTGCTGCTGGGATCTCATATTTTAGTGAGATCTCTATTAATTCCTATCTAATGCTGTGAGTGAGTTGTGGTTCATTCTTGCGACATTACCCTTCAGATATGTAATTGTATTTATTTGCGCAGTCAAACTAAGTAAACCAATAAAACATAAAACATTTTATTACGGGTATGGACGGTAGAATGACTTAACTTTTGTAACTAAAATCTATTGTTCTGTTATTTATATTACCTGCAACTATTTGACACATCCAATATTTAACATTTGAGATTTTCGCAGTTCTCACACATATTGATCTATTTAAACGATTGGTTCGTTGGTGCAGCCCAACCGAAACGTTGAGTAAAATAAATAAGGTAAACAGCCGTTTAAATAGATAAACACATCCAATAATTGTCTAAAGTGCACCGCGTAAAAGTTGTGCTGTTTTTGTAAATGTCTTAATTAGCTCCTCTTGTTAGATGTCAATAAAATATTATTATTAAAAATTGATTGCAAACTTCACAGAGGTACAGAAAATGTGTTTATTTTATATGTAGAAATGCAAGTAGGGGCCAATGATCTGAGTGCAATGCATGCAAAGTGTGTTAGTGCAACAATGTAATATTAATGGACGATTAAGTATAAGTAGGAATTTCGTGTTGAATTAATTAGAGAATACGCGGATATGTATCGCACCTGGTGTTACTTGAAATAAACTATCTATTTTTAGTTTCGTCTAAAAACTAACTCTACTTATACAATATATTAAAGATAGTTAGTACATTGAAAATTAGACATTTATAAAAAGGATATAATCGAAAACAAAACGATATAAAATAACAGTAGGTATATAAAATATCACAGAATTTAAAATACAAGCATATTTTTTTAATTTTCTAATAATATTACTTTTTCAATTGTAGTCTAACCGAAGGATTTGGAGAGCTCTACAAGTACGTAGCTTATACTGAAAGATACTATCTGCTTATTGATTTCATGTCGGCGTATTTTTCACTGTTGTTTTAGGCAAGTTTATAAAATATAAGTAGGTATGCATGAAAAACATCTCTACTCCCTTCGTGAATTCGACTATAACATATCTAATTTTGTTGTTTTGTTGTCTCAATTTTGATTGTTGAATTTAATAAGAAAATCGTAATTTTGTCATGTTGTTTTGTTCACCTGGATAATATCATTTTGTACCATATAACTTTGCCTTTTGCTTAATTATAGCAAATTATCGACAAAACTTATTGCTATGTATATTTTTACAGGCGCGGTTTTGGATGCAAGTCATTGGTGAACTACGAATGGGCGTAAAATTGAAGAAAGTAAACTACTCGAGGACACCTATAGAGTACGAACTGACACCTTACGAGATTCTCATGGATGATATCAGGTCAAGAAGGTATACCTTGAAGAAGGTAGACGGGGCTATACCCCAAAGGTTAGTTTTAACAAATGTTTTTAAAATCTGAAGCTATTGATAAGTAACTGAATCAAAATAAGTGCGTAGCTTTCTGGTTATCCACTTTTAGAAGGCCAGAACTTATTTATTAATTTGACTTATAAATCAATAATAAAAATTCCAAGTAGGTGCCTAATATAGGCTGAAATTTATATGTTTTATTGCTTTTTTGACACGTAGAGAAGAAAAAAAAAACCCACATTAAAGAATTTCTTTTACTCATTAGAATATAACTTTTTTATAGGGAGGTAGGCAAACCACGTCATGGTAAGTGTTACCGCCGCACATGGACACCTGCAACACCGGGAGGTATGCGCGTACGCCGCCGCCGACCTTGCAAAATCCTATTCACAGCTTTGTGAAGAACCCGTAATGGAAAGACCTCTTGAGGCAGTTCGTTCCACAGCCTACGGGTTCGCGGTATAAAATGGTTTTTGGATCGAACAGTACACGACACCTCCGTATCTATGAAATGCGGATGCACGGATGACGGGAGGTGCGGTTGTAGAAACCCGAGGTGGGAATTATGTTGAACAATTCTTCAGAGCTTTCCCCATTGTCGACACCAAGTTTCCCGATACTCTCCGAGATCTTTAGAGGTAACCTCTGAAAGCGAGGTGCTACGACAAAGGCGCTTGCGTCTTACTGGGGTTGAAATTCACTAGATTTAGAGAACCCCAAATCGAGACTAAAGATTCAGATTCAATCGAGACTAGATTCTAAAGCATAGAATTAAATAACTTAATTTGTAAGTGAAAATATACATTTAACAATTTTATTTTGAAGTATATACAATTACTCGTATTATACTGATTTAATATATTTTTGTTCGCAGTGTGAAGAAAGACGCACACGCAATGATACTCGAATTTATTAGAAGTAGACCTCCGCTCAGAAAGGTAAACATTGCATTTGAATTTGTGAATTATTTTTTTATTGAAGTTGCAAAGGAATGGCTGTGATAAATTTATCACCTCCGCCGTCTTTTTTATAAAAAGAAGGTGACAGACAATTAGACAGTTCACCTGGTGGTAAGCGGATACTATCGTCCTGCGTCACATGCCAACATTAGTCTGGAAAGACAAACGTTGGCACGCCCCCGAATGCGCAGCTTAGCTTAGCTTACCTTTGAAGATTTATGGACTGATTTGGAGAAATGATTGGGAAAATCGGGAGAGGATAGAATGGGATGAAAATGAGCTCTGACATATCTCGCTCGCCACTGAAACGTACGTACATTGGGGGAATGGGATAAAGAGGGCATCATTTGCGAGTACATGCCAACGTCAGTCGGTAAAAAATATTGGCACGTTCGCATTTACCTGAATTTAAGAGATTTAGGGAATATAAGGGAACGAGGAGATATCCTCATCTCATTACATTCTCTATTTGATAGGATTAGATGGGGATTAAAATGTGTAATGGAATGATGCGACAAGTGGTGACCACCTAAGGATACCTATCTATTCTTAACTCTCATTCATGAAGTCTACTTAAGTACGAATTTTACAATTATCATTAATTCGGTGACGAAGGAAAACATAGTGATAAAACTCCCGTGTCAGAGATTTCTTATATTGAAAATATGTGCAGTTTACATAAACAAAACATATTTAAGGCAGTGTTTGTTATAATAATAAGAATAAGATATGAAATCCATTGGGGCTTAGTGTTACAACCATGTTTTTTTTCGTATTTATTTTTTTAGCTTAAATATTGTGTTTGTGTCGTAGGCATCAGAAAGAAAATTGCCGCCACCTCGGCGAGAGGTGACCCCCAGGGAACAGCTGCTGGCCTCAATACAGGTCGGGAGGCAGTTGCGGCCCACACCCAACTCCAGGCGATTATGTAAGTACTTCCTTTTGTGAGCGTTTGATAGTGATGGTGCGTCAGTCGTGAGTAGCGCCTCAATGTTCGCTATTTGGTCAGTCCGGTTCCTCCACGTTTTGTGCTCGTCATAAGGCTACGACGATATTAATTATTATATAGGTCATCACGCGAAGCTACCATGTAGTACTTAATACTTCTGATTTTGTAGCATTTATACGGACTGTCTAAGCAAAATTTATTCCAATTTGGTTCAAACAACAAACAAAGGTATGTGACAATGTATTTTAGGAAATCTATCTAACTGTATGCCTTACCATGACTGTGTACCCAAAACCTATTATTTTCCTTCTTTTTCCAGATGGCAAATCCTTTACCTCCCTATTCCTCCCTCAATATGGGGGCAAGTCCCTCCCCCAGTATGAAGAAAATTGTGTCTGATTGAATTAACTCGAAACGATACCAATAAAATGTCACTACAAACAATAGTTTTAATTTCAATATATATATATATTTATTTAAATAAAATAAGAATTATTTCATATAAGTACAATAAAACTTTGATTATTCGAATTAATTTCTATCAAAGGTTATTATGGATTATTCAATTAATCTGAAATTCGAATAGTAGAATTATTATTTATGGAAGAATAAAATAAAAATTCTTCACATTTGATAGTCATTTAACAATAAGTCGTTGATAACAAACCGAATAGAAGAAAATTAAATTAAAATACGTACCTACGAGGGGAGGCCGAAAGTTTCCGGCCTGACAAAGGAAAAGGGCACTCAAGTTCATGAAACTATTTTTATTTTTCAATAATGTCTTCGGTTCCGAATTTGTATACATATGTCTTCCGAAAAATGTATTCACTATTTGTATACATTTTTCAGATCGTTTAATTAGCATTTCTATCCCAGTATAAAAATAGTCAGAAGTTTTGTCTTGAAAATGGGTGGGAACCGCAGCGGTCACTTCACCATCAATGGAAAATCATCTACCCCTTAAGTCCGCCTTGAGTTTTGAGAACAAATAGTAATCACTGGGAGCCAAGTCAACTATATGGTGGGTAGCGAAATTCCGCGAAGCCACACTTTGAAAAAGCAGTTTTCGTAACTGCGGCGGCGTGGACGGATGCATTGTCATAGAGAAGCCGCACATTCTTTGCTTAGTTTTCCACGACGTTTCTGCTTTATTGCTTCTATTAATTGATCTATGCGATTAGCATAATAGCTTCCAGTCACCGTAGTATTGCGTTCTTTTATGTCTACAAGCAATATTCCTTGACAATCCCAGAATATCGAGTCCCAGTGCTTCACCAGAACGACGCCACTCCGTCGACTTCCTTTTGAAAGGGGGATAATAGTAAAGAACCATAGTTTCATCCCCAGTAACAATTGACTCCAAAAATCGTTTCAGTTTCTCTGAAAGGCTTCCAAAAGTTTCTTAGAGCACGCTACTCGTTCACTTCGCTGCGTACTTGAAACAAGTTTTGGTGTCCACCTCGCACTGACTCTATTCATATGAAGATGTCCATGAAGAATCCTAAGGATTGTAATTTCTGAAAGCCCTTTTCTTGCTGCTATTTCTTTTGTCTTTACCCGTCGGTCCCTGAGATCTTCATCCACTAATTTGATGTTATTTAGAGCGAATGCCTCAACGGACCTACCTGAACGAGGTTCGTCGTCGATGGACTCTCGTCCTATACTAAATTGCTTACGCCAATCTTTTACGGTGGAAAATGATAAAGAAGAATAAGTCGGGCTAACAACACCTTCATTTATAAGGAACTTAATCGCGGAATAATATTCCAATTTAAACATTTTAAAGATTTTGTGACATCCTGTTGTTTTAATAGTCGAGGAATCAAGACTAACGAGGGTTGAACTCTAAAAATTGTACTCGAATTAGCAGGATAAATGACAATTACAATGACGTATTATTTGTTTTTTAGACATCTAGAAATATATTATGTCAGGCCAGAAACATACCTCACTGATATGTTTGGTTTCGATTCATGAAGATTACACTATATTTGCAAAGAAAGGTAGTGGAGAGAAAAAGTTATGTTATTGTAGCTTGAAAATATTCGAATCTTAATGTAGTTAAAAGTTCGATACTACGAAATGTATGCTAAACGCCTGCACATTTTCCACCAGCAATATTTCTGTGCAATGAATATTTTGCTCATTGCACCGATGTGGCGCTTTACATTTTGTCTTTTACACGTCTTTTAATTCATGTGTCGATTTGAAATTATAATTTCTAATGTTTATTTTTTGGAAACTATTAATAAGTAGAACCAAATTACTTTCTCCAAGGTTTTGATTTTGTAAATTGTTCGCGTCTATAACATTGGTGCTTTTTAACTTATAGGGTAGTGTCCGAATTACCCACATCTCACATAATAACTTCTTCACATTAATTTTTATATCCTACGTTTTTGCATACCGGTCAGTCTAGCAATCGACCCCTGCCGTCGCCGGTAGTTGATTGTGAAGCTCACATTTTGGTGGTCTCTTGGACCCTGGAATTAGCGCACGCTGTGATTTTCCGTACCGCAAATACATCTACTTTAAGCTGCCTTGTAGTTTAATATCGAAGGACTCCTAAACCAAGTAGAAAGTCAAGAAGAAGCCGAGAAGAAGTGCTACCAGGCTTGGAATAACACGTCGCGGTAACGAGCTCCCTAGGCGGTAGTGAGCTTGGTCAAAGTGTAGCTACTCTCTGGATATAAGGTCAGACTTTCTATTTGATTATCTTTTATTTATATTTGACCTATGGATTTTCTCGTGGATTAGCATACGGCTATACGGCTATACGGTTATTGCTTGGCTGTCGCGTTCATATAAATTATTATGTCAAAATTAAATACAAGAAGTCTGGAAAAAATCTATTAGATTGTTCCAAAGTAGTACAGATTAACTTAATCCGTGTATTAGTTGAAGTACTTAGATGTGGATTTACATATTGCAACAGATAAGTCAGGTAGGTACCTACTGTAAATGTAACGTGATCTAGTTTCGTAACGCATCAACACACAATGGTGTGACATTACTGCTATGGTAAGAACTATACAATACTACATTCGAGCATCTTGTTAGAAGACTAGTTTAATTTTTCTATTACAAATTAAATCTCATTGTAGATGGCTCTGATTTATTACAAAATACATATTTTCACCAAAACCCTGAAAGTACATACTCATCCTCTCTCTCTCTCTCTCTTTATGCAATATGTTGATATTAAAATATGTGTGTCTGTTTGCGTGTGATAATTTCGGAAACTACTGGTTCATGTGTACGATAATCACAAGTATATCGGAGGGTTCTTAGGCTACCTAATTAAGAAGTTAGACTCTTACTTGCAGGTCTTTGTATTAACAAGGCCTTAGATATATTTTTTATTGTATATGTATATCAGGAATATAATTGCCTCGCGTTTGTACTTTGTAAAAGTATTTTATTTAATAAATCGACTTTATAGAAAAAACTGTCAATACATCCTCTCGGGTCTTGTTAAAACCATTACAGTCAGCAAAACATCTTAGATTTGTGGTTAAACATTATATCTAATATATTTGTGGCCCCGTTAGGTCAAGTCGCGGGTGACTGGTCAAATAATATCGAGACTATATTATTATTATTTTAAACGAAATAATGGGGAAATCTTTGGGGAGCAGTGGTACACACAAAGCTATTCAAAAAAATGCTTTATACTTCCTGATTTTCTTCTTTGCCAAAATTGCATCTATTTGTAATGAAGTATGTATATTTTTAATTTAATTAAACGGAAAACCAGTCAACGAGTCGAACTTGACATTTTTTCTTGGTGTAAGTCATACCCTACTATGAATTATTTTATTATTTGGCTATTCATATAATGTAGTTCCATAGCATACTAAAAAATCTACTCATCGTCAGATTTTTAGAAAAAATGTTATAGTCTATAATATTTTTTCGTAATTTAAATACCTGGCTTTAAACCCAAGAAACGACATTTAATACACTTAAAATTCTATTATATATCAAGGTTTTAAACAAACGTCGACTTGGTTTAGACTCAGCATTATTGATAAATTGGAATTTATACAATATGCCAATAAATTTGCAGTCGCTGCAGCTGTTTGTATGTAATCTGCATAATATATTAGGTGCCAATGCAGTTCATGGCCATGCGCGAGGTGATGGTAATTATTTCTTTAAATATTATCAACCTATGTGGCACGCACTCGTATCTGCATAATATAAACATATCTTTTCAAATCCTTTTATCAAATTCCGATTGCTGGATCTGCGAATGTGCCAACTTCTGCTTTTTATGGCTTATGTGGGGTGTATCACAAATGTATGTTATTTTGTTCATTATTAAATTATTCCTAATTATTCATTATTACTAAACATTCATTATTTAAAAAAATCTATTTTGAATTTTCTTTAAAACGGCCAAACAGTGGAACAGTGTTTTATACTTCTCCTGCTATAATTGCCTTTCATTATTTAATATTACTCATAACTTTCTCTCTCATCACCACATTATATTCCCTAATACTTTTCTTATACAATCCCATCTCATCCCATTCTGGGGGCAGTATAATGGGATTAGAAAAATCTCTTAATTAATTGGGAATACTTACTATTCCCCGTCGAAATACAAAATAAAGTCAAAATTTGGAATACTTTTCCAAATCTACTCCTAAATCTTGAACGGTAGACGGCGCACCCTAAAACAAAGTCAAAGTTTGTTATTCTTTACTGATGTTGGCACTTACAACCACCTGCTTCACCTGGCTTATGTGCTCGTCTGCGACCATCTTAAATCAATTATTAATATAAAACGCATTGCTTGTTTGTACACTTATAAATTGAGAACTGTTAAATGATATTTGGGAGGACTTTTATCAACAATAAATGTCCAATTCCAATTACTGGTTTATGGGTGTGTACAAGTGGTTAAAGGTTATTTTATCGATGTAGAAGATACTAGTGTAGCGATGGAAATATGGTTTCTTATAAAAGTACTTTGCATACTTACCATGAAAAGAGCTAAATACTATTTGTAATGCCGACATTTTTGTTTTGCATCGTATGTTGTAGTTTTCACAGAAATGTATTAAACTTTCTCCAAATCCATTCCTATATCTCCAAAGGTAGACAGTGCATCCGGGGGCGTGCCAACGTGTGTCATTTTGGACTAATTTTGGTATGTATCACTGATTTCCATGGGCTACAGTATCCGCTGTATGGACTGTATGCTCGTCTGCCGCCTTAGTCCATAAAAAAACTTAATGTTAATAATAAGACCCACTTAGAGTTGGAATTGGGTTATTATCTGCAGGTTATAAAAACGCCCGTCAGTCTCGGACCCATTTAGACGTCTAGGTCATTGGGAGCGGCCTAGAATTTATCGAGCTCAATCTTACGTAACCAGTTATGTAATGGAAAACCTGCGCATTTTCACTTTAGCAACTGTGAATTAACTTACAAAGACTCCATTCTGCGTTTACCCTTTAACGTTTAATTTAAGGTAAAATCTTAAGAGGTATTTAAATTGAAGAGTTGAAATTTTCAAGTTACTCTACTCTTATTGATACCCATTGAATGAGCGATTGACGTATTATATTTTTTGATGCAAATATCTTCAAGAAACCACTCAGTTATTGCAATTATTTTAGAATATAGAGCCGCATTTCTAGTCTCATTATGACTTCAATGTTCTGAATTTTGTTTACAGAAATTATGGTTGATAATTGCATTAAAATTGGCTTCACAAACGATTCATTAAACAACCATTGTATTAAAATCAAATTGACACGCACAGTCCAGTGCTTCTCAACATTGTGAAATATTTTTTGCACGATTTTTCGCTCGAGACGAACTAAAAGAGGCTTGAGATTCGATGGCCAAGACACGACGTATTGTAAAAGTGTTGTAAAATAAGAATAATGCGGCGGCTGCGACCACAATGAAACGGAGAGCGGAGACCAAAAAGAACAAGGTCCCCATTGCATAAACTGGTTTGGTCTTTAGTCTGAGGTTCACCAACTTCTAGACAAGGTATTTCTATATTTTATATCTGTAGATTTTTTAGTGTTTAAGAAATCCTTAAAATTAACATTTTTGAATAAGAATGTCTTTTTACAAAATATTAGTTTGATAATTTAAAAATAATAAATTTTGCTATCAGTGTTATCGTGTATTCTTATGTATATATGTATTATGGAAGGTTGTATGTACGTATATGTAATAATGTATTATATTCATTTTACCACACCATCTAAATTGTGTTTTTCATGCACCTCTTAATTGAACTTCTCTGATAAATCCACAGGTTGGCTAATAGAGAATGCCTTAAGGCATTAAGCTGTGCAAATAAATAAATAACAAAATATCAGTTATAACTTATTACCTATTATGGAACGAAAACAAGTAAAGGTGTTCTCTATAATATTATACACACTACTGATATCAATTTTTTAGGAAAATAATTCCTTTAAGAGAAATTTACTTACAGAACTGCGTACAATTCACTGTTCCATTATTTCATTTTCCGTCTCATAGTTTGGAGCGCATTCAGTCCCAGACCATATCTATCTTATCCTGTTTTCTTCATAGAAAGCGATATTGCTTGGTATGAGATTGGATATAATGGTATTCTCTGTTCTCTATCGATTAACCAACCTTTCTCTAAATCATAATTCCAAAATCTTTAGCGGTAGTCTGCACATTTTCGGACGAGACATTTTTGTTGTTTTTTACCGACAGAATCCGCGTACCATCAGACGGACTAACTGCTTGTTTCTATAATAAAAACAAAAAGATATCTCATAAGTATCCTTAAAATATTTTCCATTGTTAAACTCGCGTTAACAATAAATGAAAATTAACAAAGTTTGAGAAACGATTGCTGGTGGAACGCGTACTATCTCGTGCCGCCGCAGTCGGTGGTCGAGATTAGTCCTCCGCGGTCGTGTGTGTTGATAGTGTGTACTGCAAATATATCGAGTGCTTTGATGTTGGTTAATCGTCTTAAATCTCTATTTGTTTCACAATTTTCTTAAAAGGTTCCTGTTAAAAGGATGAAATAAAGGAAGTTGTGTATGTGTGACCTATAATTAAATTGACCCTTACGAGTTGTAAGGCTTCTCCCAACCCTTCACATGTCACAGCTCGCGGTCTACCTTAGGTAATTAGATTATAAACTGTGTCGATGCGGTTCGCTGCGTGTTTCGTAAGGAAAATACTTGCAGTGCCTGGAAATTGAATTTTCTGTAGTCTTAACGACTTTTTGGCACACAGAGGATCTGAAGTGTTTATAATGGGTGTCTGCGTAACCAATACTCTTGCTATGGAAATTAGCCGTAAGTATTTTTTAATTATTACACTAATTCGCACCTCTATTTTATACTTATTTATTACCCTATAGGCACTCGTAAATGAACATCACTTACAAAATTCGTTGTAATAATTTTGAAAACCCATCAATCAAATTTGTTAAGAAATAAATTATAATACTAAAAAGATCCAAAATTAATTAATTATTCGTTTTAAGATAATTTACGCGACGGTGAAAATTTTAAGAAAATCACCCATAGTATTACTGGACCGGACATCAGCTCGAACGATATTATAGGTATACCAGTATTGCCATCGTCTATGTTGCGCTACATAACTACGATTAGAAACAGAGGTAGTTATTAGTACCTAGGCCTTCTATGATTGCTGTTATTAAATATAATTTGCTTAGAGGTTACTCTGAGGCTATACCAGAATGAATATTGGCAGTAATTACAGCTTGATAAGACGTAGCTGTCGTTTGTAAATTTTATAACTCGAAGATAATTAATAATCCCCAATGTTTATACTGTATAGGAAAGATGTAAGTAATTTATTTACTTATATAATTAACTATAAACTGGAAAATTGCAATGAACAAGTAAATAACAAGGTTTTTCCACAATGACAATAAAAGGCACAAGTTAATAATAAAAGGAATTCATTAGGAAATTTATCGAACGAGTTTTCCTATTGAATACAACGCTGTAGATTTTCATCGCTTCACCTCTACGTTTGTACATCAATAATAATTTTGGTCCATGTTTATTAAGTCTCATAATCAGCAGTCCGGGTCCTCCGCATTTATGCACTTTGGCGCGCGAGCACAGGTTCGAGTGTGAGGAACCCCTCGTACCCGGACTTCTTCTCGGCGGGCTACAGCGCCTACAGCTCCCGCGGTCGTTCGTTGCCATTATTTGGTGGCTTATTTACAGTGTGTATTTTGCCTCGTCTTTCGTCTCTCCTCCCTACCTAGGCTGGTGGTGGTGATCGTAGGAGCTTACAATACTTAGAAACGTAGCTTACAATACTTATGTAGGAAATTTACTTTTTACTTCTTATTAAATTTCGGCCCATAATCCAATTAAAGAGACGTTTTTATGATGTAAGAATGACGATACTTGCATCATACTTGTTATTGAATCTTTCAATATTCCGGAATGCACATTTCTTCACTCCTTTACTGTGGAGTTAGATGTTATTTGGAAAATACCAGTCTACTATATAGTCAATACAGTAGTCAATACAGTAGTCAATATAGTAGTCAATATAGTAGATATTATCTACTATATTGTGCAATTTTAAAAACATAACATAAATTGCTTAATTTAAAAAATATATCTGAGAGCGTGTTTCTGTCTAAAAATAAGCTTGAAACAATGAAATTTTAAGTTACAAAATCTTAATCCATACTGACAATAAGCTCCCTTTGACCATATAACGTCACATATAGGAACCATAGATTTTGAAATTTAACGACCCAGTCCATACCAAAGGTCATAGATCAACACATTAAACCCCTCGGTATCACCTTGAAGCTTTAAAAGATGTTTTGCTATTTCTTTCAGTTCTTGGTTTATTTTCTGTGGTCATCAGTTTTGCGTAGGTAGTGAAATCATTTCGCGTCGGATCATCACCGTTAAAACTAATAGAACGATCTCATCAGAAGAGCGGTAACGAATCGTTTTACTTTACTTTCATTGACGATGGCCGTATTTATTACGGTTTACATTAGCTGCGTTTACAGTTCAATGAGTTTTCTATTAGAGGATAGTAGGTATTTTTGAGATCCATCCATTGTACTGGTCCAGCGTGGTGACATGGTCTGAACTTCCGTTAATTTAGAAGGTCTATAAGACCTGTGTCCTAAGATTTTCTAGTTAGTTCAAACACGTCTGTTTTAATGGAGTTTTAAATAGGGGCACGTTTCTATTAACAAGGCTGAAAACCGTTTTAATTTTATATGTCACTTTAGACCTAAGCCTACGTACTGAATAATTTATTTCAATTTTACTCATTTTACTCGTATGAGTATGATACTGTTATCAGATTTACAATTTCGTTTAATAGTATAAATACTTTTCAAAAAAACTTCACTAGCTCGGCGATAAGGGTAAACATTGTGAGAAAACCCGCATGCTTCAGGAATGAAAAAATCTGGAGTATGTGACCCACCAACATACTCGGCCGCTTGGTGCGGCCCGAAACCCCCCAGTGATTTACTAAGGGAGGTTCATTGAACAATCCAAATTTTCGTTCCTTTATTCTAAACCAATAATTACTTTCATAGATAGAATTATTTAAACCAGTTCCAATTAAGTCTGTCACTCTTTGAAATTTTCATAGCAAGTTATTAACGGTGCTATTTTACGAAGCTCGTTTGTTTTTCACAGCTTGAAACAATTATTATAATTTGCATAAGTAATTTTCATAATACTCGTAAATATATTCCGTTCTAATTCCGTTTAGATGTTATACTAATTTGTTAAACCTACTTTTTTGGGATAATATCTTCTTGTTTATAGACAGATTACTGAAGCAATCTTTACTAATTATTTCATAGCTACACCTTCCAGCAACACATTTTTCTCGGTACATCTAATCTATCTCAGTGTCAGTTAGTTTGTCATTTCGTAAGCGCGGGAAAGGCGGCGGCGGTCACGACCTACTGCGGTCTAAAAAATAGATTAAAAATAAGGTTACTATGTAGCACGCAGAATTGCGCTGTCTAGTTTTCTTGAAGCTTGGTGTATGCACAAGGTAGTGTAGGAAATAAGAGTCACGTAGAACCGGTATAAAATTACTTCATAAAGGTTAATATCGGTTTAAAATAAAGGTTACGTTCTAAACGAAACCTATTCATAAACTTTACATAAATGTTAATCAACTGTTTTACTGCAAACGGTCAGTACCTGCGTGGTCATTACGATTTGTTGAATTCTTTGCGTATACTTTTTTGGCATTAATTTTAGTCTAAACACATAACGTTTCGCTTCGGTTTCACTCGTGTAAAACTAACATTGATGACCGATTAGCCCAGTTGGTTCACAGTGCCCTTACCTGCTGTACAAGTAGTCTTGGATTTGATTCCCGATCGGACATTCAATGAGATGATATGAAGATTCTTCTACGTATTAAACCGTTACAATGACACAGTGCGTGCGATTCTGATTATGTAATTTTTTGAAATTCCTTACAAACCGAGTTATCTTGTGTAAGTTAGGTAGGTAGATGTTTGGCGGCATAGTTTATCGACTAGGTACAGGCACTTTCGATACGTCATTGCTGAGTTTTGCGAAACCATTGTGCCCTTTCACAATGAAGTTTGTGTAATGAATGATAAAATTCCAATTTGTAACAGAAAAATTTCATCCATTCCTTATCTTTCTGTAGTCTCACAAAGTTGTACAGTTCACTTACCTATTTATTATATGTATGTTCTAATTAATATAAATTAATGTAATGTTCCAATTATGTAAGACAGAAAGATCGGTCCTCGTTACTTAAAAATTGAATTTCACCGTCATTTCACGACTATTACACACATATCCGGTTGTATATAGCTATCTGTTTTCTTAATAATATAAGAATATTTGTCGTTTTTTGTTTTAAATAGTTGAGTATTGAGTAATATTTATAAATCGAAAATATTTTTTGCTTCTTGGAAAGATAAGATTTAATATAGAGTAGGTACATTAAGGTATTAAAGGTGAAGAGGCCTTTTTTTGAGAAATTTGTAGAATGTCCTTTAATGCTTTCAATTTAATTCAATATACGTCGAATACAAATTACTTACCTACGCTCTCATGATAATTTTCAAAAAGCTAACGTGTTCGTTTAGAAACGGATCAAGAGCAAGAGGTGGTCAAGTCGCCACAATTTAAATATAAAAAAAAAATTAACACAAAGTTAGCTCGTATTTGAGGAAAAACTCCGAAAATCACGTATTTGACAGAATACGAAATAACACAGTCCGAAAATAGTGACCTTGCTGTTACCACTTTGCTGACTTGTGTGTGGGGGATGGAAGAAAATAGTCTTGTGAAATCTCGACCAACTTTGCCACAAATTGAATCAAGTTTTACCCCGGCTACATCCGTACTTTCCTGCGTATAACGTTTGTTGTACACACCCTTTTTGTGATTGTAGTTCCTGAATAGCCGTCATAATTTGGACACGAACTAAATAGAAATTACTACCTATTTCAAAGGCGCACATATTTGACCTTTTGAAAGTAAACTTTATGTGTAAACGTGTCTAAAATAAATTGCAATCGTGCCGCACGCAACACACGTTATCGCGTAGCACTTCATAAAAACGTACATCTCTACCATTCACACTTAAAAGATGGTTTCTCATGAAAATTTCCCACGTATAATGTAAGTTTGTTGCAAAATTGATTACTCAGATAAAGCCGATAAATAAACGATAATACATATATGACGTCATCTGGGCTAAGGGTGTGTCGGTATGGGCGTCGTAGTATCAAGATTCTATTTAAATAGAATCCTAACCAACTTTATAATAATGGCACACATTTTCAACTAGTCGGAGAGTCCTGGAGTCCCGACAAACATGTATATTATGAAGTATATTTATGACGAGTTATTAGTATTGTATTATGTATTGTGATGTGTATTGTGTATAATACACACACTTTAATCAAGAGATTTCTTGTACCGCGTCAAATTTGACGTCATTGTCCGTCTGGCCATTTCAAGTTTAATATGGTCAAAATAGAAGTGTTGGATGGCTAGATGAGACGAGCAGAAGACCGCGAGTGATGGCGCTGGTGGCAGATCTTGAGACACAAGTGGAAGTGTATGGTTAATATAGATAACGGTAGAAACCAGCTGTAACCAAACCTTTTTTCGTCCACTGCTGGACATGGGCTTCAAAACGGGACACTGGCCAAGCGGGTTGGCGAGTTCATTCTTTTAGAGGTAATGTAATTTCTCAGGACTTTTGGTAGCGGCTTTGTTATCCCTTTTGGGGTGGTACTATTTCAAAGTCGGCCAACACAACACGACCAGATATAACCACGGTAAGATAGACTAATTTACTAAATTTATTAGTCGCAAACGCTTATTAGGAGACTAACAGTTATGTGTGTCTTTATATACTTTTATTTGGGAATAGTCGATTTTTCGAAAAGAAAAAATCATTTACGATATCAGTTTGCTGATGACATCGCAATGATGTAGCAAAAAGTAACGTTTCCACAAACGTGTAGGTGAGTTATGAGATGTCGATAACACGCTTATTCGTTATTATTTCCTCTTATAGGTTCCATTATAGGTCACAGGCCTCCCTTTGTCTTTATGACAGGGTTTTTAAGCCTTAGTTGTTATATTTAAAACGATTGATTACATTTTAGTCTTTCTCTCTTTTTTCATCCCATTTAAACTTTCCCGTCAATCTTTATCATCAGTTTTCCAAATCCTGTATCTAAAGAGTGACAGCAACATCAACGCGAATACCAATATCGGTCAATTCTGATGGAAGTTGACATATGATGTGGATGTTCTTGGGTATTATTTTACCATCAGAGGAAAAATCTACTCGTCTGTTAATTTTACCAAATAAGTAATCCTGGAATACAAAAAAACAATGTAAATTTTTTCATCGAACTCGTCAAACCATTTAAACCATTTAAGAGTTCGTAAAAGGCACCTTTATCCAGCAATAGATTAGCGCAGGCTGATAATGATGCAGATACGAGTATGTATTTAAAAATTCATCGTTATGAAAATATTGACCAACCATGAGATATGAAACTGTGTACTTAGTTTCAGGGTCAGTTGTGACCGCTGCTGCCTTTTTATATTCATGTTTAGTATAAAAAGACCAGCTTTGGTCAAGGAAATATCGGTTCTGGAGTTGTGCCAAATCAGATATGGAGAAGAGAAATCTTCGTTATGGTTCATTTATTGATTTATGCTTTATTTGCTTATGGTTTTCTTGAAAAATATTCTTTTGTTATGTCATAATATTTTTGTACTTTGTAGGTACGTGTTGAGACTCGATGATTTGAATGAAAGCCTTTCATATTGTTAGAGAGATTTCAGATGTAACTCATATCCTTTGATGTCACTTGGTTTACCGCCATCACAGAGCTTCAAAGTTCTGCTGACCTTCAATATCATTTCTAACAAAGCCTTCAGGTGGTAATTTAAATATTTAAATGCACGCTATACTAACCGTTGCAGCTCCCATATAAACCGATAATTTTCGGTTAAATCCTCTTAAGTCCATAGATTAATTATTACTGCAATTATATTTCTATGCAACAGTCTTCAATAGGTACTTTTATTAAAAAGAATAATAACAGACGTGTGTAACGTAGCTTAAATTACTTAAATATTTATGATTTGAAATGTCGGAAATGTTTGACCTGTCATTTTGCAAAGTATTAGTTTATACGTTTCATGTTGAAAATCTCTGTTAAACCTGTAATTTCTTATTCATTTCATTTAATCCTTAATTAATCTTATCTACGAAGTTAATTATCCTGTCAAATACACTACTTTCCAATCCATTACTTCAGAGATAATTACTTGTAATGCAGCTGTTTGCTGTTTATTAAAAAGCTCTGAATTCTAAACGAACATAATTATGGTATATGTAGAGGGTAGTGATACAAATATTGAATGTACGTGTTGATTGATGGCCCTCTTTTGTTATATAAATGATTTTATAACATAACGTCGGCTATGACAGCAACGGTTATTGAATTGTTTTGTTACCCAATTATACATCATCAGTTGTTTATTATGACGATTACAGTTTAAAAAAGTAATATGAATATAAAATGTAGACGGACGTGTGAACGAATGAGAATAACTATTGGGGAAAATGATATGCAATACAAATGCAATGTGCTTGCATTTCATTCTTTTCTAATGTCTTTCTAAGGCCTTAAAACGCCACGCTGGCCAAGCAGGTTGGCGAGTCCACTCTTTTAAAGGTGGTGTAGTTACTCGGGGGTTGTGGTAGCGGCTTTGTTATCCCTTAGTCGCCACGACACGACACCCAAGGGATGGGGCGGTGCTATTCTATAGCTGGCCGACATCACACGACAAAAAAACTTATTCTTTATTACCGACTAGCTGTGCCCGCGACTTAGTACGCGTATAATTTTAATTTTTTAAACTCTAAATTGGGATATCTTTTCTTCCCATCAGCCGATTTCTATGAAACAAAGCCCATTCGAAGCGCCAAGCTAAGCTTAATTAACCTGTGGAAACTCCATGAAAATCTGTTCAGGAGTTTTGGAGATTAGCGTGTTCGAACAGACAGACAGACAAATTTTTTCAAAATGGTCTTTTTGAATTATGATACTGTTCCTTCATCGCCTCCAATCAGTTTTTGCTACATATATGCAATGTACAGAGACGCTGGTTCTACAGTTTTATTATAGGTATGTATAGATGTTTCGTTATACAATTACGAAAACACCTTAAGCTATTATTGTCTAATAGTAAAACTAATGCTTTATTATACACCAATCTCGGAATTTGCGAGCAAATTGTATATTAAATATTTTTTATCAAAAATTTTCATAGCGTTTTCTTAAAACACGGATATAAGTTACGCTCACACGTGGCAGCATCTTGTTAATAAAATACATGAAGCAACGTTTTCCCGCACATGGATGACACAGAGCTGTCATGGTTTTGAACACTGACCGTTATGGCACTGAAATTATTGTTAGTGTCCAATATTCTGACAGCGTCTACAAATTAGCATCTCCAAACAAGGTGATAAGGATAACGGCAAGTTTCAACTTTTTGAAGTTATCTGAGTCCTGAGTGAAATTCATAGAATAAAAAGGCGTAGTAAACTGTAGTAGGAACTCTCCTCTCTCACAGAAGACTATCTTGAAATGAACTGTATTTCTTTTTTTATCGTATTTCCCCAAAGCCCATTGCCATCCCATCCTATCCTATCCCTCCTCATTTTCCCAACCCTTTCTCCCAATCCATTCCTTAATCTGCAAAGGTAGGCAGCGCGTCCAGGGGCGTGTCAACGTTTATCATTTTGGACTGAAGTTGGCATGTATCGCAGATGTCCATGGGCTACAGTAGATATCCACTTACCGTCAGGTAGACTGTATGCTCGCTGCCGCATTTTTTCTATAAAAGAAATAAAATAAAAAAGAATAACGCAGACTTCATTGAATAAAGATCCTACATCAATACTAAAAAAGCACCGATTTAATATTCTGAGCAACAGTGTCAAATGAAACTTTTAGGGTTTTCGCGATTTTCACACGTATTTATGTATTAAACGCGTCTTAAACCGGTCTTAAAGTTTATACGGGAATAACCATTCGTCAATTCGTGACCGTGGTCAGTTCGTGATCATGGTTGGTGAAACCCAGTCGAAACGTCAAGTAAAATAAAACATGTAAACACACGGTTTAAGACCTGCTTAATGAATAAATGTTAATAGTTGATGTGACAAATGTTGAGATCGCCATTATACAAAGAATGACCGCCACTCGCCGTTGGAAGACGGATCACTTAAGTTAAATTGTTTTTTATTCCACTTCCAGAGATTGCAACTGTTTATTGTAACATTTATCACAACACACGTACAGAATTACTGATGTTTTATCGAGTCGAGTCGTTTAGCACAGTTTTGTCGGCCATCCGAGTCTACGACCTCATACCGTTATTTCATCTTATAGAGGTCTGTATGTGCTGAGAATGTAATTTTACATTGAGGAGGACATACACAATTTGTTTGTCATTAAGTGACCTTTGGTTGTAATGTTTCACGTCAAGGACATAATCAGGATTTTATCCAGGATTGAGCAACAGCAAATAATTTTCTTATAATTTAAATAGAGGTAGTGTAATGCAGAAAGTCTGTTTCTTATTCTTCCCTATGCCATGGGAGAGGGGGGGGGGGGCAACCTGCTCCAGCGTGGCTACGCCCTTGTTTCGCGTGGTAGCAATTTTTTCTCTCATCATCACATAGCGAGTCGTTATTCGGTAACCGAACGTGACAAACATTTTAGACAATTTTTTTGTTAGTAACATTCACAGCGGGCAACGCATTTAAAGGAAATATAAATAACAATTATTTATTCATGATTTAAGTATAAAGTTTTGTTCTTTTTTATTTAGAAAAAATCGTACTTTTCATATTTTTATTAGAAAATGTATCTAAGTAGGAAGGACAACATCTAAAAATTATTTGTAATTCCAACACTTGTAATTAACATTTATAAATGATATTATTCAACAACTAGTATGTTGTACCTACACATTAATTAAATTTGTATACATATAAACAGTAAGCCAAGTAATTAATCGCAAGGAATAACGAGCTGTTATTTTTTGTTCGCCATAAATAGCAGTGGTTTATAGGAACTACGAGCAGTTACATCTCATAGTTACGTAGATTTTATCTTTCTGGTGTTTAAGAGTAGGTAGGTACCTAGATCAATAAGATTGGTATTGAGAACTGGATTGGAAGAGACCTTCAGATTACAATTACAGATTCAACTAAGACATTTCAATTATTTTTGTTTGGTTTTATTAAGATTGCGATTGAGACCGGGCAGGCATTGAGACCGGGCATTTTAACTGGTTTCATGATTGAAAGTAGTCTGTCCATATTCCCTTCAATTAAATTGAATACTAAACAATCTTGTCTCGCCGGGCTCTGCGATCCCCTTATATTTATAAAGTAAACGAAGACCTTATTAAAATTGCATAAGACATACATTTCGATAACAAACATTACTGTCCAAATTGTACCTACAAATGTAATGTTTCGACCGCTTGTTAAGGCTAATTTACACGCTTCAGGAAGCTGTTAAACTGACAGGTATATCTGTCTGTCTTTTTAATAGCTGACTGTCCCACAACATTTACGTGATTAGAGAAAACACATCGACAGTGAGCTGTCGTAACAATTTACCACTGTTATTATTTAGTAGGTACTTATTTACTTAAATATTATATGTAATAAAAGGATATAAAATACTATCAGCATATGTTAAACTAGCTATTGCCTGCGGCTTTGCTCACGTGGATTTAATTGAGTCAGGAACAGCGCGGATATGCCTATTTACTAAATAGTGATTCCATACTAAATTTGTGAGGCTATATTTTAGCCCCATGTCATAATTTTAAATACTGTTAAATACGTTTTTAATTGTTTGTATTGTAAAATGTTTCAAGTTAATAGGACCATCAAATATTTTTTTCCATACCAACTTTGACACTTCGTTTGTAGGCGAGAAAGCCCTTAGGAAGTCTTTACGTCATAAAAGGAAGCTACTGTCCGTATTTAAGGTGTTTAGCTTCAATGATTTCCGCTCGGTATTGATGAGTCGGTCAGTCAAGACATTTTTTTTCGTATGTGTAAACGAAAACGACAATTATAATTCCATGTGTAAAGAATCTAATAATAAAACCACTAATGTCGGTCAGTATCTACTAACGGACACGGAGAACGTTATTATAACTTACCTATTCTGAAGTATGTATACTCGAACAGGACTGACCTTGAACATTTAACTTTTGTTTCCTTTTTACTGTCTGCCAGTGGCGCCAGTTATTGGCTTCGTGTAAGTTAGCCTTTACGAAATGCCAGTTCCTTGAGCAAGGCAAGCGACTCACACGAGGTGCATGCAGGAAGCTATTATCGCTAAGTTATTAGTTTTATTGCTTTTATAAATGCTAACAGGTTTACTATTTAATTTTTATTTTTATTATTAAAATAACAAAATTCTTGGCTTCATCCGTTTTGGTACACGCAACTTGCAGGTATTTTTTTAGAAGTTTTTGAAATTGATTGTCGATTATTATCGTTGCAAATTAATTAATCTGCATCAATAAAAAGTTGATTGTATTCTGAAAATAAATTTCTATTTTTTTTGCTATTATTACCAAATTAATGGTTTAGGTTTGTTACTTTGTTACTAAGCAATTTCATTTTTTTATATCTTCTTTTTATTATATTTTTTATATCTAAGGTTTGTGTAAAAAGATGAAAAAAATATTTTGCTTTATCTTTTTATTATTGCTTAGTAAAGTATAAGTTAAAACTGAGGAAAAATGTTTTTAGATATCGATAAAGAAATTCTTGAGTGAAATCGGTCAAGCGGGAATTTCAATTGTTATAAAAAGATACGTCACGTCAGGGATTTCGTCACCGTGATAAGGATTTCATAATTGCAATGGTGAAACGAACTCTAGTGATATCAAGTGTTCGTGATTCACTCTTATTTTTTACTATAATGGTATTAAATGTCATCTGATTGTGTGTCTTTGGGTATTCAGAGTGATCACTTTGTCCCAATCAACAAATCAGTTGTGGAATATACAAATAATAGATGTGTAAATACATTAAATGGATAGCGGACATTGATGACATTGAAAGGGAAGCATTCCTTCGATACGCCCCTCCACTATGGCGCATACATCCCGCGATTCGGTCTGTTTGGTAACTAATATTGATTACAGGTTGTTATCGATTTCTATCGATCGATAACAGCCTACTTCCCACTGTAGGGCACAGGCCTTCTCTGGTTAATCATTGGGACCATGTCCACCACGCGGGCGCAGTGCGTATTGATGACTACAAATGTGGCGGATTTTTTTAAATCTCAATGTTTTCTTATAACATTTGAGATTTTCGCGGTTTTTACACATATCTATTTAAACGGGTCTAAAGCCAGGCGCCTATAAGATAGACTGCAGCTGTGGTAGTTCGTACATAGGCCAAACAAAACGTTGCAGAAAGGTTCAAAGAATATATTGCAGCTGTGACGCAACGCCAGATGGATAAATCGGCGATCGTGGATCATGTATGTACTCAACGCCGGAATCAATCACTAGATTGAACTCTATAGTCCAAAAATCCTCTCCTCCGATCGCCACTACTTCAGGATTATGTGTGAAGCAATTGAAATTAAGAAACAAAAAAATCAATCCAGAAAATTGTCCTCGACGTGGAATCCAGTGATTAATAAATTTAATAAAATTAAACCTCGCGAGTTTTCGTCTGATGCTACTTCAGATATTGTGTGTTGTGTACCACAACTTTCGGGACAATGAAGACCAAATGCGAGTAGTTGATGAAACTGCTCGTAATTCTCGACGTGAACCTCTTCGTGATCATGATCGATGCAAACCAACCAAAACGTCGAGTAAAATAAATTAGGTAAACATACGTGTTGAGACCCGTTTAAATAGATAAATGTCAATGTTTTCTTTCATCGCCGAAATGTTCTATACCTTAAAAATCCGTGTTGTAGATCTCACGAAGGAGAGTTGAGAATAGATACTCCTACTAGGCTATCACCGCTTTGTCACTTGATCAAAAAACTAAATTAACAATAACAGTTAACAATTGATTAGAATTAAAAAAAAATGTAAACTACAACTGTAACATTACATTCACGTTTTGAAATTTCGATAATCAAGTAACAACTCTTCTATTAAGATGCATCTAGTGTACCTACTAATGTTCCACAAACATGTGTCTAATGTGTTATTCCTAATGTTGTGATGGAACAAAAAAGGTCGTCTAGATAAACTACTTTATAGCACTTAAGTCACTCATGCAAATGTTTCGCAAACTGTTATACTTTATTGTTAAAAAGTGAACGTATTTTCACTTTCCCTTGCATGATGACTAGAGAATGCAGTTGAGAATTCTTGCAAAACCTATTTTTATTCGTGAAGAAACTTCCGCGAAGATTAAAATTGTTTTCTCAAGTATTATCGGCATTGTGATGGTAATTAGTAGCTACTTTGAACAATGGCAGTAGGTATATATTTCCATGAAGGTAATATTTATTTATGAGTTATTCAGAAATCAATAGATAATAAAATTCGTTGAAAAAAATGTTTAGTTTAATATTTTAATACGTTTATGACGTAAAAGATGTGTTTTTGTATAGAAGACATTCCCATAGAAGAACTATTTAAAAAAATCTATTTATGATTTTTGTTTTTAAGTAAATAGAAATAATGTAAAACGATGGTATCTAATGTTAAACGCAAAACTACATTGATGAAAAGAACATTGAATGTGAAATGTTGCATTGCGAAGTAGTCTTTAAACATCTTGGGCAGGATTACGATTTCTAAAATTCTATAGTCGTTTCTCTGTGATTAAAATCCATTTAGAATATCTTGTTAATTGTATAATTCTTTAATCGATCTGTATGATTAAAATTGTTGTCTTAACTTCAATTCCGAAAAAGAAAATATTCTTAGAAATACTTACTTATTTTTTACAAATATGATATATTGTAGAGAACAGGTGTGGGCGTCCCTTTTTTATTGACATACCGTAACAAAGCGGTTATGTTGGACTACAGATCTAATATTTCTGGTGTTGGACACAAAAGTAGCCCAAAGGTTGAACATATGTACTTTCGCAAAAGCAACAGGCGAGTATTCAAAAAATTTTAACTCTTGTGTTGCAAGTGACTGATGAGCTCCACATACCTACTTAATTTATATATCAACTGACTGTCGTTTGCCTACTTAGCGGTTAATTAAAATCTGTGACCTCAAAATATATTCTAGACTTATTATAATTCGATACAAAACATAAATAAATTCTCGCTTTGTGAATCCATAACCTTGGTATATACAGATTGCATCGTATTAACTAACCACGGATACACAGATAGCTTTCGGTAATTTCCGCTCTTCGTTTGTAACTTCCAGCCGCTGGTCATCAGTTAGTGGAATCCACGTGGAATCAATCATCTTTTTGTGATGGTCGAGTTTGACGGTAACAACGAAGAGGTGGCCGCAACGGTACGCCATTTGTTAATAATGGGTGGTGTCGGTTCTTTGTGTCAAAATAAAGAGGTTTCTTTAACGGTAATTGGTGGTTATATTGTACTTGGTGTCTTTTAGAAAAAATTCACCGTAATGAGACTGAAATTTCTTCCATCGGGAACGAATTTCGAAGTCTGAACTTCATCTTAATTTGTATCAGTATCTGGACAATAAATATTAATTTTAAAATACTTTAACTCTTCATTTTTTAGATTTTCTGGGCAGCTTATATTCACCGTATTTTAATGCAATTATTTGTAGTTTATCCCTATTTATAATCCAACAAATAATCCCCTTTGTAAACCCTCGTCAAATCCTATATAAAAGTAGGTCAAGGTTTATCTGACGAAAACTCTGCGGCAGAAACGAAACAGGAATACATATTTTAAAAGTTAAAACATGCGCTCATTTATTATTTACTACATTTATAATGGCTTATTGTTATAATTCATAACTGATCCTTAACTTATTAAAGCCGTTATTGAAACTTTTTAATGAAGTTATTTATTTCAGCCTTATTATTTATAACGAATAACTAACGGATAACTAACTTATAACGAATAGAGTGCAAAATTATAACAAGTTTTAATTTTTTTTAATTTTCAATGTTATACACTTTTCTTTATGTTCAGCATGTAACATACGTACTATGTTCGTTTAAAGTCTAACTTCAAAGGCGCTTTGACTTCAAGGCTGCTACATTCTCTAGTTCCGCGCAAGGCTACTCCTATTGTAAGCTAACCGTATACACTTATCATAAAAATCTACTCCTATTCAACCGATAATGTTGCAACAAAACATTTTAAATTTCATCATAAATGTTGGACAACATTGCGAGACGCGGTTTTATCGAAACTTTTTAGCTTGCTTAGGTCTTACTTGATTTCTTTGATAAATATTTGTTACGAAATTAGTGCTTGCAGCAAGGTTTCTGCTTTTTGATGTCTAGAAATCTTATCAATTATAAATTAAAGTAACTATTTAAAGGCAAACTAAAGGTAATGGTATAATATAAGTCAAAGGTATCCCGCTATACTCTACTCCCCATATGTTATTATACCATCCAATGCCATATCATATCACTCATTTCCTAATATTTACTTATCAGCCTATTCCATCAAATGGGAAATGTAATAGAATGAGAAACACTCCTCTCATCCCGTTATACTCCTATTTTCCATCGTTCCCAATCGTTTTTCCAAATCACCAAAGATAGGCGGTGCATTTGCGAACGTGCCAACTTTCATCTTTTTTTGCTGTTGTTGCTATATATCGCAGATGACCACACGGGCGAGGTCCGTTTACCCGGAGGACCGTTTGCGATCTATTAATATTTCGTACATTAAAAGTTTTGTAATTTTTCGTTAGGATTTCTGAATAACTCATATAGGTATATACTATATAGGTAAAGAAGTAGATGTTCGTCTAAATCTAATAAACATAATCTCAAGAAACACTCGCCGAAGTGATCTATTTCTCCTTTGAAATTAAGTAATTTAATATTCCAGTAAAACTACAGACTGCTCTTGTAGGTGGTGTCAGTTGGATAAGTTGGTGTAGGTTTCGGTTCAACATAAACAAAAGGCAAATTATGACGTCATTTTCTGAACCTTACAATGATCGTCAGTAAGATAAATGGAATCTTTTCTAACTTTCCATTTTCTCTTCCAAGGCTAGATTCTGTTTACGTCAACTTCTGCATTTACCTAAGAAAACACGCAATGTACAGCTTGTAAACATTTTAACCCAATCAACCCCCCGTTCCACAAGGGGCTTAGAGCGCACGCGTTAGGTAGGTCAACCCTCACAATCCAATATGGCGCCGATCGCCAGTAGTAAAGCACGCGCTTATATTTACGATTAATACACTCGAAAATCGACAATTTTCTTTTAATCATAATTAATAGTGGTGTGTTTTAATGACGTGTTGTTTGTGTTATAGAAATTTTAGCAATTTCATTGTGTGAGGTCTTTAATAGTACTTGTTTTTATAAATAGTGACGCAGTGCATTGTGTTGTATTACCTTGCAACGTGTTGTTGAGTTGGAAGTCAGTGACGTTTAATTAGCTGCACCAAAAATGATCAGTCAATTATACAGCGCAATAAATGTACAAAACCTAGGATAATTTAAGTGACAAACTACAGAAATAAATAATAGAAACAAAATTAGTTAATTTAGTACTAAATTAATTTGTATTATTCTTAAATAAAATTTTATTAATAATAAGACGTTGAATTGAATAGAAAATTACTACAGGACTGTATTTTCCCGCGCTAAAATTTAAAACGCCCAAATTTGTATTTGCTTTAAATTAAAAAAAAAAACAATAATAAACAAATTCTTTTCAAATTCGAATTTTGATCGTCACATTTTTTCTACAACGTGAATTAGAAACAATCAAACTGCGTCGCTCAAGGGTTTCGCCAGCAGCCCTGCTGCTGGGTACAAGGCCGGTTTCAGGGCTTGTGGAGCCAGTGCGTAGTCCTGAAGAGCCAGCATTGGACGTCGCACAAGATAAAACTTACTGGGGCAGCGTCGCTACAGCTATGAGTAATTAAAATTATGTATATATATTATTTTTATTTGTTATTGTTTTATCCGCGATACGCGGAGTCAAAAGTTGAAAATGAAATTAAAAGTTCTGACCTTGTAACCTCCTGTTCACCTACTCTCGATATTCCTGGGGGCCCCCGGAAGTGCTGAACAGGGATGCGCTTAATAGCGCTCTTGCAAGGTCGTCGTTACACTGCACTGGTTACTGTCTGTTATATACTATGTACACTCGCGAACGCCAAGGTCTCCCAAAAATGTGCAGCCTACTTGCACAACAATAGATTGCGATCGTACCGCATAAGGATCAATGGCCGACTCGTACGGCGAAGGGTCAAAGGCTAACTAACTAACGGGCGACCCGCGCCCGCGCAGCACGTGAATTCACCCCTCACCTCGCAGCCCCCGAACAATACCGAACAAACCCCCGTCCCATGCAGAAGAAGTCTGCATGCTACTCCACTGGCAGGCGAGAGAGAGAAGTGACCGCTCTTTTCAGGATTGAGCCACCCACTAGGACCTCCGCAACCCGGGGTATTCCATCCACTCCGCGAAACAAATTAACAATGCGGCCCCGGCGCCAAAACAACGGCGGCAAATTAGCATCCTTGATTAAAACGAGGTCACCGATGCCTGGTGGGTGGGTCTTATCAGTCCACTTAACGCGCTGTTGCAAAATGTGTAAATACTCCAGAGACCATCGTTTCCAGAAACTCTGGGACAATTGTTGCAACAATTCAAAGTGCGACAAACGATTAGAAGCTACCCCTGTAAATGGGTACTCCGGCAGGGCGTTAAGTGGCTGTCCTATCAAGAAATGACCTGGAGTTAGAGCCTCCAAGTCGTTAGGATCTGACGAGAGCGGACACAAAGGGCGCGAGTTGAGGACGGCCTCAATTTTACAAAATACCGTTACTAGTTCCTCAAACGTTAATACCGTTTCTCCGATAACGCGCCTTAGGTGAGTTTTGGCTGATTTCACGGCTGCCTCAAAAATACCTCCCCAATGGGGGCAGCTAGGAGGACTAAACTGCCAGGTGATGCCCCGGCAAGATAGGGACATTCCAAGATCTACCTGGTTAGCATCTAAAAACTTATATAAATCCTTAAGGTAGTGGTCAGTACCCCGATAGTTGGTTCCGCAATCAGATCGAATTAACGCTGGAAGTCCGCGCCGGCTAACAAATCTACTAAATGTGGCAACAAATGCCTCTGTACTAAGAGCGGAAACTACTTCCAGGTGAACAGCCTTGGTTGACAGACACACAAAGACGCACAAATACGCTTTCTCTATCTTCGCTTTTCGAAGTCGCGACGTCTTGACCATGAATGGCCCGGCAAAATCGGTGCCAACTCCGGCAAAGGGTCTGGTTCCCTTGACTCGATCTGCAGGCAAATTTCCCATCATGGGCTGCAGCGTCGCTGCCTTCAATCGATAGCAAGGCAAACAACGGAAAATTATGCCACGGATGGTCCGTCTGGCTGACAAAATCCAAAATTCACGCTGCAAGATGGCTAATAATGCATTGCAGCCAGCGTGAGAATTTGCAATATGCCGGTCAGTCACCAACAAATGCACTAAGGGCCCACCTTTGGGCAACAACAATGGGTGACGAACCCCAAAAGGCAAATTGGCGTGACACAATCTACCACCAACACGGAGATATCCCTCAGCGTCGATAAAGGGGTTGAGCCTTGCAACGGCTCCTTTGAGTTTAGGTCTGCCACTCTGGAGCGTCTCAAGTTCTAAGGCGAAATGTTTAGTCTGCACAACGCGAATCCAATGCAGAAGGACCATTTGGCGTTCTTCTGGCGTGAGAACAGGAGACAGCCGCTTTTCCTCCGGATGCCGAGCGTTATGAACGAAACGCTTTATCCAGGCAGTCACGCCAAGTAATTTGGACAAGGAACTGTAGCGATCGAGCAGAAAATCAATGCCCTTGAGGGGCTCAGTCAGGACACTCGATGTGAGCCAACCAATGGGGGGAGGAGTTACCAAGCACTGGTAACGTGGCCAATCAACTTCAGAATGTAACAACCACTGGGGCCCCCACCACAAATGGTGGTGAACCAGATCCGGCGCGTCTAAGCCGCGAGAAGCACAATCAGCCGGATTCAATTCCCCTGGGACATGTCTCCAAATTAAAACCGTCTCTGAATCTTGGATCTGTGATACTCGATTAGCTACAAAGGTTTCTAACGTGTGCACCGAAGTTTTCAGCCAACACAGAACGATCTGACTGTCAGTCCAGGCGAAAACTGTTCCAATGTCTACACTACGCCCGAGCGTAGAGCACACGTGATTTAATAAGCGGGCAAGAAGCGCCGCACCACATAATTCTAACTTCGGAATTGTATGTCGAGTCCGTATAGGAGCAACCTTGCTCTTCGACATAACTAAGTGAATTTTTGTCTCCCCAGTGGTACTTACAGTACGTAAGTACACCACGGCTGCATATCCACGCTCGGATGCATCACAAAATCCGTGGAGGGACACTGAGCATTTCCCAACAGGAAGGAAGCATCTAGGTATTGCAACCTGATTGATAGCCGGGACGGATGAGAAATACGATTCCCAATCGTGTAACAACTCTCCCGAGAGAGGCTCGTCCCATGAGAGTCCCGCAGTCCAAAGCTTTTGCAGAAAACACTTGGCCTTAAATATAACCGGACTGATCCAACCGTTCGGATCAAAAGTCCTGGCTACGGTGGACAGAACTGATCTCTTAGTCCATACCTTAGAGGAGGTTAATTCGACTCTGTAGGTAAACTCATCGTGGACTGGCATGTACTGCACTCCAAGGAGGGCTATCAAATTCAAGCTATCCGCATTCTCAAAGAGATGAGGGTCTTGTTGGTGGTCCTCCGGCAAACCGGAAAGGAGATCCGGTGAGTTGGATAACCATTTTCGCAACTCATAGCCACTAGTTCCCAGAAGCCCTATCAATTCATCTCTCAAGGCCCGAGCCTCTTCGAGACTAGATGCTCCGGTACAAATGTCATCAACATAAGCATCCGTCTCCAAAACAGAGGCTGCGCGAGGAAAATACAAACGCTCGCGCTCCGCAAGCTCCAACAATGAGCGAATCGCAACAAACGGGCGATCAAACGGCCCGAGCGAAGGCGACCAGTATTATTCTGGTAGAACAGCTCGCATTCCATTTGCTCTGGGTCAACCCGAGAAGCTGTAGGGGGCTCTTCCACTTCCCAAAATCTCTGAACCGCATCAGAGAGAACTGAACCTACAGCTACATCATCAAACTCTTGGGAATTGGCAGTTGTTGACACTGGGCCCATTATTACAAACCCGAATGAAGTCGGCACAGCGACTAATCCGTCACGCTGTAAAAGCCGCTTAGGTCCACACAACAATCTTCCAAGGACATCCGCTCCAATCAGGAGATCAATCGGGCCTGGGGTGTGGAAGTCAGGGTCTGCTAAGTCCAAGCCTGACACTACACTCAACACAGCAGACGGTAATTCTTGCTGTGGCAAATCACCAATCATCTCTTCCAACACAATTGCCGACGCCTCAATCTCCGGGTGAGACGAGGTGACAGGTGTACAATTAAATTTTGTGTGACCGATCACACGCACCTGCACCTTACCGATACCTCGCACATTGTAGGTACCGGTGTGAACGCGTAAGCCTAACTTTCTCGCCAAACAAGATGACACAATGCAGCCTTGGGCCCCCGAATCTAATAGAGCACGAATCCTCATGTGTCCCTTGGGTCCGATAGGGTACTATAGCCGAAATAGTTGGCATGAGTACGTAAATCGACTGAATGGCTGCAGTTGGCGAGTGGGCAGGTAATTCCTATAACTGGGGCCAATTGACCCCGGAGCGCTCCACGTGCGCTAACGGGTCCCAGTTATGGTATGCTGGACGGCGATCCACCTGAGTCCGCTCAGGGGTAGTGTTGCCCTGCGAGCGTTGGGAATGCGGCTGACGTCGCTCCAAGCGCGGTCGTTCCGCTAAAGGGGTATAATTGGTAGGAGCACTGCTCCTTCGAGGCGGCAAAGATCTCCCGGCGATCACAGCATAATCGTGGCGGCCGCCATCATCAACTCTTCGAGGGGGAGTTAGCCGGCCCCCGCCCCTAGGGGAAGTGGAGCCCCCGCCCGTACGGGGAGAACGACGGCCTTCAAACCGAGGAGGAGTCCGTGATCCTATTCTGAGTGCAACCACCCTGCCGCGATTAGCCTCCCCGCCATGACCGTCACGACCATCCCTATGGTCGATGCCATTCCGATTGGCACATAGCAGGGGGTGATGTCGGCCCAAACAATGCTGACATGAATGCGATCTAGCAGGGCACTGCTGAATTAAATGCTCTCCCAAACAACCATAGCACCAGCGGCGCTGAAAGGCTATGTTCCGCCTACCTCGGACCGCCAGACCCTCAAACCTTCTACACGAGACCACCTTGTGGCCCTCCGCCTTGCAATATAGGCATCTTGGTGAGGTGCTGCCAGTGGCGACAGCATACCGTTGTCTGGGGATCCGAACATTCCGCTTAGACAATTCCCGTCTAGGGGGCGCTTGGGAAGTGGACGGGATGGGCGCATCCGAATTATCCGCCAACCCACATTCGTCCTCTAAGAATTTTAGCAAATCTACGAATTTGGGCAAATATGTTGCGCTATCACCACCGTATTTATATTCAAATCGGGCCCTTAGCTCCTGAGATAGCTTACCCAACACAATGTGGACTAAAAGAAATGACCAACTATCCACTGGCAACTCAAGTTTACCTAAGGTATTCACCGCCCCCAATAACGGGTTTAACAATTCTAATCTTAATGAAGAAACCCGGGTGACCTTAGGTAGTGCCAGGATTAGTGCCACATGTGTGTCCGCCAAACGTCTCACGTTCTGATAACGTCGGAACAACAGCGTACGTGCCGTGATATAATTTTCATTGTTAACATCCAAATGTTGGATAAGACTGCTGGGTTCTCCCCGAAGAATCGAACGTAGATACGCCATCTTTTGGCTATGAGTTAGATCCTCCCTGGAGTCTACCAAACTATCGAACAGATTTACAAATCCGATCCACTGTTCGAGCCTTCCATCAAAATGTGGGAGATCCAAATTGGGAAGCCTGCTCAACAACGCCGGAGGGGTTGCCTTCCCCTGCCCAGAATCCGACGGCAGACCTCCAGTCTCCTCCGAAAGGGAGACTGCCCTTTCAGTGATGGAATCAGCTAACTCATAGCACTGATTCACATCGGCCTCGATCCTATCCACAACCTCAGAGCCAAGATCCGGCGAAAGCTCGGTAAATTTCGCGTAATGTTGGCCCAACTTATCCAACCGTGCCGGTAAATCCTGATACCTTTTTATTAAGGCACCATGACGATCGGGTCTGTCAATCAGACTAGCGGCCGAAGCCAACCATCGGAGTATCGCCTTTATGTTTCCACTAATGGACAATGCTGACATGGTTGTCACTAAATGTAACAACAAGTGTACAAACAAACAAATAAAATTAATATACAGTATTCAGTTTAAGGATAGTGGCCTAACAAACAAACAGGCCACACCTACAAAGCAACAATAAATGATACAAAACAATAATCCAATATGTAATAGATCCCTGTTACCATATACGTAACTTACAACTTGTTATAAAAAGTAACCACTGCGAGAAATGTTAATATAAACAAACAAAATTCCATTCCAAGTTAGTAAGTGCTCAATACCTATCCGTCGCAGGTAACCGAAACAAAACCGAGTCACTAAAAAAAGGAATGTTAAGATTAAAAACACTTGACAACGGGTAGACCTTGGGATACGTTGCTATTAACAAAGAACTTTTTTAACTAATGTTTACGTTTCACAATATAAGGTCCATATGCACAACCACGCTCTGCTACCAATGTTTTATCCGCGATACGCGGAGTCAAAAGTTGAAAATGAAATTAAAAGTTCTGACCTTGTAACCTCCTGTTCACCTACTCTCGATATTCCTGGGGGCCCCCGGAAGTGCTGAACAGGGATGCGCTTAATAGCGCTCTTGCAAGGTCGTCGTTACACTGCACTGGTTACTGTCTGTTATATACTATGTACACTCGCGAACGCCAAGGTCTCCCAAAAATGTGCAGCCTACTTGCACAACAATAGATTGCGATCGTACCGCATAAGGATCAATGGCCGACTCGTACGGCGAAGGGTCAAAGGCTAACTAACTAACGGGCGACCCGCGCCCGCGCAGCACGTGAATTCACCCCTCACCTCGCAGCCCCCGAACAATACCGAACAGTTATCTATGCCAAGATAAGCGTAGTCTCGTTTGTTATTTGTATGTGGATTATTTTAGATGCGCGGCATACCAACATGAACATAATATTGACACATACTCGTAACCATTCATTTAAAATTAATTATCACCGACATATTTATTTCTTTAGGTAAACGTAAGTAGATAGGTAAATCACTAACACGTTTCAACATTCTAGGATTTTCTAAATAATCAATTTTTTTTACTTGTGATTAAGTATGTTCTATTTTTTATTTTATTTAAGCATAAACAGTACATTAGTATATATTAAAACGTTAAATATAATGAATTTATACACCAGTTAAGCTACCACCAATTAGTAAAACAAAATACTCTTATTATAACTTATTTCTTAAACTTATAAAGAAGTACTCTTATTATAACGTGTCGTGGATTGGGGACACTGAAATATTTTTTGTGAATGTACCTATAGATTACAGACATTTTAAGTTTCTTCACAAAAGCATTATTACATACATGCGTATTTGTTTTTTCAAAGCACCATAGCAAAAGTTTGAAAATTACATGACATGAATAGGTTCATTGCTGTGCTTGTTTCAACCCTTAGCGGATAGCTATGACACACACGAGTGCAGTACCTACGCACACCATGACATAATGAACAATAAATACAATAATAATTAATCACGCGTGCACACGTGATTAATTATTATTGTACACACAAATGTACACACATGTTTTTAAATGAGGAAATTCGACTTGAACATTGGTATTGTAACGACAATTAGAATACATGAGGCATACGACAAGGGTTTACTGTATAATACATGTTGGGTACATCGATACGAAACAACGATTTACATATTGTAATTTATCGTTTGTTATGATACCCCAAAAATAAGGCTTGTAAGGTATGGTGTAACAAAGAGAATATTTAAACGTAATTATTAATTAAGCTTGTTTTATGGACCGCTGCGTTTAATTTGACGCTTTGAATATATTATTAGAAAACAAAACGTTCGCACGATTACAAACATATTATACGTTTGTAAACGAGTTATTTCAGTGACTTTAAAGTTCATATTCGTTGCATTAACTGAAAATACAGGTTTGTTCTAACAATGTATTTGCGATTGGCGCCACTTAATCGGCTATTGATTATATTTCTATTTGTTTAAAAGCTCGATTAGTCAATGGTTATTAGTACTATATACCTAAGTATATATGTACTTACCTACTTAGTCTGGAATCCTGGAGAGGGTATGCAAAATGTGCGGAATTATTTGCATGCTTATAATAAGTAAGAGATGATCACTTTACATTTACGTAATAATGTTTATTATCAAAAGATTTATAGGCAATATTTCATCTGAAATTTAATTTTCAGTTAAATTATATAATAGATATAATCAATTTTAATATTGTTTAACGATGCCATCTATTATTTACTTCGCGATTTACCTGTGCAGTCTCATTTCGTTACGAATTTATTATTCAGTTTTATCTCGAGCGGTTTAGCGTAATTTCCGGCGAACAGCCGCTTTACGGTCACGTTGTAAATCGCTAGATTAAGGGCATGATTAAAGTTGATATTAACAAGTTTTGCGACAGGCCAAATTGCAAGTGGCGCTTGTGAAACACCTGGCTGATGACCTAAGTTTATGAAGACATATATTTTTTCCTAATATCACTAATATTTGTGATATTAGTGAACATGGGTTTGTAATGTTATACTACCCAAATATTTTTTTTTGTATCCCAAAATTTACCTAGTCACCCACGTAATGTAGGTTTTCTTTAAACGAGACAGTCAATGAATGACATTAGGCATGTTTCGAATATAAAAAAACAAATAGTAGTAGTTTCTACATATCGTAACAAAGCCGTGTCGTCTGTACATGAAATATTTTTCGATAAAAGTGATTGTATAAAATATATAGAATGGATATAGAGCCCAAAACAACAATTTTTGGAACGCGTATCACACAAAATCTGGTGAGCGGATGTCAATGAAACTTGGCTCAATTATAGCTTATATACCGGTTAGCATTAGGGGTGCTCTTTATCCAGCATAAAGACTATAGACTTTCCAGGAATCACTTTAAAGTTCACGCCAACGAGGTCGCTGGCGACGCTAGTTGATAATAAACTTTTTAAATTTTTCCCAAATATTTGTTAAATACAAAGTCTACAATACTATTACGTTTAGGTCCAATCGCTCATGGCTCGTGGCTTGCGAAACTGAAACACTTTAAATGTCAAAGGTCATTTCAATTTGCGTCAGTTATTCCCGTGTTTCAGTACGAAAATAGATCGAGCTGTTATCCAATAATGAAAGCGCGTGTAATCCATGTTTAATAATGTTTAAACATTTGCAATGTTTATGTTGCTTTTTTTTTTTTTTATGTACGAAGGCGGTAGACGAGCATACAGTCCACCTGATGGTAAGTGGATACAGTCGCCCATAGACATCCGCGATACATGCCAACATTAGTCCAAAATGACAAATGTTGGCACGCCCCCGGATGCGCTGCCTACCTTTGGAGATATAGGAATGGATTTGGAGAAAGGGTTACGAAAATGGGGAGGGATAGGATGGGATGGGAATGGGCTCTGGCACATCTCACTCACTACCGAAACACGTACGTACATTGGGGAAATACGATAAAGTGGGAAATGCAGTACATTTCAAGGTAGTCTTCTGTGAGAGAGGGGTAACGTGGCCAGTCGAGCGCGCCCAGCGGCTGTTGGATTTCAGCGTGCACTCTCCCCCTCACAGTTGCTATTTTATTGTTAATAATAGAGTTTTAATGTGCAGCTTTTCCCAGGGAAATTCCAAAGAAGAATATTGTTGATCTATGCACATATCTAATCTTTGAAATCCACAGACCACTAATTATGCACAGACGTAAAACAGTGTAATGGTGTGTAGGCAAAAATCGGCAGTCTTAAAGTCAGTAAAGAATGAAAGTAAAGACTAATCAGTGAATCTTGAAATCAACAAAGATAATGAAACTCAACATTTAACTTTAATAGCCTTTAAAATTGTTTAATAACATTTTAGGCGACGTGGACTTCCTATACAATAACGTGTTTTATAGTGTGAATGCACGACTATAGGAAGGGTTTGTAACATGCATGCTACCTTCGTTACTGTAGTTTCTACGGCGACGACCTATTTTCACATCGGCAGTAATGTTGCCTATACGCGCCATACTTTCTAGCGCAAGTACGTTCAAAGACAAATACCTCACGATCTAACCATTAGTATTGCCATTTGAAAATGCCTTTAGGTAAATAAGAAATACAGTTCAAATTTCAAAAGTAATTATTAATTGGACTCGATAGTTATTGGCCGAGCAGAACCTTGGGATACCGATCAAAAGAAATATTGTTTGTAAACTAACTAAGCAAGTGAAGGTGCAGTGGAATATTAAAAGCGTGTTTGACAAGAGAATATATAAATTGTTGTTTTTGCTGACAGTTCAACCATTATGACTTTCACCTATTAGTTAAACATAACAAAATTGGCGTATTTTTATCACTTAAACTCGTGGGCTATCTTGAAGAAAATGGTTACTTGTTTAATATGAATATCATATGACTTGAGTGGTGACTTTCAAACATCCAACTGTATTGAAGCGAATTTCCCTTTCTATTCTATTCAATCCCATTCCATCGAATAAGTAATATATAAATAAGGAAAATATAACCCATGTCTCCATTAATAAATCGTTTTCAAATAGGTCGATACATAACATATCAAATTTTGATTCTGTAAATTTTGATTTCGTTTTGACAAATAATAAATTAATTTGATATAAACTGAAATTGAGTTTTATAAATAGCTTTGTATGGAATATTTTATCGAATCGAGCGAAAAATAAAACTGGAATACCTATAGATCGGATTTGCCTATCAGGTATATCAAGTATATCAGGTATACCATAAGCAAAATAACCGGAAGTGGTTCGACAACTCGCTGCCAAAATATGTTTATATATATATATATATATATATATATATATGGTTTGATATATATACTTTATAATAATAAATGTTACATATAACGTAGAGTAATTATTGCAGATTGTGGAGATCTTGATAATTCTTTTTTCACTAAAAAGTGATAATCAAATGAAACTCCCTTTTTAGTAAATTCGACAGTTAATCAAAAGTAATCAAACATTGTCTGACTCATTAGATAACAATGACAAACCACGCTAATTTTATTAATTGTCAATATTTTCTTAAATCAACTCTCAGTCTACAAATAAAATCAGTAAATACTAATCTTGAGGACAAGGCACAAAGTATAATTGATGATTAAACGAACTTACCTGAAGTGAAGTTCTATCATAATACACTCGGCCGAAAGGATTAGTATGTAAACCTAAACCAAATGACATTGACAGGCGAATGACAGTTAAAGTAGAGGGAAAGAAATAAAATAAAGATAGCAAAGACAACTCCTAAGATAGTGCTCGAGTTTTCGGACGAGGCACTTCGTATAATTATGATAGAACTTCACTTCAGGTAAGTTCGTTTAATCATCGATTTTACTACGTAAGTGTTACATATCATGACACTTGTTACCATTCCAATTGTGTTACATAAATTGATTACGTACGCCATAACGAAATCGTCGCAAAGCAAATGAGGTCATACGAGTACCTACCTATAAGCGTTGATTGAATTTATCGGATGATTGAATCAATTTATTTTTCTGATTGCCGAATGATCAATCAGACTCTATCTCTTCGTGTAGACGTCGTAAAAGGCGACTAAGGGATAACAAAGTCGCTACCACAAACCTTGAGGAACTACACCACCTCAAAAGAGTCGACTCGCCAACCCGCTTCGCCAGAGAGTTGTTTTAAGGTCAAATGTGCATGAGGAGGCTTGCACGTCCATTGGTGGACGAAAAAAGGTCTGGTTACAGCTTACGTATTTAGAATTTATGTATGTGTAATTCTTAGGATGATTGTTTTTGTGGTCAAAATGATGTTTGTAATGGCCAAATTAACCATGGCATGGTGATATTTATTCTATTGAACAAAGGGATAGGGCGTATTATGTGTAAAAGATAAAATTGCAAGACAAAAAGCCGTTTGTGGTATATACACTAGGTTATTGTGAAGTGATCTATAGACATATGTCTATAGACGAGAGAAGCCACGGGCAAGAAGCTAGTCGTTGATAAGTAGTCGTTCAATGGTAGGAGATGCTTGCTTATATGAGATACATTCCACTGTATACATTATGTTACTGTATATAATAAAATTGTAACAGGCCGATGTCTGTACATTATAGATATTGAAAAAAAAACTAGGGGAGTCTTTATTAGAGCAACAGAAGCAAAAACAACAGTTTTTAGAAATTTTGTCAGTCTGTCTGTCTGTATGTTTGTACACGCATCACGCAAAAACTACTGCATGGAATTGAATGCAGTTTTCACCGATGTATTGCTAGAGGTCTAACTTAAAATATAGGCTCCATTTTACCGCAGGAAAATATCTTATTCCGATTGTTTTAAATTTAATAAAGCGAAGTGAGGGCGGGTCGCTAGTCAATAATAAAACAAAATACATTTTACTACTAACATAATGTTGAAATGTAAATCGCCATAGGATCACGTATCAACTAACAGTAATGGTAACTAATGTCACGGAGTCGGGCACAATTTGTTAATGCCATGCCATGACATTTGTTTGAGAATGTTGCGACTGGTGACTGGACGGACCTTAGACCGCGACGTCCATTGATCATGTGAAGGACATTGAAAGTATTGTTCAGTTATAAGTTTGTATATTTAAAGTCTATGAATCTCGACCTGTAATTATAGATTTGATTGCAAATATAGATTCAGATCTAAATATAGACTTAGCTATAAATATAGCGTCAGATAGAGACTATCAAGAGTATAACGATATCTTCCTGGATCGTTGTATCCTGCTAATAAGGAAGTTTAATAAGTAAATCAAGCTTTTGAAAAAATGAGATGTAGCATTAGATCTATTAGACATTTTGAGATAAGTCTTTAACGTCACTTTCCATGGCATAGGCCCTTGCAATCAAAATGGGATTTTGAATCAACATAATCCACCACGCGGAACGGGTGCTAATTGGGTGCATATTACACAAGCCTCAGATTTTTCGCTTAATTCTCAGGCACCCAAGATTACTCAACGCACCCCATGCGTACATAAGTAAAATTGAGTACTTAAAGCGGGGTTCGAACCAACTACCCCTCACTATTGTGAGTTGAGAATATAATAGAATGAACTAATTCATTTGTGTAAATAATGGTTACATGGTTGTTCATATTATAATGATACTTTTTTTACCATACTCGGCATGCGAGTGCAATGGAAATTTACTTTAAATAGTTAATAGAATTTAAATAGTTATTCAGATACGCCCAAGATTTACTAGTATCGCTCTGTTTGACAAATTATACATTATTGGTTTCACGCAATCAGGTTGCGCATGATATAGTGATATTAATTTTAATACAGATTTACTCGTATGAGATATAAGAGCAAATTCAAGTCAAAGGTGATCCCCCATACTTAGACCGACAGTAAGATTACAACGATTATTGTAAAATGTAGGTTAGAGGAGGATTAGAATTTCTTAGTCCCGATTGCAAACATTTGTGATCTGTAGAACGTCGAGGTCAAAGAATATTAAGGTCAAGAGTCAAAGAATTTAAAAAAAAAACATTTATTACGTTATCCTTTTTGTTACACGCTGTTCTTAATCATATAGTCCAGTGTTTCCCAAAGTGGGCCATAACGCCCTTTGGGGGCGATGGAAGCGCCTATGGAAGATAGTGGAAGATAGTGTCCTCAGGCGCCGCCGCGCTTAAGGAAGATTAGATATTCGTACTTCTACGTACGTCCATACTAATTTTATTTTTCATATCATATATATAGGCTCTAGTTTAATAAGTAATGTTAGTATTTTATATTAGGCATCATTATAGATAATTAAAAGACAGCCTATGCTACACCTATCACTACCCTCACCCAATGTTGTTGGATAGGGCAGTCAAACCTAGCAGCAATTGTCTTCAGGATGCTGTTGTCGCTCTTCCGCAGGCGCTACAGTAGGGAGGCTGTTTTCTTGCGTATAATTTCAGGTCCAAGTTGCTCATTTAAAGATTTCCCGAAGCAACGAGGAACTCGTTTTTAACAATGAAATAATAATGACTTTCCTCCTTCCTGAAGTAGGACGGTGGCCTAAATAAACTTGGGAATAAATAAATTTAGGCTTCTTGTGATAGATACAATTTATAAAGCAATGGAATAGGTCGAATCGCGGATAGAAGGAAGTATTTCGTTTTTGCTTCAGTATAGATTTCAAATTGTGTTCGTTTGAGGTTTATTATCCAATAATCACAATTTTACTTTCCACCTGTGAGAATTCACTCAACCGTAGTTTACGGTTTCGATTGCAGTTTAGAACTGTTTCTTACACAATCTACGAAAAGAAAGTTAATACCTAATATTTACGTTACGAGTATACATTACATTTCCCCTTGAGCTGTTATGACTTTTGATACGACACGTTTATGAACCATTAATTTTCGCTTCGTGTCGATAAAGAGGTCGTAGCTTGAAACTGCGCGGGTGTCGTGTTTTATGAAAATAAGATAACACGTTATACACAAACCGACATAATAAGACTACTATGTAAAAACGCTTGCAGCCCACTATTTGTTTTAACGATGTCAAGCATTTACAGTTAAATTAATACCTACATTTAATAATTTTTTAGATATTCCTTAATTCTGTGTGTGTCAAATCCTAGTGAAATGTCGTATTTTTTTTCAAAATGCGCGATGGCTATATTTGTAAACAAATTAGTAAATGCGCCGTCTTTGAGTATTAGCAATATTCGCAAAAATGACATTGTTTTAAACCGCGAGAGTGCACCAAGAATATAAATAGCGGATATTATCCACAAAATCGCCAGATTACTTCAGTGTGAATGACCATTATTACCTTACGACACCTGCGTACCTGATTATTCCAGTTCAGTACAATTACGTTCATCAAGAATAAATGCTACATCAAGAAGGTCTGGTCTGGTTTTTTCATTTATTTTTTGGCAATGTAAAATTAAATGGATAATAAACTACGCATAGTCTGATTAGTCGGACAATCCTATCGGAATGGCCGGTTTTAATAAACCAGGAGAGATCAATTACTATCGGATGTCAGGTTATCCATATTCTGGATGGATGAACAAGCGACATCGTCAGTTCACACCCCAACGCTTGAATTGAAGTGTTAAAGTTGTTTATCGTTTTATACAGTAGGTAGTTCGCGGCCATTTTGAAGGTATGAATTTAGCGTGCTACGACTATATTTCTAGCAACATTGATCACTGGCGGGAAAGTGATATACTGTTTGACAGTTGACTTTTTGTACTGTCGCCCAATTGAAATTACAAGTAAGAGTTCTATGTTTTCATATTTTTTAACGATTTTAAAATGGAAGTTAATAAGGACAAAATTAGATATATTTTATAATTTTTAGATTGTTGGATGATCCTGGAGTAATAATACTAAAATACCTTATAATTGCCATATCCTATAAAATATAGGATATGTTAACCTAAAATTAGATATCCTATAACTTAGTCTGTCCATAAGGTATAAACCTTAATCGACCCTAGGTATGCATTTTACTGCATAGACAGGAATCAGTCATGTAAAATGTGAGGTAACTGAGGCATTTACCTCTTGTATAGACTATTATTAGTGATCTGGAGACATTTTCTTAGCCCATAACAAGGAACATAACACGCGTTCTTTTGTTGCAGCAACGAGCGGCACTGGCAGTGGTCCAGGAGGGGGCGAGTTGCGACGGGGCGGTGACGTTACACCGCACACGCAGCCCCAGAGACGACTCATCAAGGTCGACTTCGATAATCTTGAGGTAATTGCCGTCATTTCATTTCTTGTCGTAATTTATCTTGCTGTTGTATCTCGGAGTAATTGACGATGCTAAGTTTCCACGGGCGGATGTTGAAGTTGGCTCACAGTTTTGCTTCTTTCTTTTACTTGCTATAAATTTATTTATATTTTCATTTAGATGACTAAATTGCTATTATTGTGTCACGAGCAGTCAATACAGAAGACGAGGTTAGATTGCAAGTAAAAAATACTGTCAACAAATATCTACGCGTTTACTAGGTGAGCCTAATTAGAGTGCTAACAAGTGAAGCGGACTTATTTAATTGGTCTTTTTTTACAGTTTTAAAATAGTAAACCGTGTTTCGAAAGCCGTATCACTATAACTAGCACGTGTTTCTTTTCTCTGAAGGTATTATAAGTAAAATGTGCGCAATTTAAGTTAATAAATAATTTAATCAAATTACTCTAATGCTGTTAACGACTACTTTTTAAGACTCAAAGATTCAACCGGTACCAGAACGTTTGCGCAATTTTGTTTTTGATTCCGCTACAAATGAATTGTTAATATTAATTGTCATACTTCATATGTACCCAGTAAGGTCTAGAACATAATTACAACGGTGTCCTTAAATATAGAAAACTGTTATCTTTTTATCAAATTGATATGATTGAGTAAGAATGTCTTACAAACCGTCCATGTTTGCACGGAATGTTTTGTGAGAATGAAAGGTATATTCTCATCTACGTACATATTATGTATACCTACGTATATATTATATTTCTCTATAATCTATATATGTAATAAAATCGTAACAGAACCGTGTCCTTGCGTGAAATATTTAAAAAAATACATTGCAGTATACTTGTGATAGTAAGCTCAAAACAACATTTTTGTAATTTTTATCAACTTGTCTGCCTGATCGCTCATCACGCGAATACCACTCGACGGAATTTAATGAAACTTGATATAGTTATAGCTTGTGACTGGGGTTAACATGTAGGGTATATTTATCCCGATTCATTATAAAATTCCTACGGGAATCATTCTAAAGTCCACGCGAGCGAAGTCGCTGGCATTGCTAGTAGTATAATATACACTACATACGTATACAGTTTATATCTGTTTAAACACAGTTTAGGGGCTCAGACTAAGTGTTGCGAGCTTGTTCTCAATTACAATATTAACTGTTAGCAAAAAAAACTCGCAACAAATAATTTTCTCCTCCCACGCCTTACTGCGGGTTCAACGCTGTTATTTATCAACAGTTTGTTACTCACGCGTGAAATTACTATCATTTTTATATCTTTAATAAATATTTATTGGAAATCAGGGAACTTTCTACTGTAAAAGTAATTTATTATTTACTTACGTTCTTCATGGCTACAATTTCAGTAATAGTTGTAGCTAATGTTAATAAAACATAAGCCAATTACGTACTAATATTATGTTTATACATAATCAATTTTTTTTTATGGAAGAAGGCGGCAGTCGAGCATAGTCTATCTGATGGTAAGTGGATACTGTCACCCATAGACATCCGCGGTACATGCCAACATTAGTCCAAAATGACAAACGTTGGCACGCCCCCGAATGCGCTGCCTGCTTTAGCAGATATAGGATTGGATTTGGAGAATGGCTTGGGAAAATGGGGAGGGATAGGGTGGGGATGGGCTCTAGCACATCACACTCACTACCCAAACACGTACGTACATTAGGGAAATAAGTTGAAGTGAGAAATGCGGTACATTTCAAGGTAGTCTTCTGTGAGAGGGGGGTAACGTGGCCAGTCGAGCGCGCCTAGCAGTTGTTGGATTGCAGCGTGCACTCTCCCCCTCAAAATGCAATTAGATTGCATTAAAATGTACTTAAAAAAAAATTTCATTAAGAAACAATAATGTACTTAAAAAATAATTAGCTCCTCCCTCCATTGTGAACATGTCTCAAATTTAGTTACACTTAATGTCGTTTCAGTTAATATTTCTTTTGTATTTTCGTTTTTAATTTGGTAAGTGTTAACCTTTACGAGGATTTCTTTGATCATTTCACTCAATATTTTCTACCGATTCGTATTATTTTTCAAAATGACTCCTACTACATGGCGCGTTTTCCTGTGGGTTGTTGTATCGGAAAGCTATTTCCAAAGACGTGCTCGTAAAATACAGTACGTAAAGAAATTTCAGTGCACCCAATTGACTGCAGCTTTTATGAGGGCGGTTCAGAACTTTGGTGTTAGATCGATAAAACCTGTCTCCTAGGGTGATCCAAACAGCAGACCCTTTTTATTGTTGTAGTCGGTTAATGAGATTAGCTAGTAAAGTGGACTTTATATCTTATTGTTTATCAAACATTAAGCAGTATACTTATCAAGATCTTTTTAGAAGATAATTTTGTTTCAGATCATTTGTTTTAGGTTCTGAAATAATTTTAATGAACAAACATATGAAATTCTGTTTCACGCAATCTGAGCAAAGGAACCTTATTGCCACTATGAATTTATTGATTTATTCCCCTAACCCGCCCTAGACTTAAAAGAAAATTTTATTCAAAATTCCACTCTGCCTCATGCAGGGGGAATAAACTAATTGATTGGATTTGGTTAAGATTTTCTAACTAATAATTTCGTTGTTTCTTGGTTCTATTTAAATAAAAACATGCGCTAACCTCTGACTTTTAAGATAAAGAAATAAGTATATTATTTATAATATAAGTATATCTATTATTTATGAGTATATTATCATAAACAAATAAGTATATTATATTCCTTTTCTCAAATAATGTCACACAAAACTACTTTTTGTGACATTCCTACTAACTAGGAAAGCTGAAAGTCCAAAAGAAACTATAACTATTTATAGTGTAGACCTGACCGTACTTATTGTCGGAAGGAGTCGCTCACTCTACATAAAATGCCCACTTATCGAAAGTATGATATTATCGCACCTAACGGCAAACATATTTGTTCTGTAAAGAAACTGTTACACCTGTGCAAACGCCTCTTGCTCCGATGCCTCATAGCGCCGCAGTTTGTACACGAACGGCATTCCCATCCTAATGACTCATGTAACAAGACCGTTATTTCCATGGAAATGAGCAGGTAAACACAGTGTTCGATTCATCGAATATTGTGTAAGCCAGCTCAAGTGAAGACGTGGTACAGGGATGTAATGAATATTGAAGCAACTTGAACGATATTGACAGACATGTGATACTACAGAGTAATGACTGCCAAAGTATTGATATAAATAGTTATGGACAGGAGAATCTTTTTTTTGTCTTACAGTGTAAGGTAAAAAAAGTTAAGTCTGTAAGACTTACACATTTGTTTAAGAGATAATTGACGGTATTTATAACAATACAAAGAACAAAAACAAAAAAATATTTTAACATAAGACTACATCCAACAGCGCAAACAATAAGCTAATGACGTATGCACTGACGCGTATTATAAGCAAGACGATTGACGAAGCCGCCTTAGACTAAAAAAGATGGCACAAATTAAATTCAAAGTAAATAAATATTGATATAGATGTTTTTTAACTGTAATATTTACTATGTAAATGGACTGTTAGACACGTAATCGAATGGATCGCCCAGGGGAATGTTTGACGCAACGTAGGAATGAGAAGTATTATAGGCATTACGTTTGAATTACTGCGTGGCGGTATTAAACTCGACGTGATAGGTCTATTTACTGCTTTTGCTGTGATTTAACTTTTGTGGCTCGTAATTTCTGTTATGATGAGTGATAATGATATGGCACAGTGCCGAGTGCCGAAATTATAATGCATGCTTGTGTTTTTCAGTTCTTTTTTAATTTTATTAGGAAATAATATTTTTAAGTCTTACCAGAAGGGATCTATGGATACTGATTAATTTACTTGAAATTCATTACCTACCATTACCCATTACTTTTATCCATTCATCTACATTACAAATTCGAAGATAGTTTTTTGTCATAGAAGAGGTGGCGAGCACAGCGATCCACCAAATGTGTGTAAGTGTGTAGTATAATTTAATTAGAGAAAATAACCCAATTGCAATGGCTAATTATTTATTATAAATGAAACAAAATATTCTGTAGGTGTCAGGAAATTCAATGTTAGAACTCTGTTTTAATTAACCTATCAGCCTATCATTTCGTAACAGATTCCGCTCATAAATTGTACAATTAATTGTCACAAAAACCAAAAGTATTATTTAGAAAATAGGTTAAAATAGAATACAAATTAATAAAGTTTTTAAAGGTTGAAATGTGACAGGGTTGGATCAGGTTCTTAAGGACTCAGTGCTATGTATAGCGCAACTTTTTTTTCGGAATGCCTAAATTCTTGTGGCCCTAATGACCTTTCAAAAATCACCGCATATGTACGGTTTAGGGCGAGCGCAGAAGGCGCTCAGCCAGTAGCAAAAAGCGTGTGCAGCAACGAGCCTAAGGGCTCCCCCGCCGATGGACTACCGGAAGAACCAGACCTTGGTTTAAGCGTTGCTCTGGGAACTCTACCGCGGGATTGCAAATCGGTGAGAAACGCCCAGGCACGTGCCGATACCTAGTAAAGGTGTTTTATAACACCACTATACATACATTAGTGCTATCGCGTTTGCGTCGTGTGTTTTCTTTTTTTCTGTATAGAGAATTAAGCAGCGCTCTTAGGAATCATATTGACACAATCAGTAGTCACGAACGCGGTAGCAACTTTTGCAAACAATAGAAACTTACTTTTGCACGCTGCAATCCCACAACCGCTGGACGTACCCGATTGCTGCAGTTACTCCATAAAATGTACTATGTTCCCTTTCCTATTCCCTTTAATGTACCTACGCACATTACGTATTTCGGGTGTGAGTGAGATATGTCATAGCCCATTTCACATCTAATTCCGTACTATCCCGCCCTATTCCATCGAATGGAGAGTATAATGGAATACAATAAACCCTTTATTCTCTGGGGATTCCAGAGAGTATTGGGAGCTGTAATGGGATTTTAACAAGGCTTTTATTTAAACGAGCAGCAAACAAATACTAAGTGGGCAGCAAATCATGATCAATAAAACTAAACTTTTTTCTTTATTACTGAAATAAACAATTTTTAATAACTAAGAATGTCAACACAAAGTTGACGGAGTCCCGGCGGGAACTCCTATGTCTTTATTATCACCATAAAACTAAAATCCAACCCACCTTTAAATTTGCTGCCATCGATTTGCTGCCATTTTTATTATTTCTGCTGTTTATTTAATTATGGCCCTTTTAACAACTCATATACAGCCGGTTAAAAAGGTCGCTCCATGTTGTTGACAATTTTATTTTTACTTTCTCTGAAATAGTATCAATAGAACTTCTTCATATTTATTACTTTAGCATACTCTACGTTGCCTTGGGGACTCCTACGCGCAGGCTGTTCCTTAAAAGAAACACTTGAAGAAATACGGCTTCAAAGGAGTTGTGTGTACTCAATTTGATGAAACATTATTTTTAGTTTTCTCATTTTCTGTGGGCTGCGGGGGTGTAACAAATTACAGTTGCTGTAATCACTTCTCGTGAGAAGTTTGCTTTGGGGCGGTAGTTTCTGTGAAAGAAGGTTTATCATTGTAAATACAAATTTAGGTACATTCAGACGTTCTTATGCTGGCATCTTTAGAATTCAGCGTCTTTACGAGTATTTGAGAAAAGAGATTGCTTTTCAGTGATAAAATTATTCGTATTGAAAATAATGCATTGCAACGAAGCGTGGAAGATTAGTGATTAATACAAATATAGTATAAATTAGTTGAATTCAATTCAAACCTATGTCGTAGTAGAAAGGGATGTATAAGAATTATCAAATGATTAGATATAAATACATTTATTTAGAATAACCGCTTTTTGAAGAAGGATGTACCTACTCGTATATGAGAGGATGAATGTATGTAACAGTTTGTCATAATATATATATATATATATATATATATATATATATGCAGTGATTAATAAATGACACCCGTAGAAAGGCTGGCTATTTTTGTTGTCGTTGTTATTATTGATTAGTATAATATCTTCTTAAGAACTTGATTAGTCTGAAAGCATTTAGTTTTGTGCTGAGGGGTGACTACGATGACTGAGGGTGCACTTATGCCTGCATCAGGCAGCTTGTTATTATATTTTACATGCGATTAAGCAAGAAGTGTTTTCTCAGATTGCTTATACTTGTTGTTAGGCTGTTGTTAGTGCAATAGTCTATTTTTTCTAGATTTTTCGTTAATCCTAAAATATCTGTAGCGTTCGTTGGTTTCCGGCTGCGAGAGTTCGCACACAGATTGTACAAATAGAGAAACGGGTGGAAATAGGAGCTGGTGCCGTTGTTGTTATTGTGACGTCAAACTCCAGAAAGGAACGATTTAAAAAATATAGATCAGAACAGGAATTTGTAGAGAGTTAAGATATAATTACTGCGCATGACCACGAGTGGTGCGAATGATTATTCTTATGCCGCGAGATTGATAGGACCGTGGCAAGGTGAAGAGATAGTCGAACGTAGCTTTCAAAATTTTTTCATGAAATTAAAGCACCATTTCTACAGAAACAAGTAGGTAGGATAATTATTTTCTTCACGTTATATAATCAATGGTTGCACCGAATAATTTTGTTTGTTTTGCTTTCGATTCGATTACGTGAGTTGTAATTAAACCGATGTCTCGATGTTTGCTCCGTGGACGATTAATTGGGTGACGCTATTGGACGAGTGCGGCCAAAAAAAAATGTATAAGGTAGAGGAAAAAACATTGCAATTTATTTTGCCGTTAATATTACTTTAGTGGCTCTATAAAAATGCTATAAATCATTTGACATCTAATGATGACGCACGGCGTTTTCAAGTTTTCTTCTACTCACATCATTACTACTGGTTTGATAGTGCATACAGTGCGGTCAAATAAGTGTAGCGGTCAAATAATAAGTCAAATAAGGTTTTAAGACTTAAATATTTTAGAATACGGAATTTGTATGAAAAGGCCTAAAAATCAATCTAGAAAGAGAAAAAGATTTCTCATCTTATAGAAAAAAATAAATTTGTAAAATAAAATTGTTTTACATATTTTTTTAGTGAAAATGAAAATTACTAGTTAAATTTTCTAGACTGGAAGTAGTCTTCCAGTCTTCTTTTCCTGTTCGACCTTAATTAACTCTTCACTTCTTATTTCACTTTTATACTCTGTTTTCACTTCGTTGTTGGACCCAAGTCCACTATCGATACATTATTCAGAAGGGTTGAGAGATACTTCAAAAGAAATTCATGGGACGAAAGTATTAATGTTACTTTTTAAAAGACTGAACTCTCATTCTCAGAATACTCGTAGGGTGGTATAAGTAGGACTACACATAAACGAAAAATGACAAATGTCCTATTAATTTACGACATGCTAGATACTGTAAGCAGTTTTATGCAAATGCGGGAGATTATCCTCTATAATCGCAAAGCCTGCCGTGCCGACCGATAGCTACATCATATTTACGAGTATAAGGTTTCCTTGAATTTTTGGCTTCGTTCCAGCTCGTTAGGTGATTACTTAACGTATCAAAACGGGTTATTCCTTTATTCTTCTCGGTTGTGGATGAAAATTCGCACTTTATTTTGAATGTATCCTGATTTTTAACCACGATTATGAAAGGTAATGTGAACTAATCATTTACTAACCCTCAAAATATGATCACTAGGACACACGGTAGACATGGTCTAAGTAGTACACATAAGGAAATTGCATAATAACCTCATAGGTTAGGTAATAAAAGTGCGGAAAGCAGAAACGAGTCTAGACATTTTTCCATTTGTAAATCAAACCTTAAAACACATCAATAAAACAAGATCTTTTCAGTGTCTTTAAATATTCGATATCAGTCTATAAGGTCTCACTGCAAGGTTCTCATAGACCGACAAATACTCCATTTCATTCTGTATCGATAAATAAACATCGGTCCCACAGGCTTGCAATCATGAGAGGGGTTTTTGGTCATAATCAACGAGGGTTTTTACAATATTTTCCTTCACCGATGTTTATTTATTTAAAAAATGACAATTTAGTTGAGTAATATTTCTTGAAAGAGCAAACTGCTCGCACCCCTCGTTTGGAAATGCATTATACAATCTGCACAATTAGCAGCCGGCACCTTCACTGACATTTAGCCCTTTACTTTCACCGTAATGCATCTCCGCGTTTACTAAGTACCCGAGGATAATGTTTGTCGAGATAATTCTCAATTTCTATTTACCACGGCTATGTCGTCTTCGTGTAGATATATCATCATTGTGTTGTGCTATCGTGTACTTCTTATAATACTACGCGAAATGAACCAAAGCCTGTGTTTCTTTGGTAGGGAGTGCTCCAGTTTTCATTCAACACAATGGTTTTGGGGACAGATGAATGTTTTCGCAGTCCTCTATTTATGGGTTCCTACTTTCAGCAGGAAGAGTAACTGTCACATTGTTGAAAAGTGTTGCAAAAAAGCTAGGATTATTTTGGACGAGTAAAACTCGGATTCTGTTTTATTAAATTCTTGCGAGTAATATAATGTATAAAATGAGTTTTCAGCAATATTGTTTATGTATATTTCCACGAAATAAATACCGATATCTATGGTTGAGAGTTTATAAACTACGAGTAGTAAACAGACTATTTGCTGTCCCCGGTAAATAAAAAAATATAACATCTGAAGTTTGCGCAATATTGAATATCTCTAATATGTTTTTTTAAAAAAATAGACAAACCTACATTAAAAAATTTTTGATTAAGTTATCTGAATGTATCTACAAGTTTTTTTTTCAGAGTATGCATTTACCTATTTTATAAATCATTATACTTATCGTTGTTTAATGATATTATTTAAGATATTTAAACCTTAACTTTTTAGATGATCTGTGTAAACGTGACAAGTTAACAATACGCGTCCAATCTGGAACACAGAATTCCATGAAATCGATAGAAAAACTAGAGTGCGAAATACATTACGGTACATAAATACCTTCAACGACGTGTTTGTCATCTTTAAGGTATTTGTAACATTATTTGGTATCTGATAAAATATTACTTGATATATTATTAATTGTGACAATGACCAGCGTTTTTAAAATATTTAACTTTTCTATTTAGTAAGTGTCGTTTCTGTGGGCCGACCTTAGAATAGTACCACCCTATCTTTTCCTGTGGGGTATCGTAAAAGGCGACTTAATGATAACAAATAACAACGCCAATTAAAGCGTAGAGCCTCTGAAATTATCTGAATGATTGATGAGTCGGCATGTGAGAAGATCTTTAATTTTTTTTTTGTGATTAAGCTGGGCAGAAACACTTTAAATCCAACTAAATTTGAAGAAAGTTTTTTCGAATTCAGATCGCGTTATCTGACTAAACGTTACTTACTCTGTAAAAAGTATGATTCATGAAAGCTTGTTTGATAACTGTTTATATTTTGTAAGGAAAAACCTACTTCAACATCTAGGAATTTTCTTTTCAAATACATTTAAAAACAATTGTGATTCTACTTGATTCTAGAAAGAAAAGAGAATAAAGATTATAAATACGTTATTGTGTGTCTTCTTTTGTCATATTTCGTTTCCCAGACGACTGGATACTTGTTCGTTGACGAGCCTAATGAGTATTCTTGTAACTTTTTCGGAGAAAGATCTTATTTTTTATAACTGGATTCTATTTAGTTATCGCCCGCGACAATTTCCCGAATCTCTGTGTACTCTGCCATATTAATGAAGATTGAAGCTGCTTATTACATATATCACGACGAAATGAACTTTAATTAGTCTATAAACCATTTTACAAGCATATTCTATAAACTATTATTTTGTTCTTATAGTTTATATACAAATAAGTACAAGTTTTTGATTTGAAATGTTTCTTATAGACCGACAAATACTTCATTTAATTCTGTATCGATAAAATGATTTTATCTTCGTTCCAGGACGATGAAGATGAGGACGACACAGAGACTTGCGTCAGCCCTGAAGTCTGCGCACCCCAACCGTTCCCAAGGCATACGGCGCCGCAGCAACCAGCACCGAAACCTTGGAAGAGAACTGGTAAACAACATTAAACCCTTGTCAACATTTAAACCGGGAATGATAAGTAATATGCAACTTAATCCTGAACGATGATGATGGAATGGTCAAAAGCGTATGCAGAATAATCCCGAAAAAAACCTTTAAAACAACTAATATTTTCAATGAATTAACAGTTTCAAAGTTAAAAGAATAGCAATTGTTCAAGATTGCAGTCAACTTTATAATTCTTATATATATAGTGTTTAAAGCTGCTTTACAATGCAGATTTATTTACATCGTAGAAGGAAAACCTTATAAGTTAATAGAAAGTTTTATATAATCCGAGATAAAAATTTACAAATTAAGCGAGTCTTTTTTTAGTGTTCTCATAATTCTACTCCTACTTTCTAGATTCGCACTTAACCTAAATAAATTGCATATCTAATCCTCACTCGCTCCTTAATTAGTTTCCTTGGTAACATGTATTGACAATGGTACTCACGCAGAGGACACACCGCCTCGGGCGCCGCCACGCACCCGTATATCCCACGACGAGTACCACCAGTTCTGCGACGAAGCCCTAGAATGTATGAACAGCATGCTGTGTGCTGGTCGCATGACGTCACGCTTTAACTGTTCACTTTAGATATGATAACATAGAGTTATTGGAGGTTGTACACAAGTTTTTTTATGTCATTCTTATGCACAATGTATATAAACTTGTCTTTATATTTGAAGATCGCCACCTGTAGCCCCCCGGAGCGAACGAGCGGCTGGTGTGCGAACAACATCACTCTAATATAATTGTTTCTAATTCTAATAGAATTTGGATACCCTAGTCTGTTTTAGTTGGTCTTGCTATCGTGTCCATTTGATTTTATGGCACACATATATACGACACGAATTATTTAGGCATTATAATTTTTCTTCACAATTTTTCCATACACTTCAGGTCGTTTTTAACGCCCGCTACTATCTCATTTATACGAACTCTTTTATCAAAAAAAAAATATAGTCAATTCCATAATTCTGGCTCTATGAGAGCTATGTTTAGGTTGATGTGGAGTTTCGCAATTTCATGAATAATTTCTATGTCTATGTTTTATAACCATTTCGGTAAGTTATTAGAGGCAATTACTTAGGCAGTTACAAACGATGGCGCGGAGATAATATGTTACTACTTAATATTAATAACATTCTAACTTATTATGTAATAATATATAGTGAGGGGTGAAAGTAACCATGATAATGAATTTATTACATTTGCAAAAAAAAAATATAATAATAAGTCTATTGGAGGTTGAATTGGAAGTTTCCAAATTTGACTTTTGTCCTGACCAGTTATAATAAGGTGGTAGGCTAGTAGACAGTCCACCTCGTGGCGAATGTATACAGTCGCCCTGCGACATCTGCGATACATCCCAAAATTAGTTACTTACCCCAATATGACCTTTCCCTATCCTTTTTCCGCTGGTCTGAATGGGGAATTCCTCTCCCCATTCTTCCCTTTGGTTTGGGATGGAGAGTAAAACTTATATTAGGATAAGGACTTTTCTTATTCCAATATTCTCTCATTATTCCCATTTATTCTCTCATTATTCCCATTTATTCTCTCATTATTCTCTCATTACTCTGATTATTCCCATTCTCTACTTGATGGATAAAATGGTACTGGATGGGAAGTGGGAAGCAGAATGGAATAAAGGACTTATCTTATTCCATTATACCTAATATACTTTGCGCTCGATTGGGTGACATGAGAAAGGGGCTTTGGCAAATCTCATTCACTTGCGAAATACAGAAACACGTTTCACGATAGTCTTTAGTGAGAACAATATAACTCTGCCAGTTGGGTGTGCCCAGTCAACTGTTGCCCCCTCCCCCCAGTCTTGGATATACAACAGAAAGCAGGCTACCGAAATGATAAATTAAAAAAAAAACTTGCGTACAACCTCTCTATTTATGTACTTACAGGCTTATAAAGCTTTGTCAAATTATGTTTTACATAATTCCATTTTAATACAATATCAATTTTTTTTTAACTTTATTTTCACAATCTCCATTCTTCACTACCGTTTGAAATCACATTAAAATAATTGAAAACAAATATTAAACATTTCGCGTGTTTTCATTCGGTTTAATCTTTTTTTTTTTTTAATTGCTTCTTTATACACAATCATACTAATTATGATTGACAATATGTGTTAATAGAGCATTTTCAAAAATATTTATATACTGCAGTTAATAAAGCTATTAATTGATTCAATAACTAAACGTCTACCTATTTGTAAATAGGTAGACGTTTGCCTAACAATAATAATTGTATTTTTTTCAAAATTGAGCTGTTTAATCGAAAAGTGATTATTATTTTATTAGTAACTATTTAAACTAGAGAATTTCTATATCCTCAGCATACGACCTGGCGACCCAGTGTCCGTCACGACGCGCGTCCATGAGACGCCACACTGTAGCACACCCAGCCTGCCCACCCACCGATGGCGTACATTCGTTGCCACATTCAAGGTAAAAGCCGGTTCAGTACTAAATACATATGTTATTCTTATCCCAAATGATACATTTCTTTGGATTACAAAAATCTCCAGACTTGTATAATAACAATGGACCTACCTAAATTTAAATTAGAATGTATAAGTTTTCTATCGCAGTAGCGAATGGAGAGGTTAACTAACATTGCTCTTTCATTGCGTGTGTCCGTGCGCACGTGTGTCGGCAAAATATAAAAAAATATACTAAACAATAATACAAGCTTACTAAAATAAAAATAGTTCATTTAAAAAGATTGGAGTTAATACATAATTTATAAATAATATATTACATAAAATATGCTATATTATATATTTATATATAATTTGCTGTTTCTTGGTCTGATGTGGTGTGGCGATAAAATCTAATTGAAAATTGTGCACCTGGTAAATCTGGTGCTCTTGATTTTGGAAAAATCTAATGAATCTATGAATTTCAATCTCTGTGTATACTCATATACTTGATTGTCTGATTGACTGTATAATATCTGAATAAACAAGTAAATAAAAATTACTTTTAAATTTATCACAGGAATATGATTTTAATTTTGTGTTGCAGGCCAGGTTCCCGCGCGTCGTGCGCCGGCGCAGCGTCGCTGGCCAGCAGCGACGCGGACGCCCAACTCGGCGAGCTCTCGTGGTCTCGTTCCTCGTTACAGGACGAGCTTATCAAGTCGGTTAGTGGCAGCCCCACTAAAGGCTCGCATGTGAGTAGTTTATCGCTGGTTTCCTGTTGTCTTGACGAACTTCACATGAGACACGGTACGCTCGTTCTTCGAAGATGGAACTATTGCAATGCAATCAACCCTTTCAGTATCCACTGCTGGACATTGTCTCGTGCATGAGAGATGTATGGCCTTGAAACGCCACCCTGGCCAAGTGGGTTGCAGGTTGATGGAACTACATGGGTGACTTGGTAAATTTTGAGTTACAAAAAAAATATTTGGATTACAACACCCACTCTCTTAGATTAATCTCTGTACAGCGATTCATTCGTCTAAACCAAGATTTAAAGCACTGGCCATACTCTTCTTTAGTGAGGTTCTCAACAGTTGCCATAAAAGCATTCCGAGCGTCCTCAGGGCTGTCGAAACCGCCTCGTTTTCGTTACCGCCTCGATGTTTTCATTTGTTACAAAAGTCACAGGACGGCCATTTCTCTCATCGTCTTCCAAGTAAAACTTTTATTGTTTAATATGAGAAACCATCTAAAAATTGTTGCACGGGATGGTGAGGGGTCCTCAAAAGCTGATATTAATCTATCTTTCACTCACTTTCATTTAAACCAACTTTAAAATCGTATAACATCATTGCAAGAAAATGTTCTCTTTCGAATTCCATTGTTGCAAAGAAAAGCGCGCGAAATGCAATAAAAAAGTTAATACAACATTTTTATTTCTTTCGTTTTGACTAAATGGCTTTCGGAATTCGAATTTCAAATAAATGACATTTTAAAAAGGGAACAGTCAAATGAGAAATTTGAGTATCTCAACCCTATGTATTGCAGGCTTAATAGTTAATAGCTTGCATGCGAGTAGTTTAGCGAATCAGTATGTTTAGAGACTTGACAATATAGTGAAAGGACCGCTTTGTTCGTGCAGGATAAACTTGAGGAAGTCGAATAGTCATTGCACTATTTATTTATTTAGGGTTTATGATTAAAAATTTTAATCAGTAAAGTTAAATTAGAAGTTTGACTCTGAGGCCTTAGTGAGGGCTCTCAATCTGAACAGGAATGATTTACGAGCAGCATTTAGTTTGTACAGGTTCGTGAGCCCTCACTAGGGCTGATATATTGGTACCTACATTAATGTTGTAGAATGTAAGTTTAGGGTACGATGGAATTGACATGTGACAAGTTCCTTAAAAAAAAAGAAAAAAAAAAAGAAGCGAAATTCAATCGAATTGAAAAGAAATTACCGTAATCACAATTTACAATTTTTTTGAACCCGATTGGTTTCGTCTTCCATTTAAGGAGGCTAGAGGTTCGAATATGAATAGAGTCTGTGCAGTTGTTACCATGCGATTTCATTAACCGACTCTGTTAGATATGATGGAAACGTTTCGAGAATTTGCTAATTAATGTTTTATCTAAAACCTGTCGCAGCGAACGAATCAACCTGGTTATTTAACGCCTGGCTCCAAATGTACCTCAAAGCAGGTGTGAGTGCGTCTTTTTTAGATGTATTGTATTTTACATCCCTCCTGTGCATACAAGGAGATATTGGTAGTAAAGAGTGAATCCCGCGTGTCCGCTCCCGTTCTTATGGTGTTTTTGAAGTGTAGGCGCTAATTTGACTAAGTACGTATCGGTAGCGCGGCGAGAGTTGAGGCGAACAACACAATGCTCTCACAGACTCATTTCTTGCATAAGGTATATTTAAAAATCTCTATCCAATTAAAAAAAAGGTGCTTCTGTGTGAGTCAATTTCATAATGATGTTAATGCTGTGAACATGTACCAATTTACTGCCACACACAAACTTATTCGTATGTCGATCGCCTCAACTCTCACTGCGTTATATATACGTATTATATAAGTACAGGGAGTATAATAGACTTGACACTTTTTGAAGTTCATATTTTTAATATTAGACTGAACACGAATTAAATAAAAATAAAGTACAAGTTAATGGAAAACTGGATAGTTACAGGTTTCTAAATACACAAACAAATGTCAAGTTTTCGTATCTTCATTGTGAATGATTAAACCGGGTATGTGTTTGTCACATGTTCGACGCTTTGCTTATTTTCTTATTAAGTAGTTAGTTACTTGCTTATTGTATTTTTCTCATAAAAATATATTAAATGTTCGCCTTTTGTTATCAGTAATATAAGTACCTTTAGTCAATGCTCCTTATTCACGGTTTCAACATAACGCGGGGAAAATAATTGTGACGTATTTCACTATTCGCGGATCAAAAATATCTCACTCATTCATTGCTATCGATACATAGGTACGTATTTTTTTTTTTTGGGTAATTATTTATGTAAATTTACGTAATTTACGATATACTACGTTGCTGAAACGCAATTGCCCTTTGAATTAACGGCGCCTGTCAATGCCACCGAGTGTCAGACAATACACGCGCTGCTTTATTCTTTAATAAAAGCCGTTGTTCTTTGATGAGTGAAGAACTACGAATGGCCAATGACTTCTGTGACTTTTTCATAAAAATTGACCCATCTTTTCAAAAGGAAAATTGATCAATCTTTTGAAAGCTCCGAAACAAGAAAAAATAACTAAATTCTTTAAGCCACTGCCTAAGGCTGATAATTAAAACTATGTGAACTTTGGAAACTTTAATTGAAATCATTTTTGATCATTAAGTATTGATTTGTAATTTGTTAAATATGGATCGTATCTCTTATAATCCCACACATTTTCCCATTCCCTATTCACGGTTTCATTATTCGCCGCGTATTTACGGAATAGGGAGCTTTGACTGTATTTATCATATGTGCTCAAACATCGTACGGCACGCAGCGGTAACTATGTAGCAGGTTTCATAGACATACCTATCTACCAAAAAATTCTAGAAATGTGGTAGCTTTATTCCTAGATAAATCCTAAACTGACCTATTTCTAGTTTTATAGATATATTCGTAAACCTGTTGACAAATCACAAAATAATCTCTAGCATCTTTGTAGATCAAAAACCTTAACAGATAATAAGTACCTGAATCTAACTAGATCTAAGTTGCTTTGGTAAAGTATCGAGTTGTATCGAGGGCTTATGGTAAATTCGGTTAATTCAGGTAGTTATTCCATTTAACCATCCATTTATTTATAGTATACCTATACTATTCTATATCTCAATTCTATATTTACTATACAAAAATAGATTGAGCTTTTAGTCGTGAAACGATTATGGAATATGTAGCCATTCTTTTAGTCATGGAGACCGTTTGTTAAATTTATGTAGTTCTTAGCGCTATATTTCATATCAATGTTTTAAAAATATTATATTTTCTATTTTTTTTACGCATCCTTTTGTAGGTAGATAAATAAATGATACCTACACCTACTCATTGATATATAAAACTATAAAATTGTATGTATATAGGTAGAGATAAAATAAATGTTTAGTTCACACAAAAATTATGATAGTATTCTATCTTCGTTTTACAGAAGCAGTGGCAAGACGCTATAATGTCAGATGACCGACTGTCTTTGACCCTTGAGGAGATAGTTCATATCAGATCTGTCCTGACGAAGGCCGAGTTGGAGGTCCTGCCTGTAGAAGGCAGAGTTAAAGAAGACGTTGAGAAGAGACGAGTAAGTTTACAAGTTACAAGAACATAATTATAATTACGAGTTGATGGAAATGTATGAAGTTAGAAAATGTATAACTTATAAATATTAAATTTCAGGTGTGCTTCTTATGTTTGAAGACCAGATTTGGTATTTTTGGTCCTTGGGGCCAGAAATGTAAACTATGCAAAAAGACTGTCTGTCAAAAGTGTTGTTCAAAGGTCAGTATTTTATTTTATTACTTTTTAATCATTGACTCTCATGAAATTGTTTTGTCAAATGTTTGACAAAATGAATTAATTTTAAACGTTCCTATGTATTTTATACAGATGCGAATACCGACGGAGCACTTTGCACACGTGCCGGTCGTATTGCTGAGTCCCTCGCTGCTGCCCTCGCCTGAGGACGAGGCGCAGTCCTCATTTCCGAGGAGCCTCATGTCGCGGCTAATTGCGCCCGACACGGTAAATATCTATACATATAATAAAATCGCAACAGAGCCTGTGATATCAATATAAAGTACAATTTTTGGAATTTTAATCTGTCTGATTTTTGCGTCATGCGCATGACGCAAAAATCACTGGAAATAATTCCAATTAACTTGGTTCTGAAGTATGTAAATTTCTGTCAGTTACAACTTTAACATATTGCAAAAAATAAAATTGATTAATTTATTCTTGAAAAATGCTGTTATTGCACGCTAAATAATTGAAAATCATCTTAATTCTATAATACACTTCGACTATGATCGGTTAACTCGGTTTTGTAGAGCGTCGTCTCTGTCCCGTGACATTACGAGAGAGACGACGATAGTCTCTTTCTAAAGGCCGATGTGTATTACTTTCGGCCGGGATCTGTACAAGGTTAAGAAGTAAATTTTCTACGTGGGTAATGGATGATCATTTAGGGGTATTTTAACGTAAGGCACAACTTATTTCTGGAATTATAGAATTTGTATGATTTTCAATTATTTAGCGCGCAAACATCGATTAAGTCTGAATTTTGTTACGGCCATTACATTTTATCATAGCTGGCATCTTTATTGAGGCCTATTCCAAAGCTTCCCGTTTTTATTCTTTTATTTTCTAGAGTAGACTTCCCCTCTCATTATGGCTCTACCAACCTAGCGCTTATGCGAATCGAATCGCATGATAAACGCGTCGTACTTGCGTTGACTCTTTCCCACGTGATTTGTAGAATACATAAGAGTTTGTAGGGAGTCGCATCGCATTTCCTATAAATCTTTCTTGATTCTCTACAAATTCATAGTGTCCTTTTTCTTATTCACCTCTTCCTTTTTTTCGCCAGAGCACCGTGGAAAATAGCGTCGGCAGTGCTCCAAACAGCCCCGCCGCGGCGCGCCGTATGACCGCGGGGGTAAAGTCCGCGCCGGGCTCCCGCGGCGGCTCGCGCGGGGGCTCCGCGTTGGGATTCGCGGACTCGTTGTCAGTGCCGCCCGCGGTCATGTCGCGCTCCGTCGACGGGCCAGAGAGCATGCCCGTTGGAGGCTCTACGCCGCTTTCTACGCTTGAACGCAGGTTAGTTATGTGTATCAACCTATAACGTCCCACTAGCTAGACAATATTAAAAAACCGTGCTTAAGTAGAAACTGAGTGGTACGGGCCGAGGATATGAATTCACGATCTCAAGAATGTGAGTCTAGTAAAGATACCCCTAGGCTATCATCGCTCACACGCAGGTTAGTTAATCACTCCTAATTCAAACGTGAAACTAATGCAGTTTTGAATCGTGACGTTTTGTAGAGAAATAAGCTACGTCACAATCGCATCAATGACACTTAGATAGTGTTTGATGCTTCAATATATAATATATCAAAGTTGAAATTAATATAATCAAAGTTAATATAATCAAAGGAATTATATTAACAATCACAGTTACTGATATTTGTAATAAATTCCGAAACTTTTATTTGGGATTCGGTTTCTAATTTTTTATTTCGAAGATCCGATAGTTTATGTTACGGTTATGTAATTCCATAACATCTTGAGTGGAACTCCATAACGTGGGATGATATGTGTGTTGTGTTGCACAGGGCGCGCTATGGGCGCAGCATGACGGGCGTGACAGCGGCGGAGCGGCTGCGCGGCGTGCAGATGGCGGTGTGCCACGACTGCAAGGCCATGGTGCTGCAGATCATCAAGTCCTCGCGCGCCGCGCGCTCCGCCTCGCGTGATCGCGCGCTCAAGCACCTCACGCTCGATCTCGCGCCCGTATACACGGCACACTGTTAGTAAACACACACCACAACACTTAATATACTCCGTGCCATTTAGCATGGCAATAGCGGTCATTGTTTCGACTTTCACCCCCATACTAATGTACTCGTGTTTACGATAGCGACGCTTGCCAATTTTTACCGTAATAAGCGAAAATAGCTATCGCCAGCGTATCGTGGTAGCAGCCATGTTCGATGTCAACGTGGCTCCTACCACGATACGCTGGCGATAGCTATTTTTGCTCACTACAGGGAACATTGTTGGCATGTGTCGCTATCCTAAACACGAGTAGGTACATTAGTAGCGAGAAGTGAATGCTCGCCATTGCCACGCTAAATGGCACGAACTATACAAATATTGAACTTTCCTTTGGGTTCCAATTGACTACCGATTTCATTAAACCTATTTTTTTTATTTAACTATCTTGCATATAATGATTATTTAATTATCACATTTTTTAATTAACAAACTTGCACAATAGCGTACAAAAGCCAAGCTTAATTCCTGAAGGCATTCTGTAACAGCTAACCTTCTACGTCGGGAGATGCGATGAGAGGTATCAATATGGGTATACAACTTTAATATACATAATTTCCTTAAATATACCTAATGAATAAGCTTATGTGATGTCCAAATTCATTGCCTTTCCTTCAAGGTCACTTTTAATTACATTCACTTTTGTTGTGATTTGAGACGTTAACGATCGCAATCCCTTTCTACGAAAGGAGAGCAATCCCTTTCTACGAAAGGAGACTCCATTTTGTTTATTTCTGTACTGCGTTTAAATTGCATTGTCTTCATTTATGTGAATTATTTAAGTCTATTTTTTTCTATACTAAAAGAATATTTGCGTTTTATATGAATAGTGATTTCTGTTTCCCATAAACCTTTTTTTTGTCTACGTTCTCTACTGATGAATTTCTTAAGTATTCATTTAATACTAAATCTAATGATATAAACCGTTACGTTTTATGTTTTTACTGATGTGTACATTTTTACTTCTTTAACTTTTTGACATTTTTCATTAAAATATTTTTTGTAAACATTTACTTATTTAATTAATTGAAAAGTAAGAAAATGTGAATTAATAGTCTTGAAATTAATTAATTGCCTATTTTGATACAGAGTTGAATATTTTTTTGAATTACTTAATCAGACATGTCTGTGATTAATTTTTTATTTTTGTGATTTTTCTCAATTCCCATATGCCTAAATTAATATTAACTACCTACCTATTATATGGAAAAGATACAAAGCTTAATTGAAATGTGTTAAAAAACAACCCAAATGAAAATTCAATTAACAAATCACTAGTGAAAATAGATCTGAAACACTGTAGCTATATTTCTATGGATATTGGAGGAATAACTTCCGAGAACATAGACGATGTACATATGAGAAGAGCTTCCCAGGTTGTGTAGAGTCCATCTCGTGTTGTAGCCGCCGTTCGGGCATTTTAAGTTTTAAAGACGAATGAACATTTGACAATACTCTTTGACCACTGACAGATACGAAAATTACACCACTATAAAAGTTAGCCGCACAAATTTCATATACATACATTAATAACTTATTAATAATATTAGAAGAAAAATATTTACATTATACGTTTAATCAGAGATACTCGTCGCTATTTAATAATATACATATAAATAAAAGAATTGATGTTATATTCCACCAAATTACTAAAATATTTTGTCACATGTTGTATACTAGAAAATATTTATGTATATATTTTCAGAATGATAGGAAATTGATGTTTCAATATCTCTACAATTTGTGAGTAATAAATGTGAATTAATAAATCTGTGTTCAAGAAAATTATATTGGCTAAGTACTATGAATATTACTGTAAAAAGCATATTATCTGTGTATATTTCACGTGTTATATTGATAATTTCATTTCGTAACCAATTATACTTGAGCCCCTGCCCATAGTTCTTCTTAATGATTTACATATGATTAAAATGGCAGAAATTTTGCTTTTGGGCCTGTACACACTCTCGACATTGTCGCACCCTCGCTGTAAAAAAGCACGTTTAAATATGTCGATTTTCTGTGAAATAATGAATGTAGGGGGTAACCTACTCAACATTTTTATATAAGATACAAAGAATAAAAATACAAAATATAAAAGATACAAAGAATAATGTTTTTTGGTGCAGCAATGTCAATTGAGTTCGATTTACGAAGGCTACACAGTCGAGTGCTGCGGAATATTTGACATTATATATGGTTGAGTCTGTTCATCAAATGATTTCACTGTGCCATACTTCTATCGATAAATCATATGAGCAACTGTTTGGTCTTATAATACTTAGCATGTATGCTGCAAACACGATATAAATTAGTGTAAAACGCATGTATAAGAAACAAAATGCCTATTTCTAAGGATTTCCTTGTTATACAACGCATCGCATCGTCTACAGACAGACACTGGTTGTATTAGTTTAAAGTAAAAATAAATTATACCAACCGCGTTGCTACAATTAGTTACGATACGCCAGAGTGCGTGCGGCTTTGCTCCAACATGTTTATCAAATAAAAAAACAAAAAAAAATTACTGGCCGCACACCATTTATTTTTTATTTATATCGTTTTAAATTAAGAACCGCATATACCAAATAAAGGTATTATGTCAACAAAATTTAGTTCTGTTCCTGGTGATTGTTTTTTTTAATTCGTGTGAGTTCGGCTGCATTCAAGTTAGATAGATTGTTTAAAGTAATATGTGAGACTGGAGAAATGTTTATATCTCATTAATGCCGTCAGACAAAATATTCTTAGGTCGAAATAAATAGACATCTGTCCTAGACTTCGTTAGAGTGGTTCGAAATTAACCTTTATGCTAATTGCATAAGGTACAAAACAGAACTCCAACTAATTCTAAGAACGCGGATCGTTTATTTATCCGGGCCTTAGTGACTCTTGCCAATGCCATCACACGGATAACCGTTGCCTTAGAAAAATATGTTCTTCTGCAGGACACTAGCCTCCCCTAGTAACCAGGGAATTGCGACCACTAACCCACTACTCGAGTCCAGTGCGAATTGGTAGATGCATATGTCCCAGGTTTTCTCTCGGGCACGCAGCATATTCTTCCTTCACATTCAAGCTAGTGATAATTTAAATATCCGTACTTAAGTAGAAACTTAGCGGTACGGATCGCATTTTGGAGTCGCGTGAAGTTTTGAAGCTATCTCTGCTCTATTGAATTATTCTTTCATAATTTTGTAGGCAATTACCTACCACTGAGTTTGTATGTTGCTTGTGCTTATCATTACTAAATTAATTATTATTATAAGAGTTACAATAGTTCAAGCCATCGGCGTGGACTATAGTTATACATTGACAATGTCTAAAGATGACACCGCGACATCTTTGTTCGCCTCAATGTCAGTGGACATGTTGTGTGCAAACTTTCCACAAAGCCCGAAATTATGGATTCCGTTCATCATTTCGAGTTCATTGACATGAAAATGTTGACTGTTTTTTAAGAAAATATTTTTTTAAATTTTAACTGAATATTTTTAACATATTTGCTTAATTCGAAGCCCCAAAAAGTTAGTACTTTTAGAAAAAATATGTAACATTATATTTCAATCAACTTAGAATCACGGGCAGAATCCAGGGTTTCAGACTGATTGGTACATATTTGACCGGGTGAACATATAAAAAGATGCCCCTTTATATTATAATAGCAAATAATAGTCTAAAGTAACGGTTCTTGTGAGCGATGGCAATAGCAACATATCTTGCGTGTATTGCACACTTTTTAGTCCTATATATATTTTTTTTACCAAAATATTTAACCACTTTCACATGTTTCCTTGTAAATACTCGTTTAGTGTCATTTTTAAATCGGTTTTCTAATCCTAAATAGTTGTAAGCTTGTATGTTCGTAGGTGTACCATAGTAAGCTGCGGTTTTGTAACTTTTTTTTCTTACCCTCCGTTATATTATAGCTATTTTAGTTATTATTTTCATAGTAAATGTCTGTTAAGCCTGCTAAAACTTGTTAAGGATCGCTGTGGATGCGAAATAAACGTAGCTGAGGTTAAGAGCAAATTGGACAATTTTATAACCTCTGAGTATAATGAAGATCGTCAATGTTTAAATTCCTAACGACACTTGCAAGGCAATACTTGTAATCATAGTGGATAATATAATTAAACTGTTTTTGGTGCGACATATTATTATGTGAGCTGTTTCTTACATGGGTACATTGGCAAAGTATAACGATAACCAGCAACCAATTATACATTGTTTAACCGACCGATTGTATGGGGGCCCTACTTTCTTCGTTTGCAAACGTTACTATACGTTTGCGTGCCAAGCGTTTATTCTATAGAATAATAGGACGTAATATAAACTTCACACAAAAAAACAGTAAACGCGACAGTAACGTTTGCAAACGACAGATACTTAGTTGGGGCATAGAATTTCGTGCTGTGTAAGCTTATTGCGCTCGGTTTTAGTACAAAAGTAGCGACGCCAGCGATCAGCGGCAGCAATCTTAAATATGAACACTTGATTTGGTGTTCTTGTTTGTCACATATTTTAGTTCTATTTTGTTTTAGTGGAATATAGAACGAAAAAATAATATCTAGTTTAGTTCGATAATATTCCACTATTAACAGCAATTATTTATGAAATGCTGCAGGCTGCCTTCCAAAACTTAGGAAATTTACTTTTTGGCAGTGAAAAGATGCACCATAATAATATTTAGATTGTCAAAGAGATTTTCTTCCGTTTTGGAACTTGGCCCAAGATTGCCGGTTAATGACTATTTACAGGGATCCAATGAAAGTATGTAGCGGGTTTATTGCACACCGAAGCAATAGCTTTACCCTTCTGGGAGCCACTGGTCTTTGAATTTGATGACGTAACAGGCCTAAATCATTCTTTCATAATATTATTATTTATTACAGATATCTTATGTTTATATAACAAAGCTGAATGTTAATCCGCTGAAATTATTGATTGTTATAATTTGTTATTGTTTATACGAATAATTTATTGCAATTATCTTCTGAATTATGAAAAATGCTAAAGGAATATAAATCCCAGTTACAAATATTTGTAAATGTCTGTAAATTTTAGTAGTCTACATTAGATGTTCCGTAGATATAATCTAAATGAATGTGTACCTAAAATAAAAGAAATGGTAAAATAATACATAACGATAATAAAGTAATTACAAATGAGCCTTGCTTTTTATTTTTAAGTGACCTAATAGAAGTGCTATACTAAGAAAAAGTAAATTAAGAAAGAAAAGTATTTTTTAATCGAAAACTCCCAAAGATTGTAGATTGATTTATAAATTAATGGACTTTTTTTGTCTTTATTTAAGGGCGGTATAAGAGTGCAATAACTTGTTAAACTGCAAGCACATGATGAAAAAAAATATTATTTAAAAAAGGTTTTTTAATTAAATGTAAACTGAGTAAAAATAAAAATACCTTATTGGCGGAATGGACTTGTTAACTATGGTTAAGAATTTCCGACTTAAAATGTCCATCTGTTCACAGACTGACGGTTCAGTCCGGTTGACCGGACTAGTGAGACATTTTGTTCTCAGAAAAATCAATCAGACTACTGGTTTCAAAACGAATCAAGAAGTTTATAAGTATAAGTAGAAATCATTGAATTTCACAAAACTGTATAGATTCCGAAAAAATGTGTTTCGTAAAAGAAGGCAAATAGATATTGCGATGGATGTGATTTTATACAATTTTGTGAAATGCAAATGATTTCTGGTGTAATTACTTATAAACTTTTCTTAGAAAAAGTTGCTTTGTATATCGCATGTTAAATACGTTGTTGGAAGTATACTGTTTTAAGTTAAAATATTTAAATATAAGATTAATATATATTCGTTTTTGATTCGTTATAAAACGAGTAGTCCGGTTGAATACTACGACCGGACTTCTGAGAACAAAAAGTCTCACTAGTCCGGTCAACCGGACTGTGAATAAACCTCTGGGAATGGACAAAAATGTCGTTGTTTTTAACTCACGAATGTGTTTTATCTATACATCTATAATTTTTGCAATAAGATTACCTTCCTTTTTTATATTCCTTTTTATTCAACACGTGAATAGACCAGACCGCACGAGGTAATGATACAACTGCATTCATCTAATGAAGGTTACTATATTAATTACAAACGTTAATTAATCACTATGAATGGCATGAGCTCTTTAATTTTTTTTTCTGCAAATATAAATACAAATAATGTCTTGATAGTCATAGCGCCCTCTGGTGAGATGAAAGTTCCTGGTATTTTAGACCCTTCTACATATCTTACTTTATACGATTTTAATCACATATCAAAGAAGGCCTTTTCATATCGCATTGGGAGAATTTCGCTTAACAAAAACAACAATAATAAATTAACGGATCACATTTATTGATTTCTATGGATGTACATGGATTTGTATTACAACGTTAAATAAATTATCTAGTGAGTGACATCGTTCGTTCAGCCTACAACTAGCATTCCTTCGTCAACGAAGCTATGCGTGGGGACCTCAAGGTTTAGTGGAGCGGGGCCTTTACGGATGCGTCCGGATGCGTCGTAGTGTGAGCCGTGGCAAGGGCAGTAGTAGCCTCCGAAATCGCCAGCGTTTGCGACGGGCACACAGCCTAAATGTGTACATACACCAATAACGACAAGCCACTCGGGGTTTTGTGTGCGTTGGTCGTCGTGTTGTGGGTCGCGAAGCTCGTGAACGGGTACAGCCTTCTCGGTGGAGATCTCTTCGGCTGTCCTGTATTGTGAATTGTATGAGTCGTGATGATCATCATAATGGATTTTTGGGTAACTTGCCAAAGCAGTGATAAGGTTTGTAAATTCTGGCCCAAATAAGCATTCAAACAATTACACCGTTTTTTTTGCAGTTTGCAAGCAACATGTATAAATAAGGTGGACTAATTAAATGCTCTAAAGACAAAATATGAGTAGATACTACAACATTTACGTCACTTGTTATACCACCTAGCTTAATATTGAGCTGTAAACTGATTTGTAATTATTGGAACACCTGGTAAGGTTATTGGAACACCATAATCCACTATCTGTGGCCAGTGTGGATTGGTTTATATACTCACTCTTAATTTTTTTTTAAATTCTCAAGCATCCGGATTACCTTGATGGAAACCGCGTTGATGGTTCCCTTCAACGCAGAGCTAGTTATATATTTTTTAAAAAGCCATAAGTGGAAACAGTGGTATGGGCAGAGAATTTGAACTCATGACCTCGTGAGTCTCTTCCTGGTTGTAGATATTGTGGGTAAGGTTCGCTTATTTTGTATTGAAATTGTCAATAAAAAAATTTATCCAAAAGTCAGTCCCCTATTCCATCCCCCATCCATCCCAATCCTGATCTCTAATCCTTAAAGATAATGAGCTATTTTTAGATGTGCCAGTTTTTTATTTTTGACTAATGTTAGTTATGACGCACAGTGACTGGTACCATCAAGAAGACTAGCTGCTTGTATGCCACCTATAAAGGGGAAGCCTTTTATTATTGAGGCCAACATAGCCAAAGGTATCTATGTATAACTTTGTTTTAGTCACATATTCATCTAGACCTATGCATCTAAAGGACAAATTGGTGGTAATAAAGTAAAAACAGACATTAAAACGAAACTTTTGGAGCCTTCCTGAAACCAGCCTGGATACGTATCTAGAATTTGGTATCCTGGATTAAATGAGGTAAAACTATAAAAAAAAATACCTATGACGGATGAACAGCGGCTTGCCACGCCACTTGAATGTAACAGACTTTCCTTCGGGAATCTCGGACAGCTTAATTTCAATCTTGGCTAAGGCTAGGACATCGGCAGCTGCTGCCATAGACGATACAAATTGTGTGACAACAGACTTAGCTGCGTATGCACCAGCAACACCACCAGCTGGAAATGAAATAATTTATTAGAGTAGTAGTTTCTTATTTTCTAAGAATGCTCTTATCTCACCAGAAATCATAGGTTCTAATGCTAAGGGAAGAGTCTAGTCAGGAAACTGGCAACCCATTTGCATAATCCCTCAGGTATCCCGAAAGATGGTACTTTGGAAGGAGCGATTTGTGCCATACCCGGTCAAAAGCTTTCGCAATGTCTAGGCCAACAGCTAGAGCCTCGCCTCTACTCTCAATAGCGTCAGCCCAGCGGTGTGTTAAATACGCTAAAACACCAATTATGGCCGAGCAATTATGGGGAAATCCATATTGACGGTCGCTAATCAGCTGGTGATCCTCTAGGTACACAACGAGCTACGTGTTTATAACACGTTCCATCACCTTGGAGAGGAGGGAGGTGATCGCTATTAGCCTGTAGTTGACGGGGTCGGTGTGGTCACCCTTTTTAGGTAAATGGTGAACATGAGCTACTTTCCATACTGATGGGAAGATTTTGTGGAGTATGAGAGCCTAAAGAGTCGCGTAAGCACCGGGGACAACTCGGGAGTGCATAAATTGAGCACCACTGCAGGAATATCATCTGGCCCACTTTGGATATCCAGAGATGCTAAACATCGCCGGACTTCACGCTAGGTAAAACAGATTTCCGTATGGAGCGGAGCTTATGTACCGCGTGATAGATGGCGGTGAGGCACTTCTATCATCCAGAGTTGAGTTAGAGGCAAAAGGATAGCCCAGGAGGTTGGCTTTCTCCTTCGCCTCATGGGTCAGTGAGCCATCGGGTTTCCGCAGTGGTGGGAGAGACGACTGACAGAAGTTACTCTCAGCAGCCTTTAAACTTTTCTTGACCCTTGAAATTTTAGTGTGGGAAAAACAGAAAGAGGTGGTTGCATGTGGATCAAAAGAGAAAGCACGGAGCAGAGAAAAACCAGGCCCACAAAGGTTGTGTGACTGTGTGACAAAGGTGTGAGGTACGGAAGGGCCCCTGCTCCGCTCTCGGGGGCACCAGTCAGGTTCCACTCCGGTCTCCTCTGGTACAACTGCTACGCCAAGGGAGCCAAGGGACTCTTCGCGTGAGGCAGGGCAGTCTCCTGGGGTGAAGATTAAACAAAGATCTGCTCGGGCCCCCAACAACCCATGGGCGGCCAGTGGACAACCGTTTCACCGGGTCTCCCTGGTCCCAGCACCACCATGTCACGCCTATGCACCTATAGTTCCCCTCAACCCCTGGTCCTCCTTTTCACATGCATTCAATTTCTTCTTCAGGATGGCTTCTTCCACTCACCATATCATAGCAAAAAAATACTATTGGAACACCATACCATGATCATCAAAACAAACTATTTTTGAATAATCAAAATAAATAAATTTTAAATTATTAACAATGTCATCACAACTTTGTTAAAAAAAAAATCATAACTTTGTTGATTCCTATTTCTTTATTTTCAGTAAAGAACCTAAACATAATTTACCTTTAAATTTGCTACCATCAATTTCCATTATCTAGATTAAAACTTAATTTCATAACAAGCTCTTGAACATTACAATAACATGACTAAATTGTGGGAATCATAAACTTTAATATTTGTTATGAGGATGTAACTTATAATATCACTTAAAAACTCATCATGAAAATTCAAAATCCTAGAATAGCCGTGACATGTCCATGGTTGTGTTAATTGACCCAAAATATTCCAATCTAAAGTCTGACTTTTTATTTGAGTCAGGGATATGACATGTAGAACTTTCAATAAAGTGTGATATCCGTACAAATTTCAGTTGTACAAAAATCCAACTATAAATACAAAATATTTTATATATACAAATAAGATTTCTCAAAACTTTCAAATACAGTGGATTTCATTAATAACGACCTCGGTTGTAACGACTTTTCGGTTATAGCGACGTCGAACTTACGTCCCTAGAATTTAAAGCATACTTTCGTAGGAAATTCATTCGGCAATAGCGACTCCGGATATAACGCCTAATTCGGGTATAACGACTTGTTTTTATGAACTATTTGGGACAGATTCCTAGAAATTCCTTGCGGATATTGAGACTGAGTCGGCAAAGGCACAAAGACTCATTCATAAGCTTTAATGTAACGTAAACAAAGGATAAGAATCTTTTGTTTACATTCGCAGATGGTCAAATGCTTTGTTTGTGTGTAGGGTTACTTAGCATGTGCACGAAGTTAAAATTATGAATCAGTTACGTAGCAATTTCCAGTGAGTAAACATCGTTTCTTAAACTTGTGAACATGGCTCCTAGACGTACATTTACTGTTAAAGAAAAAGTGGACATCATTTCGAGACTGGAAAATGGTGAAAACAATGTTGATCTGTGTAAACAATTTGGAGTTTCACATTCTACAATATCAACGATGTGGAAAAACCGCGCTAAAATTATGCAGTGTTTTGAATCAAAATCCCTGAAAATAAAGAAAAATCGTAATCCAACTCGTCAAGATATTGAAAATGTACTTCTAGTGTGGTTTAAAGCACAGAGAAGCCAAAAGGTACCTATAAGCGGTCCTCTTTTGCAAGAGAAAGCTAATCATTTTGCCAGACAGCTTGGGAAAACAGACTTTAAATGTTCAGAAAGCTGGATTTACAGATTTAGACAACGTCATGATATAGTGGTCGGTAAAGTTTGTGGAGAAGCTGCTAGTGTATCGCAAAACGACTGTGATAATTGGTTGCGAACAGTTTTACCAAAATTAACTGAGGGATATACCGACAGTCAAATATGGAACGCTGATGAGACCCGATTATTTTTTAAATTGACTCCGGATAGAACGCTAAAATTCAAAGGAGAAAAATGTACAGGAGGGAAACTATCAAAAGATAGAATAACGGTGCTTGTTGCTTCAAGTATGGAAGGTGAAAAACGTAAATTGCTGGTTATAGGTAAGGCGAAAAAACCAAGGTGTTTCAAGAATGTTAAAACTTTGCCAGTTGATTACGAAGCCAACAAAAAGGCGTGGATGACATCAGAAATTTTTGAAAAAGTTTTACGGAAATGGGACTGAGCTAAGAAGAAACAATAAAAAAATCATCTTATTTATTGACAATTGTCCAGCTCACCCACACATTCAAAAATTGACTAACATAAAACTGGCATTTTTACCACCAAACACCACGTCAGTTATTCAGCCTATCGATCAAGGTATTATTAAGACTCTGAAAAGCCATTATCGAAAGCTTCTTGTTGAGAAAATGAAAACAGCTCGACTCCTTTCGCCGTCAATCTTCTGGATGGCATTGAAATGTTAACAACAGCATGGGCACGAGTTACTCCAGATACAATAAAAAAATGTTTTTCACATGCTGGGTTTGGTAAATTTTCTACCATTAATACAACTGATGAAGATTCTGATGATGAAATGGATAACTTGCCATTGGCGAGATTATCATCAGCGGAAGCAACAGTTACGGATTGGGAAACTTATGTGAATATTGATGATCAAGTTATCACTACTGATGACTTGACGGATAATGAAATTATTGAGTCTGTACTTCAAACACAAGAAAAGGAGCATGAAGAAGAGGAAGAGGATTGCAATGTAAACGAGATTCCAACAATTAGAGATGCATTATGTGCTATTACAACGCTCAAAAAGTACTGTTTATTTGGAGAAGGCAATAATAATTTAGATGTAGAGGGAATTATGAAAATGGAATATACCTTACAGCGTGCACAAAAGTCTAAACTTAAGCAGTGCACTATAACTCGTTTTTTTAGTAACAGCCGTGTATAATATAAATAAATGATAAATAAATAAATATGTATACATATGTACGTGATTTTTTATTATTTCGGATATAGAGACCTCCGGATATAGCGACGACATTAAAGTGGTCCCTCCGCCGTCGTTATAACCGAAATCCACTGTATGTTAAGTACATGCTATAGAGCAAAGTAAATAAAATAGGTACATATCAATGGTCTTAACTGGGTAGCTACAATACTAGTGAAATTTAGCAGACTTACGATTGTTTAGTGCCATAGTCAAAATTATAAGCAGTACAATTGAAAAAGTGTAATTGTATTTATCTCAGCATTGTATGAAGCCGAGCTAAATATTCTATCCCTTTTTATTGTGTACAAACAGAAATAAGAGAATCAAAGATAAATTTGTAAATTAAAACTTAATTTTTAATGTTTTAGAATGTAAATTTTAGAATAGCCGGTATTGATGTAAATATCCGAGTTATGTTCGTAAATAACTCTGGACTCCATCGAGGACTACAATAAAAAAAAACTGGTGAAACTAACCTGCAGCGATCAGATAAGTAAAGCTCTGGCGGCCATCAATGTTCTCTTTGCTTTGCGACGTAGGGTCCTTGGTCTCCTTACGACGGTACGCCGAGAAATCCGGAACAGCGATGTCAGTATGCGCGAAACGAGCTTGAATGGACACTGCAATTGACGTGTTATGTAACAACAATTTTCCACATAAATGTATATATTAAATTTATAATAAAGGGGATTTAAGTGAAGTTTACGTACGTCTGCTCAACGCTTTGACCTTCAATCCCTGAATAGGAAGCCCTCCATGCAGAGATTGTACTGTAGAAGTTTTAGGCTCGGGCTGTGTAACCAGATTGTCCTTAGAAGTAGAGACGGCCGGCACCAGTTTAAGACCGTTAGAGACCACCGAGGAGGAGGCCTTGAAGTAAGGAGCCAAGTGCCCAGCCCTCGTAACGGAAGTCATGTTGGTTTTTCTTCTCAAACGCAATAATATAATAGCCTACAGAAAAGACGATGAGACCAATGACAAATGAAACTGAAATGTCAATTTTAGGGTTGCTATTATTAATTTTAATAATTTTCTAAGAGCAAACACTAGGGAATTAATTTATTTGAAAAAATTAGAAAATTAGAAACCACGTTTATATATTTTTACACACAATTGAATCGATAAAAGTTGTTTTCGAAATGGGAATATTGTTTGTAAACGATTAGACTTTTTGGCCGACCCAAAAAGTAAAGTTAAGTTTTTGTGTGATTATCATAAAAAATGTGTATTGTGAGATTTGTGGTATATTATTGATAGTCTATTAAACGTCAAAGTGCTATTGTCAGTGCATAATGTTTGGGATAATTAATAAAAGCGTAAGACTGCATTTTTCATGTCCTTCCCGAGGAATAGAACTGTCCATTCCTGAGCGACTCCTACTTCGATGAGACTGGACTATGACGTGATATTGTGTGTTATTTGCTGTGTGTGGATCAATAATTATTAAAGCTAGTGTTTAAATAAATTATAAAACAAGAAAAAATGAACGATTAACGAAATCGAAAAATTGAGATCGAATTATTCCATTTTTTTCAAATTCTAATAATTTTTTAGGGAATCAGCTTTCTGAAAAATATCCGTATCATTTTATTGAATTTAATAATTTATTCATTCATAAATTTATTCATTAATCATAAAAAGCGCTGACAGTTCTGTATTTAATTCATTTTATGTACATACCGTTTCTTTCATATTAAATAACCCACTATGATAGAAAAAAATAAATAAAGGACTATCGACTAAAAAATCATTTTACTACATGTTAAAGATTTATGTTAAGATTGATGTGAGCTGTTCGAGCTCTTCCTTATTGCACCGCACCGTAATGTCACTATGTATCATACTGTGAACTTATATAAAATATAAATAGGAGATGAAAATTAGTTAAATTTGGAATGATTTGTCTTATTGAAAATTAATTAGAAAATAACCTAATATAAATAAATTAGGTGTAAAATGAAATAGAATTCAAATAAATAAATTAATAAAAATATATTTTATAAATCAATCTTTGAAAACACGATAATGTTAAGGCTGTCAATGTCAAGTAAACGTCGCAGTGGACTTTTAACATAAAGACTGAAATTGTTTAGAACTAATCAACTAATATTGGCAGAATAGGCTAATTGTATCATTGCCATATATGAAGAAAAAAGAAAGTCACAGTGACGTTAGGTCTCACCTCAATTGGTAAGTTTTTTGTGAATATTTTTAAAATCTTATACATTTCTTTGTTTTTAATAAAAGAAATATGATTTTCTAATTGTTTTACACAAGCAGCTGTAATCTTTAAGTCATCGGTCCGGGTTTCTTTAAACTTTATTGAACCGCATTTGTTGGAAGATATTTGTAATTTAATGCTATAGTTTCATAAACAAACTGCTCTTTTATTATAATGAATAGATAGATTTATACTTATTGTATCATATATTATATATGTAAATATAATTTACTAAAATCATTAATTTATATCTACAGATTAGTTTCAGATTCAGTTTCTTTTTATACTTTCTTTCTAGCTTTAAAACTTTTTATACTTTTAAAACCTTTCAATATCTAGTGTTAGGTGATCTTATTTAGTAAATATATTTATTTTACAAATAAGGTGCATAATAGGATTTCAAATAAGAACATGTCAAGAGAAGCAGAATTTGACTTATATACAAATTACAGTTCCAACAAATAACACTACCATGTGTCATTATTAGAAAGTCTTCACAGAGCAAAATTGATATCTTAACTTTTTTTTTTCAATATGTATAAATTCTTTTTATCCCAATGGCCAGTCCCTGAACATGTATGGTTTAGGGCAAGCGCAGAAGGCTCTCAGCCAGGCTCAAAAAGTGTGTGCAGCAGCAACCCTAAGGGCTCCCTCGCTATTAGACCAACGGAAGGAACATACCATGGCTTAGGGCTTTGCTTAGGATCCCGAGTTGGTGAGAAGCACCTAGGCACGTGTCAATACCTATTAAAAGTGTTGGCTGAAGGCCAGTGTTCACTGTATAGCGAGGTGGACTTCATCACCTCCGTTGGCGGGGACAGTGTATATTTGTAGCCTGTGAGTGTAGTGTATGAACTGCATTGGCAGCACTAATTGGGTCATTGGGGTCGTCTATGACGTGCCGAGGACGACGATGATACCTTCTGAGCCATAGCAAATAGTATGTAGAAAACAAAATACAGAGTGAATAGTGAATGTATCTGTACTATATATTTTCTTTCCTACTGCTCTAAAACATGCAAAAATAGCACCTTTTTCTATTTTAATATTATAACCTAATTCTGAGCTTATTAATTAAAATATTATTATAATTTTTATTTTATTTATTTTATTTTTCAGGAAGCTTACACAGTTTTCTGATTACATATATATTCCATATGAGTGATTGATAAACTTAATAGCTTATCAAAGCTGCCACAATTAGAAAATAAATTACAATTTGCATAACACTGCAAGGTCACAACATACTAAGTTACTCATATCTTAGCAGATACTAGTCGCATATTTAGCAGTAAGAGTATGCTTAATTGAATTTATACCATTAAAAAACAAGTTGATGCGTTCATCTTCGCTACACAAATCAGAACAGGATCTCAATAATAAGCTATTTTTACTGTAGTCAGTGTGAACAGTGAAATCTTCATTAACAATGTAATATCAGCTATATTTCTACAGATATGAAGTGGAAGTAAATGTAATCGAACACAATATAGATGTTTCTGGTATTTTAAATTTGTAGTGAATGAATCCTGTAAATGCCCTCTGAATTCTTTCAATTTTATTTATGTGCATATGCTAGCAGGGATTCCAAACATGTTCAAGGTGAAGCATATTCATTATCTATTTAATTGGCCACTTTTCCGAATTGAAAGGAGTTGCAACATATAGCTTCATTCATTTAGGATATTATATGTTGCAGGGATTGTGGCAGCGTCTTTGTTATCTCTTTGTCACCTCCCATGGGAAGAAATGGGGTGGTACCATACTAAAGCCGACCTACACCTAATAGAATTTTAAAACGAAAAGCATCTTGCATAATTACTTTACAACATCTTTCAACTTGAAAAGCCACCCATTTAAATAGATATTATTATAGTTAAAAAACTCTGTGACTGTATTAAGGTAAAGGTGAGTATTAGTTTGCTTTACATTAATATATTTTTATTGAAACCTCATCATAAGTGATCTTATTTTTGTGGGTATAAGGGTTAAGTTACTATTAGGTCAAGTTAGCAACTATAAAGCTTTCAGTTGCTTCAATGTATGAGTAGGACAATTTGTCTAATATCCAAAATGACACTATGCAATCTTTTTCCTATTTTAATTAACAATGCAATATCAACCTATAAAGTCTCTCTATGGGGGGGGGGGGTACAAGCCTAGTAAATCATTAAGGGGTTCTGGGCCATAAGTATTTTTGTACGCTGAATCCAAAAATCATGTGAAATGTGAAACTCACATTATTTTTAATGTTATGTGAAAATGTACTAAAGATAAGAATGTAAATAAAGTACCGTAGAAGAAACTAAGAAGAGACTACTGTAGAAGTACCTGAAGAAGAGACTTCTTATACTATACTTTCATTACATTCATATCTTATCTTTAGTACATTAAAATAACTACGAGATCGTGTTCAGTATACCTGAAAACATAAAGAAACATAGCTTTTAATGTGTTAAACCTCACCTTTCTTTGAAAGAGTATTTAATTACATGCTATTAAAATGTAAAAATTTGAAAAGTAAGTTATTTGTTTTTTAAATTCCTGGCGTCTAGGGTCAAAATGAGTGTGATTTTTGGATTCAGCACACAAAAATATTTAAAAAAATAATTTCATGAGACATTTTGAGATGAAAATTATGTTAATCAGTGTAACTAATTGATGGGGTAGATGAGTTCTCAAAGATGGCCACGCGCTAGGTGGAACGCCTTGCGGTCAGATGAACCGATGACTAGAAGTTTAGTGTGGCGGCTGAATGAGAAAGCAGGTGGCGTGCGAGCAGGCAGTTCACCTGGTGGTAAGTGTTATCTGTGTTCTGTTATCCATGGACATTCGCGATACATGTCAACATCAGTTTCAAAATCAATTCCAACATTAGTAATTGACAATCTTCACATTATTCCTTGGGGTGCCTTTATACTATACTCTATGAAACAGGTGGGGTAGGGGATATGGAGAAGGGAATTAAACCATTAAACTCTTCATTCAATTGGATGAGTTTGAATAGGAAATGGGCTCTGGCCTTCGACCTTTAAGGTCGATGGCTCTGGCATATCTCACGCACGCTAAATACGTTAAGCACATTTTACTAGATGCTAGATATACTTGTCGAGGTAGAAACAAATGTGTACTTTGTGAATTACCTTTAATATATTATATATTGAAAAATGGTTTATCTGTGAAATAGTTTCCAGATGGGTAGGTGTCTGTGAAATAGTTTCCAGACGGGTAGGTGTCTGTGAAATAGTTTCCAGACGGGTAGGTGTCTGTGAAATAGTTTCCAGACGGGTAGGTGTCTGTGAAATAGTTTCCAGACGGGTAGGTGAGGAGACAAACAGTAAATATTAGTCATGTTGTCGATGCTTTGCTGACATCGATTGATCGATCTTAGACTATAAAGTCCACTCTAGGACATAAATGTCCTTGTAATCATCTATCTCCTTGCACTCCTCCTCATGAGGTAGTTCAGGCCATTGCCCTCGCCGTATAATTTAATCTAATTGAGGCTTTCTAATTAACAAAAAAAAGCAGATTAAAACAAAAAAAGCGAATTAAACAGTTAATAATGATCAATATTGGTTTAATATGAAGGTTACATCCGAAACAAAACCGATTAACGAACATTTTACAAACTTCAATTAATCGTTTTATGCGTTCATTCCCCGTGGTCAGATCGGACTATCCGACTAATTTGACCACGAGGAATCGTTATTCCTATTGGTCCAAATAATCTGAACATGAGGAATTTTCATTCCTCGTAGTTCGATACAAATACAATCGATTAAAAACTTATGGGGAAGTCAGAATGTTTTGCGAAAACGAAAAAAAACGTTCTACGGGTTCTAATTTTTTTTATTACATTTTTTAAAATACCTTCCACTTGCATCTATACAAAGTTTCATGCATCTGAACCAATTTTGAATAAAAAAATCCTCTCTTCCTCAGGTATCTCTTTCACAGCCTCTTCAAACGTAGCCAGCGCGTCTTCCGTCGATGAAAACTGAAAATTTTGGAAAAAGAAGTCAATGTGCCAAGTCGGGACTGCCGAAAACTTTATCCGGGGTACTGTCCAAAAAGTCCCTTGTTTTAAGCGCTGAGTGAGCGAGCATGTTGTCGGGGTGCTGCGGGGGACAGTTACTCACTACAGTAAAAACGTTTGGCATGCACCTGGCTACGTACGATTTTGCGCTAATGCTGCTTTGGTTTCGTAAAGGTACAGATATCAGGTAGCCACTTAAAGTGAAACACTTGCGATTTAAAATTTTCCAGCACCTTAGCTCTTTTTCACTTTGGTAGGCGTTGATTCACTTTGAAACAGCCAAATAGTAGATTGATGCTTAATTTATGGATCATACTGGTAGATCCAAGATTCGTCACCCGTGACAATGTCGTAAACGCGCTTCAAATGTTGTTATCACGGCACTATTCGACACGAACTTGTTTTTGAGCCTCGCTGAAGTTGTGCGGCACCCAGCGTGATGCTGTCCTCCTGACTGGTGCCTTTGTAATATTTCATACCCACTCCCCGATCCAATCTGCAATCTCTCCTGAATCTTCTCGTATGTAATTCGCCTGTTTTCACTAATTATTTTTTTCACTGCCACCACGTTTTCTACCGTAACATCCGTTAAAGGGCGACCACTTCTTTCTTCGTCGGCCAAACTTAGTAGAACACGCTTAAATTCATTGTACCAAAGATATACAGTTGCCTTAGAAGGGCATTTGTTTGCAAATGCCAGTTGAAGTCTTAAAATAACCTTTAGGTTTTAAAGAACATTTAAAATCATATAGCGCCGAAATGTTCCCGTCGAATATCCATTCTTTTAATGAGACACGATATTTTGAATCAGCTTATAAAAAAGTATGAAAAAAAATTTGAATTTCGAATGTTTTGATTTTATGTTTTAGATAGTCATAGTTTTTTTAATTGACGTCAAAACCAGCTACTGTTCCACAGATAAAAACACTTTGTCCCGAAACTTTCTGAGTAGCCTGGTACCAGGTTACTTACGCTACCAGGCTACCTACCTACGCAGATTTCTAGACGTTTCTAGACAAAATAATTGTGTTAATAGTGTAGACAATTTTTGGTGCCAACAGCAATAAGAGTAGATACTAAACTGGCGTATGTTACACACATAAGAGTTTTAATTTAAGAGTTCATTAAATTGTTAACATTTATTTACACAGAACCGGTTCAATTTCGGTTTTATACAAATGAAACGGAAACAAAATGTATGTACAATGGGCGAAACCAGTTTGAAAATTTAATTGGTTTCCAAACCTTTCTCCCAATAACGATAAGGAGCCCTTCTGAATAGTTTAGAACCCATCTATATAGTCTACATCGGGAATACAAGAAACTAGTTCGAGGACACGATTAGTAAGTTCAAGACTGAACTAATTGAATGTTCCATTTTACCTATGAAGCAAAATTGAAAATTCAGTCTTATATTATAACCTTTTATTGTCTTATTTTGTATTAGTAGACCTATTGGGACAATGATCGCTTGAATATATAAAATGTATACAATTTTACATGAAAACGCATAAAGTAAATTAACGCCTATTCATTTCTTCCAATAAGTGCAACGCCGTAAAAAACTTCAAGGAATTATCTACCATTAGTGTTCAGTTGCAAAGAAGCAGCCTTGGACTGTAAATAAATATTCATTGAAACCGATTTTAGCATTTCATTGACATTCAGCTGAGTGTTGGAAACCAGTTCGGCTTTTGAATAAATTAAAATTATGCGCGTGCTTCTACTAAACTCGTTAAATGTTTAAATGTTTATCCTTTAATGATTTGATGGGAAGAGGCTGCCCCACCCATCCCACCTCCACGAGAGATATTCCTTTAAATATGACTAATTTCTATTTAAATTTCTGCGTAGATAAACAACGGGGCACTTTACTGTTTTATGATTTTATGGCTTATTATGTCCCACTGCAGGCCACAGTGAGACCTGTTTCCTAGTAAATTGCTAGTAAGTTTCGGGCTATTATAATCCACCAAGTGGGCTCTGCACATATTGGTGGATAGTTGGATACACATACCAGTGACGACCAAAAGTTGTAAATATTGTAGCAGTATAAAATAACGAGTAATACTAGTAATATTATTAGGTATTGATTTCTGATTACGAAACATCCAATGTGTACTTAATATAGAATAGGGTGCTTAGGCTTCGTTTCTAGGGTGGTCCTCTTATGTAACATCAAACCCCTTTGTCAATGTTTCCTAGAAGTAGTAACTATTAAAACGAATACTTGGTGTGTTAGAACATTCAAGCCTACGTGTGGACTCGGTTGCGACAAATTCTCACACCATCGAACGAAGGTAATTCTTAACCGTGACCGCTACAAGAGCATTCGATATTGAGGTCCCATGCTTAAGGCATGGGACCGATCAGATAAAATCATACGAAATGATTTTTATCTGTAAAGGAATAGGCAGTTAGAACTTTTGGTAGAACCCAATAAGTTGGTCTCTGCGATCTGAGTCGATTCGATAACGTCGATTTCCGCCCTCCGTTCACTAGGATCCATTAAAGGATTCGAGTGGAAATCTAGTACACTCAGATCCACAGTCGCAGTGCTTCAATTTTACGATTTTTCTTAACCAAGCTGGCTAGGTAGATCTTACCTACGTTCCTATTAGTTTTATTTTTTCTTTATAGGAAGAAGGCGGCAGACGAGCTAGCAGTCCACCTGGTGGTAAGTGTATACCGTCGCCCATGGAAATCCCCGATACATGCCAACAACAGTCCAGAATGACTAACGTTAGCATTCCCCTGGATGCGCTGCCTTTCTTTGGAGATTTATAGGAATGGATTTGAAAGAAGGGTCGGGCAAATGGGGAGGGATAGGAATGTGCTCTGGTATACCTCACTCACTACCGAAACATGTACCTACTTACATTGGGGAAGTAGGATAAAATGGGAACTGCTGTACATTTCAAGGTAGTCTTCTGTGAGAGAGGGGTAACGTAGTCAGTCGAGTCCGCCCTGCGGCTTTGGGATTCAGGTGCATACTCTCCCTCCAAAAATTGTTTTAAAAGTTCAATTGACCAGTTCAATTATTGAAATCCCTCAATGTATTTCGGTGGACATACCAGTTTATTAAAATCCGTTAATAGGTCTGAGTGTATCAAAGGGCCACTTGAATTCCTCAATGAACTTTTTTAGGGATATATTTTTCCGACATATAACGCCACATTCCTTGGCCCACACTACTACTCATATTACTGTATTTTGAAGACACGTAAACATAAATCACCCAGGTCTGTAAACATTTGTCTTCAGATATATAATTGTCCGATCGGTTATCATTGGTACAGCAGGCAGATGTATTAGTGATTACTCATTATTGAATAAACTGATCGGTCGTCAAATTGTCAATCGAGACTGTATCACGGTTTAGCGAACGCGCAGATAGGACTTACTAGTAAATTAATTGTATAGCTTGTACTTTTATTGTTTTCCCCTAATAGTAAAAAGTCAAAATATCAACGGTGCAACTTCATAGCACTCAAGAAAACTTCGAAGAATAGTTGATGGTGATAGTTATAAAATGATGACTATACGAGTGCTAGTAAATATGATAAATTTTTTACATTAGTAATTTTATTGTCTTTTGGCTTCGCAAAATAATATGGATGTTATTAATAAAAATATATATGCATGTGTAGCCCGAAAATCAGAATTAAATTGAAAAGTATGAAGGACAACAGCAAGAGAGAAGTGAACGGTGATCGTGTTCCATAACTGCTCAAATTAGCGAAAAAGAAGCATGTTGAAGCAGGCTTATACCAAGTGACCAATCTAAGACAGCTGAATTAGAAGAAGAAGTATGAACCATAATGGTCACAGGCCACTAAACACGACAATATACCTACTCATAATGCACGCTCTACAAATACTAAGGAGTTTGGGAGTGCATCTTGTTTGGACCAACAAGGTAAATTTAACGGATCATCCTCCAAGAGTTGTGTTACAAATAAGCGCTCGTAAAAATGAGTATTAAACTAACCAAAGTTATTGAGATTTGAACTTGAGACAACAGTTTCCGCTGCGTTTTGATGGCCAGGTCAAGGCGGTCGACAATTTTTCTGTGTATTATGTAACACGTGTCTAATTGGGTGTTTCAGTGTTGGTTTTCATTATATTTTTACGAGTTGGTAGAGATGTTTATGTTCATGGAGTACTAGAGAGTTAATGGGTACCTACCTGCTGATTTTAATGTCTTTCTGTAGTGTCCGAATTCTGATTAAATCCAAATTATCACAAATATGCAATAATATTATTATGCCTACTTGATTATACGTATCATACAGTTTTTTTTATTTAGTATTTGTTATAAATTATCTTATGACATCATATCTCTATTATTCAATAGCCCTTAAAACGAAGTTAAACAACAAACAAAGAAAGGCGGTTATTTAAATTAGTTTGATTTGCAACCAAAATTGTTAGTGACTTTCTCAGTAACATGTACAATAATTCTTTTGAACAACAAGCTTAACAAAATTGAACGCATATTCACATAATTTGTTGATATTGCGTATATTCACTGGTGTGAAATCGCCACTTTTGTGAAGAAACCATACTTGTATTGTACTTCCGTCTTATTCCTTTCTAGTTATAACTGTGGGTTTTACATATCAGTATTCATTAATTCAGCCAAAGTATAGGCAGGCACCTTTTCAGATTACCGGTTAATATGCACATAGATAGTTTTTGCAGACTACTGATACACCAGTTCCGTGTAACGACGCATATATTATACCTACGACTCGTAATATACTCGTATTTTTAACCGCAAATTTCATATAGGTACCTTGGATTTGACCCCAATATTTATCTACCGGCAAAACATCCTTATGCGTCTTTACATAATATTTGTATTTATATTTTCCTGGAGCTGTTTAGGTGAGGATATTTGTGCATGTTATTGAATTTTATTTAAAAGTTGATTTTTTTTCATAAAACCATTGAATTATTTAATTTTTTTTATAGCAAGATGCGTGTGAGTAGACAGTCCATCTGGTGTTAAGTAGATACTGTCGGCCATAGAGATGCGCGATACATGCCAACAACAGTTGAGAATGACAACCGTTAGTACTCTCCGGGTGCACCGCCTTCCTTTAGACCTTTAGAAGTGAATTTGGAGAAAGGATATTCTCTTTATTTAAAAGAAACATGGTGAATGCTGAGCGACGAGTGTAGTAAAAATGAAAACCCTAAGCTTAACCGTTTTAGACCCTAGCTTTTAAACTCAAAGAGTTTATGAGACCGTCAAGCGTTAAAAATTTGAACTATGTCTATAATGCTTACGAGCGTTTAACGCTCGAATCTGTTCATTAACGCTCACTCAGCGCTTGAGGTCGAGCGCTGAACACTCGTTTTTACAGAATTAATAGTGAGTTTATACTTACTAGTATAAGGGGAAGTTATAAATAATCAGAAATGAAAGGGGACGAAGAGATTTCCTTTACGGTTTTCACTGGATGGACCGAAATGGGATTGAATAGGATGGGAAATATAATGGAATGAATCTTCCTTACCCCATTATAATCCACACTCGATGAGATGGAAAATGGACTCTGGCATATTCCACGTACTCCCTAAATACGTTAGTACATTTTACAGTAGTTAGTACTTCATTTTATGCGGTCGATCTAACTCAGCCAGTCGGACTCACCCAACTGCTGTCAAATTGTCAAATTACATCATACGGTTTCCCCAACGGAAATACCTTACAGTGGGATATCACTAGATATGTCATAGGTATTTTAGTTCATTACAATATCATATTTCGTTATTATTCTACAATATCGTAGAAAATATATTATTTACTATTACACAAACTGTGGCCCCGGATGCGGCCAATACGTGACCGCATCGTAACTCGCCTCATTTCGCACTATTTCTATTCTATAGGCGGGCACTGGTTCATTTGTTATTTGCACTAATACAGTTCATTATTTATTTTTATAAAATCTTTGGGGCTTCTTTACCCAAAGCCCATATGCTATTATGATGCTGTAATACTGTAAACATAGCCGACATGCTGCAAAATAATGAAAATGGTCAAGTTTATTACAGATATATGATAAATAGTGCACAATCAAGATCTAGATATTAAAATATTAAGCTTATCCAAAAAAGAATAATGCAGTTGTGCTCCAATTCAGCTTTTGTTTCTAGTACCGGATTTAAACTTAACAGGCTTCAGTAAGCTTTTCCGCGACTCGGCAACAGATGGCGCTGCATGTAGCAGAACCACGCTATACCATATGTTCAGTAAATTAACAAACATTTTTTTGTAAAAACAGCGTATTATTAGCATAAATTAATTTTAAAAACACCAACTATTTACGTGACCTTCAGTAATTCCTCAACTAATAGTTATATAAACAATTTCATGGCCACGGCTGCGCTTTGTTCGTTTGTGTCCGTGAGCGTCGCGCAGTGGCACGCACACATGATAGATCACGTTGTATATATTGTGCCTAGTGTCTACCCACACATGTGAAATAATCCTTGACGACTCTACTCACACTCGTTGGTAATAAATAACGCAGTTGAGTTGCGTTGCGTGCGCCATGTAGATATTCATGTCCGTCTATTTTGCATAGAAATAACCACTTTTATACATGTTCAACTTTACATCGGTTAATTTTGGCTCTTATTTACAATAGTAGGTATAAAAATACTACGGATTCCTTGAATGTGGGTTAAGGCGATTGGGCACGTCTGTTTTAGAATTTACGATCAGTTAGAGAAGTCCTAATTTATTTTTTAAATGAGACCGGATATCATTAAGGTTCATTTTGCCCACTATTTTTTCATTTTAACTTATGTTAGTTACCGAATCTTAGATATACAGAAGCACAACAAAGTATAAAATACTGATAATACATATTGAGGAAAATGATTACTAACTGTTGATTTTAAATAGCCGTTGACCTTAAAACCCTAATAAAACTGCCAATACGGTAAAAACCATATTTATCTCTTACACGACTAAACTATAACTGCGACCTCAACTTGCATATACGAATATTTCCGCGGTACCAAAACTCATGTCGTCACGCACAATTTTATAGATAGAACAAATTTTCGTGTATTGTGTACATACCTACGCACGCACACTGATGCGGGGAACTGTATTCGCGTGTTTGCCGACTGTGTCAGTGTGTGTAGCTATTACATGGCGCTACGAGGCGAGCATCTTTAGTCTTGGTGTGCGTTCATAGATGCGTTTCAGAATTGAATAAAGCGACTTTAGATAATGGCGGCGATGCGCGGGGCGCTCTTGGGAGGGACGGCCCAATTTTCAAGCGCGGCTTGCCCATTACACAATGAATTTATTGCCGCATACGGCTGACACATATTGCGTGCATGTCATCTGCGCCATACGGTTGGAATGTTTGAGCAATTAGCGGTCGAGTCGTGGGCTCATATTCTACAACAAACTTTACACATTTATAATAACCAATTTGACAATTTGCCGGATTGAACCCGAATCTACTTCAGAACGATCTTCAATTTAGATACAGAATGCGGCAGCGTGCTGAAAAGTTTACGAGGATATTGCTTTGAAAAATAGGGGTATATAATGGGCGAGTCCGAAATTTATACACTTTTGGGGAAAAATACTTGGCGGAATTGGCGTGGAACTCGGCGTTTGATTTTTGTTTGGCCAGTATTCAAATCGATGGGATTTTATTTGGGTAATTTGGCAACACTTCTGCATCGTCGCCGACACCTGTCGTCATGGAGTTCTGCGCAGTTATAAGCCCTTAGTTACATTGCGTTCAACGTGACTCAATATTTTCCTTCCAAGTAATTTTCGCTGTCATTCATTCGCGAGACTTGTGTCAAGGGCAAGGGCCCTTCAATTCCCCTTTAATGGATACTAATGATTTTGCATTGACTGATTTTAATTTATGAAATATGGATTGAAATACAAACTTGTAACTACTATATTAATTAATTTTGGAAAGGAATTATTATTTGATATTAAATGATAAACAATTACAAATCATATAGGTATATTTATTCTGTTTATAATTTGTGGACTTGCTTTGAAAATAGACTAAAGTACAAATTAGAAATGAATGAATCTAGAAAGATAATCAAACATTTGTTCGATTGTACGAACCTTTTTACTTCGGACAAATCTGATGGGTCAAGTATAACAAGAGCAAGGTAGTATGAGTACAATAAAATACCGCTCTTGTGAGCCATTTTCCCTATAAATATAATACTTATATGGTACCGACGCAGTGTCCTTCGAGCTGGATTCGTTAATCCTACATACAAATATTATAAATAATCTAAGACGGAACCAATTACGTTATTTACGAGTATAGTATAATATTTATTAGAAAATAGTACTTAGGAAAAATTGGGAATATGTATACATATATATGTATATATATCAGTTTTATCAATTATTATCTGTAAGGATTATTATGCACTTTCCGTTTTTAACGATTATCTGAATAATAACGACTTGCATAAGATAATAAGATTATAAAAATAAACTGTACCTATTTATTTTACAGACACTGGAATAGCAAGTTTAATAACTACACCTTTGTTAACAGTATCAATGCAATAATTAGTTTTAAAAATCATGAGGTCTTTTTCATTTTTATTAAAGTCATTCATCGTCACATCATCAACGATGTGTCGCGTTCGCATGCGGAAACCTCCGCACCCAAGGCCATAGAACCAGTTTATCGGACCGGTATTATCTAATACCGTGCGTTGAGTCGACCGCAGAGGGACTGGGCAGGAACGGGCCTCAGCGAAATGGAATGCTGTGAAGAATACAAATCTGATTATTTATCCTCAAACTGTTATCGCTTCTAGGATTTTGCGGTTTCATCTTCATAAGATCAACATTTTCGAAGATTTAACAGAGATATTGCATTTTAGAATTTATTTCCTTATTTTGTATAACCTATGTGTAATGTAGAATGATCCGATGTAATGTGGGATTATATGTCTTGACCTCTTTATATAAGTACTACAGAAGATAACGAGTGTATTACGCGAAAGAGATAGTCCCAAGTCTAGAACAAACACGAGCAAGTGAATGAAACTTGGTAAATTATAGGAGGGTCATTGAGATAAAAAAATGGGTCAAGGTGCTTTTGCAAATCCTAAATAGCCATGGTAATCACTGCAAATCATCTGCGTGGCAACTCTCCTTCCACATCAAACTTTTGTATTTCTTTGTTAATTTAATTCTTCCGCATATCGAACTCGTTTTTGAAACTAAATAAAGGGTTGAGAATTAAATATTCTTACATTATTTTCATGATCGATACATTAGCATGTTCGAGGGGACATTTTTTATGGATTCAAAGTGTCATTAACATTTGTAACATCTGCTTTGCACATTTTCATTATGTTGTAAACGTTACGCTTCCCTTGTAAGTACGTCTTCTGCCTTAGTGTGAATAATCGCTGTTTGATGCGAGCATCTATTTGATTGATTACTTGTTGCTTTTTATTGTCTTCGTGGAGAGCGATTTATGCATTAATAATATGTAAACTTATTGTATTTACATTTAAATTATCTTATGTAATAAATTAACTAGGATTTACACATTTTATAAGGAGTGTAATCGTCAAGAGATACAATTTTAAATGTAAAATTTCACGGTATTTGACGAGGTTATTGCAAATAATATTTCGCACATATGCAATTTCGTAGCAGTGCTACACCGCGCCGTAGTAGGGGTGAGAGATCGTAGCTGCAGCTACGGTGCATCGTTGCAAGCGTAGCGCATTCGTAGCGCCCGATCTTGTAGCAATCGTGTACAGCTCACATATTTTTTAACAATTTTGAATATTATTTTGTATTTTACTACTATTGCTTTTATTATTAGTAGGTATTATAATTGTTGTGTGAGTGAATGCAAGTAAGCACGCATATTAACAACTTTGACCTTGTAGATATAAAAATCACGCGATGACATTACCAGGACAAGTGGCCGTGAATTTGTATTATATTTTTTTTTAAATATTCACCTGGGTATATCACGTTTATTTATGTTAGTGGATTTTTACTCTTTTTTGTAATTTTGACGTAGTAATCGATAATAATAAAGGGGCTATAATTATCTATTCAGTCGCGATGTTGATGGTGGAATCTGTGCAGACGCAGCCGTGACATAAGATGCGCGTGAGAACCCGGCTAACGAACCCGCCACTGCCAGAGTTTATTTTCATTCCTATGTTTTGGCACGGTAAACGGTAAGCTAGCTTCGTATAAATGCGTATACTGTTCACGCACACAGACGCAAAATTGAGAGGCGCGTCGGGGAACTGGAGTTACGCATTTTCAAGTGTTACGTTATATGAAGAGAGTTGTTGCCGCTCTGTACGGGCCGTTGAGGATTTTTTGTATATTATCTTACTGTCTAATGTCCATAGAAATGATATTATATAAACCCTTTTGTTTTCGTTTTTTTTTATTGGTAACCCAACAGCGATACATAGACATATATGTATATATATAATTATAGACAAAAAATAAATTAAAAACCAAGGGTAATACAAGATACACTAAATACATTGTTATTAAACATATCTATTACTAAACATATTGAGGTGACAGCAAGCTGCAGTCGGTCATACCTGCTCAATACAAAACCATAATACCTACGATACTATAATATCTTACATATATTCTATGTGCGTATATATGTATATTCGTGTGTGTGCATTTGTGCGGGTGTGTGTGCATAATCGTGTGATTACTGTCACTGCGGGAAGTCTGGTTCAGCAGTTAGTGGTTTTCGGTTCGGAGTCTGAGCTGCGTTCTGACGTTTATTCCCGTCCTCGTATGTATGAATGTTATGTGCATGTGTGTGTGATGAGGAAGCGTCTTATTTAATTATTTAACTAGCTTTGCTCAGCCCTAGGAAATCAATGTGGCTTCTTGGCTTCGGGTGCATTTTAAAAATATCTTTTCCATCTCCAAATAATAATGGCAACTATGATATTATAATCGGGTATTGTAATATTCGAGTAACAACGTAGGTACTATCACAATATTTAATTTTTGAACCATACCCATAATCATGACAATCTATTATTCTTCAATGTAATTTAAAATGTTAACCTTTATACAGCTTCACTATACGTGCTGTTGCTTCTGTTGATTGTCCTAAATAAATAAATAAATATCATTTTTTCTCAATTTGGTAGTATTGAACAAACACCGACAACAAAATATATGACTGAATAATATCAGGTCACAGTCGTACGTATCAAACATGACATTTCTTAATTTCTTAAATTAAGAATTAAGATCAACTGTTATTTCTTGCGACCGTACATATTTGGAAGCGTTACTAATCACATCATAGTTCTTTGCGACCTAAGTTTGTATACTGTTTCTATCTTTATTGTGCCTTTGGCCACTGCGTTGAGCGCAATAGTGCAAAAATAGTATCCACACTCATCCAAGAAATCTATTCAACCACAGAGTAGAAAATCTTTTCATACTATTGAAGGCAGATATTAAGCGTCTAAACCACGATATTGTATTTTATTACCATGTGACAGTATTCTATTTTGAAACCATGACTAGTTTCTCATAGTAGACAAAGAACAGTAGTGCAATTTGACAGTTGAGTGAACTGCGATTTTAAAAGAAAAGTATGTGTTGAGTGGATGTTTATTTTGAAAATAAACTTTTTGTGCGACCGGGAAACGTCTCCAACGAAATCAAAGCAGTATATTTTTTATATACATGCATATTTTTAAAAGTAAGATCATAATTTAAATTCTCGACTTTTCTGTTCTACCCACTGCATGGTATAAGCCTCGTCTGTTTTACGTCATTTGTTTCTTTCTTGCGCTAATCGCATGCAGGTCTTGTCTGCGACTCTGTTTATGTCATCAATCCACGTGGCTGCTTGACGACCTCCAATTGTTTTTTGAACTCTGCGTCACCGCTCAGTTAGAGTTCTACTCCATCTGTTATCATCACGTCTGGCTACATGTCTTACCTCTTGGAAGGCTGTTCTTCCTTTTACTAATACTCGGGACTCTGAAGTGGGAGGCGAAGTATGATTTAAATTTTAAACGGATACCGCTTTTGTATGCTTTCTTGACCGGACCTTTCAATGGACTAGCTAGACAATTTGGTGTCCGGAAGGGTCCAAAAATCTCTGTTCCTGACACTTCTTTTACTTTTATTTTCCTGTTCTTAATTTTCTTATCGCGTGTATTATTTAATACAAAATTTGAATGCTTCCTGGACTCCATTAACCACTAATTACTCTACATGCCTGATTCTGTTCGGAATTTATGATTCGTATTTATACAACAATATTTATTATTAGCCGTGTGGTGTCGGCCGGCTTTAGAATAGCATCACTCTACTATCTCTTCTCATGGATGTCGTAAAAGGTGACTGAGGGATAACAAAGCCGCTATCAGAAGCCCACCTCTAAAAGAGTAGATTCGCCAATCCGTTTAGCCAGCGTGGCATTTTAAGCCCATACATCCCACTAGCACAAGACAATTAACATGAAGAGGCCCATGACCAGCAATGGACGACACCTTATGTAGTTTGCGTGGAGACCGGTTTCTATCCATTCTGTTTAAGACTAAACCAAGAACCGACTAAGAACAGCCTATTAATTCGGCCCTAGCAGCCAATTTATCTGATTTTACAATGTTGCAAGTATTTTATTTTGCTATGCTTATGACTAATACTAACTAAAATCAAATGGTTATATCTTGTATACAAATTGCATCGTGATACAGACAGAACAGGCAATACTCAAAGCATTGTGTTTCTAGTTTCCGTATTGCGTTGTAGTGATTCACGAATTTTTTGTTCAGTTTTTTGGTGTATGTTTTTGAGTATGCAGATAAAATAAGCGGTTAGATGTTAGATGCTGTTAAGATAAAGAGATGGGTCTTAATTCAAATTCAAAGAACACGTGTAATTTTATAAAAAATATCCATTGATTTTCGAAATATTTATTGAATGTTAACTACATAGTTCAATAGAAATATCTTTATTATTATAGTTTCGTTACACATTGTTCCTTCACTAGCTTTCATATGACTGGAAAGTTTTTAATTTGCTAAAACCCGCATTGTTTAGGAAATTTGATTACCTATATTACAAAGTGCACTATGTGTTTAAATTGTCGTTTTGATTTTGATAAAATTATCAAAGGCATTGACCAACCACCGAGCTTTCGCATAATTAGGTACAAACTTTTTTTGCGTTCAATAAAGAGTTGTTGCCGTAATTTTAAAGTCAATTTTCGTTGTTCTAACAGAATGAATTGGTTTGTTCTATAATGTTGTATTTGCGGTTGGCTCTATGTAACTGCTTATTGAATAAGTTGCTAATGAGCTGCAAAGGAACTTGTATTTGTGCGAACGCTCGATAATTCTGTAATCAAACCTTTCAATTTTATCAAATTTGTCCTCTCTTTTAGCACACCTCTAGTTGTTATACAAAGGTATACCGCCTGCTTGTATTTTCTTCTGTTTTTATTTTTGTCTTAGTACAATTTTATTGAATTAATATTTTTTAACTACAAATACCAGATAGGTATCACAATACATACATAGATAGCCTCTGTTTTTTGGGCAATTCCATAAATTCATATGCATATGTTGTATAATATATTGTTGGCCTTCTCGTATTTTTCATTGATTTCTGAACGAATAATAATTGCTTATGTATTTTGTTTCAGGGTCGGTTTTCAAGATGGCGGCGTGAAGTGATCGGTAAGTATCAATATTTAACTTTGTGCTAAATATTGTAGTATTTGCGGCAGTTGTACTAGTACGAGAAGTGATGTCGGGTAAGAAATGTAGGAAAGAATCTCTATATGCTGTGTTATGTATAGCCACATAGCGACATAGTGATGATTAGGGCGGATTCTCAGTGGGCGATGGGAATCATTTCCTTGAGCAGTTTAAACCTTAGACGAATGTAAAGATTACCATTTATTAATTTTATTATAATAATATTGGTAACTATTGGTATTATTATTAATAATGGTAAATGCAGCAGATTTATATAATTTTTTTACTCAAATTATTCGTAGTAAGTATAAAGTATAAGGTACATAGGACCTATATACTGTAGAATTTATTATTTTATATGTAACTATGTAGTTTTACATTGTACTCCTCATTTTAATTTCATTTACATTTAATATCATGGAGAGCCCTAGATAAAATGTAACATTGGTCACAAATCACCTATTCCAGAATATTTTCTTTCTAAAAATATATCTAACTACTAAATTGAATATTTTCTTCCTACACATATCTACTAAATTGTTCAAAATATATTTAAGAACAGTCATTGCCTATTAATTATAAGCTCTGTTACGTTCATACCCAGTATTTTTTTGCGAGTAGGTGAACATCGATGCCTCCGGCAATTATCCACTTTATACTCACATGTGTACTTGAAATCAAACACATGTACCGGGTCAATAAACCTACTTTTGACTATTATTAAACGTGTCACGCGCACACACCTACTTCATGGAAGCTGCAGGCGTGTGAATTTTAAATTAGACGCAATATCAGCACTGTTAGTTAATCAGCTTTTTTGAATATAGCCGACGCAGGTGTTAATGCGCAGATTTTTCCGTGTCCATTCTAATCCGATCCACTTCACCTCTTGCTTCAATACAAAAGGCCTAATGTGGTGATGGTATTGAATGGTCGAGAATAGGTCAATTAAAACTGGTCAATAGTTTGCTATCATATGTTTAAACACCGACGCACTATGTTGCTAGGGGCGATATCCACGCATTATTGGTCCTCGTTCAGTCGCAGCGTTACGTCATCGCAATGTGTTGTTGGAATGTAGGCTCGTTTGGCAACGAATTAGTGGGTATCTTTGAAATGTAGTTATTAGGTTGATTTAACTTTCACGGCGGAAGAAGGAGTTATACATCCCAGGAAATAATATACAAGCTATAAAAAGGTCATAGGTCATTGCTTGACAGATTAAAGAATTAAATATATATAAGTTTGCTTATAATCTTTTGATATGTTTGTTGGCTGTACGATTTTGAATATTTAAGAAACAATATCTGATTATTATTATTCAATGAGATTGTTCAGCATATCGTAACCTCAACAGTAATCAGCCCTTTTCTCGTCCACTGCTCTCCACATGGACCTCCTCTTGTCTTGTGTATGAGGGGTGTATGGCCAAAATACGCCACGCTGGCTAAGCGGGTGCGCGAGTCCACACTTTTAGCGGCTTTCTTATTCCTTGGTTACCTTTTACGATACCCACGTGAAACGATGGAGTGGTGCTATCCTAAAGCTGGCCAACACCATTCGACCGCTATATATTACTGCAACTAAATGATATAGTTTTATAAGTACATTTATTGTGTAAAATTTACACAATAAATATTATAGAGCTTTCAATTTAATACCGTCTGTCAAGGAAATTGGAGGATTACATGATTCAATTCTTGCAGTCGGATAAAAAGTAACCCCATTCAAACGAGTCGGAATCCACTTTTGTTCTTGTGTAGCCGCCCGCATCCATTCATTCCGCACTAGCCCGACAAAGATTTGAGCTAGCTTTATTGGAGCTAGCCTTTATCAATGGCCACTTCATTTGCAGCTGCCGACTCTGACGCCTGAACAAGAGCCGGTTATTATGATCGTTCCTATCAAAGCTGTGTGCACAAACTTCTAAGAAGTTGTTCGAGAACTTTTTGGGAGTTCAGCAGTGATTAGGCAAAGTTTCGGAACGTTTGAGGCCGGTATTTTAAGGAGGCGACATTTTAGTTAATCGACGTAGCTTTGAGGATTTTGAATTTACCCGCATTTTTGGAATTTGTTCTAAATTTTTAGGAGACATTTGCATTTAGACCGTTGGGCGTATACTGGAGCATTGAAGCAAATGTGTTTTCATCTATTGTATGGAGAGCTATAAAAACTTTACGAGCGCTAGGTTTATTTGCTTATTTGTAAGATATCTAATTTAAACTTTAATAAAGCTCACTACATGAAATTATGGAAGAGGCGTTTTTAATTTGTATCATGCATAATTGGCGTCCTTCGGAATAGGCGGATAATGTTGAAGTGCTTTTAATTACAACAGAAGTGTTTGGTGCCTTTAATATTATGAAGGGAATATCTGTCAGGTCCCGGCGGTGGCGCGTTCACCGGATTAGGCCGCCGGTGGGGTTGCACAGCTCCCGACTCACCTTGGAGAGTAATTATAATGATCGGCGCCGGAGCTCTAGTCTGGGACGGGAGTCCTTCCTGGAGAGGCGTGCCGGGCGAAGGGGTGGCGCAGCGGAGGTACGCCCACGCAGCCGCCGTCACCCTCTCACCACCCAAATTCACCGGGCGAAACTTCCGCCCTCTCGCTCGCACGTCCCGTCTCGATCCCCCCACGCACCGTAATAACCCAATTTGTAGGAACCCCCCTTTTCAAGGACGGCCGTCGGTCTTTATGGCGGCGACGGCGGCGGCGTCGATTCCCCGACCTTGTTTATTTCAGTTTCTTTTTGTTTAGGAACTGGCTGGGCTTATTTTGGTGCGTCTGTACCGGGCCAGATCTCACTTGTTTTCGTAACTGGACGGGGATTTGATGCTCGTAAAGGAGGCTGTTTGGGCGACCACATCTATACAGCTGTTCAATTTCAATTATTCAGGTCTCAAAGGCTGTGGAAACACCACATTTCGATTCCTTTAGGCGTGCGGCGATAAGTAATTGGGTGTATTTTGTTTGAATTCTAGGCACTAGCCCGTGAATTTGTCCGTTTTGCTGAGTAAATACTAAGCTTTGAGAGAGTTCGGTTTGATAAGGTTCGTGAATGCTGCGGTCTAAAGTGGGTAGTCGTTTCTTATGATAAAAAGGAACGTATAATACGAATATGAAACCGGGAATATCTCATTTGTTTAAGTCGTTTCAAAGTTCAAGGTCGCCAACAACACCCTTATCAAAACCGTCCTTTGGGTCGTCTAGACGGTTTCACACCTACAACCCTTTAAGGGTTCAGGCCAGTTGCAAATGTTCTGTATGTTTGGAGAAAATTCACGATTTTTCCGCGGATTCTCCGTAGACCTTTTTCTATTGGCGTGTTGCGTAAAATGGCAGTGAAATTGCAATATTTTTGTATTAGAAGATGTAGAATTTCCAGAAACATGTTTTTGAACTGATTGTAATGTAATTTACGATTTTATCACGAACATTTTTTTTTGCATTGATCTTGATTTATATTATGTATTTATGAATTTTAATCAACTTTATGGGCCTCATTAGTTTCTGCCATAATTTAAGGGCTTTGAGGAAAAAAATAAATAGCTTTTTTCCTCACTGAACTGACAAAATATAAATTGATTGCTTTTAATAAGTTATATCTTTCGTCGATCTGTTTAACTCAAACACCAAAGCAAGTACTTATTAATATTAATATTCAGTCTGTTGTGTTAGTCACTTACACTTCCTCATATGTTAGAGAAATTTTAAAACAACTTGATAAGTAATTCCAACACTCATATGTAGGTACTATCCTTCAGAATGGAAGTACAGCTCGTAAAATATTAAATTGGAGCTATGTACGAAAATATCCAGATTCAATTCTCTGTACACGTGTTTCGAACTTCAACTGGCACAGTTTTACTCGCTCGTGTGCCTGCCTACACCCACCTGCCTCACAGAATCAGTCTTTCAATTTAGAACGCCCAAAAGAAAATATTAGCACCTTTCGTAATAGAGGCAGTCGCGTAAAGTGTGAGGTCAAAGACATTCCCTCGTGTGCCAGTGTTCACGCTGTTGTTAGTGATTGGAGAGGATTTGTCAGTAGGACAGTGGCTTTTGGTTATTGGGACTGTGGGAGGTGGGGTGTCGCAGGGGACGGTGGAAGTCGCGCCACTTTTTCTTTTTATCCCGAGCGCCGAGCGCATAGGAAGCAAAATGTGCCGCCGATAAAGCACGCCCCCGAAAATGCGGACTTATTCGTTTTTGTTATTGCAGAGCTATTATTTTGTTAGAGGCGGCATTTCAATTTCGCAATACCCACCGATCTATTGTGTGGAAATGTACTCTAATGACAGGTTGTTTGAAAGAGATTGTTATAGAATTAAGGAGGCAGAGACAAAGAAAAGGAGCGAGAAAAAATAGAGACAGGCACGAAAGGATTATATCTTGAGTAATCAAGTTGATATGATTGTATCGTGTTAATTTGTGAATTTCTTGATTTGAACAATTTTGTAACCGATGTAAATTCATTAACGGCAGTTTGTTAATAGGTAATAAAATAATACGTGATAATATTATATTTTTTCACAAAAATACAAAGGTCTACGCGTCGTATGCAGGGCGGAATAACTTATAGCGGCATAAGCGCTGAAAATCGAGGCCGCCCAGTCTGATATGGAGGAAAACTGGTGGGAGGCACGCACGGAGACGCACGCGAGTCCAGTTTTCATGTTCCACTATGACGCCCTTATCGCACTTCGCAAACGATAACATCGCTGACACCCTTTCATATTTTTCGCTCGTCATGCAATCGTCCCACGCGAATCCCCTTACAACCGTCGATGTATATCTCGTATGGGTCCTCGCTCGTAAGGAGCTTCATTTTACTGCAGCACTTTACCGTATCACGAGCGATAATACATTCTATGATGAAGCAATAAGGGACGGTATCGCGTGAATGTTATTGAGCTTCGTAGCAATAAAGCGCTTGTTTATATAAGATTTCCTAGAAGCTATTGTAAAAGAGGGTTTCATTGTCGCCCAGATATAGGTGTTAGGATTTTGTCTACACGCGAACATTGCTTTGTATACGTATTATTGCTTTGTTTTTATTTCGAACATGTTATTGAATAACTTAGCTAGGTATATAAAAATATTATTATTAGTCACGAATTTCATTTTCGTTCGAAACAATCATAAATTATTATTTTACATAATTAAAAATATGTGTTTCTTTCGTTATAATTTAACCAATATTTTAACACCGACTATTTTAATTTAAACCCTGGTTCGAATATTCAACGACGATTAAGCGGCATTCTTAAATTCCAATTTAAAATTTAATACCAAGCGAGCATTACAATATCTACAATAATAGACCATCACGTCAGATTGATAGCAAAAAATGTTTATTCAACCGTCAGTTCGGTCACGTAAAACCCGAACAAATGCAATGCAAGCAAATCGCGGACGACCTTGAAAAAATTCACTCTTCTAACACCGTACACATTAGCGCGGAAAATGGCTGGATAGAGCGTCGCCGAAAATGTTGGCAAGCGCGAATTGATAGTAGCTTGCAAGTAGACGAGGCTATTGCCCTCCCCATTCCATTGCAAGGCCACCCAGGGCCGCATTCGACGCTGGGCCCCCGTAGTCATGGCGATCGTGTGGGCGAGCGAGCTCGTTGCGATAGTGACACGCCGCCCGCCACCCGCGCGCCGCTCCACTCGTTGCTTATTTCTAGTTCTTTTCAATTTCTCTCAATGGCGGCTGAATCTTTACCTGAAGGCCGACTGAACATGTCAGGCGATATCGGTTTAATAATATATTAAGCGGTTTCCGATCATATTGGAAGTTCATCAATATGTTTAGAAAATACTTGAAATGTTTGCCCGTGGATTAGTAGTTAGTACTTATATTAGATATAGAGAAACAATTAGGATAGAGAGAGAAGGGTCAAGGTAGTAATTAAACATTGATAATTAAGAACAAACTACGTGTGTATTTGCGAGGTTACTTAAACAAATTATCTAAGTACTTTACGAGTTAAAGTCTAATTAGAAAAAGCCTTATTTATATTATGTTGTATTTCTGTCCGTTTTTTTCTGTTCCCTGCAGTTTTCAGGTTACTTTTTTTCTCTTTTCAATATAACAAAACATCTCTTAGTTTATTACTAAAAATAAATTGTACTAAATAAATATATACATATTGCTTTTGGTGCCTTATTTAAAAAATAAAACTTAGTGACTATAAATCTTCAACAAGTTATTTTTAATATGTATTTACATTATTGCTAATTGTATCATGCTACTAATAAGTAGTAATAACAAAGTTCACCATTATTATGTAAATACTTAGTAATATTGACTTTTGATTATGACATTAATCAATTGACATCGATATAAGCCTATACGTCGCACTGCAGGCTATATATATCTCCTTCCAAGTTTCCAAGCAGATTTCGTGTCAGAATGTATCTACTATGCAAACCCAGTGCGAATAATGTTACTTTCAGTATTATCCGTAATAATGCTCAGTATATATATTTTTCAAGATTTAGCTTAGGGCTAGTTAGGGAAATCAAACAAGAATAAGTATATAAGGTAATGGAAATAGAATTTCTGAGCTTAGCCCAAGGAGGCCAACCCGAAATCTCGTGTTCCCCGAATATTTGCCCTTTGGCTACGCCTTCTAAATATTATCTCGCTATGTTTATATAGACCTACTTTTGCGTACAAATGTTCTACCATTATTTTACATGTTAGCTTTTCTGTCAGTAACTATGTGATTCGCGAGTAAATATAGTTTATTAAACCGTCTGATTACAACAAAAATACATTTGTTACTAAGATCTCTTAAAGTATAATACTTCAAATAAAGTGAGGACAATATGATGAGCAAAAAACTATCTTCTATAGAAAGTTGCCAAAACTTGGAGAAATCTTTGTCTGTTTGGTACTCAATAATTATTTTTGTGTTTATTAACAAAAAATATTTAATATTTTTTTATTATTTTCAAATGGCAATCCTAGACAAGTGCCGAGTGCGGCCCTGGCCGGGAAGTACACTGTATGCCAAGTCGCAGCTTGCTATTTGCGAGCGCCGGGCCTCCGAACTTCGTACCTACCTCCGCCTCCGCAGCTCCCCCCCTCCCGCCTCCCCCTTCGAACTACTCAGCCCGCACCGCTGATACTTCATATATCCGCCAAAGATCGAAGATTCAGAAGTGACAGATCTTTGAATTGTCTTAGAATACATTTTAGTTTATTTATCTATGCTGTTTTCGACCTTATATTTAAAAAAAATATTGCAAGCAATTCTGAAGGGTCAACAACGGATAATATTTATTTGTAAATAGATCATTGAAAGTGAAAAAAAGAATGGAAAAGATAAGGGTAATTTATCCAAAGAATAATGAAGTGATTAAAGTTAAATCGGTTCTTTTATATTGTAAATCGGGTTTAATGCTTAGAATTAAAGGTTTTTGTTTACCTTTTGTTTCTATTCGACGCTTCGGCACAGGTTACACCAGCCGTGGTTATCAAACAAACAACCAAAAAAGGTAAACGCAATCCTTTAATTTTACCCGATTTACAATATAAAATGTGTACAAAACGCGAAAGTTTAAAAAGTTATGATTCGATTCAATTTCTATATTGAAGGACTTAGTCACTAATGTCGCCTTTATTCAAAAAACAATTACAGCTTTACATACTTATTGCACTATAAATTTCATAATAGTTAACTTAGTCAATTTGTACAGCTCCTTGGTCGTTTATGAGAGAGGATAGACCAAAAGAGACTGCCTTCTTACCCATTTAAAAACGTCCACTTGCTCAAAAACATCCACTTACCAGAATGTCTATTTCCTAAAATATCAAGTCTCAAAATGTCTACTTCGCAAAACGCAAAACTTTGAGGTTCCCAAAACGTCTACTTTACACATATTTTGTCATTAGTAATTTATTGTATTAAGCACGACTATTATAATGAATGTAATTTGTTTCTAATTTATCCAGAACCTGTCCCTTTTCTTCGTCTATTAAGCACGAAGGACACGGGCCTTCTCATGTACACTGTCTTGTGAATGAGGAATAGATGGCTTTAAAACGCCGCGCTAGGCAAGCGGGTTTGAGAGCCGATTCTTTTAGAGGTAGCGTAGTTTTTCAGGGTTTGTGATAGCCTTTTACCATGGAAAAAGACTTAATGAATCGTTAAGAGAAATATGCAAGTTTTTACTTTCATCGGTATGATTAAAAATATATCAAAAAATAAATATTCCAGCCGGTTCCATAATCTTTGACCCAATAATATTCAAGATTACTCGCAACGTCCGCAACTTATCTGTCGAAACAAACCTTCACCCTGAACCTCAGTATCAACGAATTCAACTCGCATAGTATTCGCATAAAAATCGAGTTTCATTCACGATTGCCGGCAACGAGTCGATATATCGATATTATTTTTATATGCATATACCGGCTTTACGATGAATGTTGCATTTATTGAGGCTATTAATATAAATCGTGTTGATGACGTAGTCTGCAGTAAAATTTTTAGTATCAAAAATGATCTATTGATATCAAAAAAGGTTTCAGGTTTCCTAATTTGTAACTCCGACCTGAAAATGTAATATTGTAGTGATATTGGTTTATGTTTGCTACGGATAATGGATACATGGTATTACGGGTTAGTGAGGTGTAAGGGGTTCCAACCATCAACTTTGGGACCCAAGCTAACCTCACCTGCCGGTGGTGCACCCTACCGATAAACGGACGAGGAACTGGCAAACATTTTTGCGGTGAAAGGACTCTGCCCGTGGTTTTCTCATCGGAGTCCACCGCCATAATGGCCCATAATGCCCCAAAGCTCGTGCCGTGTTCCGGCGATGCATGGGTGTCGCCAACCCCAAAGAGAGGTGTATGCAACTATGCATGCGGAGACTTGGAGCAGCAGTTGCCCGGGAGACTGTGCATGCATGGACATGACATGGTGGTGCGGGGATTAAGGAGACGGTGATACAGCTGACCGCTGACCGCCCGCGAGGGCCCGAGGCCGGGGATTAATTAATTTCCACTCCGGGAGGCTACCCCGCCGCTAGTGTATAATAATCCCGGGGAGTAGCAGTCGTTCCTGTGGAGGAGACCGGAATGGAACCCGGCTGCTGCCTCCAGGGGTGGACCGAGGGCCTATCCCTACTCCGCAGCACCAATTCACATAACCCATGTGTGCCTGGTTTTCTCTGGCACTGCGCTTTCTCCCGGTATCCTCATATAAACATCTCTCTTCGTGGTCGAAAAGTCGGTGTACTGAATTGAGCGAAGCAGTACTTCTCTCCGGCGCAGCGCCTGTCGCTTTATTAAACTTAAGTTATTTCCCACAAGGACCAGCTGGACCCTTTTGACTCCTTTTGTCGACGCACTATCCGAATTGTCAACGATCCCACTCCCACAGATGGTTTGGAATCGCTCAGCATCCGTAGAGATGTTGCGTCTTTTTGCGTTCTTTACCGCTTTTACCGTCCTTTACACGTGGCCCGTCCACTCGTCTGCCATCTATTCTATAAAAAAAATACTTAGATTGGGTCAGAAAAATTTACAAACATCTGATGGCGCGACGTAGAATCAATTAGAGAAAATATTTTTCTGTTTATAATATTTGCAAAGATAAAATAAAATAGCGAGGAACATAGTGTATACAAATAGTAATCAATTTCTAGTCGTTTTATTGGATTTTTCTAACATTTGGAATTCTAGCTATTCTAGGAATTCTGATGTATTCCCAAACACCAAAACCATACTCTCACAAATACTCTCAACAATTTACAATTATTATTAAACCAAAACAATTAATAGGTACATATTCAATCAAATTTCGCTGTCATTTCTACTATGTTATATTACATTTATTTATATCTATATTGCTACTAATATTAAAACAAAAAAAAACTACATATGTATTTTAATAAACTAATAATATGTGTTTTAATTTCTTTTAAATAAGTATGAGAGTCTCGATTGCGCATGGGCAACGGTATGTTATTGCATATATTTGGTACCAAACTTTTACTTCTCTTACCATAATCATTAATTGGCATATCAAGCTCAGAATCATGATCGGAATCCACGACTTCCTATCTTCGGAAACATTTCTGGTACATCCTGTATGTAGGTTTTACAGGATACAAGTAAAGACAAAACGGACTATTTCAAAATTACATGACTCCTGATTCTCGTATTTTGTCAACGGAATAGGTCCCTTTGGAGACATCTGTAAAGGGTTCGTTGCTATAGCAACTAATACTTGCTGGTACTTTGTAGATTGCTTTTATGTTAATTTAAACGGTTTATTTAATGATTGAGCTTATACTCGTTAAAGAATTAAAAATATACACAATGCAGGAAAATACCAGGCCATCTTAACGTCTTAGGCCAAGCAATAGAGCAATTCATTGTGACATAAATCCTAGTAGGAAACCGACTGTGCCATCATATGAAGGACAGTCCGTAGATGAATTCCGTTATGTTTTCCACTCGGAAATGTTGTCTATTAATTTGTTATAAACACTTAAACAAAAATCGTTTTTTTTTTAGTTTTTTGCTTATAAAATAGAAACTAATGAAGCAATCTTAATAATATAGCGATTTATAGAGAATAAACATATGAACAAAATGAGAGGTCGAACGACTCGATCAGATAATTAGCATCGGAGAAAATCCTGAAAAACCAAGAAATACAGCGTTTTTTATAATCCGGGCACTGGCGTAATTTTCTTTCAAATCGCAAAAGTTACAACTATACGTGGGGAACTGAACGTTTTTTGAAAAAATTCGAGCGCTTCTTGCTCTTATCATTTTAGTAGACGTTGGCTCACTTTGAAACAGCCAAACAGTAGATCGAGCTTAGTTTCTGGATCATATTGGTAGATCCAAGATTTGTCACCTGTGACAATGTCGTAAACGCGCCTAGACAACCCTGCTTCAACTTTTGTTATCATATCACGGCACCATTCCACACTAATTTCCTTTTGAGCTTCGGTGAGGTTGTGTGGCACCCAGCGCGATACTATCCTCCTGACTGGTAGATGCCGCCTATGTAATATTTCATACATACTCCCCGATCCAAATTGCAATCTTTCCTGAATCTCCTCGTATGTAATTCGCCTGTACTCACCAATTAAAATTTTAACTGCCGCCTCGTTTTCTACCGTAACAGCCTTTAAAATGCGATTGCTTCTTTCTTCGTCAGCTGAACTTAGTCAACCACACTTAAATTCATTGTACTAAAGATACACAGTTGCCTTAGAAGGGCACTTGTCTGTAAACGCTATTTGAAGTCTATTAAAAGAATCTTCAGATTTTAAAGAGCATTTAAAAACATGCAAAATCATAACGCGCAAATGTTCCCGTTGAATATCCATTTCTTTATGGGACACGATATTTCTATCCAGTTCGTAAAAAAATATGCAGGGAAATTTGAATTTGTTTTGTTTTTATGCCATAGATAGTCATAATTTTAATTGACATCAAAACGGTATCATGTGTTGCATAGATAAAAATTCTTTATAACATTTGAGATTTTAGCGTTTTTCACACATATTTATCTATTTAAACCGGTCTTAACGTGAATGATTACCTTATTTATTTTACTCGTCGTTTCAGTTGGGTTACACCAACCATAGTACGAGCGAATAAAGAGGCGCGTAGTCCACGTCGAGAGTTGGGAGCAGTTTCATCAACTACCCGCATTTGGTCTTCATAATCCAGATAGTTGCGGCACACAACATTCACAAAATCAGAAGTAGCGCCAGACGAAACATCGCGAGGTTTAGTTTTATCAAATTAATTAATCAGTGGACTACCCAGTCCACGTCCAGAGTTGCGAGCAGTTTCAAATCTCCTTATTTTGCCCCTTAGGACTTCAGTGCTTGACACTCCTCTGTGGTTACATTGTTCTTAGGTAGTCTCGATCTACGTAATATGTACCTACATAGAAAGGGTCAAAGAAAATATCGCAGCTGTGAACACCCCCAGTCGAATAAATCGCCGATAGCGGACCGTGTACTCAACGCCGGGATCAATCACTGGATCTCCAATAGTCCAAAAATTATCTTCAGTGATCGCCACTATTTCTCCAGGTTTGTGCGTGAAGCAATTGACATAAAAAACATAAATATTTTAATCGAGAAGATGGATACAAATTGTCCAGTGATTAATTAATTTGATAAAATTAAAGCTCGCGATGGTTCGTCTGGTACTACTTCTGATTTTGTGAATGTTGTGTGCCGCAACTATCTGGACTATGAAGACCAAATGCGGGTAGTTGATGAAACTGCTCGCAACTCTCGACGTGGACTACGCGCCTCTTAAGTCAGCTTGTGACCATGGTTGGTGTAACGCAACCGAAACGTCGAGTAAAATAACTAAGGTACTCATTCACGTTAAGACCCGTTTAAATAGATAAAAACTCTTTGTCGCAAAACTGTCTGAGTAGTCTGGGATTATTATTTATTTATGTATTCTTTATTATGCAGTGACAAAACGCGAAAAAAACGTTGACAAGGATAGTTTTGTCAACGTTTTCGTAAGTCTTTAATGACTTAGGTGATTTTACTGCCAAACTGCATTGATGCCATGGCTTGACCATAGGATTGCACAATAAACAAGCAGATATGTAGCAGAGCCGCCTTATTCTAACTAGTTATTTTGAACTGAGAACTTAGTAACGATATTTTCAGGGAATATATCGCTCTCGCCATTCATCGAGCTTAGTGCATGGCACCTGGCGGCCTAATTTTGAATCTCCAACTAAAAATATGGCTGAGAACACTATCAACTCTCGATAGTCATCTCTGACTATTTATTTTGTCAATTCAGCGCGATAGAATTTAAGCAGAGCTTCAATTTCGGAAGCGGTAAGGTATGTTTATACATTTTCCCTATAGCACTGTATCTTGTCGAAACTGTTTATTAATTATCATTAATTATCTCAGTGGTGAATGATATCCTTATGTGAAAACCCTAGGGTTCAAGAATAGAGAAGTTTAACATTTTTTAATTACTTACTTAAATAACGTGGAACAATTTACAAAACTCTCGTGTTTTTCTGATTATCTACTATAGTATGAATTTTCCAACTATTACTAGCTCGATGACGAAATGTCGAAAGTAAACCGCGAGTAAACCCCCTGACAGTGAATAAATAAAAAATCATGTGTCAAATTCACTTTAGAACCCGCCTGATGACTTATGACCCGAAACCATAGTAATTAATAAGGAAGTCCCGTGCCCTGCAGTGGGACGCAGTGGGTGGTATTGAATAACACACAATTTGTGTGCGACGCCTGTCTGTCAATTAGTGTGAGATAATCTAGAGATATTTTTTTAATTATAGAAAAAAGGCGGCGGACGAACATTCAGTCCACCTGATGGTAAGAGTAGAGACATCCGTGATATAATACATGCCAACATCAGTCCAGAATGATAAACGTTGGCACGCCCCCGGATGAGCTGTCTTCCTTCGCAGATTAAGGATTAAGGAAAGGGTTGGGAAACGGGTGGGATAGGATAGAATGCGAACGGGCTCTGATATATTTTACTACCGAAATATGTTCATACATTGGGGAAATACGATAAAGTAGTAAATTCAGTACATTTCAAGGTAGTCTTATGTGAGAGAGGGGTAATGTGGTCGAGTATGCCCAGCAGCGGCTGGGAGAATGCAGCGTGCGTCAAGAGATCTAAAGATTTGATTTTTTTATGGTCTTGACTGTCGTGAAAGGTATTTTATTCAGCAAACTAATAGTATATTCTGTCAAACTAATTTGTGTAATATTTAAAATATCGCAGATTTTTTAAAAGTCAAGGTGTACAAAAATACAATTATTAATGAAACGAGTTAGCAACAGGCCATACCTGTTTTATAGAAGCTTCAACCGGCTTTTCATTCATTACACTCTCTGTTACCCATCTTCCGCAATCCTATTTTCAAAACTGACTGTTAAATCTTCGAAGGTGCCAACGTTCGTTATTTTTGACTCATATTGAGAAATACTGAAGGTAGTGTGTGGTAGCGGCAGGTCTTGGGAGAGGCCATATGTAGTGTAGAGATACAAACTGATAGAAATATATTGACGTGTCCGTAGATGTCCGTCATATGGACTATATGCTCGACTGCTCTTTCCTTTCTTTAAAAATGCCACAACGAGATATTTATTTGGATATCGACATTTGACTGACGACTAAATACCGCCTTACCCGTGAACATTATTATTTTCTTTTTTTTATAGATTAGAGGGCGGACGAGCAAGCGGTCCCACGTGATGGTAAGTTTTACCGCCGCCCATGGACACCTGCAACACCAGGGGGCATGCGGGCGCGCCGCCGACCTTGCAAAATCCTATTCACAGCTCTCTTGAAGAACCCCATATCGTAGCTTAATGGAAAGACCTCTTGAGGCAGTTCGTTCCACAGCCTACGGGTTCGCGGTATAAAATATTTTTTGGAGCGAACAGTGCGCGACACCTCCGTATCGAGGAAATGCGGATGGACCGCACTGTGACGCACTGTGACGGGAGGTGCGGTTGTAGAAACCCGAGGTGGGAATTATATTAAACAGTTCCTCAGAGCATTCCCCATTGTAGAGGCGGTAGAACACACAGAGAGACGCAACGTCTCTCCGAATGCTGAGGGGTTCTAGACCGCCCGTGAGAGTGGGATCGTCGACAATACGAACAGCACGTCGTTGGATGGAGTCAAATGGGTCCAGTTGGTATTTCGATGCGCCGGCCCAGAGATGAGAGCAATACTCCATATGGGGTCTCACTTGAGCTTTGTAAAGCATAAGGAGTTGCCCAGGGGTGAAGTACCGCTTCGCTCTGTTCAGCACACCGAGCTTTTTGGAGGCCATTTTGGGCTTATTTTCCAGATGACCCCTAAATTCGACTTTGCTGGAGATGTCGACACCAAGGATCCCGATACTCTCCGAGATCTTAAGAGGCATGCTCTGAAAGCGAGGTGCTACCACAAAGGGGTTTTTTTAGCGGTGAATGCACAGACTTGCGTCTTACTGGGGTTGAAATCCACTAGGTTCAGAGAACCCCAAATCGAGACTAGATCTAAAGAGTCTTCGATTTCAGACACAAGCCTGGCGCGACTCTCTTCCACTTCGACCCGGGGGATGTTGGCGCGGCCCCTGTACAAGGCGTCTCCAGTACTGTCATCTGCATAGCAACGTATGTCACTAATTTGCAACAGGTCGTTGATATGCAGAAGGAACAGAGTTGGGGACAGCACGGAGCCTTGCGGGACGCCAGCGTTAATAGACATGGTGTCGGAGCGGCTACCATCGATAACGACTCTGATGCTCCGTCCAGTCAGGAAACTGGCAACCCATTCGCATAATCCCGCGGGTATCCCGAAAGATGGTAGCTTGGAAAGCAGCGATTTGTGCCATACCCGGTCAAAAGCTTTCGCAATGTCTAGGCCTACAGCCAGAGCCTCGCCTCTACTCTCAATGGCGTGAGCCCAGCGGTGTGTTAAATACGCTAAAAGATCACCAGCTGAGCGATCATGGCGAAATCCATATTGACGGTCGCTAATCAGCTGGTGATCTTCTAGGTACCCAAGGAGCTGTGTGTTTATGACATGCTCCATCACCTTAGAGAGGAGGGAGGTGATCGCTATTGGCCTGTAGTTGGCCGGGTCTGTGCGGTCACCCTTTTTAGGTAAAGGGTGAACATGAGCTACCTTCCATGCTGACGGGAAGCTTTTTGTGGAGTATGAGAGCCTAAAGACGGTGGTGACGCATCTCCATCTTCCAGAGTCGAGTTTGAGGCAAAGAGATAGCCCAGGAGATCGGCTTTCTCCTTCGCCCCGTGGGCCAGTGACCCATCGAGTTTCCGCAGTGGTGGGAGTGACGACTGACAGAAGTTATGTACCTTCAGCAGCCTTGGCGAGCGACCAGAAAGCTCGGTTTCCAGAAGGACTGCTATCTAGTCGATCGCCAATTCTGCGGATGTGCTCATTCCTTGCTCTGACAATGATCTTCTTACTGCACCTCGAGGCAGCGTTAAATTTCTTTCTCAAGTCGGTGGTATTCGGATCTTCGGACACCTGCGCTTTGGCCCAGGCCCTGTATGCACCTCGTTTATTACGACGGGCCTCTCTGCAGGACTGATTAAACCAAGGTTGGCTCCGTCCACCGACGGGTATCACGGAACAGGGAATATAACATTACATGCCCTGCAACACCACGTCGGCAACGGAGTCTGCACAGGTATCCAGATCTCCCGATTTAAATTTAATGAAATCTCTTGTCCCATTCTAAACAATTAGAACTTCAAACTGGGTAGAAATTGACAAAGATATTTAAGCAATGATACCGTTTATGAGTGAGGGGAATTATGTGTGTAATAATTACGAACATTAGACTATATTCGTAAACAACGCTTAACACATTTACATTTATCGATTGGGTAAGTAATATTATCACAAGGTTATGTTTTGGTTACAAAAACAAAATACACATTCACTTTACGTTTTTAACGTTTCTTTTGTTTAACAATGTAGTCTTGAACTATGTCCAACTTTCAGACTTAGTTTGAGTTAAGAATTCATAAAAGGGCGACATAATTAAAGCTTACATCGAAACAACATGGAAACGTAAAACTGACGGACTGATTACACTAGTTTACAAATTTTAATTTTTTTTTATATACCCCTCACAAAAACTATACCAGTACTTCCCGCCACCTTTATAAGTTCTAAAAGTATCAACATAAAAATTCTATCACGTCACATTTTTTTTCTACCCTCAAATATTTTTTTTAAAGAATCATACTTAATTGCTTAGCTTTGGTGCTGCATTACTTGTTTAGTTTAAGAGATATTTATTGTTTAACTGAATTAAAATGTCGAGTAGAAAGTGTAAACAAAGTTGTGATCGCTTTTGTTATGTTTGTGGACAATTTATATTTACAAAAAAGAAAAGACATATACTAGAATCGTTGAAAAGTGCATATCTTCATTATTTCGGATTTCCTGTGGCTAACGAAAAAAAAAACTGGGTTCCCCATGTATTTTGTGAGAGTTGTAGAATCACTTTACTGCAATGGTCATCCGGCGAAAACGTACACCTTTCATTTGGTACACCAATGTTGTGGAGGGAACCAAGTAATCACGAAAATGACTGTTACTTTTGTGTTACGAAGACTTCGGGTTTTAGAAGGAAAACTAAGTCGGGTATTGTGTATGCCGATGTACAATCTGTTACTAAGCCAATATTGCATTCTAAAGACCGTGGTAGATCCAGAAGACATTATTTAGCCCCCTCTACACATAAAGTTGGGACTTATGAAAAATTTCGTTAAGGCATTAGACAAAAACAGTGATGCTTTCCACTACTTACAAAAGTTTTTTCCCTATATCACCGAAGCCAAACTGAAAGAGGGGGTATTTGACGGCCCACAAATACGCAAAATCATAAGTGATTCTAAGTTTGATACCCCTTTATCTACGAATGAAAGAGCTGCTTGGTATTCATTCAAAACTGTTATTAAGGAAGGACTTTTTAGGAAATAATAAAAGTGAAAACTAAAAGACAGTGGCTGATTTATTACAAAATTATCATAAGATTGGTGTTAACATGTCATTAAAGATCCATAAGATCCATTTCCTGCATTCCCACTTGGATTTTTTTCCGGAAAACTTAGGAAGTATGAGCGACGAGCAAGGAGAGCGTTTTCACCAGGATTTAAAGGCTTTTGAAGATCGCCATCAAGGATATTGGGACGAAAATATGTTGGGAGACTACTGCTGGTCTATTTTAAGAGAAACCGATTCTGAAACCTATAAAAAAAAGTCCAAAATTAGTCATTTTTAGTTTATTTCTTATGGTTTTAGTCCATTTTCTTATTTTTTTTCTTTAATAAATAATTCTGAATGTGGACCTGATGGAATTTTTTTAATATTTTTCCTAGACTACCTTTAGATGGATAGATAAAATTCAACAACTTTCAGCTGGGGTATAAAAACCTTGTAAACTAGTGTTATTGTTTGTTTCAACTAGAAATTGAACTAATATTATAATTGTTTGTAACATCTTTGTCTTTGTTGCATTATGGTTATTATTATTTCACTTTTAAATAAACTATTTAATCAACCGATAATCTATTAATTGATAATCTATAATCTTGATAATCTTCTTTATTTGATAATCTATTCTATCAACCTATTTAACTATATTTATACCGCGAACCCGTAGGCTGTGGAACGAACTGCCTCAAGAGGCCTGCAATACACCCTGGTGTTGCAGGTGTCCATGGGCGGCGGTAACACTTACCATCACGTGGGACCGCTTGCTCGTCCGCCCACTATTATATAAAAAAAAAAATCAACGGTTTGCGGAAGAGTACTATCCTGCAATCCTATTGTGTCCTGTAAATATGCCATCAATATGGATCAATATCAAGATCAATAAGGATCAATACCAATTGAGACCAAATCATCAATATGGAGGCAAAAGATTATATCATAATTTATGCTTTACATATTTATCAATATCTTGTTGCGCTTTACTTACCTACTATTTAATATTTTTAATACTATTTAAATAATTTCATATGACTAATGCATTGTTAAGTTCGTATATTTATATAGATGTCATTCTGCACAGGTTTCACGTTCTAATTCACCTTAAGTCTTCATCGGGTGTTTGATATATGTTTACTTAAAAAATGTTGAAGTCTTGACCTTTATGAAGCCATGAACGTGATCGTGAATTCAAGTTCGTTACGTAACTACGCTTCATCTTCCTTAATGTTTTTCCATATTGTATCCTATGTGTTTGTATTTAGAACTTAATTGCATTACTTCCCCGTTGTTATTATTTTGGAGCGGCAGTATTAGGGAATATTATTTGAATATCAATAAATGTATACTATGTCTTGATTTATACGTTTTGTTGGTGCACAAAATATTCTCATTGCCATAATTGCCATAATTTTGATTGTTTGAAAATAGGATAAACTAAATATACCCAATGACTCATTTTTCGTATTAAATTACTAGTACCGGGTTTCTTTCTGGAATCTTTTGAAAAAGTAAATTAGTAATAAGCATTGCATTTATCAGTTATAATTGTTTTCAGCTGCTGTACTTTTCCTCGTGCGTCTTTGCACAAAAAGCTAATTTTAATCCTTTATATATAATCATAATAGCATTATATATTGATATATTCTATTTATGCAGAATTTAACACACAATCTTCGCAAAAACAACAACGTGTCGTAATACTTCTTTGTTTAATTTAATTATATCAACTGTTGTACATCATTCCTAACATTATCTTCTGCAACCTCACGAATATTTTCAACTCAATATGTATCTAGCTCGTTCCTTTTAACATTGAAATTCGTGTGTGCAGTATACGTAGCTTCAAATATGGTTGTTGGTATACTAGGAAGTGTTCAGCTATAGTTGTTAATGTTATGCAATTGGTCGTTTCTGAGGTGACGTCAGCCTACAACGTACTCCGGAGGTGGCGGGTTCACGGTCGCGTAGCAAGTTCATAGATTGTTTTACTTAGGAGACAATGAACAAACATATGCGCTGTTTTGTTATTATTCATTCAATGAGAGACTTGGTTTTGCTTTGTGTGCATTATTAATCCCTTTACACGTTTAATAATTTGTCGACTGACTAGCATTCTAGTTACTATTTCCGGGTACCAGAATGCGAATCTCTTTACATTGTTACTGTCTCTACATTGTTATTGTGTGATGAAAGCGATCTTATTGTCGGTTCTGATTTCCTAGACATTGAGACTTCTTAGAAATCTTAAAAAATAACTAACAATAAAGATAAAACAATACATTTTTTATTGTTTCGTCTTAAAAATCCGAGCATGACTTGTAGTTTTTATAGTCTTCGATCTAGCTACCCAGCCTATGACTCCATACTTGTCTATTGTCTTTTTTCTTCTTGTCTCTGCCACTATGGAATGAAAAACTGTGTTGTCAATATCTTGTTTATAAAATTTACAAAGCCACCTAATCTACTTCATCACTACTCATTGTTTCTATTGAAATATAATTTTTAACCATGGAAATTTTAACCAAGTTAATAATTACCAACCAGACTGTAAGTTCCCTTAGCTTAGATAATGTTAGGTTTGATACTTTGTTCTTACGAGTATAATAAAATAAAGTACTGGTTTCAAATATTTACTGTATTAGGAATAAAGGAAGCATTATATTATTGAGGTTCGACATTTTATAAATTAATTGATCAAAACTTCGCCTGTCACTTAGCATTCTTTCCACCTGACGCACTAATCTCGACTCTATTACAGGACATTTGACACAGTAAATAAAGTTAATGAAATGCCTTTAGACGATATCACTACTGATCTTATTTATTGATTAGTAGACGGGCTGTCTGATTTGGATTCAGTATTTAAATGTCAGGATCGTTTAGCGCTTCCTGCGGTGAGTTTGATCAAATGTCAATACTATATCGATTATGTGTTGACACTTGATTCTAAAGTAAAGTAATGATGTATGATTTGCATTCCGTAACCAGCGTCATCGTCCATTGCTGGACATAGATAGGACTCCTCATTCACGTTGTCTTGATTGTCTTCACATTGGCCGATGTTTCCCAGTACCTACGTGATCTCATTTCGGGGACTTGTATGTCCAGTGGATAATCGGTGCGGTAACAGATTTGCTAGCCCACTGCCACTTCAGCGTACTGCATCTTTGAGCTAATGACGGTACTTTTATGAGATTCCTAATTTAGGTTTCTGCCCTTTAAAGTTACCCTGACCTTAATTATTTTCATCGCCGGGGGACTTTGAACTCGTATATCAGACCCAGTGGTACTTTCGTGAAAATAAATTAATAGTGTACTTAAAAACTTAAAATGTATTGTGTAGAGATTCAATGTTTTCCTGTGAGTTTAATGTGATTTAACTATGGGAGTTACAGCGCTGACTCACATCCCGCAATAACATGATAATGGAAACTAATAATAATTTAGTTGCATGCACAAATTTTGCATGACTGTTGTAGTATAGTGGTTTAATCATACTAATATTATAAAGAGGAAAGATTTGTATTTTTGTATGTTTGTAACGAATAAACTCAAAAACTACTGGACCGATTTCAAAGATTCTTTCACCATTAGAACGCTACATTATCCCTGAGTAACATAGGCTATATTTATTACTAGAAAAAAATTAGGGATCCCTCAAAATAAAATGGCTATATTTTATTTTGAAATTTTGAAAAAAAAATCTTATTAACCGAAGCGAAGCGAGGGCGGGTCGCTAGTTAAAATATAAAGCGGGGATTTTGGAGTGTGTTTTCTTTTCGGTGGAAAAATGTGAATTGCAACGCTCATATAAATGCTCAAGTGTGTTTTTATATGGGGATAGAACTTGTAGTTGCTCGCGGCCGTAGGAATTACCTAAATACCCCAATAACCCTCACAATAAATACTCACAATATCACAATAAATACCCTATAGGTATCCATGTTTTAAACGGACAGCATCATAGCGCTGGATATTGAGCGATGATAACCCGATCATCTGGGTGCCACGGGCGGCTACCATAAGCCTCGAACTCGAAAAAAGTATGAACTCGCCAACGCGCAGTGGCCAGCTCGCCGTTTTAAAGCACTTAAACCCCTTGAGACTACAATATAACAGAAGGGTGATAGCCTGTATTCCAACTTTATTGATAGGTATATTGAATATAAATGCACCATGAGAAACAGGAATGAGGTGACTTCATTGTGCCTGTGAATGATTCATACTAAAAACTAAGGAAGACAAAATTACCTTCGAGAGTTTATCGAGTGTTTTTGTGTCGATATCACCCTATATCTTCTTACTACAAGGCACATGTCTGTTTTTGCAATCGCTAGGGAGTTTCGGGTGCTCCAGGTGCTGTGCGGATTAGATATTGCACAAACACTAGATTTATTTTTATTCTAGAATTCGCGGTGTCTCTTCATATGTGTAAATACAGGTATTACGGTACCACAAACCAAAAGCATTAAGTATGCAAACAAACATTCTCCGAATTCGTCCGGTTAGCTTAAGTGAAATAATATTCAGAGCCAGGTTGGTAGAGCTGGAGAAAATTTCGTCTTTTTTTATAATGGCAGTTTTATCTGGTACTGATGGTGTATTAGATCCGTCATTTTGAATTTCCCGCATTTAGAATTAGATTTAGTTATCAACCTTGAATGTCAAAGGCAAGTTTAGTCAAAGAAAAAGTTCTTAAGCTGACCTGTCAATTACAGATAAGGGGTCGGACACTTTTTTGTTGACTTAAGGGAGAACCACGCATTCAGAATTCCGTATTGGGACTCCACTAGTGGTAGCCTTGGGGCAAATGTAATATGTGTAAAAGAGATTGCTTGCGCGAATTGGAGCACGTTGCCGCCTTTGGGCTTGAGGTTGTCGCTTATACTGAGGCATTCTCTAACAGAGTGCTAATCAGCTTATAAAATCATACTGTACGACACAGGATTCCTATTGAGTCCATTGGACATTGGCCATTGCAAGTTCGCGATTCAACTCTTTTGGAATTATTTACGTGCTACGGTTAGTGGTAGATGCTGTGGTAAGTCAAGGGGTCCGTTATTGTCGTCTAATGTTTGGCATTGTTGTTGCCCATTTAGCATCACCATTTGCTTTTAAATTTAATTATGAACTTTTAAAAGCCATCCAAGTTCCTAGTAAGGTAATTCACAGTTCTACACTACCTTATTTAATTTAATATTATGAAATTTATTTAACTGAGCGACTTCCGCTTTATTTGATTGTCTGTAATTAATAACTAGTAGAGAGTTTTCAAATCTAGTGTATAAGTAAGATGGCTGTCTAAAAGGACCGTCCGTAATACGTTTACATTATACAATATTGATAAAGAGTTCATTTCACGGCGTAAAGTGACTGGGAATAAGAGCCCATAATAGTTCCATTACTGGCTACTGTACAATACGATAGAAAAAAAAAACAATTTCGAATTTTGAAATGGAACGCCATTGAATTTTCTAAGCTGTCATTTGTTTTTTATTTCTTGCGGTAATTTGAAAATTAAGTGTTAGCGGGAAAATGAATTTAACAAACCAAACTTTTCGTTCAATGACTTTCGTCGTTGTGGTCTAAACCAGAAACAAAGCTATGAAAGACATAAGTTAGCATTTAGCGATGAAGCCCTATCCAGTGTCACTGTTTATAACGATGAAAAGTCCTCAGTGACGATGAAAAGGGCGTCCTGCTGCGGCGGTGACGGATGAAAACGTCAAAACTGTGCGGCTTATGATTGAAGCAGCCAAACGAACGACATATTAGCAGATACGGGCATCATTAAGTATTGGTATGAGTCAAGTTCAAACTATTTTACACGATCACCTACGGGCAAGGAAGCTTTGTGCTAGATTGATTCCTCACAATTTGAGCGAACACTGCCGCGTAGAATGGTGTCTCCAAATGCTTGAAATATACGATTATGGTCAATAATATGCTGTTTGATATAGTAACAGGTGATGAAAGCTACTGCTATGAGCTTGGAATTAAGAGGAAATCTGCTCAGTGCTTCTTTCTTTTCGAAGAATTGTCCACGAAAGCGAAGAAACTACGGAAAAGAAAAGAAAAGAAGACAATTGCCTCCTTCTTTGGCAGATCCGGCCATTTTGCTAATATAATTTTAGAAAATAAAAGAACAGTAACTGCGGACTGGATATGAACAGCTTGCCTTCCGTTTTGGAAGAAAGTCAAAGAACGACGCCCACGAAGTAGAATGATCCTCCATTGCGACAATGACCCAGCTCACTCCGCCAGACAAACGAAGCAATTTTTGAGTACTGTAAATGTAGAGTTAATGGGTTATCCGCCATACAGTCCCAATCTTGCGCCTTGTGATTTTTATGTATTCCCTAATATTAAGAAATTAAGGATAAATTTGGAGGAATACATTTTATGAATGCAGTAACGGCCTTCCAAACGGCCTAAGAAGAAGAGTTGAAGAGGTGCCTAAAGAAGGGTGGGCCGAATGTTTCATAAATAATGGTTACGTCACATGAAAAAGTGAAAAAGTGTATTGATTGTCGCCGAGAATACTTCGAAAAGCAATAAAACAATTTCCATCTTTATAACTGATTTAATTATTGAGATTCTAAAATCTTTCAGTGTCACTCACGTATTAGGGTGTTTGTGTAACAAACAGACGACCAGTTTTATAGTTGTATTTAACATGACAACGGATTCTGCTTTTGACCATTTCCCTCATATAAAGCTAAGCAATAGATATTATTTCACGTTTCCATTACTTTTTCGTTTGGCTTTCAGTATTTTCTCCCGATTTTCTCCTTCAACGGCGTGCTATTCACTCGTAGTCAATTTGAAGAGTTGACGCTTCTAAAATCCGCAACGTAGTCCCTTTTCTAAATGTAATAAATATTAACGGATAGAAGAAGGCTGTACAATCTATTTAGATTGTACAGCCTTTTTCTTGCTAAAAGCGAAAATTTGCTAACAGTGAAGCGCCCCCTATATATATGTTTTTGTGAAAATCATTAAATTCTTTTCTATCAAATGCAATTTTAAACTCTATAGAAATACTGATGGATGATTGCGATAGATCGTGAAAACGGGCCTTAGAAGAAGTTTATATTCAACAACGGAGAGAAACTATATGTGTCTCTCATATATACATATTGATAGCATTCTTATGGTACCTCAGTATGAGTTCCAATGTTATCTCGAGATTCCTAGGGTATCTCGGTTCAATTTCTATACTTCCTATGGTACGTTCCTCCGTATCTAGCGAGCTATAGTACACTTTATTCAGTTTTTGGTCATATATACCTTTCTGTAGGTTTGTACGACTACATATTGACGAGATTCTGTAAATATTTATACTTGGAAAATATTAGAGGATATTCCCTAAAATTTTAATTAATTTTACTTGTACCAACTAATAATATCGAAGCCAATATCGACCTTTGTTCAGGGAACTGTAAAGTTGTGCTTAATTTTAATTTACTGACTTATAGAGAGGTCTCTATAAGTCAATAAATTATACAGTTATTGACTACAGTTTATTTTAGGTATAGTTGATCGATCAGTAAGCTGACAAGTCGCAATGTACGTTGATAAAACTAAAAGAAAATATTAGTTTTCATTTAAATGAAAAAAAGAAATGGTATAATTTTTCTTATGAAAAAAGAACCTATGTAACTTTAACTCCTATATAAATTTAACCGCTCTGAAGTGTCCATAAAATGAACAAATACTTACGTAAAATCGTGTTTTTGCATCTTGCAATCGTACATTGTTATTTTACCATTGTTTAGCTAATATCTACCACAATAAGTAGCCATAATGTAGAGTGCTACGAGGTGCTACGGCGTAGACTTGCTGAGTTTTTGACTTGCTGACATTTTGTGTAGACATTTATGTCGCAAATTCTTTGCCTGCCTTTTGCCATGGCAAGTCTTTAGGGCAAATCTCATACCATGGTTAAACTCTATGACATAAGCGTCGGTATCATTGCTCCATAATGCAGTTACGCATCGTAACTTAATTTTCGTCCAAATTGATATCAATATGGTGTTCATTAGAGGATGGCAAACCTCATCTGATTGGAGAATTAAACATAGCGCACTTAGATATTAATACAGAGGATTAACATTGGCGCATCGAATATAATACGTCAAAGAACAGAAGCGGCAACGTAATTTCGACGGCTCCTACGTAAATCATCGAAAGAGATTTTTGACACTTTACACGAGTGTTTTAAAGTTTGCTTATGGTACTACTACTCCGGAAATGTTTCTTGTTTTCGATGTTTTACGAATTAAATTTCTGTCTTATACAATGGTTTGACTTTATTTCTTTAGCGGCATGTCAAATATAGATTTATAGAAGCCGATTTAACGAGTAAAAAAATCGACAATTTTAAGTTTCGATTATTTACGTAGGGTCCGTCGATTTGTGTGCAGTAGAAGTGATCGGCGTCTTGCATGTGTGTAGGGCGTGTGCGATTCGTTGAGTGGACTCCTAGCGGCGTTATTTTTTAATTACGCATATGGCTTCTAATGATATGTCGTTTAAGCAGTATGTGTTGAGTGTTAACCATTGCGTCACGCGCTTTTTAAGGTCACTGGGCGCGATATCATAGGGATACGAGTGATACGTCAGTGTCACCAGCCTAGTTGGTAACAGAGTCGCAGTGGAAGCAATTCGGTCGGGCTGGGTGTTTAACTTGCAGCCTTCGCTACAATATATAAATTTTAGTGTAAGACAGCACTTCCAATAAAATTAAAACTGAATAGAAATTATTACAGTAAATAATTTCATTTTCTATCCACGTGTATTGTTACTTCCTCGTCATGTGTAAAATTAACGCGATAACATTTGACGGGTCTAGCGATTGTTTATGTGACGAAGATAAGATTTTTACGAGTAGCCGCTTGTTATTGTTTCATATCTCTCACTCTATCTTAAAAACTGTATCATGCTAAAAATTCTTTATGTGTAGTAATTAGTTTTGATGGTTCGACGTAACACGGGTGAAGTAAAGCGGCTTAAAATACGCGAGGGGGCGAAATAGATCGATAGAGGTTGCATGTAGGTCGATCGGGGTAGGCACGTTGCGTCAGGCACCTATGTATGCGGAAGCCGAAAATTTTGCCGGCTTTGTGTGTGAGTAGCGCACTGGTGTGAGTGTTCGGCGTGCAACTAGTCGCCCGAGGTCGCCCACATCTGATCTGTGCAAATTTTGTTCGCTTAGGTCGTTGCCCGCGTCCAGGGTCGCACGGTCGTATCTCTCAATTTTTGCTTGTTAATTATAAAAATAATGCGTTATATAACGCTGTTTTCCTCTCGCTCGCACCGTACCGTATAGCTATGTATCCGTCCTTCTCCGCAGGCGTAGCGGCGCACACATGGACGCCTGACTAGAAAAATACATCCATGAATTTCGGCTATGCGCTTTTGTGTGTGCGTGAATGACGCTATCGCACAATGCGATTACAGGGCCGCATTAGAAATTTACGGAATAAGTATTTACTTAAGTGTTCTTTAAAACTTTGTTTTAAGCGAATACTTCTAGGAGCGAACTTTATCACGAATGCACGAAATTTTCAGGATACTTTCTTTAAAAACAGAAAAATGAAAATGTTCATATGCAAGTTTTTGAAACTTAAATAATGTACAATCATAACAATTAAAGAATATAAAATAAATCAATATGCCCATAGTTTTAAAAATATATTTTCATAAAGAGCCCTATTTATATATTTCTTTATAAAACCTTTTTTAAATTTGTGATTAATTAAACATAAAATTGCTCTTTTAAAGATGTAAGAAGCCTTCACTGCCGGAGGTTCTAAAGTGCATAAATAAAATTTCCGCTAAAATTCGGCACTGGTCTTACACGTGCCGCGGTGTTGTCGCCGGGATGCGATCTTTGGCAGTCATTGTATGCAGCCATCGGGTATTTGCGCACTAGCGACTACCCCGCCCGCATTCCCCGCACCACCCCGCGCTCACCTTACCTATAAACATTCGAATAACCAAATAAAGGCGTAGGTATTAGCATTATTGTGCATACGAGTAATGTTTCGTAAATCAGGATGTGAACTTAGAATTATGATGTGTTGAATAGGACTTTGTTTTCATTTCTATAGAGATGTATTTTACGTTACAATATTGTTTGCTGTTACTTTTAAGACAACTAAGTAGGTAATTATGGAATTATTATTATTGATGATTAAAGGGCTCTTGGACTCGATAGTCTCGTATCACTGTGACCATTACTTATCTATTGTGATCGCGTCCTATAATAAGGTTCGTTGCCAATGTCTATATCTGTAGGTTTCGCAAGATAGTTTAGCAACGAATTGTTTGATTTCTTCCGGCTTTGGTAGGTGCACGCGTCCATATACGTAGGTAGGTAGGTCGTTTGTAATAATATAATTAGCAAATCAGATGCATTCGTGTTTCATCGTGCTCGTCATAAAATCTGTAGATTTGGAATCATTTGGCCAGTATTATATTATAGTATCAGTGGTTATGAAATACTCGGTTAATTTTGTAAAAAGAAATATATCCACATACTGAAGGTGACTGACTCAAAAAACGTCTGAAAATTGATGAAATAGAAATATATATATTCTTATGAAAATCCAGAACTTTCACTAACATAATGAAATAGGTAAGTAAATACACATTTCAAGATAATTAATCGATATTAGTGTTTCTGAGAAGTCTCGACAGATCGCAAAAGCACAAGAAAGTTTTTAATTTCTTAGAAGTGGGTTCTAATTTCCTTCTGAAAATTAGAAAACGTTGGAGTTTATAAGAAGAAAGTTTGTGAAATCAGCATTAGTATTAAACAATAAAGCACTTGCCATATGAATTGATTACGCGAAAATTTATGTTTTATATTTTGTCTGGCGATACATGAGGCTTTGTCTTATTACAGCGGTTCAGTATTTGAGTGAATAGGAACGTAGCTACTGCAAAATGTGTTCAAGACTTCTATCTGAAACTCCATATACAGGATTTACAGCGTTCATAAATGAATATGTCGACTGTGTAAATTAAAAATCTATTAAGTGACAAATTTTACAAGAGGGATAACATGTTTGTGTTTGCTTTTCCAAACCTAATTAAAATTATGTCATTACGAGTACTTTTGATTATGAAACTGTTCTATCTTATCCCACTTGTATCCGAACTTTTTGTTTACATTCGTTAAAAAATATTTTTTAATTGTCAACCAAATAAATACTCTTTCTATTTAACGTTCAATTTAATGAAACTACGTATATATTAGTATTGTATACGATGCAGCCAAAAATATCAAAAGCAATTTTTCACTAAAGTGTAAGTAATATATTGTTAGGTTTTTAATTTGTGCAGCCGATATATTATTATTATTGTATACGATGCAGTCAAAAATGTAAAAATCAATTTTTCACCATAGGTAGTATAAGTAAGTATATTACTAGGTTTTTAATTTACGCAGCCGATATGGTGTGATTCATTCAACTCCTTTCTCATACATTTCGAGTGTCCATCCGCGCGACTACCAACGATCCTTCAAGAGGTTGTCACTACGTGTTTTCTGGGTTTTGTAAAATCAACTAAAGTAGAGTCATTGTAATAGACCACTTTTGACATTTCGTTGACTTTGTGACGATATAACTTTGCATCGGTTTCAAGAAATTTATATTTCAAGAAATATTTAAAGAAGTTTAAAATTTAAAATTTAATATTTAAAAAAAGAATTCATATTTCAAGAAATTCGAACCTCTAACAAGGTGACGCCTGTCCTCACATTTTCTTTATTCTTATTAGGCATCTTTATAATCGAATTAACTCATAGAGAGAAAGAAATATCGAAGAAAATTACCGTTACGATAAATAAACATAAGAGAACAATAATAAAAATATTAAATAATGGGCATAATTTAAATAAATACAGTTACTAAATATTCTCAATATACATTAAAAAGATATAACTATATAAGTAGTTAAATTAATACTAAAACTATTTTAGCTAAATAACTCGTATCCGTTCGAATACGTGCTGTTCTTGCTGTGCTCTACTTATTATTGTTTTTTTTTTCTGTCCTGGCTTTTCTTTTTGGACTGCTTTTGCTTACTATGTTTACCTGGCTTTAATTTCGACTCTGATTATCTACTCTTACCGATTTGTAGTTTGTGTTCATATTTTCTTACCATATCAAAACGAGGAAAAACATTGAATAGTCAATCTCGCGAGCTGATGTTGAAGGTATAAGACTATTTTGAACAAGAATCTCAAAATGGCGGTCCACTTTTACCAGTGACGTATGTAAGAGAACGCGTTGCCGAAGCGTTAGGAATCGGCAAGAAAACTATATCTGAAATTAAAAAAGAAAAAATACGACCCATCGGGCTCGGAAGATAACATTTTACATACGCCGAAGAAATGGAAAAGAAGTAAGCTAGATGTCGATAGTTTTGATTTCGATGAAATTCGCAACCAAGGCTATTTATGGTTATTATATGAGAAAAGAGTATCCATGAAGAAAAAAACGTTTATGTTCATTAAAAGAAGCAGGCTTATTTTCTGGTGTAATATCATTTTTAATAAAAACTGCGTGTACAAATGTTTTCAGAAATGATTGGTAAAAAGTGGTAGAAAAAACGAAAAAAAAATTGAACGTGATTTAAGAATTGATAATATTTTTCAAGAAATCATTATATTTGTGACCGAAGACAGCGGCGATGATAGCAGTTCGAACGAATCTGATAGTTCCAACAAATAAATAATAATTTATTACATATATAAACTGGTTTCATTATATTTCCCTTTTGGCTTAATTTTGAGGTCATGTGGCGTATTTAGGTTTTTATATTTTTTTTATCAACACAATATATGCCGTAAATATCGATTTTTGTCGTTAATTGGTTTAATCGGTAATTGCTGTTAGATTACCTCACTACGAGAACCAGTTTGACACCTGTCAAAAGTAGGCTATTACAATGACTGTGCAGTAAAGACTATAGAGGCTCGTTTTGCATCTATTAAGATGAACGTTGGTGGGAAGTTTTATCCACGATAATATAACCCTTTTGATAATCCTATTGATACTTACGATATTGATAACCCAAAATAGATGAGGAAATTCCAAAAATTATAAGTATAAGTGAGTACAAAAATTACTCGATCGAGAGGGAGTCGTTGGATAAGACTTAAAATGAAAATAAAATTATTTGGGACTTTAAAAACTTGTCACGAGTTATTTTCGTTCAAAGTATAATACAAAGATCCAACTTTAATTTTTGAAAATTAAAAAAAATCAGGAACATGCCTCTTAGTAATGGACATCAGCAAATATACAAACAAACCTGAAAAAATATTAAAAACCATATCCATTGGTTTCTAGAAAATATCCAAGGTGAAATAGAATTATGTATAACAATATAAATTCAAAGGGAATGTTATACTGAAACGGCTACAAATCTTGTACATCTCAAAACGCTTTTAGACGGTTTCTTTCTATCCTGAATTTCAGTATAGAGATTAGTGCTTCAAAAAAAGAAGTTATTTTTTTTATCGGGGCTCAGTTTTATATTATTTCAATAGCCAAATATATACACGTATTTTTTATTTAAATTCATTTTACTGGTCGCTACCATTGATGAAAATTTCGAAATTCGCGCCGTTTAGGGCAATGTGATTGCAACGCTTCAAATAAAACATGTCGCTGCACGCAGCATACATAGGCCGTAGATAGATTGAAAACACCCCTTTCCCGGCTCCCGGAGTGTTCTAAGCAATAGGAAGCGTGGTTAAACTGCTAGTATCGCAAATAGAGTCTTTGAGTAATAACGCGCCTTTTTGTTCTTAGACTGAATTTACGATCGTAGCATATAATGGTGTCTACCAGTGAAAGCGATACTGGTAGACTCAAAAAAATACAGACATATGGCTAATTGGACAGCTCACACAAACTTTGTCTCAATCAAAATTACCGTCCATTAAAGAGGTCATGAGTTTGTTTTTTTATTATAAAACTATAGAGAAGAAAAATAATAGCAAATCTGCGATTTGTACTGCGTGCGATATTTTGCAAATATGGGAAAAGGCAAGTATTCCTACCAGACTAAGCAAAACATATAATAGCAAAAATACTTAAATATTTTACTGAGTGGTAAAATTTAAAGGAAAACAGAAAATTAAACAAAACGTTCGGCTGTGATATAGAAGAAACATTTTGTTATAAAAGAAAAATTTGAAATTTTGAAATTAAATATTGAAGAAAAATGGAAGAAAAGTTTAGAATGTCTTTTGATATTGCTCACGCCAACGCATTAGAAATGATACCACTGCATCAAACACAGGTTTAGAGCTTTAGAACCCCTTCAAAAATCTGAAAAAATACTGTGTAAGTTTTTAGACGTATGATAACATTGATAACGCATATAAAGAAAAAGAAGAATATTTTTTTTCGAACATTTTTGAAGCACCCTAAAAGAGATGTATAATAATTGTCATTCAAATAAAAAATACGTTGTAGGTACTCGTACTTAAGCGCTATAATGGGATTCTAATGAAGTGATTGGCCGAAGTATGGTTTCGATAAAATTTGTAAATGGAATTGATAAAACCTTCCAATAGTTTTAAAGTTAGGACGGTACAAATTTTCAAAAAAAAATATTTTCGATTTAATTTGGATATTGGCACTGCCAAATTTGCTAAAACTACGTCATTTAAAGTAGGCAAATATTCACTTCATTCATCTTATTCTATAGGCAGGTTCCATTATTTAAGTCTAACCCACAGCCTTATTTTATAATAATATCAGAATTAAAAGTTGACCTCTGACTTTTGAATAAAATAAAAATAAACTTGATATCTTGCAGGCTAGTTCTAAAACAGGTGTCAGGGAATTTACGGTGTAGGCCATTACAATTCAACGATTATTTTGCAAAAAACTTGTATGGTGTCATCATCATCAACAACATATTGATTTTTATCTCTACTGTAGACCCACTTCCCACCAGGAGGTTTAGAAAAATTTTCTATGAATTTAACGATTATATTAATCGGTTTTTAACGAATCCTTATTAACAAATCTATTTGTACGATTTGTCGAAAGTCATTCACTGTCACGAAAGAATTAACTGTCTCTTCGATTGAATAAATGCATTTGTAGCGTAGTGTGGTCTTAGATTGTATTGACTCGTTTTAAGGCAGAAACGTTGAGCATCGTTAATTTTGATTAACTTTGTTTCTTATATACATTAATGACCTATCTAATAGCATTAACTATCTAATGATCCTATTTGCTGACGACAGTGCTGTTATTTTTCCAAAACAATAACGTGGATTGTTTCGAATCAGAAATTAACAAGTTTAGGAAAAGTAATAACGTGGTTATAGAAAAATAATTTAGTAATTAATGTAGATAAAACAAAAATAATGACATTTAAGCAAAGTTTACAATTAGTTATAAATTATGTGGACAAGGGTATAGAGGAAACTGAAAATTCAAAGTTTTTAGGATTATACAGTGTTAACGATATAACATGGAAAACTCATACAAATTATTTATCTAAGACTAAATCGTTTTTCCTATGCCCAATATAACAAATAAAGTTGCTAATTGCTAAACCCTATGCTAAATAAAGTAACAAATCAATCCGCGGGTCTTACAGCTTACCACGGATTTGTATCTTCTACACTGAGATACGGCATCATCTTTTGTGGCAACTCTACTAATAAAGAGTAAGTGTTCAAGGCCCAAAAGAATTGTCTGAGAGCGATATGTACCCTAAGTATTACAGACTAAACCACATTTAAAAGATAATTATAGTTCTCAACCTTCCCTCACTGTACATTTTAGAAATTGCAGTATTTGTTAAAAGTAATCCAAATTTATTTACAGATCGTTTTAAAAGCGAACGACTTAGGAATATGTTATGCGCACCGTTTTGTCGAACTGCTATGTATAAAAATAGTATATTTTCTATGGCGCCTAATATATACAATATCCAAATCAATACATGACAACAATCTTCCGAACATATTTAAAAGTAAACTATTAATTATCTGACAAAACATATTATAATATTCAATATATGATTATCTAAAAAACAATTTAGATTCTCATTAAATGTAAATAGTACTAACTATTGACAATATTTTTTTAGCACTGACTAGTAAAATATAATTTTGTAATTTGAGATATATTATGTTATTCTGTCCGTGGAACGGAAGTGTGTATCTCACCATAACCAGCCCTATTAACATCCACTGCTGGACATGGATCTCCTGATGGACATTGTCTTGTGAATGAGGGATGTGCACGACCTTAAAACGTCACACTTACCAAGCTGTCTGGTGAGTCCACTCTTCTAGTGGTGGTGTAGTTCTTCAGCGGCTTTGTTATACCTTAGTGACCTTTTACGATACCCATAGGAAGAGATGGGTTGGTGCTATTCTAAAACCGACCAACATAACACGGTCCGCTGCATCTACCTGCCTAAAATTCAAGCTGAATTTTATTACGATTATATTCAATACCCGAGTAACAGCAATTTGTCTTTCCAAGTGCGAGCTGTCGCTATAATTTAGTATTCAAACTTATCTAGGGTTTGAACACCTGTCGTGTTCGGGACACAATCTTCTTTCAAAGGACAAAGCATATTAGCCATTAATTAATTGGTCACTGAATTTAAATAAGCGTGTTATTGGTTTAATAATGAATTTTGCTTTTGAAAGTAATGTTTGATTTATGATTGGATAGTTTTTGCCCGTTACTTTTCCCCCGTGATGGTGTCTTGTATTATGACCCGAAACACCCCGTTATTGTAAGGAGAAGCCTTTGTGGCATTATTATAACATTATCTAAGAAAAGGGACCTTATTGTCCATTCAATTTCTTAGACCCGTCCTCGCTTCGCTTCGGTTAATAAAATTTTTTCTAGTAATAAATATAGCCTATGTTACTCGAGGATAATGTAGCATTTTAATAGTGAAAGAATCTTTGAAATCGGTCCAGTAGTTTTTGAGTTTATTCGTTACAAACATATAAAAATACAAATCTTTCCTCTTTATAATATTAGTATGATTAAGACTAGTGAAATATGCTTTATTTTAAAAAATAGATGTTAAAGCATGTTTATTTATTTAAACTACTAGCAGTGCCCGTGACTTCATTCGCGTGAACTTTAGAGATTCTAAAATTCTAATTCTAGAGATTCTTTGGGGGTCCCTAAAATTGATCTTGTTAAAAAGTATAACTTAATGTTGACCGTATAACTGTGCCAAGTTTCATTAGTCCGTTCAGTGTTTTTGGCATGATGCGCATTCAGACAGATAGACAGACAGACAAAAACTCGATAATATTTTTAGGCTCTGTATCACTTTTACTTTAGACTGCAACGAATTTTTTCTAGAAATATTTAATGTACAGACACGGCTCTGTTACGATTTTATTATGTGTATAGATTAAACAGATTCTTAAGAACAATGAAATGTTATGTTCGAAAATCTTAACCAAAGTTCATACCGAGAAAACAGTCCCTTTGCTCAGATGACGTCACATATATTTTTTTACACCAATCGTATACTATTTGCTCATGCACTCGACCACACTTGCGACCCGATTAACTGACGTGCATTATGTAGGGCAGCGATGTTCGAAAACTAAATAGTTGACTAAATCGCGTGAATTGACCCACTTTCCAAACGTGAACTATTTTAGACACGGATGTTTCGCAGATGCATTCTTTGTACAGTTTAACTTCTTGCCAAAACTGAGCGGGAAAGTGTCGAATGTTTTAAAATATTTTTTGGCCTATTTCCGGGGTTCGTAAAAAAAAACTATCTTTAAAACTTTTTGGCGGTAACTAGTGAAGTGAAGTCGAGTTTTTTTGATCATTATAAAAATTGTGTATTGTAGGTTTTGTAGTATAAAAGTGATAGTTAAACTTCAAAGTACCTAATTCTTGTGCGTAATGTGTGATAATCAAATAAAAGAATAAGACAGCGTTTTCCGTGTGCTTCCAAGGAGTCCAAGTCTTCTGCCCTCGGTATACCTTATTATCACTTTAATGGGCGTCTCCTAACTTACTTCGATGGAACTGCACATTGAAGAGTTGGTAATTAAAAATAATAATAAACTAATCACTGGCACAATACGTTAATTGTGCTACTGCCATATAAGAAAAATAAGAAGATTTTTAAGTTAAAATAAAACAAAATAACATTTTAATGTTAAACATCTTAAATATATGTAATAGTATGTTTTTATCGAGTTATTAATTTATGGAAATGCATTTTCATTAATTTATTTCAACATTATAATATTGAATAAGACACGTGCAAAATCTTCATAATTTTAAACGTTTCAAAACCTACCCACAATCTTTCGCAAGATATTATGTAAAAGTCCAATGCACATTTATAATATATGCAACATAATCGTACATTACGAAATAATGTCATGTAAAAATACAGTTATATAAAAAGCAGCGAATTGAACTGCGACGCATCGTGACCCAGTTTTTGGGAAGGGATCTATTTCGGAAAAGAGCACACCAGCTGCATTATTTTTTGGCCAGCCATAGGTGACCCATTTTCGTGCTGGGCGCGTCCATAGACGAGGAGGAGCGAGAGCGAAATCCTTTGTTCCCTTTAAGTATCTATCGAAGAAAAAGGAATTTCCATGTTTTTACTATAAAACTTTCTATGAAATGAGTGATGTCAAAAAATAGGAACTGAAATTATGAAATGAAAACAATATAAACGATGAAAAAGCCAATAATGTAAATATTTGCAATATATTCATGTCTTCCGGACCAAGTTGGACGGATTTTAGACATTTTAAACTAGTTGTAGAAGCGGATTTACATCGTTCGATTTAATTCCGTCACATTATGTAAATACAGGCGTAAAACATTACACTTTCAATATTGAATTGACCTAAATGTCAGGGACGAAAACGACCAGGATACTATAATATAATAGAAAATGTACCACTAGTTTTTACTCATGCATGTTTAATTGCTATTTTGGATGCTAATTATTTTTAATTAAGAATATGTAAATATCTATCTAGGCTTTTAAGATCTGCATACCTAAGTGGTGTACAGTCAAATGCGAAGAATGAAATTTCAGATTTTTTTACGTGGTTTACAGACTAAAACCCGTAATTTCGCCAAACTGTTCACAGTCTTATTGTCTCCTCACCGTTTTTAGATACCTACGCAGGTTGATAATTGATTGGGCAAACAGTTCGGGAGTCGAGTTCGGAATTTACAAAACCGTTACGCAATGCATTTTTTAGGGTCGGGAGGTAGTCAGCGCTTTTCAGAAATTACAGCGGCGGCGCGGGCGGGGTGGTGCGAACGGTGTGGCGGGATATGACGTTCGATTTAAAGGGTAGGTGCGTAGCTGGTAGGGTGGGCGCCCCCTGAGCCGCGGCTGCAGGGCGGCTGTTGACGGGCGCCGCGCGCGTGCGCCCTGCAGCCCCCGCCCGATTTCCGCACGAGCGTTGACAGTTCGCCCGGACTTACTTCCTCGATATCGCGCGTCCGCGGCGCCGCTGCAACCAGGGTCGAGTGCCGACTCCTTGTCCCGCGCCTGGCCGCCTGCCTGCTTTCTCGTGACGCCGCCGCCGATGGAAGATTGACGACCAACTAACTCGACGTGAGTACCACATGCTTGCCGGCTGGATTTATTTATGTCTGCTCTTGATGTCTGTCGATGTTCAGTTGCTATTGAAATTGTTAGTGACGATAATAACAGCTTGAACAAGTTTTTATTGTGTGAAAATTATGTAATTTAAAATTAAATTGGTTAGGTATGGGAATGTGCATTTCCTTTGTCTTCTGCTACTTCTGGTGTCGATTGCAATCAATTGTGTTATTTTTGTGTCAGTGTTTTTTTAGTATCGTGACATATTTAAGTTTTAATAAAATATTTTAAATTTTACGGACCAATAATACTAAACTCAACTGATAAGCCGTCAATTTTTCCTTTTCGCCTGATTTTAAATGAAATTCATAACTTATTCTGTTTATTCTCGATTTTCAAGTCTGTTATTATGTCTTACTGACAGTTAATTCATGAAGTTAAATTAATTATAAATAAATTCTAAATTTTCATACAAGTATTTTTGTAGGCATTATTATTTTACTTTAAATCGTTAGTACATAATAGTAAATCACGTCATGCTATTTGCAAGTTTTCTCATGCTTAATTAATTAGCTTCTGGTAATTATATACCTCAATACATTAACATAGTTGTAAATAGATGTTTAGTATATAAGTAGGTACTATTACAATAATTATATTTTACTGTACTATTGTATCTTCTGTGAGTTATATTTTTCCGTAAATCTAAATAAACTTAAGTCAACCCTTTTCCGTAACTAAATGTATTCATCACATAGTAATTATTTAATTAATCAGATATCAATTGATACTATACACAATTCCCCCTCCTCTTCCTGCCCCGGCTAGAAATTTGAAAGTGAAACGACCGTGTTAAAATCCTGGCCCTACTTTACAGACCTAGATCCGGTATTAAATATATGCGGCAACCAGTTGCCGTTGTCAACGAATGCCTATTTATCGTGTCGGATGCAAGAGTTGACATTGAACGATCCTATCTACGCATGCGCTAGTGTTTGTCCAGCTGGTACAACTGTGAAACGCTGAAAATTGCTGAACGCTCTAGTGTTTAGTTCCAAATTCGAAATCAATTCATATAGTGCACAAAAAATTATAGAGTTTAGAAATATTTATGATTCGTTCTTTTTTAAATTTACTTTTTTCGATTTCACATTTCTTTTTTTTCTATAAATTTCGTTGTTTCTATATGAAACAAAGAATCTTTGTTTGTAAATTATAATTTTTGTTTGTAATTTGTAAAAGTAAAGCAGCGCCAACTAGCGGTAAAATGTGTAGTTTTGTAACCTTGGCATGAAATACCTCCGAAATGTGGAGGCCCTACGGTTCAAAGTTGAAGCATTTCGTCGGCAGTTGGCGCCACATTTTAAGTCAAGTTTATAGTATCGAGAACTATTTGATAATTCAACTTTACTAGTGTCGTGTACACAACAGAAAAAAGAAATGAGAATATATTGAGACGTAAAAGCTACTTGTGTTAGTTTTCTTTATACGTATATTAATTTATTAACCCGCATCTTAACCTGCGTCTTCACCGCTATTATTACTATAAACCTAAGTAATTTTCCTTTCGTTCAGTATCTGTTGAGTAGCTGTTCAGTAAGTAGCATCCGATATGATAATTAGAGATATAACACATATGTATATTTGTAACAATAAATTAAAAAAAAAAACGTATATAAATTCTTATTCTACTACGCAGTATTAAGACCCTGAAACGTTTTTGTCGGTTAAGTCTACTCCGCAACAAACTTGAAAACTACTAAACGATATTCATTGCTATATAAAGTGCTTATTTTGAAGTTTTTTTAATGAAAATCTGTCCATTAGTTCAAAAAATATAACTGGTTTATTACGACAGGGTGACTTTTATGAGTAACATTTTTCGATTGAAATCGGATTCTGACATCGGTGAAAACTGTTGTTGCGTACAAAAGCTTCTTAGTTCGAGTATTCTTATAAAATATTATATTATGTAAAAAAGTATTTTTAAGAATTACGCATATCCTTACTATAATTATTTACCTGCTGTCTGGGGGTAGTTTGTGCTACGACACAATGAATGTGATGTCGTTTACGCTTGCTACGAAACCTCTACGAAGTGCGTAGCGAGCGCGTAGCTCGCATTTAGCCAGAAGGACAATGAGAAAAATATATTTTTTAATTTCTTGCAGGGTAAGATCGGATGATCTGTATTTTAAAAACTACCTCAAAATAAAATATTCTTTAAAATAATACTAATAAAATGATAAAATACCACTATTCCATGACTCGCTCAATAACTTTACGCCTTTGTCTTTGATCCCGAACAAACCTTTGTCTTTAAACAAATATATATATATATATACACACATATATATATATATATACACACATATATATATATATATATATATATATATATATATATATATATCTGACCGGGAATTTAATTCAGAACTAATTTCACAGCGACAAGAGTAATCTGATGTTGTCTCTAATTTTTTTTTCTTCTATGATGTGTAATATTTTACGTCGTGAATTTTTATACTCTTTTGACAAAGTCTAACTTTCAGTAAAATGAAAAAAAAAAAGCTATTGAATATGAGTGTTAAAAAAAGGCTATGGTTACTCGTTTAGGAATTAAATAAAAATAGTTCATTTTCTGGCGTCTTTTTTATCAACGTTTGAAATTCCCACGTAAATTTAATCCGACAACTAAAGTCAAATGACGGTGTTAGTAAGTGGACTATTCAATTTACTTGTACATCGAGGCTTGTATCATCGATGAAGTACATCGAGGCTTGTATCATCGATGAAGTACATCGAGGCTTGTATCATTGATTAAGTACATCGAGGCTTGTATCATCGATGAAACTAGTCGTAAATGGTAACAGTATGAAGACTGACAGCAGTGTTTATCGACTAGTGGAATCGCTCTGCAAGAAAGGTAACAAGTCTGACCACTTGAAATACAGTTCGGGAAGCTACATTTTATACTTTACGGTATTATTTACACACAAGTTTTGTCTTACATTCCTCAAGATTAGTGGACATTGTACGGCCGTAATTAGAATAGCATATCATCCCGTGGGTGTCGTAAAAGGCAACTATGAGATAACAAAGACACGCTACCACAAGCCCATTTCTCCAAATCCATTCTTACACCAACAAAGATAGTCAGCGCATCCGGGGCCGTGCCAAATTTTGTCGTTCTGGAGTAATGTACTGCGGCTGTCCATGGGCGGCAGTATCCATTTACACCATCTCTAAAAGAGCGGACTCGCCAACCCGCTTGGCTAGCGTCGCGTTTTGAAGCCATGCATCCCTCACTCACAAGACAATGTACATCGGGAGGTCCATATCCAGCATACGAAACAACAAGGGGGCTGGTTACGGTACGGCTGTAATCATCTTCTTAAAGATTTATTAAATAAAAAAAAAGCTTAAATGGTATTGATTATAATTAAACTTATGCTTTACTAGATTTGATACGATAACACGATGCAATCATTTACGTATATAATAGCGATTAGATAACCCTATAAGAATTCTATAAAACCTATGTAGCTGTCGGCTGCTAGCAAAAGAACGTTGAATATTGTAACAAAAATTGTTTGATGATAATTTTTAACAAATCTTGTGATTGTGTTTGATATGGCAATACGGTGCAGCCATGTGTGTATCTAATAATGATTAGATAACCCTTTCAGAATTTTGTAAGCCCTCTGTAGTTAGTTACAGGCTGCTTGAAACGGGGCAACGAATATTACGATTATTGCAAAAAAAAGTTAGCATATGAAAGTATTTAGATCGTATATTTTATTTGATGATATAATTTTGGCAAATTTTCTGTTTATTTTATTAAATTTAATATGGCATTACGATGCATTAATGTGTATATCTAACAGTGATTAGCTAACTCTGTGAGAATTTTATCAGCCTATGTAGTTACAGTAGTTTGTGATTACAGGCTGTTTGAAAACGGCATTAAATATTAGACAAAATGTTGATTGGCAGTTTGAATTGACGTGCTTTTTGCTTGATTTGTCTTAAGGCCCATTTTATCCTGGCAATGTTAATTTTGAAGTTCTCTACAACTCTGATATTGGTAAAAAGATACACTAAATTCTTCAGAACTAAATCCTGATATTTTAGCTTGAGATAAACACATAGGGATATTTCCTTTTATATCAGGTCTTCTTAAATTAGCAGACGTCTTAAAAGGGGTAATGCAGAATCGATATTGAACGTATTTGTGGGAAGAATGTTTGCAAATGCTTGGAGATACAATTAATTTAGAGAAATCAGAGCATGGTCAATAAATTACTTATGAATGGCTTTAAATAATATAAATATCATAAATTATTATTATTATTAGCCAAAAGGCTCAGGAGTTTATTTTTATCCTAAAAATTTATTGTAATCCTATAATCATACACACAAAAGTCCTAGCGAAGTGTCCGACAAAATTAATCTATACAAACGATACGATGGAGAAAAGCATAATTTCTAATTATCTACACATTTACACTTAAGATAGTAACTTCCTCGTAATAAGGTTCATTTAGTGGAACTGCTTGGCGAACGTACGCCTCTTTGGTCTTGATGTATAAATAATGAGATTGAAATTTCATGAGTTAAAATCGAGCACTAAATCTTATGTTTTAGTGCGCTAAACCTTATTGGTTTATTTTTATAGCCTATTTTTCATTTAGCACTCATTTTATGATTTTTATTTCATTTTATATTTTTGAACATTCTGTATACCTTATTTGTGTTATCTTACGATTTTTACATCATCGACCCTCTCACTTTGTTCCTTTTTCATTTTAGGTATGTATATAATTTAGCTGAATTTACAAAGTACAGAATTCTTCGGCGGATATTTACAAAACATCCTGTATTCTAATTCCGTCGCGTTATCATTTCACGCGGCCTTGTCGCCTCTGATAACTGGATAGGGCCCATATTGAAATTTGTTATTGTTCTTCAAATCATTGCATTTCATACATTTGCGTATCGATTCAAGGTCTAAACGTTTACCGCTCAATTGATAGCGACGAATTTATTAGAAGTTGTCGATAAAAATGTATTTATTATTTCGCATCACTATGAAGTTTCACTAATTGTTTTAGCAATGGTTTTGTCTTGAATCTATGGAATTCGTTATGTAAACTATTGAACACGTGTTATTTGTAACTGTAACAATTATGTTACAGTAAGTAGTTAGTACATTTTATAATATGCCCAATTTGTATAGAACGGAATATTTTTTCGTGAAATTTTTAAAATAGATACTAAACTGGTGGACAATTTGTTCACCTGCCATCACTTCTTTTATATAAAAAAAAAGTTAATAGGTATTACAAAGATTATTTTTGAATTACGTCATATTATAACAAAAAATGTTTAACATTTTTTTTGTATTTTTTTATATAATATGTAAATATTTAGTTATAAATGATGTAGAGGTAATTTTTATTATATATATGTATATACACATTACCAACGATTTCAATCTAAGGAATACTGTAAAACACTTTGAATACTATGAAAACTTTTGCAAAAAAATGCATTCTGTCGTTTATCACAAATTTTTAAAACCAATTGTCAGTGATAAAAAGATCACTGAAATGTATATTTCAACTTGGAACGTTTTGAAAAAGTAAATAGCTGTACAAAATGAATGATTTAAGAATTATTTTGAACTTGTAAGTTTTATTAAAATTTAATGTATCTGGAGATTTACATTATTTGGACTCTACATACTCGTATTTTAAAAAATGTTTTAAAATTTAAGAATTTTGGCGTTCGATTTTTACGAATTATGATTTTATTAAGTTCTACATATTATTCTGAGTTGGAATTAAAAATGTTGGGAGCTTCTCGTGGTACAGTGATTTTTATAATATTTTTATATTTTTATAATTTTCACTCATTTGGAAGTTAGTTTTTTTTCCTGTATTTCTTTTAATTATCATAGTGTAGTTTGCAGTTGGAGAAGTTGTAATAAATATCTAATTCAGTTTAAATGTTTGATGAAATTTCTCCTTATGGTCGAGAAGAGCCGGGCTCTACTGCCTTTTTTATAGCCGTGCGCATTCAATCTCTGAAGATGGCGTTGTCACGGAGATTGCCTTCTGCTGCTGAGTTGCCTCAAGCAATTTTCCCTCACCCCAGTTAGAAGTGTTGAAAATAAGTTAATAATTTTGGATTTACTGGAAAAAAAATCATTGAAAATTCTGGCTTTGTAATAGAACATTTTAATAATCTAAATTTTCATATAAATCACTTACTTCAATCTATTCAATTAAGTTATGTATAATTTCAATTGAAGCAGCATAGATTGATTGATTTCCACTTGTTGTCTTTCAATTTAAAGTCGTTAACCTTGCTAAACGATATGTTTCAGTATAAACTAAACGTAGCGAATAACTATTCATGCCTTACAGTAGCTAAAAATATTCGTACACAAGCGGAACGTAGGTAGGTACACGAATGCGGCAGACGCGGCGTGTGCAGAATCGGCTGCATCACGAGGGCCCGCAAGGGGCGTCGCTCTAGCCATCTTTTTTTTATTTTGCGTGCGTCTTTTTTTGGCAGCGCGCGTTAACCTTGGATTTTTTCATAGCGAAGCGCTGCACGTACGCGCACAAGTTTCGGATAGTCGTAGAGCGCCCCCCACTCAACGCGTCCGAATTTTCTGCATTCGGACGCCGTGAAGAGTTTTCGGCGGTCGCGTGGTCGCATTCGCGAGCGAGGCTCCCGACAGTTAGGAGCGACGCGCGTTACATTGCCACGAGACGAGCGGCGAGCGGAGCGATCGGCAGCGCGAGCGCGCGCTGCAATGCAAATGTGCGGAAGTGAACACGCGCACCGCGACTACCGCACTCTGTGCTAAACCTACCGAGTGGAGCTCAAGTGATACGCAGTGAACATATACTCAGTGATATAAACTATGATATTTGTGAACGGCTCGACGGAGCTCTAATGGTTTTCTATTGACGAATCAAGGACTGTGGAATTTTCAACATGGAATCGAGGAAAGTATTGTTTATTACTACACCTCAACATTAGTCATTAAGATAAACACGTGCGTAATGTTGCTACGGTGATGCGGTGCTATTAATAAACCACGCACCACGCGAGGTACTCGGGGTTGACCCCGACCAGGAAGTTACAATAGGGATAGACGAAAAGCGCGTGCGACCTTATCTGAGAGTCAATCTAGACATATGGTTTTAAAATAAGTATTGGAAGTCATTGATAAATATGTGTTGACAATTCGAAGCATATGATAAATTTAAAGCGAAAGAGGTATACCGAAATCTGCACCTTAAAATGTTTATAAAAGAGGACAGTATTGCAGATCCCGGTGAGGTTCTTGATTTTGCATACACGTGTTGTCGCTTTGGGGCTATTGAACTTGATAATGAGACAACCGTATCTCCTTTTTTGTTCTATACTTATTGCATCACTAATTCTTTTTGCAAGATCTTTATGTTAAACCGGTTTCCTTAATTCCCTGTAACTAGATGTGACATAGATGTTCAATGAAAGACTTGTCTCCTAATCCTCTACAGGCCTATCATAACTCTTACGAATCGACTGGTCCTGCTCGTAAAATATGTTATAATGAATTCGCCGAAAAATCCAGTTTAACAACGTACGCTTATAGAGATAATTTTGGGTATGAATAGTTCGCGCTCAAGAGTAGGTCCGGAACCGCTCTGTGAGGCGAAACTGGTCTCGCAACGCACTAACATTTGCATAGAAACTGTCAAAGCGGCCCCGTGCGGTCCGCGGCGGGCGATTAGCACCTACCTACCGTCTCGGCGACGTAACCGCTCGCTTATGTACTGCGTATGCGCCTCTGCACGCCCCGATGTCGCGATAACACTCATAAGTAGTTTGTTCAACGGTTTAACATTAAAATCTTGGCGGGTATTCTTGATTTCTTTAATTAAAATCTTGGCGGGTATTCTTGATTTCTTTAATTAAAATCTTGGCGGGTATTCTTGATTTCTTTAATTAAAATCTTGGCGGGTATTCTTGATTTCTTTATTTATGTCTAGAATTATTTGTAATTCAAACCATTTAAACCTTTAACCATTAAAATCTTGACCTTGAGACAAGAATACTCGTTTCATTGTTTCGAATTTAATTTAATTATAGCCTAAGTAAATACTTATATAACAGCTTTTAAATAAATCAATCATTTTAATGTTATGCAATTATGTATTTTCATGATAGAATTTGCAATAGCTTTAATAGCTTTTCTCCTTCAGTTTCTTGTTACTTAAACAAAGTAATTATCACAAATTCATTGTCATACCTAAAATTACATCGATAAACGTATACGGCTAGCTAAATCGTAATCAGTTTCCTCATTTTTTGCATCGGTCAAACAATATAGCATGATTGCGTTTCCTGATTGTTCATAGAGTTGACTGACCTACAGCTATCCAATTAGGCATAAAAGTTGAATTCGACAGTTTATCTGTTTGACGGGTGCAATTCTCCTTGACAATAGATATACAGTTATATTATTTTTATAGGCAATAAAGTAACTGAATGGCACTTTTCTGATTTGTATTTCGTCACTAGTAACTATCAGATTTGAGCATGAGCGTGACGTGGACTTCTTATTTTTTAGAACCATTTTGAATGAAATTACACCGTATTTACTACTGAAAGTTACCTATATAATTTAGAAAATAATAATACTATCTCCGTAGAGACTTTTTCTTTATGCAGATTAGAATTTTGATTTATCAACAAGGCTGCATTCACTCTTGTGATACCACTTCTAGTTTCAGTAACTTTTAGAGTGTAAAAGATCCAAATCAGTATTTGACATTATAATACATAAGGAAAAGCGATACGAATAATCTCTTATTTGGGATCAAAATACACTCCTGGACACCTGAATCGAGCCAACCATAGAGTTTTAATGCAGTTTTGAAGCTGGCATACTAACCATCATTTCAGTATGCCATTGTTCCAAATTTGTATTCAAAATACTGAAAAAATTAGTTTTAAGTGTAACAAGTCGTGTGTCCGCCTTTCTCACGGGGAAGACTTGTATTGGATTTTTGAAGAAACAATTGTTTACCTAAAAAAAATCGTTTACTCAGTAACTTGTATTGCCTCCAAGAGCGTTTACGACTGCCGTCATGAGGTTTGAAATGGAATCAATTAACGTCACTATGATGTGTTGTGGAATGTTCTTCCATTCTTACTCGAAGGCAGTTTTCAGCTCCTGCAAGGTCATGCGGACCTGGGTGGTGACTTAGAACACGCCTCTTTAGCTCATCCCATAAATGCTCTATGGGATACATATCTAAGCTTCTTGCTGGCCATTCCATGATTGTGATACCGACGTTATGAAGGTTATGCCCTGATGATTCCTGCAGTGTGCCCTCTTGCAGTATCAAGCATTAAAATGAAACGTTGGCCAACAAACCCACCATAGGACATCACAAGAGTAGGCATTGATGAATGTAACGGTCAGTAGTAGTCATTTAGTAGTCCAAGACTGTCTATGACCCCATCGCCATATCTCACTTTCCCTTCAACACAGCACTGCACAAAACGCTCTCCCTGTCTTCGGTACGCCTTTCTTCTTCCATCATTACCATACAGCATAATCTTGGATTCATCAGGGAAGAGTACCTGGCTCCATTGACGTTGAGTCCAATGCAAATGTTCGCGCACAAACTGGAGGCGCGCCATTCGTGAGCTCGTGTCAGTTTGGCCCTATTAGCTGGCTTATGAGGTTTTATATCACGTTCTTCGAGTCTCCTTCTAACAGTTCCAGCGCTAATAGTCATTCTATGAAAATCTCGAACCTGTTCTTGGATCTGTACTGAGGTCAGGTGACGATTTCGTATGCTGGTCGTGAACATAAACCGATCTTGTCTTTCCATCGTCAATCAGAATCTTGATCCTCCTAGACGGCAAACGAAGCCGCCAGACTCTAGGTATCGATGGTACACTCTTTTAACTAATTGAATATTTCGTTGACTAAACCCAGACTGAAGAAGTAGCACAGCTTGCGCGTCTACTTCGGGCACAGTATCCATAATGTTGAGGTCAAAATCTGTTCAAATCTCAGGAAAAACAATTTAACGAAACTTTTATTGAAAAACAACACCATTAAATCAGAAAGTTACTCCAATTCAAACTTTCTACTTCCTTATTTTTTTCAAAACAATGATCTGACTCGGCTTTTTTTCTATGGTTTAAATTCGTGAATTTAAATTTGGAACAATAATACACCAAAATGGTGGTCGTATGTATGCCAGCTTCAAAACTGCATAGAAACTTTTTCTTTGACCTAACATTATTTTTATATTCAGGCCATTATACATAAAAATGCAGGGTGGCTCGATTCAGGTGTTCGAGAGTGTATTTATTTCCTCTTTACCGAAAGGTTGTTTGGCAGAGATCTCTTTTAACGATAAGACCGCCTTTTGTGCATTTTTGTGCCTACAATGTCTGTGATTGTTTTTGTATTTGGTGTGCAATAAAGAATTTTATCTATCTATATCTTTACTTTTTGAATGCAATCGTCAAATTGTGGATTAGATCTCATGGTATATAATAAACCTATTGTACAGATCCATGACGTAGGGTCGAAGGTCGATGCTACAATTTCATAGTACAATCTTGCTGTTATACCGGCCTGTGTTTCCGTTCGCGTGACCACCAAATCATATCGACCAATAAGGATAGAGCATGCCACGAACGCAGTCTAAATTTCGTACTCAATTATTTGATCATAGATGGAACGACGCGCAGATGTGGAGGTAGGTCAAGTGTTGAATGAGTTTTATTGCTCTATTTGGTTATTCAACAGTCCATTACAATAGACAACTCCATGACGTCATAGGAGAATTACAATATGTCTTAGAGGAAATAAAATTAATTACAACAATAACGGGTAAAGTTGTAAGCAAATAAGTCATTCTTCCTTAACCTATTGTTGACCTTCAAACATTAGGGATTTTTAAACTGTTCAACTTTCAAAATGGAATAGACGAGTATATTAAGTACAATTATACTCGTATTTTTCTTTGGTTGGTCAATTTGTCAACGTAACGAGTTTTCAAGAAGTATATCTACTTGTTCAGTTTACTTCTCTAATTAGGCTACTTCTTTAGGTGTAGCATTTGTCTGCAACATCGTTCGTGTGGTCTACATGAATAAGTAGCCTTTGTTTTAATTCGGATTATAATCTACCTATTTGCCAAGTTTCAACTAAATCAAAATCACCCGTTTCGACGTGACAGAGTAACAAACATCCAAACTTTCGCATAATATTAGTGGTATATTATATCGCTTCTTATGTTACTCGTACTGGCCGGCCGATGTACCTACTCGTATAATACGAGTACTAAAAGAAAAATGTTCTGCGACGTCAATTTTCTTTGCCTTATGTAACACTATGATTATTTTGAAAATATATCTTATATATAAAAGTATCCAGAAACAATACATATTTCTGGACATATTCATACATAAATATACATAAAAATATCCAGAAACTAACAAAATTGTACAGATAGCGTACATTTATATGACATTTATTTGCAATTGACGATGGTACAATCTAATTCACCGAAATTAGCCACTTATGTACACAACACGTGATATCTGTGCACCTAGATAACCTCACATTTCGTAGGCCTACCGCATCCGAGTGTGACTATGAAGTGTAAAGATAAGTGCATGAATAAAAACACGATAAAGTAGAAGGAAATGTGTGTAATTAAGTAGTTTCAATACACATTATTATTGAGGTCTTAAGCGCATACATTAGGTTTTTGTTTGCCTTTTACTTCTAGTAGACGTTTCGGTACGGTTTAACAGACTGTAGTCACCATTGACCCCGCTAAGTAACGACGGTCTGTATAATTATAATCTGTGGAATAAACGTCCAATAGGAATAATACAGTAATATCCACTTTTATATCCACTGCTGGACATTATATTTAATAGGAAGAAGGCGGCAAAACGTTGGCCAAGCGAGATGGCTAGTCCACTATTTTATAGGTGGTATACTTGTAGTAGCCGCTTCTTTATCGTAGTTCGTTTCGTGGTAACATTCTTAAGTCTGCCAAGACTACACGGCAATAGGAATAATGATAATTGACAAAAATCTGGTTAAGAGTCGTTTAAGTTATACCTATTAAACACCTTGGTTAAGGGTTTAAGACTTAATCTATAATATAAAATGCATACAAATCGCGAGTCTGAAAAGTCACGTTAATTTAGACTACTAAACGAAAGTTTTGTTTTAGTCCCGGTGGCCTATTACGAACTCTTATTGTATTTACGTCTATTACTTTATTCACTTTTATTTGCTTTATGCTGTGAAATAACTGCTTTGCAATTTCATATTTTCAACGTGCATATTACAAAGCGGTGATAGCGTATACCCCATAGTTTAAATCTATTCTTATTCCTGAAATCGTAAGTTTAAATCCTCAACCTGCAACTCAAGTAAAAAATGTCACTAACGCAGTAGTGAAGGAAAGCATGGTGGTGATGATAAGGCTGACATCATCATCATTATTAACATACAGACGGATCTTTATAGAAACTTTATTGTAAAATGAACTCTTAATCATGTGCTATCGAAAACAGAAAAACTCGCACCGTTGTTTGAGTTTTATAATACGCAATTATACAAGGTAGGACTTATAAACTGGAACTAGATTGTTTTTATAAAATTTATAAATAAATTTATAAAACTTATAATAATATTTATAAATTTTATAATATCGGCTCTAATAAATAAATAAGCAATCGTGAGTAACCCGTTTACATAACAATTATTATGGTTTTTTATAAGTTCGTAATACCTTGTTTGATTATGATTTTATCGGTGGTAAGACCATGTGTGCAAAAAATCTACAAAGACCATCAAGTGGTAAGTGGTAAGTGGTAAGACCATCAAGTGAAATTGATATATGATTACTTGATTAGAAAGACCTAATCGTGAAAATCAAGTTGTCTTAGTGATCAAACGCGAACATTTTAAAAGGTTTAATGTTAATGACGTTTGCATATTTTTACTAATTGTAGTAACGTTGAAACATTAAAATACTCAGTAAACTGTTTGAAAATGTATATTTTTATCGAGCATGTTGGTTAGACTCGTTAAGATTTGGAACATTGAACGGCAAACCCAGTAAAAGTTAAGTGACTTCCCGTTCGCTAAACACATTCGAAACAAAATAATTTCAAATTGTCAAATACAACAAAGCAGGCGTTGAGACGCCAAGAGACCACCGACTGATTTTCTAATAACGTTTCCAAAATACCTTATTTCCGAGCGGGCAGCACTCTGAGGGGTGGGGGACCAAGGACATCCTCTCGGAGGACCTTCTAGTCGCGACGCTTACGTAACCGAGGCCTTCAATACGAGCGTGTGCAGCGTAGACATTTACATGTGTGTATTGGTGTAGATGTGGGCGTGAGGTCCAATCCAACGGCTCAAAGATGTGTGTTTTGCGTTCGAAAATAATTGTACTATTGTTATTACATTATACTGTCTAGTTTAGAATTACGAATTATTGACATTGATTGGTATACATTAGGGATTGTTATATTAGGAAGCTCCGGAATACTTTCAAAATGATGCTTCGGGCATTTTACCTGTCGTCATTATGGACTTAATGGTTTTTCATTTATATTACCTACTTGAATATTACTATTTACTCTTGACATTTTCTGTATATAACTTTGTATTTTCTTAGTTATTTATATAGATATTTTTTGTATGTATTATATTGTATATATTTATTTGTTGATATAAAATGTATGTACAGTATTATAATATGTAGTGATGTATGTATCCGTTTCAAGTATTTGTGTAGAGATAGTAGTTATCGATTGTAATTTAAGTTATATACCTTTCACCGCACCTCCCAATATACCCCTCTGTACAATACGAAAGGTTGACTGGTTGAGAATTCCTCGAGGCATTGAGATCCTGTTTTGTACGACAAAACGTAATAAAGTTTTTTTAAATAAATACATTAGTTGATTATGAACAAATGAAAAGCAATTCAGCAATGTAACTAGAACATGTAGTGTTTTAAGTATACATATATGGATTCCTAGACACATATTTGATTGAAACACTACTTACTACTCATATTTTCTTGAATGTTGAAAAATAAGGTTATGGTGACTTAAAAACGGAAGATTTTTTAAAAATTTTATGCTTATTTGAGTTATACTGTTATCTTTAGCAATTTGTAAAAGAATTAAGACTCAAATGTAAATCCTAGTCAACAAACAATGACGCTCGGTTTTTTTTTTTAATCTTGGAGGGGAAATCCTCATTGGATGCCTTCCGCTATAAGTGATCTATTCTTGCGGAAGGCGATGCCGGACTCATACCGGCTAAAACCCCTCCATTGCGTTGAACCCCTGATGTAGAAGTCAGGGCCTGTGTTTTCTTGAGTTATATTTGTTTCTTATTTTGATTTGTTTTCATTTTGTTGTCATTTGGTATTTATGTATACCGTCAGAATCTAATCTATTTTTCGCCTTTTGACTCCTGATGTACAGGTCAGGAGTCTTGGAGTCGTCCTGTTTACACAATTGACTCTGATGTATAGGGTCAGAGTCATTCAACGCATTCATTTTAGAACTTAATTTTCTAATTATTATCCTCATAGATATGTATCTGTGGTCCTATTTTAAAAATGTCCTAGTCCTAATGTTATATTTCTGAAATTTATGTAGATCTTTTATTCTATCTATGTTTTATTTCTTTCAATTGCTCTTCTTGCTACATATTTACAGAATTTCAGAAATATTTGTCTATTTTTGTAGTCGCTCCCCATTATCTTGCTTATATTTTCTTTTGTTATTTCCTTGTCAATCATGATTTCCACTTCAAATCTCCTTCTGCCATATACAGGGCAATCAATAATTAGGTGCAATATACTCTCAGCCGCGTCTGGGTCACAGATACACGCCGAACTCTCCTTGCACCCGAAGCGTTTCAGGTACTCGGAGACGCTCGGTTTATTTTGTATTACTCACACCTTATGCAGTTTGTCGATACAAAAATATTACCAATAGTGTTTGCACAGGTTTCCATAGTTGAGGAATTGTTATAAAATATTAATATAAGGTGTATAATTAACCTTCAATGCGAGGTTAAATTTCTTCCAAAATGACAATAACAGAAATTTTACTAATTGTCTGAAAAGTAACTGAACTGAAAATGTAAGTTACGAAATAGAAAAGTGTACGCAAAGTTTTAAACAAAAATATACTTAAATATGTTTAATCTTTAAAGACAGTCCTCTACACCACAAAAGGTAGACACGCTTAAACACAATGTTTTAAGAACCGTCTAACGAATCTGATTGGTCGAGAACCAGTTGGACCTGTTTTGAACACTGTTTTAAGAGTGTGTTTGCTTTTTGTTGTAAGTAGAAGTGTACCTATGTGAATATATGGAGTTTATTTCAGAGGAAATTTCATTAAGGTTTTAAGTATATACGGAGTGAATGGAGTGACAGACAAAGCTGGAATACTCCATTGAGAAAATACTCCGTTAAGACTGTTTATACGCACACCCAAGGATGTTATACCTTACCAAACGCCAGGTACCAAAAGACCAAATAGGCCTATGTAGGCCAAACTAAGCGTACAGTTGCGGAAAGGGTCAAGGAACACATTGCAGCTATAAGAAACCGCCAAACTAGTAAATCAGCAATAGCCGAACAAATTCTCAACGCTGGAATTAATCACTGGATATAACTATGCACTCCAAAAATCCTCTCCACTGAACGTCACTATTATCCCAGGACTGTACGTGAGGCGATTGAAATTAAGAAATATTATATAAAAATTACAATGGGAATAAACTGTCGTCGACCTAGAATCCAGTGATTAACAAAATTAAACCTTGTCATTTACCGTTGGATACGTCTCCGAACATTGTTAGTATTGTTTGTCGCAGCCTCCACGAATGTGAAGATCAAATGTGGGTGGATGATAAAACTGCTTGCAGCTCCCATACTGAACTACCCGCCTCTTCAGTCAACTCGTAACCACGGCTGACCAACGTGAATCCGTGCCAAAACGTCGAGTAGAAATAATAGGTAGACAAAAATCTTTAATTTTACGTGTTCCCATCCTATTTACAATATAAAAACTTTTTTACATTCGAAGTCATGTCGGAATTGTAAACTATATCTCAAACGCATGTACGAGTAAATTGACTGATTATTGTAACCCGATTTATTCATACACATTTACCGATTTACAACAATCATTTATACAACAATCCGAATGAGTTCTGACGTCTGAAAGAGATTATTTAGACTGATTATAAAACATTTTTTATGATTCCATTAATTTTTGTAAACCAAAAATTAATGGAATTATAAAAAATGTTATTTTATAGAAAGCATTAAAAACGTACAAAGGTACTCCGTGAACTCATTACTTAGACCTAACAAGGCGTTTAACATTAACGACCTTAAATGCAATTCAGCGAAATTGCGAAGACCGAGTCACTACAGCCTGAAATAGGTAGGGTATAGCTAGAAACCTGTAGTTTATTTAAAACTTACACCTACTGTAGCGATTTGCCATGTCATTGTAATGTTTAAAAACGACCATTAGACTTTTCAAGGATACTGTACCATCAGCCTATGTCTCTCCACTCCTTGTATAATGATTGTTGATTATATTATAGTTTAATAAAATAAAACTATAAAAATTAATTACATGCATAAAATATATTATATTAAACATGTAAATTAAAAATTAAAAAAGTGTATTAAAATTTGTTTCTAATATAAATTAAAAAGAAAATGTTATTATTTAAAATCAACTTAAACTTTGTCGTTTCTTTAGTTATGTGCTAGGTTAAGACAGAAAAATAAAAAAATGTGGGGAAGAGTGTTATAGCCTCGTCTCTAAATGTTTTTGACAGTTCCCTTTCGTCTTTTTGCCTCGATGGCCATCACAATGCACTGCACTATTTTACTCGTATAATTAATTTACATGTGAAATAAAACCTTAAAGTTCCACCTACAATAGTTTCATTGAAGCAAGTCGTTACAATTTGTTTCTGATATGTTCTGCAGTACGTGGTCTTCACATAGGACTCATTTATCCTTATCGTTTGTCGATGGTTCACTGTCACTTATCATTATTCTCATCTAATACTCATCACTACCGAAGATTTTCATCAATCTATTGGTTTACCTGGCGGAAGGCTGTTCTATGTTCTCAAAGTGCGTGGTCTCCATTTAAAGGCGTATATACTTTGTTTGTTGGTTGTCCCGTGACAGAATTGGCCTGTGCAGTGTTCCTTCAACTTGCATATTCTGTTAAAAAAATTGGCCCGCAAATGTGCCTTGCCTAGTGCTATTGCCTGCTGTCCTAAATGTCTGGTGTTCGATTCCTGTTTGGACAAACCTTTAAAAGACCGTCTGGACATTTTGTGTTACTTCAACTTGCTGATTCTTCTGAGAAAATTGGCGGCATATGAGCCTTTGCCTGCTGATGTGACTATTGTGGACCAACATATAAAAAGCAAAATATGTCTGTTTCGCTCCGGCAGTTTTGTGTTTATAAAAATGTGTCGTGCTTTTAAACACCCAGACAAAGATGAACCACGACATAGGAAATTATGTTGAGGTGTTGTATTTATTCATATCATTAGGAAAGTGTAAAGTCCTAAATCTATTACGGGATCCCTGGATTTATGTGATTTTATAATATAATCGTTATCACTCTGTGGTTTTCCAGTTCAATGTCTAAACCACAGACTACAATACCTAAATTCTTTCAACATTTTTATCGTAGCTTTTGTTCGTCACAATGACCGATGCATCTAAACTCCTACGCGTTTAATTTTCTAAATACGGTCGGTAGTCGGTTTAAAATTAAAATGTTATTTGTGTTATTAAGTTATTAGCTATCTAATATGGGGTCTTCATACGAGTATATGCAAAATAATCAGTCACAGGACATTCTTTAATAATGATCGAATTGAATATATTTCGACGGGCCAAACGAATAAACCGGTAATATGGAAATAAAAGAGAGCGAAAAAACAACAATGATTTTCTGTAATCATGCGTAATATTTTGTTTGGAGATGATTTTGAAAATATTTTAGAGCATGTTACTAAATGGGTCGAATTATAACCAAAAACTATATTAAATCATGTAAAAATACGTTAACAATAAGTAATTTAACCTGTGTGGGACAGTCGACTTAGAAACTGGTCTCCTGTTTCTGGACAGAATTTTTGGGTCAAGGATTATTTGTTTGGACAAAAAAGGTCGGACTTCGGACATACTTGACTGCATTGTCGTCGCCCTACGCGGAACTAGTTGGGGGATTTTTTATTAAAAATATTTTTATTATTGAACAAGTTTTTTTTATTGGACATTTGTAAAAAAATGTTCACATGTGTTTGCGAAGAGTTATATCTTGGCAATAAACTGCTTTTATAAAATGCTATGTTTGTTCACCTTTAACTCGAGAATAGTAGAGAATTACCAAGATATTGCTGCAAATTTTTACTTAGAAAAGATCTCGAGGTAATTCGTCGTTTATCAACCGTTGCACCGAAAATTAACGAATTTAATGATTTCTCTACGAGCTGTAAACGCTCGCGGAGCTATTGTTTCTTAAAATATAGACATCTGACAATATTTGACATTATCTGAAAACGGGACCTTTTCAGATATTGAGAGTTCAGTAAAATCTTAATAAAAAAAAAGGATTTATCCCCTTAGGATAATGAATTCTTAAATCAGATATTCGTTTATTCTGCTTAAACAGAAACTGAAAAATAAGGATTTTGAAAATCTTAACCAATGTCAATAAGTCTATACCGACACTAGGTCTCTTTATTTAGTTAACATCATGAGCTTATGAGTTGTATACTCTTTTGTATTGTGCACACACGTACAAAGGACTTAGTTAACACTTCAAATCGAAGTTTCGATCCAGTTGCCCGTTGAATCACATGGGCCGGTGCAATCCGATAGAAACATCGAACAAAATAAAATAAAGCTTTTATACATAAAATCCGTTTTACAATATAAAACAGACATTATAATTATCGTAACTGGCCCTTTTATCGTCCACTGCTGGTAACGGGCTTCCTCATACACATTGTCTTGTGCATGAGGAAGAAGAGGATTTAAACGTCACGCTGGCCAAGCGGGTTGGCGAGTTCACTCTTTTACTGGTGGTGTTTTTACAACACCCCCAAAAGAGATGCGGTGGTGTGTATTATGACGTCGGCCACCGACATCACAGTACACACTTCTTTCTTCGGTTTTTCCGTTAGTACCTATTGAATAATAGTTTTCTTTGTCAAATATTTTATCTTCGACAAGGGCGATTGCACACGGAAAGTGAGGACTTTATTTATTTTTTTTCCCAGACACAAATCTTAGTAATAATTTTCTCGTGTTGACATTAATTGACCAATTATATTGCAGGTAGGTAGTTTCAAAATTATGCAACACTACGAATGTTGTCACCCATGAGATACAGCTGTTAACTTAGCGACTGGTTTTTTTTATGCGTAACATTTATGGGTTTCCAGTTTTATTACTGTTTATTACGCTAATTATATGATTACTGCGTTCAATTACACGCACATATTACAAAAAAAGGTAAAAAAATATATTAATGTAAGGTAATGTAAGGTATATTTACAGGTAAAAACACTACAATTATCTTCAATATTCTTCTGTTAGTTAATTCGTTAAGATTGGAATTGATTCTCGGGTGAGTACTTTCAAATACTTTAAATTGATAAAGTGTGTAATGTAATTTGTACTAACCAAAATACTCCAAAATAATAATAACCATTTTGATAAACTGTTCATTATGGTCAGATTACTTTTATTTTAATAATTATACTTAATTTAAGTTTATTACATGGCTTATAGGTTTACTCTAAATAATAACCGGAAATTTTGTTTATTAGTCAATACAAAGATTTCTTGTATTGTTCGTATAATACATTTTAGATAGGTGGTAGATACATAGATATATGTCACTTTGTTGTACAGCAATACACGTAGTAAAATGTCAAATTGAGTAACAAAAAGTTCAAGAGGCGGCCTTACCACTAAAGCGGTTATTTCCAGGGCATCGTGCTCTTATGGGTACTTGAACTAATTCGTTCTTAATATCTTCGGCAATACAGTTTATTTTGATGTTTATTATTGTACATTTCCTAACCACGCAGAAAAATTCACGAATGAAATAACATTTCAACCAAACAACCTCATGCTCAGGATCACATGCACATATCTATATCAGAAAACTGAACCTATTTATATTTGCTTAAGGTAACACACACGTTTTAAAACATTTCCATAATATAGGAGTCTCGTTAAAAGTGGATTTTAACAAGACACGATATTTTGATTCAGCTCCTAAAAATATGGAGGGAAATTTGAATTTGGAATGTTTTGGTTTTATGTTATAGATAATCATAGTTTTAATTGACATCAAAACCAGCCAGTGCTCCATAGATAAAACTTTTTGTCACAAAACTTTCTGAGCAGCCTGGTATAAAACGTATGTATTAAGGATGACCTTAAAACTGCTTATTTTCTGGATACAAAAAATTTTTGAAAGCATGTATCGAAAACGATGCACGTGATACCTAGTGTATTAAAGGTAAAACCGTTCGTAATAAATTCCAATAATTGACGTGCGAAAATAATGATCACCGAAATATCACTTCCTTTTAGGATTTTGGTTCTCTAACAGCTCTCTATATCTCCAAAGACCTATACATACCTATACCCGTACAATATTAAAAGGTTGTCAAAAGAAAACAGATGCTTCTCTTCATTTTGTTACGGCTATTAAGCATGTCAAACACACGAATTAGTGATGAGTACAATCCCAGGGCACCGTTATATCACGAGTAGTAATAGCCCAGTGTAAGAAGGAAACAGTAGCAAACCTTTATACAAACTGAATTTGTAGCTGAAAGTAGAGCACGCACACAAACGTTTGTCGACGCGCTCGCGCTAAGAAAATGTCAGGTGGTAGGGCTGTTTAATTATCCACCACCTTCTAACTAAACCGAATTGACTAAACTTGACTATTCAGTGAATGAAGGAGTAAAATACGTGAAGTCTTTTATATTTTTTTGGATCATTATCTGTAATTTTAACTAGACATAAGCATGAAATTCTCTATTCATCTCCTGTCTTGTTAAATCTACTTTAACACCGCGGCAAGTTCTTTGTTTGTTTATGCGTAGATTCCAAACTCACTTCTAAGTAAACTGTGGCGATGGTTACGCGCTTTCGAGTTGCAATAGAGTGAAAGGCGCGTTCATAGAGCACTCACTGGGTTGCGACTGCGTGCGATCGGAAGCGTGTGCATGGTTGCGTAGGACAAACGCATTTTTGGCTTTAAAATTTGAAGCATGTGAAGAACCACTGAATAAGATAGTTTTGCAAATTTTAACCCAATTTTGTGTACAATTAATATATTATAACAAAAAGGCTATATAACTTAATGCTTACCAGTGGTAAACCGTAATGAATTAGTTGCTCTATCTAATAAATCAATTTGGCAATTCATTTAAAATTACCGAACTCTTTGTTACAACTGTAGAGATAATTGTGTTGTGTCTTTGTTTGTTTATATCACAGCGTAGGCTTCGTGCCATTTGCTTTATACAAAAATTGAAAAAAAAAAACGAATGCTTATGTTCTAAGCGAACAGACACTCGAAACAAATATTTAATTATTGTGCTTTATTATCAGGAAATCGTATTTAATGTTGATTATAGGTTACGTAATCAAAATTGTGTAATTTCAATATTATACTAAAATAGCCGTCTTTATTTTATTGAAATATAAAAATAAGGAGTTTAACAATACTAAATTTCTAAACGTAAACAAAATATACGAGTTCAGATTTCGGAACGCAGCATAGTGCGCGTACGCAATGCAACGCGCGGCTTGCAACTTTCTATTTTGATGATCCCGCGACCCATTGTCGGCTCGCACGTGTTTTTGGGACGGAAAAGCGATGCAATAGAAAGTCTATTTACATTATTAAAATGTGCAGTCGTCTAGTTCAAAATGTGCTCCTACATTACGTCTCCGTTCTGGTATCTTTATTCGCGGTTTCATAGGTTTTATCTGTCTGTGTGGTGTCGGCCAGCTTTAGAATACCATCACTTCTTATGGGTGTCATAAAAGCGACTAAGGGATAACAAAAACGGCTACGACAAGCCCTGAGAAACTACACATCTAAAAGAGTGGACTCACCAACCCGTTTGGCCAGTGCGGCCAGTCTTGTGCGTAAGGCCCATACGTCCCTTACGCACAACGACAATGAGCATGACGAGGATGATGCCCAGCAGTGGACGAAAAAAAGGGCTGGTTACGGTTTACCTGTGTGTTATTAAAATCAGATGTACGTACGTATTGACTCATTTATTTGATCCCAATATTTAAAAAAAAAAATCGGAATGCAAAAAACACGTGTGCGTAAACGTTAAACTTGTTAATCAAATTACTGCATCAAGATAAGAAATCGACTGAGAATTAGAATTAGAAAACCCGTTTTGTGGTGAGGTGGTGTCGACACAGTTTGCGTAATCGGTGTACGGAATCCGCGGCGTACGCATCGTCGGTCATCCGGAGTGCCGCGCCTTGCTTTCCCAACCGAATGCACTCTCCAACTCGCCATCTAAAATTCCCCTTCAAAACTTCTGCAGACAATATTCTTCAATTTTATGATGCTAGATCTACTCATGTATGCTGTTTAAGCATTATGATAAGCTTTGTTATGAATAAAAGAGCGGTAAACATAATTATTTAAGCAAATTATGTTATAAGTTACAATTATATAAGTGTCATTTATGAGTAAAGTAATTAATGTACCAATAAAAAATTGTACATGAAAACTGTCTGCTCATGAAGTATTTGATAAAGTTATTGCCGTGTATAACATATCGTATGACATCTGAACTTTTTAGAACTGTTTTTGAAATTACTCTCTTAATATTGCCTCTCTGTGCACTCGTTACACAAAAACGGATTTTAACGAAACTTAAAATATTATTACACATAGTTCATATCCTGGATTAAAAGATACATTTATGCAGATTTGTTACGAAATTCTCGTGTGTTCTATGAGTATAGGAGATCGAAGTGGTGGACACAGCTGGGAGAATAATTAGATAGATCGATATCACCTTATACCATCCCACAGGCTTCCTTGCAATCACGAGGGTGTTTAGGGCCATAATCCACAACAGGGGCTGATCCGTCAGTTTCTATAAAGTCAAACTTGTATTTGTTAGATTTTAAGTAATCTGAACTATTACTGACCAATGTTTATAAGTAACTAGGTAAACCACACGTAATATAACCTCGACATCTAAATACACATAATGATCTTTATAAAATGTCGGCAGACGATGATTGCCTATCTAGTCAGTTGTCGCCTGACTAGATAATTTTGTAGTTAGTAAATCTAAATAAATTTTTATAATAAGTACATTTTTAACTGATAAATTTAAACAATCTTTTTAATAAATTTTTAGTACGAACTTTTGTGGTTTTAGATTTTACGGTTAGATTCATGCGGCTTTAGAAAGTTTTTATAGTGAGTTCCAAGATTCCATGTTATAACTTATTTAAGTCGTATGAGCTGAACTTATAAATGGAGCTTATCCTATTAAACAGTATTTCCCTTTTTAATTTGTTGAGATAGTAGTGAAATAATTCACATGACTGACTAAATGTTCCAAAACTACACGTATAATTCTTCCTACTTGTAATCGTATGCGTATCTAACAACAAAATAATGCTTTTGAGTATGTATCTCATCACAATAATTGCTGCATACCGTTTCTTGTAACTATACTCAACTACACAATAAGTGGTACGTCCTATCATGCCACTTTGAGCCCAATTACGCGTTAGGAAAGTCAAGAATAGTGTGCGTAAATGATTTGTTGTATGACTGTACAGTTGTTATGATTCAGAGCTCAGAGTACCAACAAGTCGCTTGCATTGCTTTGGCGCGCCAGTAAACGTAGTCATAGAAACAAAACTACCGCCGACATTTTGAGTGAGCGCATATTCACCTTACAGAAATGTGTTTTTTTTGCATGTGGGGCGATATATGTATAGATAGATAGATAAATTCTTTATTGCACCAAAATGTGTGTACAAAGGCGAACTAATGCTATATAGCATTTTCTTCCAGCTAACCTTCGGTGGTTGAGAGCAGACTAAGGGTAGTGCCGCTAAATATAATAGCGTTTTGATACTATTACACTAAGTACATAAATACAACATTAAAAATGAAGAGAAGTCCCATTAAAAATATATGTCGTAAAAATGAAGGTACATCATTTTCCAATAAAAATGTCGTTAAAATTACAAACATATATTTGTAGACTTTTTAAACCGTATCATTTTTACCGAAATTATATAATAACTAAACTCATTAATATTATAAAGAGAGACTTTGTGTTTGTTTATATCCAAGTAAATTTTAGAGCTACTAAACTGATTTTGAGAATTATTTCATTTTTATGAAACTAGATTATTGGATACAGGGCACGTTTCGGTTCCCCAGGAAATCGTTATGCCTTTTGACCGAAGCCAGACTTTGCAAAGGTTGACATTATATGCCCGAACAGGGTAGGTCGATTAGTATCACCTACTTAACCCGTTCTTAAAACGAGATTCTGAATAAAGCACATGCATATAAGTAATTTTTGGTTATTTTATTGAAACTGAAAACCTTAACTTTAACATTTGAAGAAATATTTGAGTAATATTAGGTACGTATTTTACTAAAGGTTATAGAAAAATTTCCACTTTTCACTGATGACTGGTTCCGAGTACGTCTACCGTTGAACTTGAAACACGATCATTAACGGTTGCTCTTTCTCAACTAATAATACTTTATTAGGAACTAAAATGTTGTTAATATTTACATTAGACCTAACATATTGATTGAAACAAAGCGCAGGTTCACATTTCAGTAGGGATGGTATAGCTATTTTTCATACATTTTAATGAGGTCTATTCAACAATATATCGTTTGTATACAGGATGTGTGTCCGACCTTTTCCCGAAGCCTGTAACCATGGATTCCGTTCAGGGTTTTAAGCTCATTTTCTATATTTTTTTGACAAAGTTTGATAGATTTGAGATTTTACCAAATTTATCATTCAAATTTATTACATACAAACCCCATAAAATAATATTAAAAAAAAACAACAGAGATCATGGTTTCCAGCTTCGGGAAAACATCGTAGACTGTATATTGTCATAGATTTTCTTCATAGTTTTTAAAAGTTAGAACCCTCTATTGAAAGATGACCCAGAACTTACCAAGATAAATACCAATTTTTTAAGAAATATTAATGTAGCGATCTATGTAATAGCCAGTATTACCTCGAAATGTATACAAATGTATATTCCTTCGGAATTTACCTACAATACACCTCAGCATAGATTTCTTCGATCTTTATTAGTACTTTTGAGTCAAAAGATTTGAATCGATTAGAAAGATTTAATATAGAGTAGTAAAATAAAGAATTAACTAAGAGTAGGTACTGGATTAAACATCTAAGAACGGAAAAGTACTCGTATGTATAGTCTTAAATAATGGCTCGTACTGTTTTTATAACTCATTATCCATTGTAAATTGTAACTAAATTATGTTTAAAGTAAAGGCGCTCACGAACAAACGTGAATTTTATAGTGGACACTATATACTTTACCAAAAAATGTAAAATACGATAATGAAGTAATTTTAATAATCTTGTTTTTTGTATCAACTAAGGACACACAAGCCGAATGACAATTAAGATATCGTTTACATTTACAAAAATGCAGTAATGATTACTTTCACATTGTATTTAATTGACGTAACTGTTTCCACAAATATTAGTATCAGTCTTGCAAGATAACACATCTACGTCTTCTTTCAATAGAACATTGAAAACTTTCTTTCTATAAGTTGCCAATACTTTCCTAATATCTAATACTTATGTAACAAACGATATATAGATGAAATGCCTAACTATTACGTTATATTGACGACCTATTTTCACCTTAATAATAGGTTCGAAGCTAGGCCCGGGCGGAGGTGTAGCGAGGCGAGAGGGCGGGTGGGGGTCTAGTACTGGGAATTCGACAGTGAATGTGCAATAGGAGGCTCTACCGTGCCTCTACGGAGAGAGTCGCTCGATGCACGTCTTTGTTTGGGCACCGTTAGCTGCGTGCGCGGATTGCGAGACCACGATGTATGAAATAAAAAAGCAAGAAATGAAACGCATTGTCTGTGTTTTTTGTTACTATTTGATAGTTTGAAGGAGAAGAAAAAAATACAATTCGGTGCATCGGAAACTAAAATTATTGAGGAGTTCCAATGAAGGAAATAAATTTACCTACATACTGAATTGAACTGTAACGACGCAATTGAATTGAATGCATTTGAATTACTGCAATTGCAGCTAATTATTTTTTGTGAAACAGTAAGCTATAGAAAATACTTATACGTTTTAAATCTAATTCGCGCAGTTAATGTAAAACGACCCCCAGCACCCTGAATTACACACGATATTCGCATGGCCGTTGCCAGGCGCGACCGCAAATATAAAGCAAATCGCTATAATTTTAATTGGTGCCGATTTAAAGCAGCTAGAAACCATTGTAATCAGATGGTAAGAGTTGCTGAACGCCGTGACGTTCATAATAACGATCTCACCTCTTCACCGGCACATATATGGAAGTTTCATGGTAGTATTGGTATAGGTGAAGCTCATGATAACATTAATTTAGACTCTTTCTCTCAACGATTTTAATAAATATTTTTTTTCTGCACTCCTTTCGGAGGACTCAATCAAAACTAACACAGTTTCGCATATATTTTACTATCCGAGATCAAACTTTTCTTTTCTTTTTCTCCTGTTACTGACGAAGAGAATCGCAAAATAATTACATCTATTAAGTCTAAAGCGGTAGGTTGTGATGATGTGAGCAAATCTATGGTTGTTATTTTACTGGAATGTACGCTACCTCTGATTACCCAACCCATATCATCAACTCTTCACTATTTACTGGGGAATTTCCCTGTCTTTGGCGTAAAGCTCTTGTTCGTCCACTTTCTAAAATAACCCAACCTAATTTAACCTAATCATTTTAAACCAATTTCTAATCTACCGTTTCATTCCAAAATTCTTGAGGCCGCCGCCCATACCCAAATATCCAGTTTCATCACTGATAATAAATTGCTCAGCATGTACCAGCATTGCGTTCATAGCACTACAATGCTTTTAACACTGTCGACCACGATATCTGAATCTAAAATTATTGAGGAGTTCCAATGAAGGAAATAAATTTACCTAAATACTGAATTGAATTGTAACGATGCAATTCAATTGAATGCATTTGAATTATTGCAATTGCATCTAATTATTTTTTGTATAATTGTAAACTATAGATATATGTACGTTATTACGTTAAACGTATATTACATTTTAAAGAAAAGATATGATTTTAAAGAAAATTAAATATAAGCTCTGAAACATAGCTCAATGATATAGACTTTTGAATGAATGAATACAATTTTATTTGACATATTCAAGTACAGCATTTAAACAATTATATAGAGCACATTTACACAACATATATAGTTTAGAATTGGAATGTACATTTATATTGAATATACATTTGCAGCGAAATGAAAGCATCAGCGCTGCAGTGTCATTTCAAAAAGTAATTTTCTAATCATGATGCACGTGATGTACTTGCAATGCCGTAATAACCATTAATGTTTTAAGAAACAATACGCTTCTCACGCAACTCATACGTTACGTGTTTTGTTTTGTTGTTTAGACACCGCTACTTTCCCACCTCCATTAGTGTATAACTCGGTGTTGCAGTTTGACCGATGCGGCTCTTTGCGCAACTCGGTGCAGCCGCCTCCCGCACCTCTCCGTCCCTCTCCTTAGTACGCTTGCGCGTGTACTGCATGCCGGAACCAGGTCGCAGCCGAAATACTTTAAAGACCAGCATAACGAGGTCTGGCCCCCTGCCCGCGTCCAATTAACGGCCTACCGACCCATGGGACAGATAATAGAACCGACGCAGCTCACCCATAACTGGCGGCTGTACGTGCACGCATGCAAATGTACAGTTAGGCTGTAACGGAGTGGAGGATGGGAATCAAATCGATACATATCGACTCCCCTAGTGCAACGCAACTAGTCTTAGCCTCAACCATAAATTTTACACCCAGCGCAAGTGTTGTTCGTGTACACTTGTGCCAGGTGGAAACTGATCTACGCAAAAGCTTTCAGTATTTATTCAAAATGAAATACTCTTACGGGAAAATCAACGGCAGATATAGAAAGTAAGCACTTCGCTCTTCGATAAATACTTTCTGTGTTACATCTATTACTTAACTGCAATATGCAATCATTGTGTTTTCATTAAAACTGTTTGCCCTATCACGCCTTCTTTATTTATCTATCCCTTTATTCTCACATATTTTTTTATTATAATCCGAAAATCATTCGAAACCATTCAAATGGCATCACTCACCAGGCACGGAGTCTATCATTATCTATGTACTTGCATTGATGACGTATGTAAATGAATGCATGTCGATGTTTCATTGTTTGGCAACTTTCTAAAACTCAAATTGCTCGATAACTAACGAAAAACATGTTTTACAATTGTGACCACCAAAATAGCTTTTCATTCGTTGGCCTAATGTTTCATGTGGCTCCTCCATGTGCTTACATTATTTATATTCATAAAGGTTACGCCAAAAATGTATGTCCGAAATTAGCGCAGACGAGAAGTCTTTTTTGAATCATTTGTTTCCATAAAAAGCTTAACGTGAACGATATTTGTTTGAAAATTGGTTTACATTTTCATTTGATAATAAAGTAATTGTGAACATGTCACAATAATTCTTGACATTGTAAAGAATCAAAACTACTTTAACAATTTTAGTTCAAATGCATCGTAATGAAAATATTATCTAAGTAAATGTATTGAGTAACTATTAAATTGAGTGAAATTCATTAAAAGGTAGATTGCATGAATATGGATGTCATAATTAGGTCATTGTAATCAATAGGCCTCGATGCTTACGCGATTGCAACGCCACCTGCGTCTTACCTGAAATGCGAATAGACTACAAACTTCAGTACCTCGTACTTCTGTCGTGAATGAGTTGTGCAGAGGAAGGTTAACAGAACCTTCTGTGCTTACTTCAATATGATGTTGAATGAAATATTTTTACATTTATTAATTAATGTGAGATATAAAAACGCCCAATGTTATGGCATGCATGCACAAGGCATGCAGCTTTACTGCGCGCCTAAATTTTTTATGATGCAACGCATTTCCATATGCGTCAAAGTGTCACACGCTGGGCTTACTGCGTAGAACTTTCTTAACTTTTATATTTTTCGTCTAGTATCTTTGTTGCTTGCATAAAAAAATAATGTGCATTTTTTCATTTTAAAATAAAATAGAATCAGTTGTCTCAATACACGCACATCCAACTCATTATTTTATATTAACTTCGTTCAAACTGTTCTTAATTATAATCAAAAACAGTTATGACTAATAGTCATAAATTGAATTCTATTATGAATATTGCCAAATAACCCTTTCGCTGACGGGTAAGTGAAGGGTGAGGTACCTCGTATATTTGGGGATGCGTTCCCTTTGATGCAGTGAGGTGTAATAGGACCTAATGACTGTCGTCTAGCCGTGTTAACGTGTAGCTAGGCGGGAGAGGCAGAGACTTGCACTGGATGCCACCTTATTTTGCATCCGCTTATTACCGAATTTACATTCAAATAGGCCCTGTATTGGAAATATCTTTCATTTTTAGTTTAGGACTTAGCATTGTGTTTAGGTTAGCGCTTACGTAGGTAATTAGTACAAGATTTTGTTTTTTAAAATCCTCAAGGGAAACGATATGAGCAAAGAATGAAGATTCCGAAATATTGTCATGTATAACACATACGGGTAAATTAATATAGAGATATGCTTAATTAAGCAAAATTGATGTATTAAGCAACATGTGCCATTTAGAGGAAGTTGATTTGGATTTCGACAAAAAGTGGTGGTACACCGCCTCAGCTATTTTCGGAGGCTCCAGATGACATTTCCCTACTGACAACGTAAAGGGCACCGTGGGAATCTTGTCCAGTGGCTATTACGTATTCATGGCGGACAGCGCCAAGGGCCAGTATCGATCAACGGTTGTTCACCTGTCGACCTTGGGCCCGGCAATGGCTCGCCTTCCGCCCCGGACTAGGCATCTAATAAAATTATAAAAGTAACCCCGGCAAATGTGCCCGAAGATTGATTTTGTCGAGGCTGATTAGGATCGCGGCCAGCCTCGAAATTTTCAAATGAGATTTTTTGGAAACCTCTAATGAATTTAAACAGGTCTGTTTTCGAGCTAATGGAACTCGGGTATAGTTAATTCAACGTTCAGTTAGTTACCGCGGTTTGCCTAATCCACATCGCTTCAGAAAAATACAATTAGTAAGAAAATCCAGAGTAGCGTTTATCTCTCTCTCTCTCTCTCTGTCCTGGTCTTACATATATCCCATCTTTATTGGGGTCAGCCCTTCTAGTCTTCATGCGCCATTCCGAGCGCTTTTTGGTCATCTGCTGTTTCGAAACTGCAGAGAAATTATAAAGAATTTTATTTAATAATAAAGCCACCAAACACCGGAATTAAATTTAACTCCAACTGAATACTCTGAACACTTACCACATAGTGTCGACGGGCTTAAAACAGCATCACCCCATCTTTCCCCGTGGGTGACGTATAAGGCGACTAACAAAGCCGCTACTACAAGTCCTGTAGAACTAAACCACTTCTAAAAGAGTGGAATTGCCAACCCGCTTGCCCAGCATGGCGTATTGAGCCCATATATCCCTAATACACAAGACAATGTGCATGAGGAGGCCTATGTCTAGTAGTGGACGATAAAAGGGCTGGAGACTGTATATTTTGAAACAGGCTTTGAATTTGTTTCTCTTATTACAGGGAAGGTATCCGAGGCGGCCTGGGCATGGAATCGCAACAGCAGCAGTACTGCCTGAAATGGAACAGCTTCGGCTCGAACCTGGCCACATCGTTTGCGAACCTCTGGAACTCAGAGAGCCTCGCCGATGTCACGTTGTACTGCGAAGGTGAGTCCAGGATTTATGGATAAGAGAAATTTTATAAGAATTGCAGTTAAAATATTTTATATTCGGCGAACATTTACTACTCAGGCACGTTAAAATGATGACGAATTTGCAGCATTTGTGCTACAAAAGTATTTATAGAAATCACGTAAATTAACAATTTTATAGAGAGAGAGTGTAATAATCTTTTAAATAGTATTAAGAAAAACATGTAAAATAAAGATTGAATTCCTTAATTGTCGAGAAAGTTTCTTGAATGTAAATTCCAAATGTATTTTCCCTCTAAAATCGTCGTTAGTACGATCTCTGAGAATTAAGAATATCTCTTAGGATCGACTGAATTTGCTTGAACATTGGAGGCTATTTGCCTAGTCGGAACGGATAACGTTAACAACCAATGCCAATTCTCAGTTATTGGAGACTTGCTAATTGATGAACTTGTAACGCAATAACGTGAACTAATCAAGGCTGCTAGATTTCTTGTGTTGCCGTAAGGCGTAATTTATACTGATGGATGACACCCCGATTTTAAATGTATGTTGGGCTCAGTTTATCCGGGACAGTTTAGTTTTTAACAGTTTTGAGACGATTCTTTATAAAAGTCTGTCTGATTCAGTCTCGTCTGATGACCGTGAAATATACAAAAAAATAAATCGTGTAAACCGCGAAATAACAAACCAGCAGATTTCGAGCTACTCAATAAAACAAACACGAGTATAATACTTTATACGCGTGTGTTTGCAAAGATTTTATGTTATTCTTGTTTGTCGTGTGCAACAAGCGTAATAAATTATTGAAATCAAATTCAAAAAGACAGCTAAGTAGGCCACAGGAAAAAGCAACGTGATTCGTCACTCGCCTACTTGATCTGAATGGTTGCATTCGATACGGATGGAAGGATTCCGCTATGGATGTTTTTGTTCAAGTACAGTGACTGGCTTTGACAGGAAAACTGAAGTCACAAACTTAACGCTTCATTTTTGTTCATAGAAGTACATGAATTTTATAGAATTCCAAATGTGTGTGGATGCATAGCGTACTTATTTTCCTTGTTGCTCCAAATATTGTAAGTTTAATTTAATTTGAAGTAGGTATTCAATAAACTTATTTTTCCAATATATGCTTTATTGAAAACTAGTTAAAATTCACTCCATATTTGAAGTGGGGTCTAACTTTGTACTGCCCAAAATCGGATTAATAAATAATTAACGAAATGAACGTAATGGTATCGACCGCAGTTATTAAGCTGTTATTATATAATAATTTGATGTCCTGCTAGAATTACCGTACCCCATAAACGCACCGCTTTATTTGTAAGTAAACGAGGTTCGGATTTTACGACGAATCCAGTTTTTACATCTTTTATTGTCCTAATCTCTGTTACTTTTGAATCATTTTCACTGGTTTACGAATTACTTAAATAACTAATTGAAATGTGTGTTGAAGAATCATTTATGAAATCAATATTTTCCTCATAATGGATTACGAACAATATTTTTATTCATTGAATACAGAAAAATGGTCTTTTGAGAATGAGCTTTCAGTTCGTGTAGGTACTTGTATTTTTGCAGGTATGTGCATTATTATTTTTATAAATTTTAATATTTGCCAACAAATGTATTTGAATTTTAAATGTGTGTAGTTACAACAAGTAATATAAAATAGAATTCATATGAAGCTAATTCATTTTAGGGGAGTCTTCGTTGACGTTGCACGCGATGGCTGTGACAAATGGTACCCAACAGTTATGATGTAATTGTGGGTTGCTTCTACACAATTATGACGTCTAGCATTTTCAGTGCAACTCTATATTTGATGTAACCGAACAAAGACTTTGGTTTACTTAAAACGACCACCTGTATTGTCTCATTTTGTTATAAGTATTGTCAATGACCGATAGATTGATTTGGATTCGACAATGATGACAATATTATTTGCTTCATTTTTGATCTTTTGTTGATTCAAATGATGATTTTCAACGATAATGACGAGCAATGAATGTTTGTTATGAAGTATTTATATGCACTTTTGCATTATTTTTAAATGCTATATCAACATCGTATGTCTCTCCTCTGCTGGATATAGACCTCTCACAAGGCCCGCCACTACACAATATTCGGATCTTCTCATCCAGCCATCACCGGCGAATAAATACATACTCACATATTATCCACCAATGCGTACTGGGCCGGGCGGCGTGGTGGATTATAGTTCGAAACTCCCCTAGTCCCACTACAAGGCAACGGCTTGTTTGGTACGTGGGACGTTAAAAGCTGACATCGACTTATATAATATTATTATCACTATATTAACAAAACGAAGCCAATGAAATTAACGCATGTTCGTGTCCGCGAAATCTTGCTAAATTGATAAAGGGGTCGTCGACACCGTCTCGCGATAACACATTTTTGTACACGTATGACCATCAAAATTACATAGGGTTGATACATTTATTTGACGCTTTCACGAAATACATAATAATATGTTACTTTGAATGTCCGAAGTTACTCGAACGTAGACGTTCACCGGTGAACGTTAACACTGAATGTTGACACTGACATTGACGTGGTGAATGACCGAAATTGTTCTATTTACTAATATAAGTCGAAAAGCGAACAGTAGTACCGATTCCTGGTCTAAACGTTTGTATTTTTGGGTACTTTTAAATGTATATGTTACACACATCGAAAAACTCACACAATGCATGTGCAAAATAAGTTGCAGTGTAACGTTATTGGTCTCGGTCATCCAGTATTCGTTGCGGGAAATTATCCTGTAAAATTATTTTCGCAAGATAATAATTGTAACAAAACATTTCTGTGTTTGCTCAGATTAGTGATTGTTAACTTTTATCGATGGATGTTTACAGTCACCAGTTTCGGACATTCATAGTAACACGTACAAAATACTTCAAACCTAATGTTGTGACGAGCGGTGCTCATGCGAATATTTAATATATTTAATTCTCATGTTTTATTGGGCGAAGATTACGTAGGATTGGTTTGACTGGACTGATCATTCTTAACTTCTTTAGGTTACCTTTCCATCAAGCAACAATTTGATATCCTTAACTCCCGTTAGCCTTGGGCTACTCTAATACCAAAAGTCAATCAATTATCACGATTGATATTGTCACTCGGTATTGTTAATGTGGACCATTGATCATTATTTATGAAAAAGACTATCAGTTTTTAAAATAACGATTTTTATCAATCATTATCATTATTATCAATGATTACACCGCGCAACAATCCTGAATGAGTTTTTGACGTGGAATTCAAAACTGTAGTCAGTTTTTCTGTATTAGCTTTGAAAAATATGAGGTGGGTGTTTTTTAAACAAAAAATCCCATTTTTCATACTATAAATAATAAATATTAATTATATTACGTATTATATAAATAAATAAAATAAAATTTCCTTTTATAATTTTTCTCCTATGACTAGCCCAAGATCTCTCACCAAGTCATCAAGGTCATTTTGTTTAAACGATTAAAGATTTCAAGGGAATTTTCTGCGTCATTATTATAGTACTGATTTGCTGTTCAAATTCGTTTGAACATTCTTGAGATGTAGGCTGCGAATGCATGACATGTAGTTCTAATGCATGACTGGAACTTCGGACAAATAGCAGATGACAAGTTTGTATAAATCCAACTAGACCGGTTTTTACGATTAATTCCTTTAATTAATTCCTTTAATCGGTTTTGTGTTGTGTAATATTCACAACACAAAAGTAACAGTCGTCGTGATGATTTGATGGCTGACGCCAGGTCTGGATTTGATAGTTTTGGAGTCTAGTACTTGAAAGATGGTGTCTTATTAGTGGTCGATAACCGTAAACCCTCGACACAGTTTCTAGATTGACACATTCAAGCGATATTCTTTAAACATATATGCTCCACAAATATGTACCATTTTTTTTTATTGGTTACACAGGTCCTTTTTGACAAAGACGTCACTGCCGATAAACAAAAACTGCTTAATTACTATAGTTATTGATAGCAATAGTCGACTGCGGAGTAGATATTTAGAAAGTACCTGTCTCTTAAAAACTCGAGCTGTCACAGAAAATCGGACGGTTGATTTGGAATCACCGATGTAAAATTAGTAAGAAACAGTTGAAAAATGTCATGCAACAGTAAAGAAGGTTGTTTTTGTTGTGCTGTGTTATCAATGGATAGTAATTTATTTTTTCAGAATATTGACGTATTTCTTGCTGACATAATTCTTTAAAACGTTTGTTGTACATTGCTTCTTATTACACAATCATACATGATTACGACTATATTAAAGATTTATTGTACTTTCATTCCTATTCAAAGTGCTGTTAAAATTGTATTGTTTTAAAGGTTCTGCATATGGCCCCTGAGGTTTCAATGCCGTTTTATATTGAAAATAGGTTCAAAGTACATTATGAAAAGGCATCATTGTACATTATTGTTTTTAATTTGGATTTCTTAACAGGAATTCGTCGAGTAGATAGATAGCGCTTATCATGGCTGCAAGTTACACGTGCCAGTTTTTGTTATTTGTTCTAATGCAATAAAATAAGAGGTTATCAAGGCCGATATTTTTGCAAAAAACAGGGAGTGACGAATGCATTCTTTATCTTGTTTTCTCAAGTTCCGCATAGAATAATGTAAACATGTTTTGGCAAGCTACCTACGTAATTAATTTATTAAATATTTTTTTTTAATTAGTGATTATCCAACAGTGTCTTTGATACGTTTATTAATAATGGTAGCCACGTGCGTGGTTAACATGGAAACAACGTGATGTAGACACTGACGAAGTTAATACCGATTTATGGATTGTGTAAATTAGACATCTTTTGCTACGTCAAGGGAGACAGATCTCTCAATAACAAGATAGGTAACAAATATATTATGTATACGCACATATGTATTGTTAATAGGAACATTTGGAACTGTAAGCAATTTTACCCAAAGTATTCAGGCAAATAAATACATTTTCCTGATTGCTTTGTTTTATTATTTTTCATTTTCTTTACTAATCATTATACTATCATACTAATCAACCTTTAATTAAAGATGCATATTCTGTTAATTTATATTCTCATGAATTTTTTTAAGGTGTAGTGAACAAAAGTCTTTCTATACTTTAAACTTCAAGGTTTTTGTTAAACCTTATTAATATCCTGTGAGATTTAAAAACATGGTTTAGTGATTTTAATTTTAATCATTTAAATTAATACCGTATTCACCTTTAAGTGTAACACGAGATTTAGCCAAAATATGATTGTATATATATGGAGAAATAAATTTTGATGATTGTTACGTAGATAGTCCTAAAATAAATATTGTTAATGGGACCTAAAATGTTTAGAATTAAATTATTTTGTTGTTTTTATTTGTGGAATTTAAAAGTTATATAACTCATTCTAATTACATATTTCTAGTTTCAAAATATATACATAATTTGTATCTTCCCTTCATGTATCCTCATTCATGTTTCAATAAAGCTTAAGATTTACCTGTTCTATCTCATGCAAGTACATCATCCATGTGCCTACTTGTATATGTATTTGCCAGCGGTATGTGGATACGAGGTATTTCTATTCAAATTTGGTTGTTAATTAACGCGCGTCACGTCTCCTTTGCGCAGCGAAGGAATAACTAGTGTAGCATTTTGATTGCTGATACTGCGGACTTGGGAACTTTTACTTCATGTATATTAGAAACAGCCCAGTATTAAAAAGAGAGACTGTTTGTTTGTTTATATGTAAGGAGTAAACTGGAACTATTCTGAAAATACTCACACATAAATTGACGCAGATGGACCTAGGCTACAGTGTTCCCCAGGTAGCTTCCCAGGTAATTGTTATGTCACCTGAACGAACTGAACTGAACGAGTTACTACTATAAAGTAATGTAGAAATAGTAAGTTTCTAAATAATTTTATAACTTTGTAAGTTTTATAGTGCTATCTTATGAAACGATGTAGACAAAAGTGGAATACTTTAAAAAATTGTTCCGTTAATACTTCCTTTGTAATTGTTCCGATCTGGGTTAATTTAGTAAATACTACTCGTTATAATAGTATTTGAACTAAATATCTTTCAATACAGTGTATCTGCTTTCTTAAATAATATCAGCCATGTGATCATTTGTTTCCAAAATAAAAGAAAAAAATATTATAGTGATATATACTTTTATTGACATTAGTTAATTAAGTCAGTGTTAGAACAACTAGATCTAAATGTTGTGTTTACATTATACACAATAGAACATAATACATTTCAGAGAAGACATAATAAATATTGTAAATTAAATTAATCTTGTTATTACCTAACATTGTAATTGCTAACATGTACCTCCCAAAACGACTGTTCTTAAATTTCATGATTGTCTAATTGCATCTCATTTGCGGTAATGTTTCAATTTTGTTACAATTCCTGAGTCGCAACTTTTCGAGGTCGTATTGAGAGTGTGCTAGACGCAGCGGGTGGAGCGGTGGGAAGTAGGAGGAATGAGGAGGAGATGAGGAGGGGGTGAGGAGTGCGCCACCCGTCGGTGCGTGAGGTCCCCGGGCTATGAAAGTTTGCACTCGGTATGGAGGTGGCTTTTGGGTGGTTCTCCCTGTCCCACCAGCATTGAAAAGGTGGAATAAAAAATGACCTACAGGAAGATTTAGGCATTTAGCTTCTAGACAGACTGGTAATTGGTAATCACATTGATAAATCTTTGTAACAACACAAGTGTTTAAAAACTATAATAATTATTATGAATAACTATTTTTAAGATAAGAAAAAAATTATTAATTCTCGAGTGGGTATTCATTTTCAGTATCTACATCTTTATTTGAAACTTTGTAACACAGACAAAATAAATCATATCAAGGTAAAACAATTTTAGTGAACGCATGATTACGCACACATTACTATGTTTTAACAAAAGTTATATAATATACATTTCAGAAGTTAGTTGCGTCTGAAACAACTGCCCGGAATTCAAACTATACTAGTGTCTCAGGAGATGGGAATAATGCTCAGTTTTGCCTGTTACCCCCTGAGCTTACGGGGTGAATCTCGTTATTCTGCAAGGTTGGCTCGAGTTCTCGTTATATCACCTCTTTGGTGAAGGCACGGAAAGCACTTTCCAGGTTATTGACATGGAGTCACTATTCCCATATCCCCTCATCAACATATTGTTTACCTTTCGAAATTACGTTTGTATATGATATACATTGATTTTTGTACTTTCTTGTTAATTATGAGTACAACGATCGTTTTAACGAAGTTAACTGAATTTCCGCACATGCTCATACTGCATACATTAGATATGTATATACACTGAAACTATAAGGTGCGTATTAGGCTAAACTCGACATCCTAATATCCTAATCTGCTATTGTTTTTTTGTATGGCAATCCAGACTATTGTTTTGAGTATAAATTTTAATTATGATTAATGAAAATTTTATCACGTATCATTTGTCCTTTACGTATTTGTTATCAATTCCTCAATTACTAATTTTTAACCGTTTGTTTCCACTTACTACAAAAATATGAAGATATTATAAAATAGTCTGCCGACTAGGTGTCTTGAGCTGTCTCGGATCCTTGCGTTTCCACTTTCCACGTTTCCACGACCACGTCGTGCCGACTCGCAACACCGAATGTTTTTTTTTGTAATTCAACTAAGTAAGCTCCGCAGCTGAGGGAGTGCCAACGTTAGTCATTCTTGACTGACGTTGGCATGTATCGCGAATGTCCATGAGCGACAGTATTCGTTTATTACCAGTTAGACAATCTGGTCATCTGTCATCTTTTTCTTATAAAAAAAATCTCACGACTGCGTCGTCGGTAATATAGTACCGACCGATACTCTTATGTACTATTCGGCAATTTTTCGTCGGTGTCGTGCAGACAGTTCAGAGATTATCACGACACTGATAACATTGGTAGGTTTTGTGTATGCAGCGACTCTGTCTGCGATGCTGTCCGACTGTCTTGGTAACTTCAATATGTTGATATTACCAAGATAGTGTCCGGATCTTGCATCGTAAATGTAGGCAGAATCAAGACAATGTCAGCGACAACTATTGTCGCCCAGTGGGAACCAACGATAAATGATAACGGGTGCCTATTTGTCGATAAATAATAGACAATTCAACAATCGTTGATAATTATAAATGCAATCTTGCTATTAGTTTCTAATCTGTGGTTTAAGATAAAAGAGGCAAACAGGTAGGAGAAGCGTGTAGTAGATTTTAAAGTTAATTTTATAGCGGAACATATTACCTGAACTACTCCGAACTCTTTAACATTAATGTGAATATAATCGTCTTCGAAGGAATATTATAGGAAATTTCGTAATAGAAGCAGGGTCTTCCAGTCACTTCCAGTCAATGGAATGCCGCATTCGCTGCGTTTTCCGAGCTCAATGCCGAACGCATCGGCGCGGCCCGTTTCCCTTATCGACCGTGCTGGTATATGTGTCGCGAGGCAACCGACCCTAAGGCAACCCGCCCAAAATCCACCCGCCTCCACCTAACAACCAAGTCTACGCCCGTTTTCCACCACTATGCTCAGAGTCGTGTCGTGTTGATTATACGAACGTCATTCTTTTAAAGTTGCCTATTTGGAGGCACCGTGTCAAAACACGGTGTTTCTCTATATTTGGATGGAAAGTGGACGGTGATTTTGCATCATTTTTATGGTTTCACCCGCCTGGTGTGAATTTCATGCGTGCAGTTATTCGAATTTGGAGCAAACGTTATGGGTGGAAAATATTGGCTTAATTTCGGCTGCTTTGTATAGCCTGGTAGATTTTCATTAAATTTTGTAGCCTCAAGTCTTACAATGTTTCATTTAAAACCTCTATATAGTCTAAATACTATGTATTGTTCCTTTTAACCACGTATTACTTCATTTATTACTGAGTATATCGATATTCTCAGCCAGGACTGAAATAAAAAATAGAAAAACTTAATACTAAATGTGCGTAAATATTAGGAACTATGCCTTATCGCTCCTAGATAGTAGTGATATGTGCAAGCCTGATAAAACGATATAACACTATCAAAAGGGCGTAATAGGGCTTATCTACGAATTTCAAATGCAGACGTATCAACTTCAATATTTCATAGAGGCCGGGATCTTGAATAGTTGATAAGAAGAGCCAACTGTTTGCTTCTAAATGTAATAGGTAACCGTAATGGCATATTTATAGTTCTTCACTAGCTCCAATCGATAGTTTCACGTTTAACAGTACAATAAAGTTTTTATATTACGCTTTAATAATTAAAGTTAACGAACACGTTTATGTATAAATCTGGAATTTTATGATCTATTAATGTTATTGAACTTCGATATGTTACTTTTATTAATCTGTGAAGCGTGGTCAATAAGTAACGATGATGTCAGCTTTTTAACGTCCCACTGCAGGGCATAGGCCTCCTCTAGTAAATTACTAGGGCGTTTCGGGCCACAATACGCAACGTAGGCCTAGTGCAAATAGGTGGATGCTTCAGTTTTTTTTTATATTTTTGAACATGCGAGTTTTCTCAAGGTGTTTCCTTTACTAGTGATAAATATCTATGTTCCATGTTACTGGAGGTCCCCGGATTAGGTAGGTATCGGGGGTCTATTGGGATCAATATCAGAAATAATACCCATATTTAGGTAATATCAGAAGAAAACGTAAATACAATGCACGCTGTCAAAATAATTGTACTGCCTGACAACTACTAAAATGTCTTTTATTGTAACGTACATTACGTACCTACCTATACTATAATCTATACATATATAATAATAAAATTGTAACAGGCCGATGTCTGTACATTATAGATATTGCAAAAAATCTAATATGGGAGTCTTTATTAGAGCAACAGAAGCCAAAACAACAGTTTTTAGAAACTGTTTTTTAGACACTAGTCTAAAAAAACTGTTTAGTTTTTTTAGACAGTCTGTCTGTCTGTATGTTTGTACACGCATCACGCAAAAACTACTGCATGGAATTGAAAGCAGTTTTCACCGATATATTGCTAGAAGTCTAACTTAAAATATAGGCTCCATTTTACCGCAGGAAAATATCTTATTCCGATTGTTTTAAATTTAATAAACCGAAGCGAAGTGAGGGCGGGTCGCTAGTATAATAATATAACTTTGATAATGTGATGCTTTATTCTGTATTTTGTAATCAAAAAGCTACGTACTTTGTGTCAAGTAATACATTAATTAATGTCAACATTGAATAGTTTCAATAAACTGCATTATCGCGCTATTATGAAATGTATCAAGTTTCTCTAAAGTAATAACAATCGAAGCCCCTTCAACCAGAGATTTACAGAATATCCAATTTCAGCAGTTTCCAACATCTAAGATGCAATTTCAAAGATATTTATTATCTGTCCCACTTATTCGCATATTAAAATAGACATTTATCACTGCTGGTTATTAGTTGACGTCAAAAAATCAAGGTGTTGCTGCGGTCGACCAAACGTCAAGAGGGCGGTTGAGAGGGAGAGTTAATACCGCAACGAGCCCCCCCCCCCCTCCCCCCAGGGCCTATACTCGAGTGCATTATACGTAAAACAAAACCACCCCTGACTGAGGCCCAGGAATTTGCCCATGTAGTTGTGCATGTTTCACGCAGGCCCAACCTACCCTTTTGACGCATGCAGGGATGTACTCTATTGATTGATTGTGTCGGAGCGAAAGGGTTGAAAATTTACCTTGCCGCTCGTTAGTGCGCCTTCCTAAACGCTAATCGATTATTTAACTTGTCGGCTCCGTTGGTTTCGGCTTTCAGTAACTAGCGCCTATTTCATGTTCAGACGTATAGGTACTGCAAGAAGTAGTGCGTACGACCGCAATCGTCTATACATTAGCAGCCCACGCACGTACCCTCGGACGTCCGAAACGGTTCACCTAGTTTTTCAGTACCCCCCACCCTACAGTCGTGCAAGATTGATTTTCTCTCGCGCATTTCGCTTGCACTTTCGGCTGGGGTGCGTGTGTCTGTCCCTCTCTGGCGCGGTTTCACCCGGTTGACCTTGAAACGCACCGGGCGGTCGCACACAGACTTCTCACTAGGGATGCGTCGTCATTTATACAATGTTTGCTTGTGTAGGTGAAGCTGGAAACGGGGTTAGTCGTGTTCCACCCTCCGCCTGCCTCCCCTTTGATGTCGTTTTCACTTGCATCCGGGCTGTATCTACGCAGGTTCTGTGCGGAGCCCGATTTTCAATTTGATTTTGAGTTGGCTTCGAATTTTCTCTTCGTTCGTTGGGGGAGCGATGCGTATATTTCGTTTTATGTCTTATTGAGGTGTATTTGGTATATTGATTTGAAATGATGAATGGTGTTCTGGTTCTGGTTTGAGCTATTGTACACGAATTGTAATAGATATAAGGCAGATTGCTATTTTCTTTTTTACCGTATTTTTTTCATCGGAATGGAGGGAAATGACTGTAACATGTATCTTTGTTTCTTAAAAGATTAAAAATATAAGAATTACATATCTTTTATGAACATATGTAACTCTGCACGGTTAGTTCCAAGTTTTAGTGGATGACTCTACCATTTGGTCCATAAATCTCTTACTTATTTGAAAATAGCTTCCAATAGCGGAAAGATGGAAAGAGATTTATTTGGCATACTATATTGTCAAGAATTGTCCCACCGAACATTTGCATCATTACAAACATTTTTTGCGTTCGTAAAAAAATGTAGGTAAATTGATTGTATCATTCCTATAAAATTATTGCTCTAACCGAATGAACAGATTTGTTCTACAACGTTGTGTTTCCGGTCGGCGTGACATAAGCTCCTATTGAATAAGTTAATAATGAGCAGCAAAGGAATTTGTATTTCTTTAAACGCTCGGTTGGTCATAACTAAACGAATAGCCGTAAATACAGGATGTGTCCAAACCTATTCCGAAACCTGAAGCCACGGATTTCAATCATGGTTCTGAGTAGGTACATATTAATGAAAATTTCACGTACGTAAATTTTTTGCATAATAATTTTTTCAGCGAGTTTGTTAGATATAAAGCTCAAAATATTGATATTTTTACGGGAAAATATGTTACATTACAAATATCAATTAACTTAGAATCACGAGTGGATTACAATGGTTTCAGGATTCTCGGAAAGCCACGGCCACGTCCTGTATTCGTATCTACATACATATATAAACTAGAATATCACATTTTATTATTTTTATTTATTTTATTTAATGTTACAATAATAAATACATGGTAATTTTGTTATGAAGCATTACAAAACTTCACTATTTGTCGTAATGCCGTAATCGGTCGCGAACAGTTTGCAAAGGACATATTTAAAGGAGTAATCAATCTCGCGGACTACGCGTACAAAACATATTCAATTATAATTTGCGACTCCGTACATATAAATAACTGTTATGAAAAAGTTATAATAGCGGGTCTCGGCGAGGGCATTAACGTTGCCCCTGAATGTTGTCAGGACGTCAGCAAACTCGAGCGAAGACGGGCAATAGTTTTCTATTAGTTGGTCTGTCTGACTGTCTGTCAAGCTAAAACAACAAACAACAAAGTATCTTAGCATCTCGAGAGAAATCACTTATTAGATAATTTTCTCAGGTCTCTTTTACCATGGGAATTTTATGTGTCAAATAAAGTGTCAACTGGACGTTTTTTGTCTATTTGTGCATAAGTAAAGACTTATCGGTGGATTTACTTTGTTGTTGTTGATTGTTGGAGTTTCCATGCGTGATAATGATAGGATACGGATTGAGATTCTTCAAAGAACGAAATCCACCAACATAACTCAGAGAGTCAACATGCTGGAAGGCATATCTGCTGCGAGACCGATAACCAAAGATGGACATTTCTAATATACATAGATAAATAGACATTTCTAGCACAGTCTGTTCTAGGGCTCTTTCTAACACAGTCCTGTGTCTCAGGTTTAGATCGAGTGGTCGAAACCAATCTCTATGCAGACTACATAAGATTCTATAAAACATGACTGGGATCAATTATAAGACAAAGAGAAACGTCTATTTATCCGGCCCTAAACTATGTAGTCACTCAGTTTTATTAGCTGTGTACAAAATTAACCACAATTTACAATTGCAGCTGTATATAAAATTAGTTGCAATCTACAATTGTAGCTGTACACAAGATTAGCTGCAATCTACTTTAGTTAGCTGTTTAGCTTTAGCTGTAGCTGTAGACAAAATTTTGTTTACACCTACAATTTACAAAATTATTTTTTCTGTGGGTGGAGTACGTGGTGGAGACCACATACCGGGTAACGCAGTCGGTCCACCTAGCTTTCCGGTTAGGTAGACCGACGACTTGAAGAAGTTCGCCGGTGGTGACTGGATGAGAAGAGTCGAAAATCGCGTGTGGTAGCGAGCCTTTGGGGAAGCCAATACCTATCAAGCAATGAGAGATAGATGTATTTATTGGATTAGATTGGAATAATTTCTAGTGTTATATCTTAAGTTATGAAATTATATATTTCTATCTACTATATATAGTAGATCTATATATATATTCTATCTACTATCCACTATATTCTATTATATATAGTATCTACTCTATTATCTATCAATCGTATTTCGCAACAGGGAATACGTAAACGAAGCTTGAAGTGTTGAATCTAACAAATGTTTCGAATGACAACCATAGCTACTCATAAACGTGGCGGTACTAACATCCATGAAGGTCTACATATTTGTTTTACATGCTACCGTTTTACATATAAATAAATTATTCTACATAGTTTTTAATATAAGGAATATTTAGGTGACCAAAACTTCCATGGATTTTTCTCTTGTTTAAATAAGTTAAGAACAAAATCCATTCAATGTTCTTATACTAATCTATCTCGTATGTAGTGAGCCGTGAATTTCTACAATTTGTAGTAGTGATTCACAACGATTTGTTGATGTCAGTATTTCTGAATTTAATTGTATGTACTCGTATACTGCGCGTAATAATAATAACTCTATCGTCAAAGAAACGGTCTGTGGCTGCCGACGCCGTGCCTACGTGGGCGTGTTGTGACGTTAATTGCAGTAGGTACCACAATTAGTAACTATACCATCTTAACTTAGACATGTCTCACTACTGAACACAGGCTTTTTCTTTTAAAACTTAAGCTGATATTTAAAACTTTTTTAAAATTAGAACAATTTGAATTTATCTACGTTAGAAAGACATTAGAAATCGTTAGTTAACAATATTGTAAAAAAACTAATTTTCAAATTTAAAAAAAGAATCTCGACTGACGGTGACGAGCACACACCCCAAAGATAAATGTAATAGACTCAATTATTTACAAGTTATAACGAATTTTACCGACTAACTTGAGATGGAAATTGACACAAAAATAATTTTAGTTTATATCTTCGTTAATTAAGTTTGTCGATGGGGGTCATATGAACACCATGAACCTCCATGTTCCGTAGTTCTAAAATTACAATCATGTAAATTGTTATAAATCCAAGAAAAATCTGTGCAGTACATATGCAATACGGTGTTGGACAGGATTTATGAAAATCGACAAAACATTTTTGTTCGGAAAACATACGGAAATTAGCGAAATCTGAGTTTGCGACTGGTGCTGCCATACGGTCTGATTTTTCTTACTTTCATATTTTAATTCTGGAGTTACTTGTTTTCCGAAATATCTGGTTTATTCAGATACATAAATTAATCAGTTAAAGACAAAATGATAGTGTAGTTAATCATGACATGACGCGTTATTTCCGCGCCACTGGCGACTACCACAGGGCGACCGCTCGCACTGGCGACTACCACAGGGCGCAATCTCATTGTACTTGTAACTAACTCAACCTATTTATTATGTTGACCCATTTACGTACGCACGCTGCATTGCCTTACGACATTGCCCGCATGTCACACAATAACAGACCGCACAATGCGCCCAGACTGGGTCGACACGGCAACAATGAGTTTCTTTGATAAACTCTACTGAATTTCATATCATTCGTGTCAGGGAGTTGTTTGTTTATTAATTTAGCATTTTTGGATAATTTCTGTTTAAACTTGCAATCTGTATCTATACATAATATTATAATAAAATCGTAGCAGAGCCGTGTACATGAAATATTTTTCCAAAAGTTCACGGGAACGAAGTCGCAGGCACCGCTAGTAATAAATAATACCATATAATCACAGCCTATGGCTCTCCACTGCTGGATATAGGCCTCTCCCAAAGCTCTTAATAATTAATTAAAAGAATAGGCTTCTTGAATTTGGATAGTAATAAAAATTAAAAAGATTATATTATTTTTAAAAACAAGAGATAAGCATAATTCTAAATTTCAATGGCCAGCGTCAAACGAGTGTGTCAATAGAAATAATGACGACAGGAGTATTAACCGAGAGTGCATTTTTTCATTTAGAGGGAAATGACAGATTTAATATAAAAAAAAAGCACGTACTTGTATTTTACATAGTATACCACTGTTTCAATGCAAAATAGCTTAGTTGTAAAAGGTAATCAATTTTAATGAAAGCTGCATATCTATTCAAATTTTATGCGAACTCACATAACAATTTATTGGTGTCGCTCATCGATATAGACTATAATTGGCTAGATAGCACATCATACATTCTTATCAAAGAAACCTGATTGGTAACTTCTAAGGGGGTGAAGCAGATGAGGAGGGGTTCATTAAATTGTCAAATTTGAAGCTTTAGTAATAAGAATGTAAGATTAATAAGATTAAATTTGAGAACTACTGAACATAGAACATTATTAGACTCTAACGTGCCTGCCCTCGAGTGCTTGTATAACATATCATTGTATTTTCAAATCGATGGTGTCGCCGAGTTCGCCTTTTAGTCAAAATTATTATAAAGAATCTATAACAATGAAAATTAAATCATGAATTGAAAAGAAGCCAAAATAAAATATATCACTTGGCTTTCATACTATTATTACTTCGATGACAGCAATACTTTTACTTATACTAATGCCTACCCTAAAGTCGTAGCATAACGTCTTAAACATACAAACATTCGCTGAAAATTATTCTTTCTAATAAAAATATCCATGAAAATTCAACTATCCGTTTAAGAAATATGAGGCCACCAACAGACAATCAAAGGAAACTGTCAAACGTATGACACCACTCCTTTGTGTCGGGGGTTAAATAGTGGATCATCCTGTCGAAATTTACACCAAATAAAACAGTGTACACAAACTCGTCTCCTAGCGCTGTTAGATAAGCGTTAGTAGGTCTCGGAACGGGGCCAATGTCAGTACGGTGTTGCAAGTTGCGCCCGCGTCGCCAATGCCGCTTACTCATTTCCTCGTTTTGGCGGTTGGTGGGCGCATGCGCTGTTGCAACGTGCGTAAATGAGAGAAACGATGCTTTTGAGAAGACCTGCTTTTGACACTAAAGACCGTTTTTGACGTATTATGTTGATAAGAGTGTAATTAAATTTTAAGTTAAAAATCTATGTGTAAACCAAATGATAAATAGCAAAACTTATTCACTTGGTTCTTAACGTTTGGTTTACACATAGATTTTTAACTTAAAATTTAATTAATTATCAGTTTAATGTGTCTAACCCCGCCTTAACCGACTGCAACCAAGTCTAGTAATACCTTGATTAATCGTATACTGTATTATGTTTTGTATAATTAAAATCCGTATTCCAAAATCATATTACCATTTCCATTATGGCGGTTGGAGAAATCATGCGCTGTTGCAACATGCGTCAATCAGAGAGACCATGCGTTAATGCTTATTTTTTCCAATTATCCAGTGCTTCAGGACGTAATGAGTTTGTACCTATTCGGAATTTATTCTCGTTCTCATAATATCGCTAATTAATTTCCTCAATATGGACGTTGGTTAGTGAATTGTTTCAAATGCACCCAAGCAAGAGATTTTACGGTTATTATTATTACTGTCGAAAGTTTTTGACACCAACTCTGACAGTAATCAAGTCTAGAACAAAAAATCTCTAAATACTATATTTTTGAAGATTTTTATGTCGATGCTATTTTTAGGTGTTTTTTACTCCATTTGTGTGATGAAGAATACATTCGAATAACTTCATAATCGAACAATACCAGTATTTGTATCAGTTACCGTACTACGCATCATACTCAATAGAGTTTCTACAGAAATTTGTCATTTATAATGTCTGCAATAGCACTGCACTTATACACAACGGTACATTACATTGTTATCAATTAGCGCTAAAATTGAATGATTTTAGATACATTCGCGTGGTGCTAACTGTAAATCTTAAAACAAGTTAAGATATTCTATTGTTTGTAAACGATTTATATGTTCTTATTCATCTACCAATAATATTACAATTTTAAATCCACATACTATGACATCATAATTTGATTGCTAAATACTTTTACATATACATACTATATATTTGATTATATAACACGCGTACACACACATACAATACAGTAAATACATCATATCATGCAAAAGGGCTTGAGTAACTAACATCGGACGTTCTAAAAACACCATCATATAATGGCTCTGTAGTTTCGACTTCTTTGAACAGTTAAATCGTGTGTGACACTAGCTGTTGGCCACGGCTTAGATCGCTTGTATATACCAATTACCTACGTTTAATTATGACATCTTGATACACTTGAAAAAATTATGTAACCTGTGTTGTTTTAGCCTCCTGACACTATTGAAAAAACCATAAAACACAATTTTTAAGTTAATAGGACCCAATCAGATATATTTTTTCCATACAAACTTTGACAGCCCGTTTCACCATTTTGGGGGCTGAATTTCAAGAAATCTCTTATACAAGTTCCATTGCTTTATTTTCTCGATGACAGCTGACACACAGTGGTCGATATAACTTTGTTCTAGCGTCAACGCCTAAAACTCTGAACAAAAATTAGGCACCAAGACGTCATATTTCATTAACAAGGTCACGTCAGCCAGAAAGCAATTTTAGGGATGTAGTTATCGATACACGTAACACGATAACAGATCCGATATTTTTTTACAAAATGTAAGAAACTAAACTACTGCCGGATACTTTTGTACAAATTTATTAACTAATATTATATTTCATTACAAGATGTTACACGTGTTAATTCTTGATTGATAATGCCAACTTCTTTAAAATTTTCGAAGCTGTTGTAAAATAAGTAGGTATAGGTAGGTACTCGACAATGAAACGAAATAATTATAATGACAGGTAATCTTTATTTATTTATTTTAATCAAAATCTGATGAATCGTCACTGTCACTCGATGAGCTCTCCCCAACATTTATTATAAGTTCCTGTACTTCTATATTATCGAATGCCACATGAATTTCCCAATCCGACGCTATAATGTTTTGGGTTCTTCTCACAATTTTTCCCAGTTTTCGGCAGTTACTTCCGCACATGCATTTTTTAATAAATCTAACATCTTGTTTGCCGTAAAAGGGGGATGGGTATTGTTTCGAGCGGCGTGTCCTTTGATTTGTGCCCATATTAGTTCTATAGCATTGTACTGGCAATGATACGGCGGAAGTCGAAGAACCCAATGACCACATTCGGCAGCTATTTCGTCGATAACATCTTTTAGGGTGGCTTTTATTCGATTTTAAAATATTCACTAATTGTACTTTTAATAAAGTATTATCCACATTTTCGCCATGACGTTGGAGCCAGTCAATTATCTCTTGTTTTTTATTGGCCTGCGTCGGCATTTTATCAATTTGTCTGGAGTGATATGTAGCGTTGTCCATAATAATTATCGACGGTTCTTCCAGAGATTGCACTATTTCTTTAAACCATCCTTCGTAAATCTCCGCGTTCATTTCTTCGTGGTAGTCCACTGTTTTCTTGGATTTAAAGGCCAGTAAAGCATCTGACATGAATCCTTTCGTAGACACTGCATGGCATATGAATAGCGGGCCACCATTTTAATACTCTGCTTCAAAGTAATTACGAACCTCGATCACCAGTTCTCTCGCCTGCCTTTTCAGAACAGATCCTTTCGGCATTTTGATATTTGACAGCTGGGCAGCAATCAACACGGAGGAACACAAAATACACAACGTAACGTATGGATAATGTGAAAAAACTCAGCGAACAGAGATGTAGTGACTAGCACGACCGTCTTGTTGCGAGTGACAGATTAAAACAAACACAAAATGGCGGTGGGCCATTGAGTGTTCCCACCTTGAAAAAATATATTTGAATGTTTTTGTTGTATTTGTCTTTGTTCAAAATATAATAAATATATGCGATCGATATCATTACTTATTTGGTCACACAACACTACAACTATCAAATTAGAACTGTCATCGAGAAAATAAAGAAATGGAAATACTATAGTAAGTCTTTATGTTTTTTATGGAAGCTACGGTCCAATGTTTTGGCGTTGATGAGTCAGTCTGTCAAGACATTTTCCTTTAAATGCATAAAATATTAACTGAGAAAATGGGATTCTAGTCGGTTGTCGGTTCCGGTAAAAGACCAGTGAAATCTCAATAAACATCATTGTTTATTAGTTTATCTTAAAAATCAAGTGTTAAAGCTTGTTTCTATTTAAACATAATCTTGAAATAACTAAATTATAAGTTAAGAGTCAATACTCTATAAGTCCACATCGACAATAAGATCCCTTTACTTAGATAATATCACACACATGTATATACATATATGAGACATAATAACATAACGCAATAGTACAACGAGGCATTGAGTCCTTTGGTGATATATTTATTTTCGTTCTTAATAATAGAACGAACCGTCAGTTAAGTAAGCGAGATTACGGAATAAACAAGGTTACACTATCAACTGAATTGGATTCGGTTTATGTTGGCGTCAGCATCAAAGACCTGCCAAAACCGTCCTCTAGCCTAGCTGACAAACTGTTATTATACTAATGTGCGATGAGCGCTTGAGCACTAAGTCGAGCGCTAATGAACCTCAACTCTTTGAGACTCGAGCTTTTAACTTCAGGGGTTTAAGATCATCAAACGTTAAAAATTTGGACATCGCTCACGAGCGGGCCACGCTGGAATCAGGTCACGCTGCATTAGCGCTCACTCAGCGCTCGAGCGTCAAGCGCTAACGCTAATTTAGTTTGGTTTGATTGTCTATGGTTAATAGTCAGAATTTAGAAATTCAGTGCATAAATAACTATACGTATAATAATCTAGGACGACACATTGAAGAGTTGTTAATTACGAAGAAAACTTGATGCCGGATCAATGCGCAAATTGCGTTTGCTTTAAAAGAAAAGATGTAGTGAAATTTTGTAATCTCTGCAATAGGTTGATTTCTTTGAAACTCTAAAACATTGATTCAGGTTTACGTGTTTCAGTTTAATTAGTTCCAAAAGTGCAATCCGAGCGAGCAAAACGCGCTGCGAACTGATAAAACAAAGCGAATAGAGCGAACGAGGAAGTATGAAACTAATCCGTGGGCGGAGCTTGCAGGAGCGGAAAGGTCGCGCCGCTGCGGCTAGGATAAGGACGGCTGCACACTTGCGACTGCACTAAATCGAAAATGTGCTTCTCGAACTATATAGGTTGTAACCGGACCTTTCCCGAAGCGTGAATCCTTGGATTTGCTCATGATCCTGAATTAATTGACATATAGTGTTACATTTTTTTTTGTGAAAGTAAAAAAATATTGGCAGGTTTAATGGCCTTAAAATGCCACGCTGGCCATTGCAATTTGGAAATTCCATGCCTTTTTGAGTTCTTGTTTGAAGAACGTTTTCAATCAGTGCGTCCTGCCAATTATGACGTATAGTGCAGACAAACGTGGCCTCTGACGGTGGGTCTAATCCATAAGTTTAAAATCTAAATGGAGAGAGCTATGCTCGGAGTTTATTTGCGGGATAGAATCCGAAACGAAGAGATTTGCCAAAGAATTAAAGTCACCGACATAGCTCACATAATTAGCATGCTGAAATGCTGCTGAAGCATGCTGAAGAGATGATGAAAATGTTTAAAAATCTGTTACAAAGATAAACTTTAAATGTTGTTTAGGAAATGCTGACCATAGGTACTATTTTTTCAAGCAAAAGCTTAATTAACCTTAAGCCTACGGATAAGTCGATCGATAAATTTTAACTATATAGGCAAAAAACCTAAAATTCAGAAAAGTCTAAGCGTAAAATTCTATGTAAGTCAGGCGGGCTCAGCACATAACCGTCGATAAATAGTCTTAATTTTAAAGAAGACATGTTTTTTTATAATTTACAACTAAAAGAGTCTTTGAGTCTATGTTTTAAGTCAGTTTCTAAAAATTGAGCCTTAACTCATAAAACTTCAGTCCTTAAGCAACGAGTCTTAAAGCTGAAGACTCGTCATACCAAAAGGTGTCTCTAGTGTGTCTCTGTTCGGTGTGACTGGAGCATGCGAATAATCTGGCTGGTTTGGTATTACTTTAATTATTTTATGTTCTATTTTATTTAATTTATATATATACCCTTGTAGGGGGGTTTTAGTCCCCTTTGAAAAGACTCTTTTTATAAAATACTAATAACTCACCACGACTTGAGTGCTGTAATGACAAATAAGACTTGAGTTGTAATTTTAAGAGGTCAGTTTTTAATTAATTCTAATATTTGAGGATTTAAGACGTCTTTTACAATACTGAAATTGACTTATTTGCAAAAATTACTCGTAAAATTTTCATATCAATGAACTAAGAATTATGAAAGAAATTCATGGTTTCTTCAGGCTTGGGGAAAGGTTGGGTTATACCCTGTAAGTGACGTTAACTGAGTAAAGCGAAATTATTGTCGGTATTGACATATTGACTTTGGTTAAGACTTTGTTACTTCAAATTTCGTAGCTTCAAAATTTTGCTTTTAAGATATAATAATTTTTAAGACAAAACCATAGAGTAAGTATTTTTTTTAGTGCCAGTAAAGAATCAATATCTGGGAAATCAGAATCGACAATAATGTCCCTTTTCTCAGATAATTAGTGTATTTATAGTTAAGCTTCGCGTAATTTATAATTAAGTCCTGTACAAGTAAGTTAAATTGTATTGCGTTTATTGAATCTTGAAATTTAAATTATTTATAATAAAATCTGTAAAGTTTCATAATATTATAAAGCGATTTTTATGTTCTATCAATACCTAACACGAGCAGTTTAGCTCAACAATAAAAAAGTCATAGCTTTGTCGTTATGAATGTAATCAAAATTAATAAGTGTGGCCACGCTTTTTTATTTATTGTTTATTATTACTTACCTACATATTATTACGATTTATTATAAATTATTATTATACCTTTGTCTTATAGGTTTACGTTTTACACCATGTTTTGACAGATACCAATCTGCACCTAGTAGTAAGCTCCGCTATAACTCGTTTGATAACATCTCAATGCTAATCTAAATGTGTGAATCAAAAATGACAGTTTCAATTATAATGTTATTTAATCTGAATAATCGCATAATCGTCATGCGTGTAGCAGCGCTTGAGCCGCACGTCGTTCCAAGGCCAACCGTATTTTGTTCCGCGCGACTGCTGTGACGTAACACCAGATGTACTACGGTGTTATCTATGCGAGATACGACTTTAGTACCTATCGACATGTACTTATAGAAGTTATTTTTGACAATAGCCTTTACGTTTTAATGTTAGAAAAATAAATTGTCAAAGATATGATGGAATCTTCAGTTAGACCCATAGAGCTACAATAAAATTGTACAATGTCATTCCACAATATAATTGAATTGCGCCTTGCACCCAAACAAATTTCAATACACTCCCTAAACGATCATTGCGCAATACAATTGATCGCCTAGGGGCCCTCTAATTTTATTTGATAACGAGCCGCTGCGTTGCGCAGTCATCACTTGTCATTATCACCATGCAATATCAGTCTTCAGTTAACATACAAAATGGAATCTACTCTATATGGAACATTATTCATGTTGATGACTATACGATTCTTGCAATGAATAAAAACAGAAAAGAACCGCGCGCAACGCACCGCCTCACCTTAACCTTGACTGCCAAATTAACGAAAATATTCGGTGTAGGTACACGAGTAAAATTGTACAGAAACATTTGGTTTTTATTGTCTCTATGACATTACGCAGTGGCGTTAATTACGCAAGACAAATTAACTAATTGCCTTACAAGTGCCTTAGGACAGTACCGCATTACCATTGCTTAACAGCATTAACTAGGCTTTGCAGAGTATTAAAAGTTAATTGTATATTTACTGGTACACGACTTTATTTATTGATATTTAATCACTTTTAAGAAAAGTTTGACTATTAATAATATTATATATTAAAATACATTCAAGTTAGTCGCAGTCCAAATCCTATGCTTGAATATTAATAAACTAGTATTTGATTATATAATATATATAGAGTATTAATTAAATAAGTTAATATTCTACAATCGGTTCATGACAGAGGTATTTTATACTAGTTAAAAAAACAGATTATTCAATTTGTATATACTTACCTACATGTCTCCACACATTGGAAGCATCCTTTCAAATACTTTTGAGAGAAGTCAAATCCTGTTAAAGGATTCCGAATCCATGACCAATTTTGATGTCGGTTGCTGTGATGACTCCCATCCTGAATAGGATGAAAAGTTACAGCATGACCCTCTCTCCTTTACAGTGGCCGGGAATGATTTTCCTATCAATACATTGGCTGTTGATCTTTATTGGGTCGGTGTTGGAACTCCGTTGAATTTATCTGTTGGAGTTGAAATACCCTACCTACTCATTGCGTTCAGCTGGTCGTAATGAAAATTTGTTAGCTGGAACGCCTAAATCTGCTGTACTTGTATAGAAAATTCTGTCACAGCACGAAAACTTGTACCGTCTCTAATGACATTCTTTTATGACTTATTTGTAATTGGTGTGGATAGTATGAGAAAAGATTGTCATAGAAATTATACGTAGTTATAGCTTAAGAAGGTCACGAACTGTATTGGTACTTGTTACAATTTCATATACAGATAGAAACATATATCCATTGATACAATTCGTAGAATAGTTCTGGGACCACACAACGCAGTTACCTTGAATTTTTTTACGTTGTTTATTGCACTGTGGGAGTTATGGCGTCTAAAAAAGAAACGTTTATAAAAATAGATGGTCATTAAATAAATCGTGGCTTTTCTCAATCACTTCTTGCTTATAAGGTCTATATATGTCAGTCTATAATATTATCATAACCAGCCCTTTTATGATCCATTTATTAATACATTGACTCGTGTATGAGGGCTTTATGACCTTAACACCACGGTAGCCAAGCGGGTTGGCGAGTCCATTCTTTTGGAGGTGATTAGAACAAATCCGTTAGCTAGTTTGTTATCCCTTAGTCGCCTTTTATGACACCCTCGGTATGAGATGAGGTGGTGCTATATGAAAGCCTGGCGTCAATACACGACCACACGACCAATTAAATACTACAAGTCGATAAAATTGGGTGACCAATCAGTTGATACAACTCGCTTTCCTGCAATATTAAGCCCTCACTTGTGTCATCTTTGAACTACTTCAATCATCGTTCCATCATTTACTGTTCTAGTGTCTAATAGAACTTTCTTAACTTGTGCGATATCTTCTTTCCAGGTCGCCAGTTCAAAGCACACAAGGTGATTCTGGCAGCCTGCAGCAAACACTTCCAGGAGCTGTTCGACACCGCGCCGCCGAGCCATGCGGGGGCGTGCTACGTCATTCTAGAGGCAACTACCGCGGACAACATGCAAGCCCTGCTCGAGTTTATGTATAAGGGAGAAGTGCATGTCAGTCAAGATGCACTCTCCAGCTTCCTCAAGAGTGGGGAGAATTTACAGGTTAGTTATGTACTGAATATTTTTTGTGTGTGACTCTCTAAGAGACTACATGTAGAGCTTGAGAAATGAAAAATAAAAGATCATTGTAACTTACGTGGTAAAATGAAACATTTGAGTTAAAAAAACACAGTACACATAGTTGTTGTGCATCCTTTATTTCACAAAGGCGAACTTAATGCTTTGAGCCATTCTTGTGCCATTGTGAGGTGCAACGAAAGCTTAATAAATAACTTACACGATAATTAGAAAATATTTTACACAATTATACTCGATACATACATTATCACAATTACATACGTAATATATACATACATGCAATCTTCTATATTTTTAACGATATTTGAACTTGATAGATTTGAAAAATTAATTTAAAATTCTATAATATGTATTAACAATCTCGTCATCAAACTTTCTTCTGTAATTTTTCCATTTTGAGGAATAGACTATAAAATGATACTCCCTTACTTCCAGGTTAAAGGTTTATCGATGGAAATGTCTCAAGACGCTTGGGTGAAGCAGCAAACCCAGCAGTCCTCCGACCGTCACCAGGCTCGCGTAAAGACCAGCCCGGTCTCCGGTTCAGGAAATGTCGAAGGTCAGGAAGGTCAGCAGCAACCGCACACGGCTACGTTTGCACCGATCATCCCTCAATACGGGATGCCGATACATGGAAGTAGTGGTGGTATAGGGCGTTACGCTCCTCCTGCACATACCATGCCGTTACCGCCGTCCTCGCATCGTCGACCAGCGCCTCCGAAGCCTTCGCCTTCGCAGAGTCCACACGCTAGAAATTACAGGTAGGTTACATTAAATCTATCTCGCTGTTCTCAAAAACCCTAAATTTTGGAAAAATCTTCTCGTGTCATTAGTAGTAATTACTTGTCACTGAACAAAATTATTGACTCCCGTTGTTTATAGATTTTATTAGTCAGTTTTGTGAAGTTTTGCTCTTTGAAATATAGCTACATTAATGTACCGTGCTCCCTTCAAGAATAGGGATTTCGGTAGCTGTTGATTCTTCGCCTGAGATTGGCGATCAGCATGTGCTATTTTCATGCTACTGCTTGGAATAATTATTTTAAGCTCATTACTCAAAATTAAATAATACATATAATTTACTGTGCAACAGAAAAAACTGAACTACCATCGATTTGCTGCTCATTCAGAGCAGCAAATCGATGGTAGGTTTAAAGGTGAGTTAGGTTTAGGTTCTCTGGTGGACAGTAAAGAAACAGAAGACCCACCTCCGTCGACTTAGTGATAACTACTGATGACATCTTACTAATATAAAATTATTTACTTCAGTAATTCAAAAATAGGTTGCTTTGTTGATCATGATCCGTTTCTCGTTTAAATACAAGCCAAATTAAAGTAAAACTGAAATTGTGCATTACTTTCAACTTATCCATCAGCGACTCTCATCCTAGGGTCATCGCTGATGATCCTACGGTCGGGGGTGTATTCAGGGTTGTGACTGGGCATTGCAGGCAAAGTTCGTCGTCGTCACACTGCGGCAGTGTCGCCGACGAGCCCGACACGAGGTCGTCGCCCGGCGCCGGCCGGTACGAGGATAACCCGCCCGACACCTCCACAATCAACCCGATCAAGAACAATGGATATGAGCGCAGCGCCTCCACCAACGACGAGATGATAGAACGACTTTCAAACGACCAGGGAGCTGAAGGTAGGCCACATTACTGAACATTTTATACGTGTCACTGAAATAACGTAAAACCTGGAAACAGGTTCTACAGAACAGTAAAAATATTTTAGGGAATAAATCAAAAGTTACAAACATGTGTTTTTTGTTCTATCTAAAACGTTCGTAACGCTCATTACTCATTACAGGGCAATGACCGGGCGCCGACGGCGCGGCGCGAGCGACAATCCTGTACATTAATGTACAATGTAACTGCGCGTAGAATGATATTTACTAAAAATGATCAATGAATTATGAAACAAAGAACCTATTGTAGAAACGTCGATTCGACTCCACTCTCGACAGTCAACAACCTATTTTCAGCTTTTTGCATTATTTCAATGACACCTTTTAGCTATAAACATGATGGTATATTCCACTATAATCACCTGGGTGATATCACCATGGTAACCAAAGGCGACTAAGTTTATACGATTATTTAATGTGATTTAAATTAATGATGATTTATAGTATTTTTTATGTATGTTTTGTTTGATATTCAAAACCACAATTTAAAAAATAATTCACCTGGGTGCTTTTAATAATTCTAAACTAAACCTATGTCTAAAACAATGGAAAATAAATCGAGTGGACTTTAATCACCTGCGTGATTTTATTCGTAGGTGATCAATTGATCATAATGTACTAATGAGGTCACCTGTGGTCACCCAGATGATATCACCCAGGTGATTATTGTGGAATTATTAGTCAAACTTAATTTACCCAACATATCGGGTCTTATTTACTTCAACTGTAATTAACATGAAGTATTAAATCTAATTAACTTCTTCCAGTATCATGTATGTATAGTTTATCTTAAATGCCAATAAATTAAACGTGTATTTGTTCTTCCTGAACTAATATTTTGCTCGTGAGTTTATGCTAAATAGGTTTTATTTTATGCAAACGTCTTCACCATTTTTGTCGTCTTTAGTTCCATTAATTTCATTTTCCTTGGTTTTTGTCACCTTGTATCCAATTACACGCTCATTACTTCTAAAGTCTCGTGATCTAGTATTTCGCGTATCTATACTCTGTTTAAGTTACAAAAAAACTGATGTCAGTCATCTGATTTCACCCATTACGAGAGGGAGCGTTTCTCGATTGCCCAATTACTGCTTTGCTATGTTGGACAGATGACGTCACTCTTTTTCTTAATTTGAATAGAATATAATATGTTGCTTTATACTTAAACAATCACGTTTTATACTAACGCCTTAAACATACTACGTGAGCGAGCGGGAAATTTGTTATTAAAGCGCGCGCCACGAGCAGGATGAATTTCGGCCATTGACATAAGATCAGCCTAAACTGGACGGGAAAGAGATTTGTATGAAACTTGCCACTTTACTCGACCCCTCATATTATTGAACTTTAATATGAAGAGTCTAGTAAAGTGGTCGTTGAACGACGATTTCATAGAAATAAATCTCTTTACCGTCCAATCTTGGCTGACCTCGTGTCAATGACCGAAATTCTCCCTGCTCGTGGCGCGCGCTTTATCCGCAAAAACCCCGCTGTGTGTATTAGAGAGGCATTTCAGTATATTTAGATAACATGCACCTGCGATCGCCTGCCCAATGTAGATACTTGGGACCTGGGAGTCTTATAAGAAAATTTGATTCATGAAGACATCGGTATTTTGGGAAAGTTTGTTTTTAACTGCTTCTTTTTAGAATGCTCCTTCCTATCTTTTACAAAAGTTTCTTATTAAACTTTGGTTCTAGGAATGATTTTATGCAGATACTTTTCTTTCCTTTTTTATATTGCAAAAATGCAATTAGCACATTATGCCACACAGTGTCGAGTTTTTTTCCTAACTAACAATTTTAAAGTCAAAAGAATTCAATACGCATGTCATCAGTGTCTAGTTCCGTCGAAGTAAATTAGGAGTCACCCAGTAACGTGATTTACTGAGGACAGAAGAGGACTCCTTGGAAGCACATGAAAAGCCCAATCTTATGCTTTTTGATTATCACAAACATTTTGTACAAAAGCACTTTGAAATTTAATAAATTATTACTAATAAACCACAAAATCTACAAAACACAATTTTTGTTATAATCAAACAAAAACTCGACCTCACTTCTCACCACAAATATGCACAACAAGATTCATCTATTGATTTCACCACTCTCTATTTCAGATTTACGGGTGAAAAGTGAGAACGAGTACCACGGCGGCGTGTACAACAACTCGCCGCCGCCCGCGCCGCCCGTCCCCACCACCAACTTCCACGACAAGCAGCCCTCGCCCGTACCACCCAAGCCCAGCCCTGACATCTGGCCAACTAAGATCATCACCAGCAAATCCGGTGGAATCGCTACTGCTGATGGTAAGAATAGTCTTTTGTGTCATGAATGGTCGTTTGTGTTGGCCGTGTGAGTGCGGCCGGCTTTAGAATAGTACCAGCCCATCTCATCCAGTGGGTGTCGTAAAAGGGGTAACAAAGCCACTACCACAAGCCCCGAGGAAAACTACACTACCTCTAAAAGAGTGGACTCGTCAACCCGCTTGCCTGGGTGGTGTTTTTGGACCATACATTCCTCATGTATAGGACAAGCTTGAAGATACTAATATCCTGCAGTAGATACTAAAAGGTCTAGTTGTACTTGTATCAGCCTCTCACGTCCCGCTGCAAGGCACATGCCTCCTCTAATTTTTTTTTAAAGCTCCAGTTACGGTAAGTCAAATATTAGTGTCCCATATTTTCTGTCTCTTATACTATACCATCAGCTTGTATTACTCTACTGTTTAATACTTTCGCGAGGGAAGTTATTATTGCCGTCATTGTTGAATGGTATGTCACTTTTTGTTCCTTATCGGTATATAAGCGCGTGTACTCATCACTTACCGGAGGAGGTTCCATCTCGTACTAACCTCCAGCGTAATGCACTGGCGCTATACGTTGTATTAATAAAATGTTAGCGATGCGTAATCACATATATGTTTTCTTCTCAAATGAATGGCTTCTGAGTATGGGAGGGGGAGAGTCCAACAGCCGGTGGGCACGCTCGACTGACCACGTTACCCCTCTCTCACAGAAGAGCAGAATCAGTTAGAGATTGTAATCTCTAACTGATTCCATGTGTTCTAATTTGTCACTGTATCTATTCCAGGTAAGAAATTAAAGTGTCCATACTGCGAGAGACTGTACGGTTACGAGACGAACCTGCGCGCGCATATCCGGCAGCGGCACCAGGGCATCCGCGTGCCGTGCCCGCACTGCTCGCGCACGTTCACGCGCAACAACACTGTGCGCCGGCACATCGCACGCGAGCATCGTCACCAGGTCACGCCCCACCTACCGCAAGGCCCCCTCCCCAACCACACGCAGTAAGAACTCGTTACACTCTCCAACCGAACTACCTCTCTCTTTCCGACCGGCTCGGGTGCACGTGGCACTCAACTCGCGTCGCGCGACGCGAGATCTCACGTTTTTTAAAAATGTAATAACAACCAACTCGATATCTAAAATTGGATACAATTATGCATAACTAGTCCAAACTTGTATTGTTGCGCCTTTCGACTCAATTTAGCGTAATCTACAAGCCTTAAAAATATTTTTGAATTTTTACTTATATTTTATACGATATTTTAGTAGTAGCCCAAGCGCCTATTAAACATTTAGTACAAATACAAACAGTACAAATATAAAATCTTCTTTTCTGTAAATTTTCCTTTTGGCGCTTGGATCAGTTATGGATAAAAGTATCCAATTGTAATTCCATTTAGACCATTCGTAACTTGGATGCCCGTGATACAGATATATTCTATTGCGGGGTCCAATAGAAACTTTGTATATCTATCTACGTTAAGTTAATTTTGGAAAATAAATAAATTTTGTATTTGTATTTATACGTTACGCGACGCGAGTTGAGGCGATTCCGTCTAAGTGATTTTTTTTGCAATTTCACCGGTCACCCGAGCCGCGTCTTGACATGCGTACAATAAATTACCTCGTCGATGCATATTATGTAATCTGTAATCTACCTCAAAATTGATCTTAAGATTCTTTAGGGTTTCGATTGTGCGATAATTGTTACTTAACTCACGTGTGACTTCGAATGGTTGCTCAGTGCTCGTCAGTACGGTACCATGTTTAAAACATATTGTACCCTTATTGCACCCTGATCGCTTCTACGTACCTTAATTTTTGGTTCCAAACCTTAGTATATGTCAGTTGACTGTGAATATATGAGAGTTACCTTATATTGAGTTTCGGTCGAATAATGACATAGCTTGTATACTACCTGAGCTAGGCAATCTTAGAAATGATGTTGAGACTGAGGGTCATAGGCTAAGTGTATGTAAATATTAGGAGAATGTTGTAAATCGCCTTGGCCTAGGTTGAGACACGCGTTTGACGACTAACGATGGCAAAATATTCAATTAGTGTAACTTATATATATTTATATACAGAACAACCACAATATATGTATACTTACCGGTTTAAGTTGGCTCCGAGCACGTCTGTGATACAATGAACAGGTTTCTATAGAACTTCTTATTTTGCCACGTTGTCGGTCTAAGAAGAGTAAACGTTGTGCGAGAAGTAGCGTTTCAAATTTGTACTGTACAGTGAATTTATTTGATCGGTTTTAGTTTTGTACAAAGTACAATTTGCCCTAGATACATAAGTAGTTAGGTAAAAAATACGTGTTAAAATATTGCATGTGTGATTGGATGCGTGGATGCGTTTACAGCCCATAGTTAGTTTCTGACGGTCGTTCGATCCAGGCTCGCCGGCACGGATGTTACTATTGAGACCAAATATATTATATGTTTCAAGGTGATGGTGTCGATTTTAACATTCCGTTATACGTAAATGTGTTTTCTTTGTAGTGCATTTAGGTGATGGCCAACGGTCACTATAAAGTCCTAGTCATTTCAAGTGCAACCAGTTGAGGTTATATTATTTAAATGCTCGTTTGGGCGTCGGTCGGTGTTGTTGTATTATATTTTTGTGTCGACGCCGGCCGAGTGGGCGGGGCGCGCGGGGCGGCGCGGCGGCGCGGGTCGCTGCGCGCGCGGCGGCGGGAATCAGGACGCGTTCCACTTCACTTCGTGCACTTGACAGTAGATTATGTTCTAGTTATTGCAAACAATACTTACGCGAGGCACATTATGTCCCAATATTTCACTTTCTTTAGGCAGACTCATGTGAAGTTATCTAGCAAAGGGGATTTGATGTCTGGTGTCCCAAACATGGAGACTTTAGCGAAATGTTTAAAAAAACATATTGTTTTGTCTTAATAATGGAACATGTTTCTATTCAAAGAGAACCTTGAAGCAACGAATTAATGTAGTTCAAGTCTTATTTATTTCACGAAAACAAAGAACGTCTCATTACAAAAATGTCAAATTTTAAGTTAGAAAATCTTAATCGAAGTCCATAATGCCCGAGACCCTTTTGCTGAGATAATATCACGAATCATGTTAATTTATGTTATTGAAATTAATTATGCGTTTACAAATTAGTTTGGATTTTTTATATTTTTAATGCCATTAAT